>CM040445.1:13417992-14665380 GCA_022749755.1 Azadirachta indica | reverse complement strand
CCTTCAGCGTTCTGTCCACTCCAGCTATTGAACTTCCAATGCCACTTAAGATCTCTGGTAGGCTAGGAGATGGTTTTGACATTTCAACAAGAGTAACCTAGTGCCATGTAAGTCCACAAATCAGAATGAGTTTTATATAAAAAGCACATTCCTTATTACATCTTCTGAATAAAATAATATGTATCGATAATTTAATGCCACTAAAAAATAATATTTTTTTTCCCCATACACCCATCCCACCCATGCACAAGTACAAATTAAAGAAATTCCCTCTCCAAGGTTACAATAAGGGAAACCTATTCCTTGATTTTTTATTTCCATCACAAGAGGCAGAACCAATTAAATTACCCCTAGGGAACAAACCAAAAGGTAAGATAACAATGCCTACTTCTCAAATATAAACCTAATTTCCAAGACAACCAAACAGGTCCTCAACAATACAGCTGTTTGTTAGACTTCTCAGGCCTTTTGGTTATGTGCTCCAATTCCTAACTTTTGCATTATATGTTAAGTTTTTAACTTCTTAAGGAACTGGTAGAATATAATCTATAACTTGTGAAACTCAACAAAGAATTTGAGAAATATAATGAAAACTTGGAAAGATATAACATTACAGCTGTGGTATTGCAGGTTACCCCAACCAAACGTTGAAGCTGCTGCAGCTGACTGGCCATTCATTCCGAATTACTTTCAGTTACAAATGCTAGGCAAAAAGAAAAGGAAACTCTTAACATGTGATTGCTACCTAGATTGACAGGTAAAATCTTAGGCTTAGCTAGCTAATCAATAATCGGCATAAACTTGCAACAAGAGAGAAAACACTCGTCAATCTTGATCAAAGCCCAGCCCACAATTCAGAAAGATATTATCTCATTGTATGGGCACATGGAGACCAGTACCCTTGCGTTCAGCGTTAGTGAATACTACATAGGCATACCATACTTGGGAATACTCAATCCTAGGGATCAAAAAATCCGGTGTCAGAATAGAAATAGCGCATCTAGCTCCAATAAAATATTGGGAATAAGCTTTTACTTCCTTCAAATGAAATAACAAACAGTAAATCCAAAGCAAAATCAATGACTTCTATAGGAAATTTTACTCACTGGTCTGTCATCAGGTATGCTAGCCTTTTGCTTTGCAATGGCAACAGCTCGAGAAAACCCACCAATAACATCAACCAAACGTCGCGAAGCTGCATCATTACCAGTCCAGACTCTCCCCTGTGCAAACTGTTCCATTTTATCTACCTGCAAATAGAGAACGGCAAAATAGAAGTTTTCTTTTACATACACCAAATAAATAAATAGATAGACCGCACTGATTTTGGTTCCAAAATCCATGTCATAATGAGTAACATACAGGCATTGATCTTGAGAAAGCTGCTTTGTCTCGAAATTGCTTATATGCATTCTGGGCAGACTGAGCAAAAAGTTCTGCTTCATCTGGTCTAGAACATTAAATTCGGTTAATTTCTTTTAAGTAGCAGAGAATGTGGAAAGATAAGCAGAAAACTTCCAATCTAGGAGCCATTTCTAGGTACATGAAAAGGAAGGGTTGACAGGAATACAAAGTTAGAAGATAGGACTAATGACAGATCTAAAGAACTTTTAAGTTTTAGCTTGACACAATTTTTATGTAAGAAACAAGAGCTTTTATTCAAAAGAAAGAAGGCTGACCAACAGTCCACAAAAAGAAAATCAATACAGCGAGAAAAGCCAAAAAGAACACTCATCTAATAACCCCTTCAGGAAAAGAACTAGAACACATAGTAAACTGAACAGTGAATATTATTTCCTTTCATGATATTGAGATGTATAATAAAGTATTAATATGCTGAGAAATGCAACAAGACCTCTCACCTAAAAGGTCGCTGTTCAGCTGCAAGGAGCTCAGCATATTTTCCCCTTGAAATGATCTCTTTATTAAAGCCAATCTTTTCATACAATTTGCCCAGGTTAAATTTCCCTGCAAGCAAGTACCCGGACACATTGATATCTACTCTATACAACAATTATAAAATATACAATATCATAGTTCAGAGTAAGGAATTTACACATCATTTGCAAATTCCATAATAGGGCAATCTACAATTCACAGAACCATTCTAAATTAAGTAGAATTTGATAAATAATCAAGCTATATAGCAGTGAGAAATAAGAGCCTCATATGAAAGCAGTTTCACACCAAAAGTGATGTAAAACATGAGAATGACCAGGTATATCCCACTAAATAAATGCCTCTGTTCTAACTACGTCAATTAGAGACCCGGCAAGTGGTCACCGCGATAGTGAAGTCAGCCCCAGACACCTAGTTGGGCAAGAAAGGAACAAGAAAGATCTGAAGGAATATTTGCCAGTTACAGCATGATCTCTTAAGTAGAGGTCTTCCATAGTTTTAAGGTGACTACTACAAATCTAATCATACTTGCAAGAAACTGGAGCATTAACTTTTAAATTTCTTGCAACTTAACAGCTTGAGAAGGAATTGTATGAGCTTCATTTGAAACATCAGTTAAAATAATCATCATAAAAAGTTTGCAGTGCATACAGACTGGGTTCCCATTTCTGCCATAGATGACGTATTCACTGTTCTATACCAACAGCAGAAATCTACATTTATTTGTGTCCTCTACTAGTTGTTATTAGGCTTGGAGTTCCATTGACATACCCCATAGATAAATCTGTCCTTTCCTTATATCTGAACATTCCTCAGAAATAATTTAGATGGTTTTTTATGACACAAGGAGAGCTTAGTGCTGAAGTTAATACAAACATAATTAGTTATATAATTTGCTCCTGGTGCTTATGTCTGTTCTCTTTTTTGCATAAAATAAAAGATAGTTACATTTAAATATAAGGACAAATGACATGATAGATTATCTTTCACCTACATTTCCTCTGTGAATGTGCGTATGTTTTGGAGACTCTTGGCAATTGATATCAGAGGTTTTTCAACTTCCCAACCAAATCTGATATTTTACCTTTCCTCTGTGAATGGGTGTGTGTGATTTGGAGATTGTTGGCAACTGATATCAGAGGTTTCTTAACTTCCCAACCAAATCTGATATCTTCACTTCAATATTTCTATTTCTGCCACTTCATACATATCAGATTTCAGAGACATAAGGATAATCAAGTTCACCTGTGACAACTCCAATTGAACCAGTCAAGGTTAAATTTTCAGCAACAATGGTCCCTGCTGCCATTGCCATATAATATCCTCCACTTGCTGCTACATCAGACATTGATGCAATGACAGGTTTTGATTCAGACAAAAGTCTGATTTCCCTCCACATTCTGTCCATGGAAAAGATCAAGGAGTTATTAGCTAGTGAACTACACAATTTTGTTTCCTTTTCCTTGTGTTCTATCTTCTTATATAAAGCAACAAAAGTGCTGAAATGTAATCAATAAATGGAACATACAAAAGCCAAAAAAATACTTCCCAAGGAAACAGAACTCCTCGGTTGTTCAAGGATTTAGGATTAATCACTTACAACTTTAAGATACAATAAAGCAGCACTTACAAATCAGAAGCAAGAGCATCACCTCCAGGGCTGTCAATCCGAATGATAGCAGCCTTATATTTTTTGGACTCTGGGGAAAATACACTCAGCAATCAGTAGGAAGAAATTTATCCCTAATGAAGATGCAAAAACCCAGCAACTAAACAGGCAAAATAAAATGCAGTGGAAGGTTTGAAACTAAGCAATTCTTAAGTATATAAAAACTGATAATCAAGCCTTGTGAACTTCATGTCAGTAAAACATGAACTACAAATCAACAAATGCAGAAAAAATTTGGCAGTCTAACCAAAATGAAGACAAATTAACAATTAACTTCTCTTTGATTTTATAAGCACAAGAAGCAGTGCATTACATACAAGCCCCTAAAACAAATGAACGAAAACTCTAAACAATATAAGCACGTGCAAGATATCCGCTAAACCATATAATTCCAAAGAAAAGATGAGGAACTTACTAATACTCCCACAAACCCATCAGTCAAAAAAAAAAAAAATTAAGGAAACAACGCGAAAGTTATGATTCAATTCCTACAACATGACAATTCCTTATAATTTCACATGTCACTACACTTTGTAGAAAGTCCTTTATTACTTAAGAGAGGGGTCTAACACAAGATTTGAACAAACTAATGAGTGGAAGAATTTGGGAAATCTTAAAGAGTCAAGAGAATATCACATGCAATGAGTTGCAGATCTGAGATGAAGCACAATCAGAATAAGTTACACATAGAGGAATGGTATGAAAATATAATCAGGATGGTTATGCGTCAATAGTGAGAAAGTAGAAAGCCCCAGTTGTCAAATCTGTGTTAAATGAGCAAAACAAATAATTGAGAAATATTTGCATTTTTGTGTTTGTGATAATATTGTTTGTGAGTTATAAAGTACTAGTATCCATGTAGGTGTAATATTGCTGCATCTACACGAATAATGTTGTTATTTTAAAAAGCTTTTACAGCAACAAGAAATTAAAATGAATGACATAATTAAAAATGTGCATCAATTCTAGAAAGCATGAATAGTTGATGGCATGCATCCATGTCACATCATAGGTGGAAGGTTTGAGATAAGGATATTACAAATATTTATCAATCACTCAAAAAGAACATATAAGAAGATTAATGGAATTGAAACCACAAAAAGTATACCTCTCACACTACGAATTTTCTCAATTAATTGCTCCCCTATGATACCCGAACTAGACAAACTCAATGGACTGCGTACGCGGCTAATGCTTCCTGAGGCTCTGATCACAGCAATTTGGTCTCTGCCCCCTGTTAAACCAAGAGTCCACTTTCTGACTCCCGCATATTTCCTGCAGGTACAAAATAAGGAAAATATCTTGCATATGTTTTGTATCTGCATCCTTCAATTCGAAACAGATAGCTTTATTAAGAAAAAACAATAACCCATGGAAAGCATTTGCTTAAAATTTCTGTATTTAAAACCAGCTTGATGTTGGAATAAATTTTCTACGTATAAAAATTTGAAAGAGGAGTTAGAGGAGTTAATATTATGCCTTCAACACATTAAAACAATTAAAACATGGTTTATTATCCATTTGAATGATTGAGATTTTGTACCTCTTAACTAATACATAGCAAGTGAATAACTATATGAAATAATAGACAGTAACAAGTTTAATTAAAATTAAACGATTGCCGAGTTCTAGATAATAACAGATTTAGAGAAATAGGCTGCTCAAATAGACGGCAAGTTTTGGTACTTGAAGGCTTCCACTTTAAGATACCTGTAATCGACCATAGATAAGTTTTTATCCTTTTGAACTCCAAGTCTCTCTTTCAACATTGAAATCACCTGCAAGTATGATATTTTACCAGATCAGAAGCTGCATATTATCAGCAACTCATAACATAGTCAAATAATACTTTCTCAATAATTGCTAGTTGGTTCAATTGGTAAAATCTTGCTCACAACAATTAATAATACGTATAGGGTTTAAACCTTGCTCACAACAGCCTAGGGAAGGTTTTTGGTTATTTTCTTGTAATATTTAAAAAGAGTCAATAAAAACATAATACCTTCTCAAGGACACAAGACACCTCCCATAAGTGGTCATCATCACAATCTTTGGTACAAAATATTGATACATAATAATTTTTTTGTAAACAAACCAACAGCAAAGCGTCCATGCAAATTAATGGAGTGAATAATTACTTTTCTCATATACCATGCTCATTTCTTATTTCCCTCTCACACACTAGCTCAAAAAGCACATGTGGGATTTTTACACTGCTGCAACGACAACATCATAAACATTCTTCTGGCACATATTTCACTACTGATACTATTAAAAAATTTGTAAACAACCCACCAGAGGACAGAAGTGAAATTTAATCCAAAACAATGTCTTATTGTATGTGAAGCAACATCATACATGTTTTCCAACTTATGGCAAACAAGGAAATGATATCTATACCTCATCATCATACAGTATGTTTGTTATGAAGCCCTCTTCTTTAAGCCTCTCTACTTTGTAGACTCCTTCATTAATGAATTTCTCAACATCCTCTTTTTTCTTTCCTGTACAAAATTCACATAAAACCAGAAATAATATTGAATAATTCAAAATCAAACCAAAACCACAAAATAACAAGGCACCTTTTGTGGAAGAAACTCTATCCACCCAATTTCCATAAATATTATCAAGCAATGCTGTCAGCATCTCACAATTTTCTTCGGACATAGTTTTGCGTGTCAGTTGATCCCCAGCACTTTTGTATTTACCGATCCTTTGAACTTGTGGTTCTACTCCCACTTTCTCCAAAACACCTGCAAAACAATTTTTACATGCCATCAAACTGTCAGCACAATTACAGCTCAGAATTACATTTTATATGACTGGTAAAGTCAGTAATGCTAGGTTTACTTAATGTAAATGTCAGGACAAGAGATACATATGAAAAGGCACAAGGCCATAAGTGATGCTCTTACAAGCATCAATGAGATGCGCATTGTCACTCTTGCCAGTGGAACCATAAAATTCCCTCTCCTGCATCTTCCACATTGCATCATTTAAAGCATTACAGGGCTTTCCTTGTCCTTATGTAGAAACCCGCTGAGTGCAAACAGGAAACTTTGATGCAGTAGCACCAGTTTTTTTTTTTATTCCCAAGAATTAACAAATGCAAGAAACTAAATCTCCAAGCAATTTCTAGGTGTCATTGCAAAAAGCTCCGCACACACTTCCTTGAAGGAATAAGGAAAGTTTATGCTCCATTTGCTAAGGCTGTTGAGAATTTTCCAAGAGTGCTTAACTATCTAAAAGCATTAAAAGATAGATGATTCCTAAGAGACACTCTCTGGCCACAGCTAGGAAAAGAAAGAGTTTTATTTTCTAATTGACTGCCAGCATGAAAGATGTCTTAGTTTCAGAGAGTCCATATTTTTCTCAGGTGGAAAAATTCTTGATAACTTCTTCCTAGCTTCACTACAACATATTCATGTATACTGTCAAAAAGTCAAAAAGCTTTGCTTGATATAATGCAGAAGAAACTTGAAGTTCACTATCAAGATGCTGAGACTACTAAATATGTAGAAGGCTGAAGCAGAAATGAACAGACAAGAAAAATTATTCAAACTGAATATAACTCCAACAGAGTGGAAGCAAAAGTTTGAAAGTTTTGATTGCATATATAAGCATTTTTTAGTTACCACTTGATCCAAAATCTTACGCTAGTAGTTAAGGGCCCAAAACAACAAAAAAACGGTATTAAGCTCTAACAGGCAGAACATTCTACCATTTCCTTTCATCTTAAAGGTTAAGAACAAGGATCATCATTTTTGAGAGACTAAGCTTTAGTTTTCCAAGAGACCATCATTAGTATAATATCTCTGATAAGCAATCTCAATAGTTGGACTAGGAACAAATCTACCAAGGCTGACCTTACTCAATGAAAATAGCAGTCGACGGGTGATATAAGAAAATTGGCAAAAGCATAGAAAGAAAATGAAAAATAAAAAATAAAAAGAGCCACAGAGCTTCACAGATTGAATAGTTGTGGTTGTTCAAAACTTCCAAATTTTGATTTGATTTAATTCTAGAAACAAACAAACAGAAAAGGAAGGAAAAAGAAGGTCATCATCAAGTGGAAACTAATATCTCTAGCAAGCAATTGGTAAAATTTGTACAACACTGACCTTAGTTTACAAGCATTTTCCTAGTGAAGAAATGAAAGAAGCAAACCACCACAGAGCACTGAGTTTCTGTTGTTTATCCAGTTTATATGAAAACCATCCAAAACTAGTAAAAGTCAACTAACCTCCAAGGAATGATGCTTGAACAGTCAAACCATACAAAGAAAAATAAGCACTTGGAGGGGCATATAGCTCTTCACATGCAGAGGCAAGGTAATACTCCTTTTCCCCACATACTGGGACGTAGCCAACAATGAATTTACCTACAAGTTCCAATCAAAGCTTGTAAGAATGACAAATTTTTAGAGAAAACAGCTCTTACCATGGATCTAAAAAATAAGAAAAATCCATAAAATTATTATAATCATGAAAAAATAATATTTTCAGATCTTAACAAGATTTTTACTCCACAATTTTAATTCAGATACGAACCCAATCTTTTAGACATAGTTCTATTATATAATCCTTGATAGTCAAGAGAAGATATGGTTGTAATGGATATTCATAAGAATCTTAATGACAAGAAATGCACCACAAACACAGACTAAACGGAAACTGTTTCTAAAATAACTGGCACATAGCACGTGACACTGATGCAGATATCACAGACAGCCAGAAACAATCCAGCCCATCGAATCCCCAGAAAGATCGAAAAATAAAATAAAAAAAGATATTCTGTACAATTGCACATGCATGTTAGCACACACAACATGCACTAAAGAACATGGTAGTTCTTCATACAATCTACATACAACCAGAAAGTGCTCATGCATTTGTCAATCACATTTTCTGTGCATGTTTTTGGATTCGTGGGGAAGAAGTGGGTATTTGTCCTTACCATGAATCGACCACCTGAATGCAGATTTAATCAAAACCGAAGAATGGAAAGAATTTTCGGTTTATGAGATAATAAATATGTCCATCGTACCTGATTTCTTGAAGTCCATAATATGCCTCCGAATTTCTTCAACTTTTCCCCATCCACAGTTTAAGGTTTCAATATGGAGATAAATACCCAAAATACGAGGATCGTATGCCGCTTTTATGAAATTTTCACAAATTTGTGGTAGAGATAATCCTGAAGAGAAACGGCTCTTTAGCTGATCAGATATCTGAACATTGAAGAAAGAAAAACATAGAAGTGTATCAAACCCCAAAACAAAATAATCATACTGAAAGTTACAGAAAGGAAAACCAGAAAAATATTATCATCTGCAATTAAGCACTTAAAACTTGCACTTGATTAGTCTCGTTAAGGATTTTATTTTAGCCATGAAACATAAAAGATCAGACTATATGCAGAATATCTATTATTCTATCTTGTGCTAAACTGATATTCCTCCACTTATAACATTAAGAGCTTTGTAAGGCCGGTATAGATGAGCTAAAGTATCATTTCCTTCGGGTGTGCTTGGGAGTGTTTTGCATAGAAAAAGAACTTTTGGTAAAAGTGTGTTCTTCAAAAGTACTTGACAGCATTTTTGGAAAAGGCACTTATGGAGCTTCCAAAAAACACTTTAAATGCATTTAAAATATACTGCCATAAAAGCATCAATCAAGTACTCATCCCAATTGCATTAAGTTTTCAACCAATGTTATAAAGAAAATGCAAAAGCACTTATAGCATCAAAAAATTCCCAGACATACCATCTGTATACCTCGTATAACCGAGAAATAATCCACGTGATTTCTTAATGATGTCTTCTGATAATTAAACACTAATGATACAATTCTAACACAGTTGCCCGTCTCAGCTACAAAGCATAAAGGGCAATTTTTTTAGAATATAACACTGCCTCTCTCTAAGAAAACAAAGGAACTACATTACATAACTCATTTGTATGGTTTACAAATGAGTAGCACACACAGACACCACTTATAAAAGACCACTACTCAAGAATTCTTCACTCACATTAACCAAACACTTACCGCATACAAATCACTCAATTGCTTTCTCAATTGAGTGGATCATCACTTACACATCATACACCTTCTCGCACTTAACTAGGTTTTCTTTTGATTCCTAGCCAGCTATCTCTCACCTATAGCTTGCTAGACTCACTCATGCTTTTCTCTCTCTTGCTTGAAATGAAACCATACCAATCCATTTATAGGTTGCATATCAACCTACCTTACAAACTGCAGCTTTTCTTTTAGTTTCTTTGAAATATCAACCTAGCTTGCATTGCCTTCTAAGATGGTGGTGAAGAATTTGTGATCATGAAGAAGGATAAAAACAGAAATCTAGAGAGAGACAGTATTACATATCCTAACTTCCCCTTAATGGAAAGCAATATCTATGCCGCCAATGCTGCTAGTGTACATAGATGATTTACACAGCATAGAAGATTATATAATTTGCAGGACAAAGGCAAACTTCATTTCAAATGAAAGAGTTGGAGAGTTTGAGCACTTTCTCTGGCTTCCAGTAGATCAAATAAGTAAACGAGCAATTTTTTGTGAACATAGTTATGCACGATGATCATTACAGGAGAAGTGGTGCAGAATGGAAGCCAATCTTTACACCTACTAAAGCCAATGCCAAGTCATGCACATGAAGGAAAAGACAGGGGAAATCAAAGCATGTGTTGACAGCTGGTATGAAATCTTACATAGACCAGATATTTTGTATGCAGCGGAAGCTGTAAGCCAGTATATGAAGAAGCCGAAGAAGCCCGATTTAGGAGCTCTGTGATGAATATTGAGGTGCACTAAAGGTACACTTGACTATGGTCTTCGATATAAGAAAGTTGGGGATTGTAAGTTAATTGGCTACTGTGATGCCGATTAATGTGGAGAGATCATGACACACAATGATCAAACTCTAAATATGTTTTCAGTATTCACCGTGGAGCAATGTCATAGTGTAGTACAAGCAAGAGACAGCCAATAAAATCACTGTAAATAACTGAAGCATAATCTGGAGCGGTGTTTATGGCAACACAAGAACCAACTGAGTGCAATTATACTGCAATAATCAATCAGTGATACGTTTAGCAAAAATTCCAGTATTCATGAAAGAACCAAACACACGCAGGTGCATTACCACTTCAACAGTGAAAAAGGCTTATAAGGAGAAATGCAGGTGTGGCAAATGATGACAGAGATCGAATTGCAAACTTATTTAACAAAGGACTTGGTACTGCAAAGTTTAACGAGCTTCAGAGTCAACCAGGGATGACCACCAAAGAAGAATTTAAAAAAGAGAGGCACTGTTAAGATACAAGATACATAACATTGTCTCTCCCTCTAGAATTCCTTGCCGTCCTGTCTCTTTAAATCTTTTATACTTTTTTCTTCATGCTCACAAGTTCTTCACCACCATTCCAAAAGGCTCTCGAAGTTCATTGATTTCTCGAAGAAAATAAAAGAAAATTCACAATTCATCATTGAAATGCTTCATAAGTTGCAATATTGGTTCAAGAACTGAGATACGCAGCCTATGAATAGGCCATTATGGTCTCATTATAGGTAAATAAGAGAGAAAGAAGAATGAGTCTCGCAAGCTAGAAGTGAGAGATAGGCAGACAGCTATATCTAGGAGTGAAAAGAAAGAATAAGAAAGTGCAAAGGTGTGAGACTTGTGAGGATCCACTAAATTGAGTTAGCAATTGAATAATGTGTGTGCAGTGTCACTAAGCATCTTGTTTGTCTGAGGAAAATTCCTTGTATTTCACGGCATATATTATGTTAAAGTTAACGCTTGACTTCGTAGGTAAAGCCCAACAATAGCATTTAAGTTGTAAGGAAGTCCATGCAGGCTTTTCCATTTTACAGTTGCGAACTCTAATAATTCGCTGGTTAGAATCACATTTCACTATTTAAGATGTAAAACAGCATAGAACGAGCACTATTCTTTAAGTGATAAGCAACCATCAAAATTACAAAGCAATTAGACATATTTCCGGTCTGAGATTTTAGAACAAGAAATCAACCTGCCCACGCAATTTCATGGTGAGAACACTGCCTTTACGAACGCGTTCCCAAGGAAAAGCAACAAGCATCCGAAGCTTAACAGTAAAACTCTTCCACGCACTAAATTCTTCGACTTCGAACTCTCCGCTCGGATACTCCTCATCCTTAGATTTCCCTCCACTTTTATCATCTTCATTTACCGCCACCATTTGTTCTTCCGTCAGAATCTTCGTGTCCGCCGGCGATTCATCGAAAGCACGAACAGAGAAACTTCTCCTGAGGCTGGAGGGATGATGAATTCGAGAGAGCCGGTGAGAATTTGAGTGTGCGGGGAAAGAGACGAGTCGACATTTTAAGTGGAGAGGAGAGAGACCGTGAACTAAGACTGCAGAGAAGGTTTTGGTATTGATTTTGGGAGTGATGTGAGAAGTGTGAAATAACAACAGCTTAGACATTTCTGCAACGCTCTCACTATCTCCTCTCCAGCTGGAGAGGGAAATGAAATGCTAAAAGGGGCCAAAGAAGGAGATGGCAAAGGTTAAGTTTCGTCCACGTCAGTCCGCCGTGTGTCATCGATATGTGATTACGTGGAATCATTACGGTAAGTTTAACTAACTCGGTTAATTGGATCAGGCCAGCCCAGATCTGATCCGACCAACTGAACAGTTCTGGCCGCTATACAAGTTTGGGCCGTAGTCTTAACGGGTCCAGTACATATGAACGAATCTGGGTTTGGGGTAGAGTGAGTCGTTTTCTTTTGCAAATGAAAACGACAATGTCACCCATTCAGATGAAAATAGCGTCCCCCACGCGTGAAGTTGGAACTTGCAATGCTGAAAACGATGTATCCATAACTATAATGTTGTGTAGCCAAGTGGTCACATGTCTTGTATTCTTCTTATTCAACAAACTTTGCTCCAGCCACCTATGCCCTGGTCCTATTCCTCTTCTTCTTCGTATTCCTTTTACTCACATTGATTTCAACATTTCTTGTATACACTTTTTCATTTCCATAACTCATCTTACTTTTAATTACAATGGAAAATCATTTGGAAAAGAACTGGGTTAAATTCTAGTTTTAACTTTTTGATTAATTGAAAGGCATTCTAGTTTATTCAACTCCAGCTCAAGTTTGTGCAGATTGAACCAAACCCACCTCATTTTGATCTAAAATTTTAAATTTTGATAGTTCTGTATCCTCTGAGACCTTTATTTTCCCAAAGCATTTTACTCTTTCAACCATATCCTATGATATCATCACCTCATTTTATACATATGAGTTTGCATAAATATATGTTTTAAGGTATCAAAGTTAATCAAGAGTTGTTTAATAAGAGTCTTAATACATTTCTCCATTTTCATTATTGAAGTGACATTCAGATGATAAAAGTATGTAACTATGTACTATATGTTAGAAATATGATATAGAACCTAACTACTTTTGTCATTTGTGTGGGTCGGACTTGCTAATACACACGTAGACAAATATACTGCACTTTTCTTACACTTGGAAGAAATTTCCGGATTCTTCAAAATGAGAAAATTACATCACCCATGTAAGCAAAGCCAACGCGAGCTTGCTGCCATACAAGGGATGACCTATATTTGTGAATTTTCCTGGGCTTCGAGAATTGTCAAAATCTTGCATAAATCATTAGAATCCAGATCTTCAGGCACCATGCACTGCATTATGTCCCACAGATCCACCCTACTCTGTCGTTTTGCCATTACTAACCAATATAGCTGTTACTTGTTACTTTTGAGCCATTAATTCATTCAGATAAGAACTTACTTTTGGGTAGCTTGATTGTAGAAATTATATCTTTTATATTGTTCTGCAAACTTTTTCTTTACCTGTGCTGATAATTGACAAGCTTTTAAGTGATGTTCTTAGGTATACTTGAGCAGTTATCTACTACTTTCTGCAAGGATATGACTGTATCCATTGTGCATTTGTATTTACACTTGCCTTTTCTACGACTTATTCAAATTAATGGCTGCTAAATCTTGCATATGATTACTCTTAGATTACTCAAAATATATGCAAAATTTTGATATGATTACATTCAACACAAGAGAGCAAGAATAAGCACACATCGCTGCTTGCTTGTGCTGCTAGATGTCTACCCTCTCTAGAACGCCATTGATTGGTTGTGCAGAAGAATTACAACTCCCTCCCAGGCATTTTCCAGTTTCATCTGTGTGTTTTGTGTATGTGAATAGATTGAAGCTTGTTAGACAATAACCCACAAGCACTATACAGATGAGTGTGTAGTGGTGAAAATGTGGGAGTTTTGAGGATCATAAGAATACTTGGTTTTATTAATAACCCTTACATTGATTCAAAGTTTCACATAACACAAAATAGTTAAAACTTGTAGCCTAGATTTCTAGTTGGATGTACGTTTTCAGATCATGCTACTACATATGATATGCTAGAAAGGCAAAGAAAAGACTTAACAGTAGAACACATCTACTTCTTTTTGGCCATACTCCATACATTTTTCCTTCTTACCTTGGTGTCACTTTGAGCAGAAGTACTAACCTTTTTTGCCATAAACTTGACATCCTCACTCTCTTCCTTTCTTCTCGTTTCAGCCTTCTGCTTTTCCAATTGTCTTTTAGCTTTCTTGTCTGAGCCACGCTTGCTATCATCCACATCTTCTTGATGCTTGAAGTGAGCAATAATATTGCCACGACGAGCTTCTACATTTCGATACCGTTGACTTGGGCAAGAAGAAGCATCAGAAGCCATGGACTCATCGCTATCATCTTCATGGTTTGCATACATGTCATGATGACTGCCACCATCATCACCATTATCATCATCATCATCATCATCATAATCACGATCATCACTATGTCCATCATCATCATCGTCAGGAGAGCCAATATACCTGGTCCACCCGGATTCACTGCTGTGACATTCTTCTGCTCCTCCAAAGACTTTGGAAGACTCCATTACTAAGAGGCGAGGAAGAAGACGAAGGAGAAGAAGAAAAAAAGAAGAAAAAGAAAAGAAACTTGGGAAATATAACCTAAAAGTGAGTTCTTAAACAGAAAATTAAGGAACTATATGCAGACAACTAAGAGGAAACCACTCAAGTCTTCATTTTTTCTGACCTAAATCAACTTTCTTCAAGACAACAGACACGCTCTCACTAATTGAAAGCCACAAATAAATAAAAACCTGCTTTGTTTAATGGTTAGGATAAATCTAAACACCTGGAAATCTACATAACCCATTAATTCTGTGACTTTAAACAGCACACGACAGCTAGAAGCTGTCACAGAAAGTTAAATTCATCTTTACAAAATGCGTAAATACGAAAGAATTCCTTGAATTTGAAAGGACGTGGGGTTGTTCACTTGGTCATTGGGTTTCACAAGCGAAGATACAATCTTCTTTACTTCTCTCACTTGTCATTAATAAAAAGAGATTGCTTTAAATGTAAAAGACAGATTGGGTCAATCTACAAAACCAGAGAGAATATAAGACCGTTGTTTTAAATAGCTCTGCAAGAGAAGGACCTCTTCCCTAAACTTTTAACTTCTATTTCCCTGCCATTTAAAATTGAGCAGGCTTTTTTTACTATTAAAATACATGTAAAAGAAACCCAAATGGAAGTTCAGATTTTAGATTTGGTTATATCATATGAGAGGGAAGTTTGCTAAAATATCCACCTGCATCTGCTGTTCTGTCATCCTCCAATTCGTTGTTGCCTGTCTTTTCTCTCTTTAGAAAGCAGGATTATGTCTTTTGTATTTTTGTAGAAGGAATGCTGTTTTCCCATCTAGATACATAGCATTGCCCTATCTACTCTTCATTGCAGTAAACTTTGTCACACGTCTGTCATTATACCTTGACAAAAGTTGTATCTTAGATTTGAAATGTTAGCATTGAATGAGGGCAGACTTGGACTCAAGGAAGCACCATTTGCTGCCAACTGTATGAATTTTTTTAAGCTGTACCAACTGGATACTGACAGGTGAAATAATATTGACCAGACAGATAACCCCCAAAATTTACTTCTTCTAAATCCACTCTTGAAATGACCATTTTCAACATTTACAACAATTCCTATAATTGTATTCATTCTAGAATTCAAGTTGCCTGCCGCTTCACTCACAACTTCAACATTTATCCCATGCTGAAATCACCATTATGATTCAAGTTTAGGTGAGGAGATTCGTTCTGTATACATATATTTTTCTGCAGTCCTATTTAGTACACTTTTGACTCTTTGTTGTTGCTGTTATTTGAGCATGCGTATGGAAGAAACCAAAAGGCATAGTAAACAGTCAAAAATAACAAATGCTATTTGATCTCATCCTTCATATGACAAGTGATCATCCTTTTAAATTAAAAAGTTAAGAAAATCAACGGTGAATTAATGGGAAACTGCAGAAATAATTGACAATTCTATAGATGGGGCCGTGGGTGTTAGGAAGGATGAGAACAAAATGAACATAAAAGAAGAGTTTAAAATACAGTGGGTAGGGCTCCAATTGTCCCCATAATTGTAAGCATGAATTTGTATGTTAGCCCACTTTTTAATATCTCTCCCAGGACGGGTTCATGGTATTTCCAGACAACGTTAGGCCCATCGCATTATTCTTGTTGCTTGTCTTTTTTGAAGATCACATATCGAGTTGCTCTTCTCTATGGCTCCACGTAACCTATTCAAGATATGGTTTTCGTAATAATGGGGCAACCTTTTCAAAGCTGGAGATCTGATTCTAGTCTATAATTCTCTTTTCATAATAACACTATGTGTACATAATCACTCCTGGTCCAATCAATTCTTAAACTCTAGTTCTTCTTTCATTGCATAATATTATTTTAAGATGGGTTTCGTTTGAAAAAAGAAAAAAAAATGGTGATTTAATCAATTAATTTATGTAATTTAGAGCCACGCTTATTTCACCTATGATTGTATTTAAAGAGTTAAAAAAAATCTTATCATTGCCAATATAAATATCATTACTCCCACAAGAAAAAAAAATCTTATTTCATCAAATCCATTGAATATTTAGTGAGAATCCGAGATCCAGTTGGGTGTAAGTATAACATCGCTTGCAAAATTGGCACAAAATCTATCTCTAATATAACCGTAAAAATCCGAACCCCTTCCTTTTTGTTGCTTATGAAAGTACATGCTCAATTTAAACAAAAATCTACTTCAACATTAGTGCCAGAGCCACGTTGTTGTTGGGTACTATACAAGCTTTGAAAATTTTGGAAGAAAATTATTAATTCTAATCTTTAAAATTATATTTTTATTATTTAGGCTCTTGAAAATTTTAGATCATTGCATTTTGACCCCGTTAAATATTAACCCTATCTTCATCACCGCACACTGCAATCATAAAAACTCAAATCAATAAGTATTATACTATTAAATTATTAGTAGGTGGCGCATCAAATATCATATTTGAAACATATTTTTTATTATTAATTATGAACATAGTTGAAAATAAATAAGAGCAATTTAGACTTTCACATTAATAATGTGAAAGTTGAAAATGGGTGTGTGTTTGTTGAGTGAAAATGTGACGAGAAAACCGAATGGAAAACATAGCTCTACCTCTCTAGGCATTAGATTAACTTAATTTAGAAGATATTTCTCAATTTATGTTATGAATTTTGCTAAGTTGGTAAAGAAACTCATTTTCAAAGTGCCTTCTTTTCTATCTTGACTTTTTATGACAAGGCGTGATTTAAAATTAAGCATGTCAAATTTTAAGGAGATTCTTTTTAAAAAAAAAAAGAATATTCTTTATTAAATTACAATTAAATTTAGTTAAAGCTACCTATTGGTAGTCTAATGGTAAAAAATTTACTTTTCTTTCTTTGTAAAAGATGAGGGGTTTGAATCTCCATGAAGGTTGTATTTAGAACAATTGTAATTTCAAAGTATAATAATTTTTAGTGGGGTTGTTTATTTGTTTAATTATATTTAATAAATTTTATCTAAGAAGACCTGTAACTATAAATGTACAACACTTTTATCTTAAATATTTATCAAATACTTCAACTAAATAATTTTAAACTTGTATTGTAAATAGTGTTTAATATTTTTTATTAGTTTTTATTAATATTATTTACTGGTTGCACCTATTTTTAGAAATAAAAATAAAACTGCCTAAAAAAATTTAAAGCGTTGTCATGTACAATCCCTTAAAAACTAGATATGCACAATTGTATTATAACACCTAAAGATCCTTTTTATAGCTTTGTGGCTAATGTCCGTTTGATTTGATTTTTTTATTAGCCAAAAGAGTTTTTTTAAATAATAAAAACCCTTTTTAAATTTTTTGATGTCGTTTGATTGGTAATAAAAAAGAGTTTTTGAGAATTAAAAAAACTATTTTTCTTCTACTAGAAGAAATGTAAAATACTAGAAGAAATCTAAAATTTAGGTTTTTTGCAGTAAAGTTTCTTCTATTTTTTTAAAAGGTAAAATTGTTTAAAATATCTATATTTTATTTTTAAAAAGATATATTATTTTTTTAAATTATAACATTAAACATATATCTATTTAAATAATTAGTCAAAATTTTTTAAAAATTATTTGTGATAACCAAATAATTAATAAACTTTTGTTAAAAAGTCTATTTATAAAAGTTTTATGGATAAAGGTTTACTTCAAAAAACTTTATTTAAAAAGTTATACTAAAAAGACTTAAAAGTTTCTTGAAATAAACTTTTAACAAGTACAATTTTTATAAATAATGTTTTTAATAAAAATTTACAGATAATTTGATTGGCAATAATAATTTTTGCAGAAAATTGTATTAGTTAATTAATAAAGTCTTTTAAGGTTATAATATAAGAAAATGATATAAAATCTTGAAAATAAAATAAGAATATTTTAAATAATTTAACACTTAAAAGATGATAAAAAATCTCTACTACCAAAAATTCAAAATTTAGATTTCGCTTAGTTTAAGCAAATGACTTGTCTAATCTCCAAAATTTCTTTTTCAAAGCCAATCAAATAATAAAAAAAATATATTAAAAAGAGTTTTTAATATTAAAAAGCTTTTTGGTTAAAGTATAAAAAAATAATGTAAAATCTTTAAAATAAAATAAGAATATTTAAAATAATTTAACTCTTTAAAAAAAGTATAAAATTTCTACAACCAAAAACTGGAAAGTTTAGGCTTCTTTTAATAAAAAGTAAACTAACTTTTTTAATTCAAACATTCTTTTTCAATGCCAAAGGATAAAAAAAGTTTTAAAAATTTTTAATATAAAAAATGCTTATTAAGGTTATATAATGAGAAAATAATGTATAATTTTAAAATAAAATAAGAATATTTCAAAAAATTTAACATTTTAAAAATACTTAACAATCTCTGCAAGCAAAAGTCCAAATTTAAGTTTATTCAACTAGAAATACAAAATGACACTTTAATTCCCAAAAGTTTTTTTCGCAATACCAATCGAAGGGCACAAAAATAATTAGAAAGAAATTTTAATATTAAAAGGGTAATCTTCAATTCTCTCTTTTATATATTGACAATCTTCACTCTAACCCCAATTTTTTTGTAAATGATTAAGGTATTCCTAATTTGTTTAGTGCAACCGTTACAATTAACTATCTAAAGGGTAAATCAATAAATTATAATTATAATTATTTTTTATTTTTTTCTTCTCTCTTTTATTTTTCTTCCTTCTCTCTCTTCTGTTCTTCTTTTTTTTTTCTTTTTTGTTGTTTGTTCGTAGCACTATGTAAGGTTGACTAAAGCAACCATTAGAGGCTACCTACAACAACCATGAAAGGTTACTTGAAGCAGCCATTTCATGCTTCCTATAGTAGTCACGAAAGACTGCTTGAAGCAGCCATTTGATACTTCATGCTAGGGATGGGTAAAAAAACTCGAAACCTTGAAAATCGAATCGAATTCAAACTGAACCTATCGAGTTTTATATATCATCCAATTTAGTTCAGTTTTGATTTTTAAAATATAAAAATGTTTTTGTTCAATTTTGGTTTTAACACTAAAAATCCAAACTAAATCAAAAAAATTCCGAAGCAAAACGACGTTTTTTATAGTGACTAAACGACATCATTTTAAAATTTTAACATTTAAAATAAATATTTTTAAAATAAAAATTAAATGTAAATAGTAACTAAACCAAACCATGTGATTTGATTTTGGTTTGGTTTAGTTTCAAATTTAAAAATTGGATCCAGTTTGATCTAGAAATTTATAAATCTGAAATTTTAAGTTTGGCCCGAGTTGAGTGAAACTCAAATTAAATCGACTTGTACTCACTCCTCTTCTTTGTAGCAATCATAAATATTGCTTGCAATAGCCTACACAACCATGAAAGGTTGCTTGCAACTAAGGAGAGAGAACAAGAGATGATGGAAGAAGAAGAAAAGAAACGAAAAAGAAGAGAGAAGGAAGAAATATGAAAAAGGAAACAATAAAATAAAAATTAATTTTAAATTTTTAGGGGTAATATTTTTACACATATTAAACGTTGTAAAGGGTAATATAATCTTTTTATCAGTTAACAGTTAACTCTAAAAGTTATATTTAACGAATCAATAATAGATTGATGATTTATAATAAATTTATGGTTAAGTGAAAATTGTCAATATATAAAGAGAACAAATTAAAAATTATCTATATTAAAAAAATATATTTTAATGGATAAAAATGTCAAACCCAACGGGCATTAAATTGGATCTTTGATAGAAAAGCTTAATAGCCCCTTTAGGTGGTCAAGCCCACCTTTAAATGCCATGTCACAAATTTGATAGTTCAATTCTTGTGAAAAGGGCCATTTAGCCCAACTTGCACATTTCCCAAAGAAAGTCTGCTCTTTGAAAATTTTTTGTCAAAAATTTTATAATTCATGAGAAAATTAGTTCCATATTTTCACTTACATGATAGACAAATAATCAATGAAATGATAATTTAATAATTTAATTATCATAGGATGAAAAATATTATATACAATTAGGAAGTCTATACAAATAATTACATTTCTTATGAGAATTAAATACCAAACACTTCACCATTTTTAAAATTTTTAAAAATTAAAAATAATTATTAAAAATGTAACCAAGTATTCCCTTAATTTTTCTTTTTAATGACATTGCACTTTTACAAAAACTTGTAACCTTCTATTTAGAGGGAGAAAAAACGGGAAGTAGAAAGTATAATAATAACATATAGAAGTAAGGACTAGTACAAGTAAACCTAAAAATTTATCAATTCAAAATTCATTAAATAACTTTTTATTATATGAAAGAAAATTATATATATATATATAAATCAACAGCCCCATTATTTTACACATATATTTATATCATTTATAAATCATTAAATTTAGCCATATCTAATAGTTGATATGGAATACGACATGTATTAATTATGAAATTTCAACTATTAAATATATTTATATCCAATGGTTTGCAAATAATATAAATATATATGTAAAATAATAGGACTACTGATCTTTTATTATATATATACATATATATATATATATATACACACACACATATATATATACATATATATGATACAGAAAAATAAGAGCTTGTGTGAAGGATTTAGGTGTTCAATTAAATAAAGGGTTAAATAAGCCTTTTTTTTAAGGATAATAACAAAAGGGATATGGAAACATTACCCTAAAGTTGTTAAATAAAGGTTGTAAAACTTAATAAAAAATAACTCACTACTTAATAGAAATTCTCTAAGAGATACAGAATATAAAACACGAAAATTTTATTAAACTGAACTCCAAACAACCTGTTCTTGCATTATAATCTTAAGAGCTTATATAATCTCATCTTAGAATAACCTTTTAAGCATAGGTAGACACATAATTGATGAAAACAAATATAAATCTTTGAGAAAAACAACAATGCAACTAAGAAATTGAAATTAGATTATAACTTTTGAAAAACAAAAAGAACAACTAAGACATGATTTTGAATTAAGAAATAAAGATGCAAAATTTAAAATATACTTCAATAATATCATGAGAGGTTTTGAAAAAGATGTAACATTCAATTAATGCCTTGAATTTTTGTTAAAATTCCCCAAAACTCACACAGGCTGGATTAAATTTGGCAATGAATATACTTTAATCAATTGACCATAATTTAATTTAGAGAATTCTAATTTTAAAATCGCAAAATTCTCTAAAAAGCTTACTTCTTTATCTTTTTAAAGGTGCCAACTTTATTCTGACCATATATATATATATATATATATATATATATAGGGGTAGGATCAGTGGTCCCTTTTTTTTACACAAAATCTTATATCAATTGTAAATCATTAGATATTGACACATCCAACGGTTAAGATTACATCTGATATATGTATTCATTATGGATTAATTACATAGTCAGATGTAATCTCAACCGTTGGATGTGCTTATATCCAACGAATTACAATTGATGTAAGATTTTATGTGAAAAAAAAAAACTATTGATCTTACCCCATATATATATATATATATATATATGTTTGTGTGTATATGTTAACCTTTTAATTTTACATAATTTTTTACATTATCTATAAATTATTGAATCTAACCACTTTCACTTAAATTTAACTTAGGTAATTAATAAATAATTAATTACATATGTAAAATATACTATCAACTGTTAAAAATATATAAGTTTAGTGGATTACAAATGATATACGAAATTGTATAAAATTAAAAGATTGTTAATATGTCCTTATATATATATATATGTGTGTGTGTGTGTGTGTTTTTATAAAAATTCATTGTTAACTTAGCAGTGATATATCTTCTTTCTTTATATTTAATATCCAATAATTACATCTCTCTTTTTATAAAATGCATATTCCTTCATCTTTCGTGTACTAAAGTGAAATTCTTATCCTTTGCTAGCTTTTCATCTTCATCGATCCTTCCTTGTTCTTTCCTTCACTACCAAAACTTAGAGAAGATATGGTAAACAAATAGGGCGATAACCTATGGAGACTAGCCATTTTGTATTAAAAGATATATATTTGAGATCGATGCCATTCTTATCAACAACATGTATGAAATAACAAATTAATCTAATCACATCAATTAAATTATTTATAATTTAATTTGTAACCACTCCACCATCATTTTGCTTTTTAAATTTCTATATTAATATTTGATCATTCTCTATTAACCCTAATTAACTTCTTATCCTCTTTCCTTAATTTATCAAGATCAATTAATTTCATTACAGCATGAATCACCAGGATCAACAAAAGCAGCCTCATGATCAAGGTAATTCATATATGAATTAGGTTATTTTTCTTCTTTGAATTTCATTGTATTTCTTCTGTTGATATTGACTTATAAGATGTTTTTTTCTTTAATTTTTTATTTTGATGGGGTGGTATATAGCTTATCCATCGACTGCTACTGTACCTAATCCATACGCAGATCCGTCGTCTTTAGCTAATTTTCCAGTGAAAGATGGACAATTTGGTCCTCCTCCTCCTCCTCCTCCTCCGGATAAAACCGTTTCCAAAGGCGATGGATTTTGGGCAGGATTGTAATTTCGCACCTCTTTCTCTTTTTTATTTTATTTTTCTTGTTCTGCCTGAAAATTCTTTATGCATGGTATTATAAATAATATATATTAATTTCTTTGTCTTTTTATATCTGCTGCAGTTGTTCTGGCTTGTGTTGCTACTGTTGCTTGGACGCCTGCTTTTAAATAATCATTGTTCTTTTGCTAATTAGAGATTAGTGTGTGATATAGGGTTTTATAAGATTATATATATATGTATATATTATATTTTGTATTATGTATTAATAATCATGTAGTGTGACAAAAGGATCCTCAGAGATATATATATATATATATATATGTATGTATGTATGTATATTGATTGTTATAGTGTATTAATTATATGTCGTATAATATTATTATGAACAAACATGCAATTGATTATATATATATATATATGTGTGTGTGTGTGTGTGTGTGTGTACATTGATCGTTATAGTGTATTAATTATATCTCTTACAGTATTATTATGAACAAACATGCAATTGATTTTCTTTTGAGTGCTTCCTATATCATACGGCTGACATCTAAGTGATTTATATATGTGATTTCGACAGAAACTATTCTAATTGAAATTTATATGAAGTGATCTGTATGATTTTATTCAATACTACATACAATAATTAAAGCATACCTATGAAGTACATTAATTATCTTTAATCAGAGTAATTGATAAATATAAATTTCAATATTAGTAATTTTTCTAATAGTAGACACTTGGAGTCATAAATTCATAACCATATATATCGGAATTCTACCCAATTAGAAGTTGGGATGATACATATTTACACACACACACGCACATGAGGATGATGCTAGGGTGCGAAACTGATTATTTGACCTGACAAAATTTGAGATTTCAAATAAAACTAATTGAGTCTTGAAGGGAAGTTGTCATCATATAGGAGAGATATATGACTATAGCCTAACAAATAAAAAGAGAAAATACTTGGTTAGATTAGATTTAGGTCAATAATAGGCTCATAAAAAATATTGATTTGGTTTAATTTCAAATTATCAAAGATGAATTGAAGAGATATTCACTAGTAATCTAATGGTAAAACATTTATCTCTTTTTTTTTATTTTCTCCAAAGAGGGAATGGATTTGATCAGTTTATAGTTGCGTTGAGTAAATTTTTGTTGAATAGGGATAGATTTGTTTGAATTGGGTGTAAACATTCACAGACGGAACCAGACCCTGAAAAGCTCTAAAAACTCCCCATTCAGTTGTTCTATATATCCAGCTCTCTCTCTTGACTCCCAGAAAATTTGTAATCTTGTATCGATAGAATTGTAACACATGTTTAATTATCGGTAGAATTTTTTGATGCCAATTACTTTGTTAAGGATAAGAGGAAAAGAAGTATACATTCTGCTGATAGGTGTTACTTTGAAGAGGCTGTTTAGGCTGTTGATAAACTCTTTCCTTCCTCAAAATAATCTTTTCATGGTACCAGTGTTGGTTCTCATAGTTCAATGTTGTCTCATTTGATTCTTATCACTAAATGTGATTAAAATAAGCAAGTAATCATAACCGATAAGCATTAGTTTATGCATTTGTTTCTCCTGTCATATTTCCTTCCAATAAATGCAACTTGAGTTGTAATTTAGTGGCTTTCAATCTTTACTGATAGTGTGACAAGTTCTGCGTTAATTTGTTAATGTTTTGTATTATTAGAGACTTCGACTTCCAAGTTATCGAGTTTTATAAGCTTCATTTTTTCTGCCACATCTATCAAAACCACCAAACCTCTTGAACTATTACATATAGATCTTTAGAGACCTTCATATACAATTCCTTGTAATGGATTCAAATACTATATTAGTTTAATGATAATTTTAGTAGATATACTCGTATATTTTCTTTAAAAACCAAGTCTCAAGCATTATCTATTTTCACTCAATTCAAACTTAAAAAATGTTTTGATCTTATTCTGGTGGGAAGTTCCTAGCATTTGTACATTTTCACAAACAACAAGGGATTTTACATAGATATATTCTTGTCCTCATCCACATCACCAAAAGTAATATGGTAAATTAAAGAAGAAACATAGGCATGTTGTACTTAACTTTAAAATTTTAGTGAGACATATGTCCTTCACACAACAGTCTTTCTCATAAACAAACTTTCCTTTAATAGGCTTCATCATTTCTCACCTTATAAGAAACCCCATCAACTCATATGAGGATATGTTAACTTTTAGTAGTCCTTTGCTGACATGTCAACCATAAGCTTGAGCCTAACTAGCATGTAACAAATTGTAAATCCATTTCTTAGAGTTAATTAGACATTTTTACCGAAGTTCTCTGGATTAATATATAGATCAATCCTAGTAATTGTAATCAAGATTCTGAATACAAATGGATTTTCCTTGCATTTTTCTCAGCCACTTTCTGTCAGTTTCTGGCTTACCAAACGCTCTAAATTACAATCTTCACTCATATGCAACCTATTGGATGAGGAGCTCATGATAAGCCCGAGTGCCAGATTTGTGATTTACCGCTAACTTGGCCGTTAATTCTATGCGAAAGATTCTTTAAAAATGTTCATGAAATTTGCTGAGTTGAAGATGGAATAAAGGAAAAGTTATATTACTTTCCGACTACTAATATTCATCTTTTATTTGCCTCTTTCTATCATTCATGTTACTGCTTTTATTGCTAAGATTCTACATTTATACGTCACTTACATATTATCTGAATGTCTTGTAAGTCAGAAGGTGAAATTATTCTCATTCCTAACATGCCACTTTGACGATCTAATATCAGAATCACTAAGGAAGTGTGTTGTTCATTCTTTTTTTTTCTCAATACATGTTTTCTGTTTCTCAAAAATAAAAACGAAAGAAAATTAATATTAATAAACTTCCGTATGGAGAGAATTAATTTCTTGAAAGCCATGAATTAGAAATAAAACTGTATATCTGATAGTTTTCGGCTTTGATTTTAAGAAAATCTGATAAAGAGTTTACAATCCTAAAACATGACTTTATGAGTCATCTCCTAAATCTCCTCACGGTACAAAAAAGGAAGAAGAAGAAGAAAGAGATCTCAGACTTCTTGCTGTTGATGATTACAACTGGTTAAATTATGAGCAGAAGGTCTTGCTATATAAGTAGGGTGGTCATCTCCAGCCATGATTACAACAACTTTGGGCTCTGGAGCAGCTGCTTTGTGTACTGCGTTCGCCGGCTTCTCTTCTTTGTCAGTGGGCGGCGACTGATGATCATCCATTGATGAAGATCTAGAGTACCTTTTGTAACAGATGCTGAAAGAAAGAAAGAGTAAAGCAACAGCTGTCACTCCGAAAAGCAGTAGCACACCTCCAAATAAGTATGGAAGAGGAGAATTCCACTGCAAAAGCCCACAGTTGGCTGCGGAAATTCCCAGTGGCCTCATTATATTTGTGATACGATGATTTATATATCCTCCTTTGACCTCTATATTTCTTTCTGTGTTTTGAGTTAGAAAATGGGGTTGATCTCTCTAATTTATATACAAGTATATGTCTGGATAACAAAGGAAAAAAATTAATAATTAAGATTGATTACACATAAGTGCCCTTTGTTATTTTTTAATCTGGATTCTATTGATAGATATTATTATATCCTTGTTTTGCACATGCATGTTTACTTAATTAATATAAAATATTATTAAATTGTGGTGGAAGTTTTTGGTTCGAAATATTCTAAAATATCTAAAAAGAGCTGATCTCGATCCTATGCTTAATATTCTACATGAAAACATAGAGAATAAAGGGATCTAGAGCTATAATAATATTGTTAAAAGAACAAATACTTCGGAATTTTATAAAATTTTGACGTGGGACATGCATATTATTTTATCATATGCTATTCAATCATATTATGATAGTATCTATGATAATTAAAAATAAATATTTAAAATAATTGACATAATTTCATTATAATTATCATTCCTTATTATAGTGACCATGCAAGTGAAGATCATATAAGAACATCTCACTACACAAATTATTTATATATATACGTGATCTTCGTTGTTTTGCAATTGGATTACATAATTGAGCAAATTAACAAAAAGAGTACTCTGCTCAGGAATTAACTTTTTATCAAATTAAAAAATTGAAAAAAAGAGAGTAGATCTTAATTGCCCAATAATTAGTAGTTCTTTTATTTTACTGATAAAAAAATCTTAACTCAAATGATTCTAATAAGATCATATAACGAAACTATGATATGCGTTTCAAATGCTTTTCTTATTATTATTATTTCTAACATAATTAACTAATTTCAGAATAAATATACATGTAATAGATATTTATAGATTAATAAATATAATAAAATACACTCATCTCATTTAAAATTTTCTTTTTATTAATTTAAATTTTATAATATGTGTGTGCGCGTGCATGTAAAACTCATATAAATGAGAAAATTTAAATTTTAATAGTAGTTTTTATTTGTAAAAAAAGTGACCCTTAATTTAGAAGTTTAATGCGTTTGATAATGACATACAATTTAAGAGTATAGATATAAAATTTTTTACCATGATACTTTAACATATTTTGAAGTTCCAAAAGAAGAATGGGAAGGTTAATTTCGACTAATAGCAGCTAAGGGGACAAATTCCTAGCATATATAACTTACAATATCGCATTAATTCCATACGAAGAATCATTGATGCAAGTAGCTGCTAGCTCGAGAATATATATATATATATATATATAGAAGGGAAGGGATTCTGATCATCACTAGCACAATCGCCCAACTGATCATGCTTTCGGCCTACTCAAATATTCTCTTAATCTCTTCCATATACTACGCAGTCTTAGGATTCCAAAGCAAGCAACCATCTATAATCCATTTTCAGCTTTAAAAGTTGAAAATTCACCATTTTGTCATTCTTTTTTGTTAACAGATCTGATTCTAGAAAAGTATCGGAGATACTAAATTAATCACATGTTTGAGTACACAAAATTAATAGACATATATATATATATATATATATATATAATGCTATTAGTGCAATATAAAGTGATGAGAAAGCCAATGAATCAGATATACAAACTTGGAGCTTCACAATTGGCTATGTATACCATTTACGAAGTTTCATGTAAAAGAATTCCATAAATAAATAAATTCCTCGTGATCTGATCTGATCTCTTGTGCCTTTATTTCACCTCCAGGCCTGTTTTCTCTTTTCTATTTTCTCGGTTAAAGAATTGCAACATGTACATCAGACTTCAGAGTTAGCAACAAATTAAGCTAGCTAATTGAAAACTTTATCTGGGTTTGAATCAATGATTGTTGACATCCAACAGGATACATCACCATAATCTATTCTGTCCCCACGATGATCAGAGCTGGGTAGGATGCATGTGTATATGTCATAATTTTTCGCAGAGTTGAGTTGTGGTTGTGGGAGCTGGAGAGGCTATGTAGGAAGGGTTCTGCTCTCCAGCCATGATCACAACAATCTCCGGTGCAACATTTGGCAACTCGTTGAACTGCTGGGGCATTTCTATGGCGTCGTTGTCTTCTGACGGATTTGATGTTGCATAAGGTTTAGGCTTGGAACAACGAATCTTTATCAACATTATGGTGATAAATACAAAGAGCAAAGTGAAGCCTCCAAAGATCCATTCGGTAGCAGAATTCCAGTGCATTATCCCAGGCTTGGAATATGAGTCACTACTCGTAGGCAACATTACTTAATGTACACAGCTTTCTCTGCTTACCCTTAATTAAGTTATAGGATGATTAGTAAATGGAATTCATTAGCGTTAAAAGGGTTGCATGTGCAATTCTTAATCTTGTTTTTTATGCGCAAATCATAATAATAATAATAATAATAACCGTAGAGTATGCTGATCCAGGTAATATTCTTCAACTTGTTTTTATACGAAGTTAGTGGGATGTGAAAGCATATTAATATCTTGTCCCGAAAATTGACTTTAATTAACCACAATTATGAAGTTGTTATTAAGTGATTGTCTAACTATATAAGACAAAAAAGGGCATATTCAATTAATGATAAAAAGATACATCAAGCTTGAAATTTTAGTTAAATATTTTAAATTCAATTTATAAATTATAATTTATATTTTGGCCGTAGTTTAAATAATCTACGAAATACTCTCGTAGCATTATAATAATAAGTAGTAAAAATTTGATATTTCGTAAATAAAATTTTTTATTTTTATTCAAAATTTTTTAAAAAAATTTTATAAATTATAATAGACCTAATTTGAGTCAGTGTAAGACTTCTCCAATAATTTATGGGACTCTCTCTAAATTCTGTAGAAAATAAAAAAAATAGTACCATAGAAAAAATCAAAAGGGTATTTTCTTTTGTTTTGCTTTTACATCATCCGACGGCTTGAATCAATTTTTTGGTGCATCCTTTTGCAGCCATCTGACTCAGGGCCCAGGCCCAATGATCGTTATCGGTATGGGTCACCCCAGATCCGGGTCGGGTCTAAAGTCGCTATGAGTAGTGATAACGGTCAAAAGTCTACAGCCAATTTGCTGTTCTTGTCGATTAAAAAATTGCGGTGAAATGCTTTTGACAAAACATCGACACCGAGAAAAGTTTGCTATTCTTCAGAAACTGATCTTCTCTTTGAATTCTTCAACTTCTTTTAGAGCTCCAAATGGGTATATCGGGTAGCTCCGGTTTGGTCAACTGGGAGTCCGAATCATATACTCAGGCGAAAGACTTTGCAGCACTTCCCTTCTTTGCCGTCTTCTTCCCAGCAATTAGGTTCTTTCTGGACAGATATATCTTCGAGGTGTCATTTTCATCACTACTAATTTTTGTTTATTGCAATACAGGTTGCTGTTACTTTGTTTACCAGTTGTTTGTTTTATTGTTTCAATTATTATCATGTTGAAGTGACTATTCTATGTTTATGACGGCGGTAAATAACTGGTCATCTACCTTCATGTTGACCTGGACCTCAAAATCATCAGTGGCCGTTTCTTGACATGTTGTCCAAGCAAGTTCGACCTTCCGCTTTTGTGTTCAAATCAAGGGCGGAGCCAAAATTGGTTAATTCGGGGCCAAAATGTTTAAAAGTAAAGTTAATTTATCGACTTTTTAAAAATAATTATTAAATTAGTGGGTAAAGAAATAACTTTGCAAAGCTGTAGGGGTTTGAAATATATATAAATCTAACATGTGAGTCTAAATACTTATGATCCATTTGCTATATTTTTTCAAGCAGCACTTTTTTATGTAGACTTTTTAGTTGTAAAACTTTTATAAATAGGATTTTTAATAAAAGTTCAGTAATTATTTGATTGTTATAAATAATATTTTAAAAAATTTTTGAATAATTATTTTAATAAATAAATTTTTAATGTTCTATTTTTAAAAGATAACATAAAATTTTAAAAATAAAATAAAGGTGTTTGAAAGAATTTTATTTTTTGAAAAAAACATTATAAATTTTACTGTTAAAAATCTAAATTTTAGGTTTTTTCTGATAGAAAAAAAATAATTCTTTTAGTTTTCAAAAACCTTTTTTCAGTGCCAATTAAATAACATAAAAAAAAACTTAAAAAGGGTTTTTATCATTAGAAAGCCCTTTTGGTTATCGAAAAAACTAAACCAAACGGTTAATAATTATTATTTTTATAAGACTAATAATAATATATATATTATATATAATAATAACATAATATATAATTGTTACTGGTTATAATTCTTACTTACGAATAATATATATAAACATAACATAATATATGTTTCTCATATTTAGAATCATTATTTTTATTTGAGTTTTTTTTTTTTTTACCTTCAAGCCCAAGCTTAAGCTTTTAAGTGAAATAGCAACTCCACGTTATAAAATCAAAAAACTAGTAAATATTGAGGAAATTGCTAGCATGTTTCTCATTTTCGCTGAATGTTGTACAAATTATATTGTATCCATGTTCTGGAATCTGTACATTTTTTTCCTTTTATTAAGTTCTTTAGTTGTCATGCTTAGATGATAGATGTTTTGCTGGTGATACTTTATGCACTGTTTTGTATACATGCCCAATCTACGAAAATATTTCATTTAAGTAAATAGAAATTTGATTGAAGTGTTTAACATGCTCTATAAAATCCTTGCACATTCATGTTCATATCAGTTGGACAAGTGTACTATTTTGTGGTGATAAATGTTTGAAACTTCACTTATATCCACAGGAAGATTATAAGGTTATTCAGACAAATGTTAAAGATGCATTTGTAATGTATTGGCATTGATTCAAGATTACATTTCAGTGATCTTTGTCAGTCCACACAGAAAATATTTTCTGGCTTTTTGCCTTTGCAATTGGTACTACGATGATTCATGAGATTTAAGGGACATAATAACAAATAAGATTAAAAGAGGATGAAGAAAGAATATAGAAGTAAATGTTGCAACATTATAAAAAATTTGGTAATATTTGATATGGAGCTAGAACCTAAGATAGTATTAGTGTAGTAGAACTCAATAATTAACTGAAGGATCAACAATCTATGCTTCAGTTGAACCATGATTTCTATCATGACCAAGTTGTAATGTCAGATATCCAAGGTCTGGGAATTCTTTCATCGAGAACATGATATATGGACTTTCTTATTGAACTGCAGATTAACTTAGTTCATTTCAGTTCTTTCGTAAGGATCTGTACTCATCATATGCTGTATAATTTCTACATAGCATACTATTCTTGTGAACTTTGATTATTGAAGTTTTATATTTTTGCTTTTCTAGTTGGAATTTGTTGAGTATCTATTATTTTGACACATATCTTCTATTCGTTTGCAACTTTTCTTTCTTAAAATTCTCTATTTCACGGAAAGTATCTGTTAATGTTTGTTGCAGAATCTAGCTAGAAGAATGATTTTTGGGAAGGGGCGTGCTGGACTTGATTTTGGGACACCAATTAGAAGGAAGAAAATCAATAAATTTAAAGAATCGGCATGGAAATGCGTTTACTTCCTTTCAGCTGAATTTTTGGCACTTTTTGTTTCTTATGATGAACCTTGGTTCACCAATACCAAGTGCTTTTGGGTGGGACCCGGTGATCAGGTTTGGCCTGATCAGAAAACTAAGTGAGCTCTATTCTACTATGTGGTGTTGTCAACATATTAATGTTTGCTTACTATTGATTCTTGATCCTTACATAAATCCATGTTTTCTAGATTCCTATGGATGTCCTGTTCAGGTGGTTGACTGGCTCTGTCTTGATTTTCAGATTGAAATTGAAGGGATTGTACATGTACGTTACTGGGTTCTACTCATATTCCATATTTGCCTTGCTCTTTTGGGAAACAAGGCGTTCAGATTTTTGGGTGTCCATGGGTCATCATATAGCAACTGTCATTCTCACTGTGTTGTCTTACACAATTAGGTATTTGAAGAGGCTTCGGTCTGCAACTTCTTTTTTGGTAGCATTAAACAAGAATTGTTTCAATCAAAGTATGCTGGGATAACTCTATGCAAGATTGTGTTGTGCTAAAATGTCTTTTAATTTTTTATTTATGATTGTGATTTTTGTTTAGAATGATTAATTGGGATTTTATTTCAATATAATGTTTGCTTTGCTGTTTGCATCTTTATGATGGCTTCTTCCTCTTGCAGGTTCACTCGCGTTGGTTCAGTTGTTTTAGCCCTGCATGATGCTACTGATGTTTTCCTAGAAATTGGAAAGATGTCTAAATATAGTGGCTTTGAATGGATAGCTAGCATATCTTTCATTCTTTTTGTCTTCTTTTTTACCATACTTCGCATAATTTACTATCCTTTCTGGATTCTTCGGAGTACAAGGTGAGTGCAGCCTTCAGCATGATAGAAACTCATCAAAACATGTTGGATTTCCTACATATCTGATATATGTTATTTATAGGCACAGAATCATCAATAATAATCACTGATGTGGCTTGAGCTCAGCAACAAGATTGTTCAACGTTAACCTATTGAGATGTAGTAGCTTTACTCTCAGCTTTTGACAGCAGAATTATGATACCCATACTATATTATAAAACAAAATTGTTGAAAAGTAAAGACATGGTGTTTAGAAGAATAGAGAAAGTTGTGACTTGAGCCAGTTTTAGAAACCATAGCTTAGCAGCAAGATTGCATTATGTTTTACTTGTAAATATTGTTATATTATGCAGCCCCACCACATACCCTAAGCCCCAGCCAACTTTTCCTTAATTATGTCAAATAAAATAACGGAGAAAAACTTAAGAACAAAGTCTTATTTATGTTGTGTATTCATTTAATTTATTACTAGGACTCAGAGGACAATCAGGTACCTCTTTGTTGACTATGATTAACAATGGCGGTTGAGTGACAAATTTATGAGTAGCCAGTTCCAGTTGTGACTTTTTATTCTTTCTGTTCTTAATAAAACTACAGTGCATCCTGCTTTCCCCACTCTTACTCTGGTCGAAAGCACTAAAATATCCCGCTTTTCTTCCGCATTTAACTTTTGTGTTTCTTTTTATGACAGCTATGAAGTTCTACTGATCTTCAACAAGGAGAAGCGCATGGTGGACGGACCTATTTATTATTATCTTTTTAATACTCTTCTGTTCTGCTTGCTTGTTATTCATATTTATTGGTGGAAGTTAATGCTTGGGATGGTAGTGGAACAAATCTGTGTGGGCGGCCAGGTTAGCGAAGATGTTCGGTCAGGTAAGGAACATGATTTAAATACATGAGTTTTCATGCAAAAGAGAGGGGAACATGCATAAGGATAGAAAGTACAAAGGGAAATTATTTGAGCTTTAGTATGACATAACTGATATTCATAGAGTGCATGAGAGTTCACAACTGAATTTAAATCGGTTTAACATGTTTGACTTCGGTTAAAGCAATGTCTGGACATTGATGATTGAAGAAAATGCAAATGAATTCTGTGTGAAAACTGTACCAGATTGCATGTTTCTTCAAACATCTGTCGACCTCAGTTCATGATTGCATTGGTGAATTGTAATCTTTATAATATATTCTACTACTCATCTGTTCCAACTGAATTTAACACTATATTTTGAAAGGATTTAATTACTAATATGAAGTAACTACCCACCTATAGTAGGTTTTAGTTAATCTTAACAGAAGACAATAATTGAATGATTCAGATTCTTGAACTCTATTTTGCACTTCAAAGAGTTTATCAATGTCATGAAGGTAGTTATTGTGTTTTAGACATCATTTTCTGTACATAAATAACATTAGATTGCAGTTTTTCAAGTGTTTACAGAGCATGACATAGGAAAATATGTTGGAACAAGGTCAGTTTATCTACTGAAAACACTTTAAGCTTTTAGTGGTTATGGAAGCTTCAATCCAAATTATTGATTTAATTTTGTTTTTTATTTTATTTTTGACTTTTGACATTTAAAATTTACAGAATTATGTCACTTATTGTGAAAACCTTGTGATAGCTGGGAAGAATAGTGTATAGTTGATATTATGCCATTATTCAACTGGTATTATCCATTTTTGGAAAGCCAAAGCAATCGGGTTGTATTGGTGGTTTAACCAAACAAATTGCATCATGTCAGCCAAAGTTTTGAAACGACTTTTAGATTGCTTGAGAATTATGAAAAAATCTTGTGTCATGTTCTTAACGTTGCTTAATTAGTGCCATACATCCTTTTGAGAAATATTTTTCTTATGACTTAAATAGTTTGTCCTTATCACCAGAGTATTCCAAAGTAAATAATATTTTGATTGCCAGCAGCCTCATAAATTCATCATAAAGTACAGTTAGATGAAGTTTCTTGAAAGATAGCATTGATAAATTGCTTTCTCGACCTGTATCATGATCCTGGATGTATTTGTTTATCTTTTGTAGATTCTGAAGACGAGGATGATAAACGTGATGATTAATTATCAGAAAAGATTGATGCAATCCATAGATAGCTGTGCCAAGGTGGTTTCAAATCACAGTTTCATCATTCTGTTAACAATTTTCCCTTTACATTATCATTTTTTATGATCCACTTTGGTTCAATGTTGCCTTGTTCTCTTTTCTGTGCAGATGGTCCTCAACAAAGGCGTGCGCATCTTCGTTTTGATAAACAAAGTAAAAAGATCTGTTGGGTTGATATAAAGGTGTTTTGTGAGTAAGAATTCAGTGGGTTTTAGCATAATTTATATGACTTCTTGGAATCATTCTTGCCGCTTGATGGCATTCAAGATGTTTTGAAGGGAGTAGAGTTTCTCAAATCCATGTTTATTGTGGCGGTGCCTTCCTCCTGTGTTTTTTCACCTTTTTCTCAAATTTCAGTGAATGAATCTGTTTCATTCAGTGATGTACTTGAATAAAACCTTATTGAAGAAGATGTTTTTGCCATCATTACTGTATGATCATAAATTATTCTACTGGTCATAGTCATATCATGTGTCAGGTACAAACTTCATTTTTTACATTTCTGGGCATCAATAAAGATGATGGACGCTCAGAACAGCCAATTTTGAGGTTAACAAAACTACAAGGAGAGCACCTACATCGCAATATTACTTGGACTCTATTGCCTTATCAGGTGATTATTGTTCTTTATTAGTTCTTTTTTGTGTTTTTTCTTCCTTTTGCACTCTTTTTATTTTCTTCTCTTGGTGGATTTACCCTTTGCCCCTGACTTGTTTCATCTCTTCACTATCATCGAAATTTCTTCCCTTGCTAAGAACATTAAAAACCAGAAAGTCTTGCCACTCAAAGGAAATGAAAGATGGAAGCATGAGGTCAGAAATTTTCAGTTGGGAATATTTCATTTTGTTTTCTAGTTTCCTTTTCTTCAGAATATGATTTTTAGTGGCCTGAGTTTTCAAGTGCATTTACAATAAATAAGAATCTAAATTTGAGTGCTTTTGTGAGTGGAGAAAAAAAGAACTAGTGCAAGCCAATGGCATTTCTGCTTTAGATATTTGACGTGAAAAAACCGATGTCTGATGCTTACCTGTGAGGCCTAACAAAAGCCAAAGGTTGCCAAATTATTTTGTAATTTAGAATTTGGATAAGATGATGTCAAAAAATTCTGGATCCATCCAGCCATTGCCTCTATGAGAGCCTCTCGTTCCACTTCTTTCTATGTGGTTGAGCTTTGTTTCAACTTTTCTGTTCCTCATGAAAGGTGAAAAGTGCAATTGTCTTTTCAAATCTCCCAATTGTATGTTGAAGGGAAAATTAACTGTTGCAGTGATTTCCAAGTACCTTCATCCATCCGACATCCATATGAGACAGGAAAAAATAAACCATTATGCATGATAGTATTCCAAGTTATGCAGCTATGGTGGATGTCATATTGCCAGTTTGTAGCTTCCTGCTGATAATTTATCTCCTTCTACAGATTTAGAAAAATGAATAGAATCAACACATGGACTTTGTTATTTGTTTGATTCTATTCATCAATTCCCTCTACCCTACATTTATAGGAAAAGAACAAGAAAAATCCTTATATTCTCTTTGTTGTAAGAGAGAATATATTTCTCATCTGCTTTAGCATAGTTAAGTGATTCACACATAAGAAGTATGTTAACTGAATCTTCATACTTATGAATTCCCTACATCATCAATTTTTTTGTTTTTTAGGCTTGAAGAGTATGAGTTATTCGGTTACAAAGTTTATGCATATTTGACGCCAAGATTCTGATATGTGATAATCAATGTACTGAGAATTTCCAGAGGCTAAGGAATTGAAAAAGACATATTGGTAAAGTTCAAACTGAAAGAAGAAAGAATTTAGAAAAGTTGCCTTACATTCATATACATAAACGTGTTTGCGAACACGCACATAAAGTCAATGAGTTTAGACCAAGGTTAAAAATTAGCATCACATGAAGAATTGAGTTGTTTTTAACTAAAGCAGTTGACTAGTTTGGAAGAATAATCTTCTCTTCTTTCAAAGAAAACAAATCCCGGAGATATGTTCACAATTGTAGTCATGAATCAGTTTCTGTCAGGTGAACTAAACTGGAAAGAACTTCAAACAATTCACAGAATCAGATAGACTTAGATTCAACAGATTTTTAATTGCATGGTAATATTATAGACTAGGGAACAGTTGTTTGGAGTAGAAAAAAGCTGGCTTTGTTTCGAAATATACTTCATCTCAGCTTAAATTGGTTGATATAATATTAATAAGTGACTAGTAGGATTTCAATCATTAAGTCTAAGATCGTCATGACAGAATTGTTGGCCAAGTTTGGTTGAGGTTTAGTCTGTGTAAATTAGATATAATTGAAAGCTGACCAATGGCAGAGCAGAAATGGATCTTCAGTAAATAAAGTCTGCCCAAGAAACAACGACATAAAGAAAAGGTGGAAAACTCAGCCAAGCTTGAATAAAACAATAGTGATAACCAGTTGTGGCCGTGCTTTGGAGCCGCCTAGCACTGCTTCCCCTTGGGACCATTTGTCGAATTTCTTTTGATGTGGATGAAATTTGTTATACTTATGCACATCTTCTGATCAGAAAGGTATAAAGTGCAGTTGGCTTTTCCTAAAGGTGCTACTAGATTCTATAATTCTTGTTGGACTGAAGCTTGAGAATAACCATTTTGAATTTCTTTTATTCATTTGTAGTGTAATAGCAACAAGATGAATGCACGGTTAGTGGTATAAAGAAAGGGGAAGACAGGAATTTGCAAAAGGTACCGACTATTAAAATTCCCACATATCAAACTACTTTCAAATACAACGATAACAGTAAACTTATTAATGCTTAAGCCATCACTTAGAAGTGATTTGTTTTGCCTTTTATTTTCAATATGAAGGAACGATGCCATATTCACTATCTTCTGTTGAGAATATCTCATCCAATTCAAAATCCGTCTCTGTTTTCCTTGCGAACTTGCCCTTGACTCGGGGTCGAACCTCTGCGTAGGCCTTCCTAGAGGCATATCTTATTTTCTTCTCAAATTTCCTAGCTTTCTTTTTCTCTCTGTATCTTAGGACCTTTTCCTCTCTGTTCACTGAAGCAAATTGGAGGGGCACCAGGAATGAAAAGTTTGGGAAGAAGTTAGTTGTGCCTTGTGGATATCTGGTATATGAACTTGAGATGTCGCTTATTGTTTCCTTTGATAAGATGCCAGACATGGGGCCCTGGATTTAGAAATAGGGCAGAATTAACCAATAGAAATCATCATGTAGCAGTGCCTTACCTGCAGTAGGAAATACTTTTGACTATGGAAGCATCCCCTATGCAGATAGAGTACAACAGGCTCAGAAAAATACCACGGAGTACAACGTTAATAGATTATGAAATGTAAGAGATTCATACAACTAAATTAATCAATGACTGGGAACATACAAGGGAGAGAGGACGGATTAAGAAAGACAATCTTCTTGTTCATAGGAGTGAATTCTAATAAACATGTCAGTGAAGCATTACGATCCCATACCTTCTTGCTTTGGAGAACTCCAGTATAAGTTTTTCCTTTTACTTAATTCAGGGGCCTTTATAGAGGAAAGCTTAATATTAGTCTTACCTCCTAGGAAGCTTTGAAAAGGATTATTACTACATATATGCCACTGTATCTGATGATCTTAATAAAGAACCATAGAAAAGTTCCTGGAACCATGCAGATAAAATTGAGTTCCCGAGTATCTTTAATCTAGTACTTAACGTCTAAATAAGAAGAATAAAAGAAAAAGATAAATGAATAAGGCCCCACGAAGGACTAAGTCAATATGGGATTTTAGGATTCTTAACGAGGAGAAAGTAAACTGCCATCTAAACGCAATCGGCAAAGCTCCTGAAGTCTTCCACAGGAGTAAATATAAGAATAGTGAAGTGCTAATAGAATTTAAGAAATCTTACAATCTGGCTACTTGAAGGGGTGTTTATTGAAGCAGCTTTTGAGGCTTCATACTCCCTATTAAAGTACACGTTCTGTTTTTGGTACTGATGTTGCTGTGGCTGCTGTTGCCGTCTCCGTTTCTCTTGCTTCTTCACGTCAGAAGATTGAACTGGCACAATACCATCAGTTCCGTTGTCTCCTGGATAAGCACAGTAAAGTTGCTGCTGATTGTTCAGATCTTGGTGCTGATTCTCAGTGCATGAGTTGTATTCAACTATACTAAAGATCTCATCTAGCTCCTCGCTGAATGTGAACCCACTATTCGACTGGTTATCATTGTTATCAGGCTCAGGCTCAAGTAACAACCAAGAATCAGCTTCATCTTGATCTACCTCCACAGTTGTTGCAGCAGTGATTTCATTTGGTGTCTCTAGCATGGCATCTGCCAGTTCTTCGAGGTAAGTACTTGAGGTTGTGTAGGGTAAACTTGACAGTGAAGGTTCTGGGACCTGAACAAGGTCGTGGCCTTGCTTGTTGGCCAAGTCTATATCAGCAGCACAGCTCACATGAAACAACGCTGCATCAGTCTTGCAGGTGAAGGCTGTTGGTTCATTCTTACATGCAGTGAAAATCCACACACGCTCATGCAGTGAGGCCATGGAATTGGCGGGGTGAATAAGTTCATCGCAGCTGTTGCATAGGTAAGCGGAGTCAGTGGGGCAGTAGAGAATGCTAACTGCTGCTTTACATTTGTCACAAATACGCATCCAGTTACCAGGATGGCCATCTCCGCTACAATTCGTGTTCAACATAATTGTTTTAACAGGCACATTACCATATCTGTAGTGAGTAGGGGGAAGGTGTGAAGTAGAAGAGGGTGGAGTGAGGCAGTGTAAGAAGCAGGAAGGAAGGTTAAGGGGAAAGACAGAATCCAAAAAGTGAAAAAGTGTTGAAGTTGTTCTAGTGGCTGAAAGAGGTCGGTGTATGATCTTGTGGTTAGCTGTGTTTCAGGTGGGGTAGGGAATAAGGAAGGAGGTCCTTGTGGGGGTTCACACTTTGGTGCTTTTTGTAATCTTCACGTATAGTAACTGATTCTTCTTTGACAGCAGAGCAGAGCAGAGCAAGAGTTAAATGGGAGAAAAGTTGATAAAATTAGAACTGCTAACATTTTCTAGATGAAATGCCCCAAGTTGGTTCCAGCTTGTTGAAGCTGACACAGAAGTTTGCCTGAAACTCGATTTAGATGGAAGAGCAACCTATGATGCAAACCCCAACACTGAGCATGCAGAAGGAAACTTCCTCTCCTCCATTTCGTATCAACTTGATTCTCATATTGATTTGACTTGTAAGTAGTGGGTAGTGGGTAATTGATCATGACTATGTCTATGACCTACTTACTACTACTACACATACATATATATATATATATATATGGAACTTGCCGGTTAGGATCGGGCAAAAAGTGAATTTCTCATCATACGGTTTCAGAAGTTTCAGATATAACCTAAATGTCGGGCCAATTAAATTTTAGCTTGCCTCCACAAAGTGGATATTTTCCACAAATTTTTGACTTGTAAGTGAAAGTAACATATTTGTATATGTGAACTTTAGTATGGTAACAAATAAAAATATTTTAAATATTCGATATGATTTTACTAAGCTCGTGTAATAACTACCTTAGTTAAATATTTTTCCTTATTTTTTATATGTAAAATCCAAAGAAACTTCTTCTTCTCTTACCTAATTTTATGTGCTCTCATTTACATAACATAATCTTTTCGTACATTTGTGATATAACATCATTTTTACCTAAATATTCAGCCAACTAAATTTGACCCTGTCATCACATAGTTCAAAAATTTTAACTTCATGTCATTTTAACATTAAAAAAAAAAAAACTTTAGTATTATTTTAATTAGTACATAGTTTTATACCAATTTAAAATTCATCTTTAATGCTAGCTAAATTTAATAAATATCTCTAAAAATTAACACTATCAAACCAACCCACAATGTTATTTGAAGCAATAGACAAAAAGTTGCTTCCGATTTCCGTAGATCGAGTTGTCAACAAGCAAACCCTAACAGAATAATTGTTATACAGCTTCATGAATTCAGGTAACAAACATAATAAATTATTATTAGGGTTTTACTACACAATTGAATATTTGTATGCAAAGAAGCATCCCAAATTTAATAGATTACAGATGAGAAAATTAAATGGTTGCCACTAACAGTACACTTAATCATTAAATCCAATTCACAACTGCCAAAATTACTTAAAAACAAAAAATTTTAAAAGAAAAAATGCAATCATCTGAGCAACATCTAGCGAGAAATTGCTATTACTTTCACTTCCATTTCCACTTCTAACTACAACTATATGTGCAGGATGACCCTCATTATCAGACCAGAAAGCTGGAAAAATTGCTCTGTCAACCTGTGTGTATTACTTCAATCCAATGTCCTTCCCATTCCCATATATTTCATCTCAATTGGAAAACTTTGAGATCAATTTGTCGACATGAATTATGATATCCTCGATGCAGGGGCGAACAGCAGGCTGTGGCTGAAGCATCCATTTCACAAATTGGTGGAGAGCATCTGGGTACGCTGGAGTAGGTCCAGCTGGCCATTTTATCTGTCCATTTACAATGGCCAATTGCAGGCTTCCTCCAGATTCTCCAAGTGCATACTCAAATGGAGATACACCATACCTGAAGACAGAAAAACTGGCCATAAGCTACAGGGAAAAAAATTAATAAGTGTAGACATCAGAAAGGTCAAACTTCAATCAAACAGACGTTTTCAGGTGAATACTGTTAGGAAACTAAAAACAAGATCACAAAGTTTACAGATCGAATAGTTATAGCAATCCAATTAAATAGGTATTTGACAAATTATGAGTAACAAGCGTAACAAATCAAATGATATTGTTGTTCCAATTTCCTTTTCTTCTCCCTATGGATCAAACCTTCCTTGCAAAAATAATTCAGTTAATTCAGCAATGGATTGCTGAAACAAATGTTAAAAAGAGTTAGTAGTGTAAACTAATAAAGTCTTATGTCTGATACGTCTTAGAGATTAAGATATATTGACAGCAATAATATTACATTTACATAGTCGTAAAATAATATCATTCTAACGAAATAAAATTATTTTTAAAGAATTAAAATTCAAAAACAAAACCAATACAGACAAATTCCAAGAACTTAAACTAGAACTTGAAAGCAAAACTAGTATAATCTCAATCCAAGAATGATGGAAAATGAGACCATATGGGTACATTTCCTTAAATGCATAATCGTTAAAACATGATACAGAGTTTAAATTTTTGTTGTGTTTGGACATTTTCACACACCAAATTCCCTAGTGTCAAAACATGGAAGCATGTCTAGAGATGTTTTTACATTATGTTTCATAGGTACTTGCGCTGTAATAAATTCTATATGTGCTACAATCATGGAGAATAAATTTTAGTTAAGGATATTTAACCTAAAAAATAGGCATAGAAATAGATATCTTTGCACATTAATGCAACAGAAAGTCCAACCAAACAGTTTTTCAATGTCAAAACAAGAAGCATTACTGCTAAAGAGAAGGATCAGTCCTTACATTATTGCATATAATGTACATCCTAGTGACCAAATATCAGTTCTCTCATCAATATCTGCTTGACTAGGACAGTCCCACAGCTCAGGAGCTCGGAAAGGTGCAGAACAATGCTCTGCTGCCCATTCCTACAAAATAAGCACCCAAAGTCCAACCATGAGCGTGGTAAGGAATGCAATATGACACAGAAAAATGTGCATATATGACAATTCAATTAAAATAGAAAAAGGAAATGATACAAGAGAATAATTAGTATCATATAAAGGGTTCAGCCTCAGCAATGAATTATTAAGGATAATGAAATGAACAATGAGCACCTGTAACTGTAATGCCTCAGCCCGAGAGCGAATTTGCTTCCTTGCAGGTCGAGCACTCCCAAAATCCATCAATATTGCAAGTGGTGCTTGCCCTTTTCTATGGGTAATAAGAATATTGCCAGGTTTTACATCATTATGGGCATATGGAGGCTCAAGGCTGTGCATATGTTTTAGTCCTGAACAGAGCTGTGACAATGACGTTGCTCAGTCAAATTACTACATCACACTATAGCAAATGCTTATCAATATATTACATCAGAAATGCCACAGACCTAGATTCCAAGAAAAGAAAGATGTCGTAAAAGCTCCTCATTCTAATTGTGATGAAATAGCAAACTATAAATGACCATATCTCAAATAATAGATCCACTTCAGCAGAAACTACCTATATCATATAAGGAAAAGCATCCACTAAAAAATAAAATGAGATTGTTATTCACCTGCCGGAAAATGTGAAGCACATCTGTTGTGGAATAGAATTCCTTTTTAGCTTTCATCGTTTTGGCATTGTCCAGTAATGTCCCATCCAGATGAACTGGAAATAACAAGTAAGCTTCATGTTTCCATGACGTTTCTTGGGTGGGCTAGCCAATGAAATAAAATCTATGAGATAAGTTAAACTGTATGAAGGTTTCAAAAAAGAAACAAGGATATTATATAAGTGGCATTTGACTTCCAGTTCAACAAGACAAAAAACACCATCTGTAATTACTCATGGTAGATAGTAGCAACATTATTCATGTCACCAAGGGGATACAGAAGGCAAGACACCAGGTAAAGTGAACCTAAGCATTCTAAGAAGCAACATTGGGCCAGAAGTTCCCTTTTAGTTACAACATAAGCTAAGTAAATCCTTCTTAGCCTGTTTGTAAGAAGAAATATATGTTTACGCATTAAATTTGTCTTCTAGATAAATCTTACCTATCAGCTTCAAATGAGTTCACTGCCATATAAAATGCTTTCAAATTCTGTATGGGGGATAAATGGTTTAGTTGTCCTTGTTTTATCTCTGTAATCAAGTATCATTCTAAACTTGAGGGAAATAATGCAAAAGCAACATATATTTTGTATTCTACCTTTGAACAATAGCAATAGGATGAAACCAAAATATGATTAAAGTGCCAAATCTGATTCTGTTTATAAATTGATGTCAGTTAACAACTATAGTAATGCACTCTCCAACACTGGTGAATGTGTATTTCAGACACAGGTTTCCGTAGCATTTTCACCCAATGCAACAGGTTTATACTATTGAATAAGCGCATAATTGCCAAATATTGATCAAATGATATGACAACTATAATTACTTATAAGGTACCTTAACAGCAACGATAGCATGATCAAGTAGCGGCAGCAGATTGGGGTGACTAAAAAGTGAAGAAACGCGAATCTCCTCCCGCACCAAGTCCAGCTGTTCGTTGTTCTGGATGAGAACTTTCTTCAACGCATAAGTTCCATCATCTGCATCATAATCAAAGTCAATTTACTGATACTTACTTTTTCCTCCATTGATAAAATGAAAATATTTACTCTATAAAAGTGTTAAAACATTTTTAAATAAAATAAATTAATAAACATTGCCCTCATATCACGTGAAACAATTGCCTACATCTGCTATCTGAGCACTCTTAGATCAGACAGCAAAACTGCCCAGGAACGGAGACACTAAAACACCATTTTACGAAGACAAGATTTATAGCCATAGTTACAACACGAAGCCCAAGATCTTCAATTAAATTTAATAATGATTACCAGTCAAATCAAGTTCATACAAAAAATTCCGAAATTCACCAAAATTATATAATTGCAGGGGGCAAAATCTTCTTACGTTTAAGCTCAGTAAAACAAGAAAACACGTATAACTTCAGATCCGATATCAAATTAAAACAGTTAAAAATTTCCGGAAAATACAATTTAAACAATCGCATTATAGAATTGAATGAAGAACTGTAAAACAACGAACCGGAGAGATGAGAAGGATCTTTGACTTTCTTAGCGAGGCCAGCAGAAGCAGCGGCGGCGTCGGTGATCACCTCCTTGACCAAATAGACGTAGGCGAAGCCACCCTCACCGAGCTGCCTTATGATCCTGAAACGGTTCTCGTTGATCCACACGTCTCCTCCACCATTTACGACGTCGTATAACGCATTCAGCCCTGAAAATGAACACCCCATCTCTCCGATCTTCTTCTATATCTCTTCACAAAACGACACGAAATAAATCTTCGAATCTTCAATTAGTCATGGTTGTAGATCTTAAATTTGTCGAGAGGTGGAGTTATACTCACTGAATTCATGTCAATGAATTACGCGACAGTATTTGATTTGATTTTAATTTAATTTAATTTTTTTAATTTCTCTCTCTGGTTTTCCTACAAGTATTCACTCTTGGATCGAACAAATTGGGAGCAAACACATGGCTTGCTTTTGCCACTTCATTTTTTCATGCATGCACTCCGTCGTCTCAGAGTTCTCGCATGGGGATGGAGTGGATTCATCAAAACTCGGGGTCAGATTCGGTGATCCGTGATGTTTGCATTGAAAAGGTGCATGGCCCCACCCAATTTTCGTCGGGATGCAACGTGGCACCTACTCCGAGGGTTAATTAGGCAGGATAGTCTTCCCATCATAAATAGTCTCGTTAATTTTCATGGTCTCATCAGTACTTAGTTCCCACGTGGCGGCCTGATATATTATATCATATGATTGCCTACTTTATGAAGAATAAATAAATAAATTCTATTTATTTACAATCGCTTTTTTGCAAAAGCAATTGAAGTTTCTTATAGAAGATATATCAAAGTGCTTTTCAGTCTTAATTGCTTTTTAATCCACAACAATGTGCTACAAAAACAGCCCATAAGAGAAAAAACATACGGCAAAACATTTTTAACCACTGTAAGGTACTTTTGACATTGGCTAAAAAGTTCCAGTCTCCAAAGGACAAGCTTAATTTGAAAGGACTTTTAGAAAAAGCTCTCAAATACACCTTTAAAGAACAAGCATTAGGCAATAGGAATACGTTACCTGTTTTCGATCAAAACTAAAACAGAATTAAAAGTTTTCATTCATTAAGTTAAGCTTCATTAAGTTTTACACAAAGTGCTTTGTCTATGATTACATTGATAAAATCAGGAATACAAACTCAGGATTCCAATGGAGTTGCCAACTGTTTGAAGGCAGCATTGTCCAAACTGGCGATCGCGCCTCTGCCTCCTAATTTACAGTGTTATTTAAAAATCTCATTAGTCCTGCTTTGCAACACTGGTTGGAATGGCTGGTTGTTGTTGAGTAATGCAATGTATATTTCCACCTCCCAAAACAATCTCCCTTGCGCCTTCAATTCTCACCACCTGAGCCCAACAGTGAATAGATAAGTTTGTCGAGAAAGAAAAGATGGGAGACCAAGATGAACACTCCACAAATACATCATCAATTCATTTTGCTGGAATGACATCAATTAATCCTCCTTGTATGTATTGATGTATAAACATAGAGTGACATATTATAAATGAAGTTTGTTGCTTACTTCATGATTTGGAAAGGCTTGAGAGAGGACACGAACAGCTTCATTATCCCACTTTTTGTCCCCAAACTGTGGTGTGATGATCCCTCCATTGGCAATGTAGAAATTTACATATGAAGCAGCAAGTCTTGTACCCGCAAGTCTTGGTTTAGCTTCACCTTCCTGTTCCAGAAAAATTGAAGAGCAGAAAATCAAAGGAAAACTTTAATTTTCACACCTTACAGAAAAAAATACACATAATAAAGTGTAAAGCATAACTACTGTTCCCAAATCTTAAAATGTACAACATGATACTACTCTCCACTGTTTAGTTCAAGCTCAAATAATGGAATCGAGAACTACAAGTTCTACCTGCATGGCTATGTTTGAGAACAAGAAAAGGATATGCAATGATGAGTGTAAGCACAAGCTTCACTCTTGCTAGAGTTACTATAGGTGCATTTTGGTAATAATCACCCAGACCAATTTTAGATTTTATGCTAGCTTCCAGTGTATTTAAGACAGATGCAGAGGAAGGAAAGATGAATTGGAAAATGCTAAAATGCTTGCCTTTGCTAGTCCAGCAGCTTCTTCATCTGTCATATAAAGTGGTCCAGGTACATGGAGTTTAATTATTTGTAAGTTCCGACCCCTGGCATCAGTTGTGTTGGACAGAACAGAAAAAGCTTCCATAGATCGTTCATACTGAGGATCTGTTTCATCATCAGTCCAAGATAACAAGACCATGCCAGGCTTTACAAAACAGCACATATTGTCAATATGACCATTAGTATCATCATCACCTGTTAAATTACCACATTAGGGATTTTCAGTTTAAACATAAAAACACTACTAGAAAGAAAACCATCTATCTCTGTTAAATATTTCTTAAGTATAATGGACAGGATGTTATAAGCCCAACAAAAGAAAAACTAAATCACTCATGAACTTGGGAAAAAACTAAATTTCTTTTTAGAAAGATTATTTCAACATATCGGCAAAAATTTTGAAATCCAGAGACAAGTAAAATTCCCTTTCTTAAGTCAGTTGATAGCTATGAATGCTAAAAGATATGTGTTTGTAACTGAGTCTGCATTTCAAATTCTAAATGTATCATATGAATAATCAGTTACTTACTACAGTAATGCAACCAGAAACACTTTTGGACTTGCTCCAGAGCATTAGAAAGAGAGTAAAGCTTTATTGGTAGTTTCACAAATACATTGGACTATATAGACAAATTTGTCTCGACCAAAAAGAAGTTACAAGTAGTCTGGCATTAAGTACATGACCTTGCTAATAAATTTTAGAGAAAGTAGGCCTTCATGTCACAAGGAAAGGATAACTAAAAGAAAAACAGAGAAAAATTAAATAAATGTCAAGAATAAAGAGTATATCAATTTAAAAAAAAAGGTTAAGCTACCAAAATGAGCAAACACAAGAATTATACCATATAATCCACGAGGCAACCATATAATCTTCCTGACTCCAAGATATGCCTTAAGTTCATCCTCTATTTGTTCTTTGGTCAAATGTGGATTCCTGTTTTTATTCAAGAGGCACTCCTCAGTAGTTAGGCATGTACCTGAACGAGCAACACAAAAGGTTCAACCAAATGAAAGTATGAAAAGAACATATACAACCATTTGCAACTTATTCACAATGAAATTTTGCCATTTTTGGTTAATCTAGATGTCTAAGTGACTGCAAATTTTATAACTGACGCACAGCAGCTCTCTAGATTCAATGTACTCCAAGAACTTGAACAGAGATGAAACTGCAACAGCATAAGCCTAAATACAGTAATGTTTCAAACATAAAGGTAATCCCTCAATTACTAAAAAGATATCCATTTCATTTGTTTAGCATTCTAGAATACATGCAATGGGTAAGGAAGCAACCATCATAAAAATTTCAGAGGTACTTTATAGTGAGATTGCTTCATGATCTAACTACATTTCTGAGATGTGTTATTTATCAAAAGAAAGGTCTCCTAGTAGTTTTATGTTTCAATAAGCAGAATTGTTGCAGTAAAGTAAATGCCTAAAGAAGTCTATTCCATGTGTCTGTAATGAAGTCATGAGTGATGACTATCCATGGACCTTAATGGATAACCAGATCAATCTCATAAAAGTGAAGAGCCAAATCTACTACTCAATAGAAGTATCATGGAAACCCGTGAACATTATACAATGCAGCCAAGGTGTAGTCTCTATTCTACAAGACAATAAAACATAAGGGCTTTTCTGGATGAGGTATTTTTCCTCAATATATTACTGCAGAGAACAGCTGTCCAGAGAGCTTTGGATTTATTTTGTTAATTGAATGTTTAACCTTGTAATGAAGGAAAACTGATGACAAAATCCTCTCCAGATCCTTGAGCTTAGGAACAAGAGGCAACAAAGTTGCCTTTCCCTTAGAAAATGTGGATAATATGAAATTATTCACTAAGATATTTGGAATAGTACCAAAGCATTAAAAGGGAAATGCTTTTTGTTTTTTACAAAAAAATATTTTCTGTGACCATAACAATAAATGAACTACTGTCATTACCTTCTCCATCCACGTGAATGCTTCCACCTTCAAGAATCATAGAATGTGGAAACCTAGGAAGCCTCTCAGTATCCAGAATCTAACAGGAAATCATTAATAGGGATCACGTGCTAGCATGATATACGAGCAGTGAACTTGAAGAAAAGAAAATTAGCAGATTGAAATCTATTTTACAGCACAAACCTTCCTTGCCACAAGAAGATCAAGACTCCAATCTGAGTAACAACCATCCTCAACCCCTGAAAGTTCCAAGATGTAATCCCTCTTAGAGAATCCATCCGGTGTATAAAACTGTAGTCTTTTGAACAAAGACTACCAGCAGTGTTTACATCAGTAATAAAGGAAATATATTTCATATATGTAATCACATTGGGATTAAGCATCTATTCTTCCAACACTGAAAATATATAAAGGATAGAATAATCATCCATGACAACTCTGGTGAACTGATAAGCTACACTTATCACAAGGATTATATAAGCAACACAAATGTAAAAGATTTATCATCTATTATTTGATTGTAAGATCCTTAATTAAACCGCTTTGTAATTTTTTGGGAATCAGATTTGCACAATATATGTATGTATACATATACATTTATTTATACAACATAACTCATGATAGACATGAAGTTTTGATAGTCTAAAGCTTACCTCCCCAGCTGTTGAAACTCCAGTCAATTCCAGCAACCTTCTGTACTTGGTTACCTGAACTTGATGTACGTTTATTCACAACAATCTATGAAAAAAAAAAAAACAAAACAAAACCAATGTTTAAGGAAAACCTTGTTCAATAGCGAAAATAAGATAGTCAAATCAAGATATAGCCAACTCTGGACAAGATTCCTTAGAATAAAAGGGAAGCTTACTGTTGGCCCAGTATCACGGAACCAAGAATCGTTCATGCTCATCTCAATAACCCTGATATTTTCCGGTACTTGGCGTCGGGCATTATCCCACTAAGAATACAGTAAATTAAAATTTTTGAAATCATTATGTACAATATTAAAGTCCGTGTCTAAATATAAAGGCTTCCATCACTTGCAACATGTACCAACCTGAGCGGCACTTGCACAGACAGTCACAGGCTCAAACTTTGAAATTGCTGTTGCTACTTTGGCAAATACCCGTTGAGCATGCACTGCATTATCTCGCCAGTTATCAGGGCGTTCCTAACGAAATAAATATTAACTGTCAAGACAGCTATGAAACAAAATATTCTGTGTCCAAGACAGCTATGAACAAATTAAAACCGCAATGCTCCACATCCAATTTCTAGAATACAAGCAGAAACCTCCTTAACAAACCAAACAACATAAGAGATCCAAAATTATTCAAGAGAAGGAGAATAAGATTTAATGTAGCCAAAGACAACATGCCTAGCATATCATGGCAATTACCTTCAACAACAATTACTACTTATAAAAGTGGTTGCCTCTAGAAAACCACAAGACTTCTGGAAACCCAAAATTTATGAAGTTTCTCTTCAAACAAATGGAATAAAAAATATAAGGTATTTTAGAAAATAGTGTTTCTGACCTTGGTGTGAGTACAACGAAACTCTCAAATCCACAAGGCATGCGGCTATAACTTGTTACTAAAAAAGATACAAGCAGAAAAACCAATTGGGTTCGCGTTCTTTGTTTCATATGGTAGCAATCAAAATACAACAAATAGAGTATCTAATATGGAAACAAAGCACCAGGGCATACAAATTTACAGCAAGACAGTTATCGAACAAATAAATTGGCATAAGAATTGAACTCACAGGCCAACCCATCCAGCACTGTGAATGGTTTTCCCACTCTGCGGGCATCTGGTATCCATGAACGGCCGGAGTCCCATTCATTTCCATTCTCAGCTTACTTTATCGCTTTCACGCAAACAGCCGGGAATGTGAATAAGTTCCGATCAGACAAAAGAGCACTCGAAAACTATACAAATCATTCAATTGGCGTCGAGAAGCACGTGCTTTTGCCAGTCATGATGCCCTCATCATCGACGCACGCGCTAAGCCTGTACTATATTACTAATCTAAAATTGGATTTTATCTTAAGCTAGTTTTATCACATAGCTCCCCTGTGGTTTGAAATTTTATTAACTTTTGAGGAAACGTTTGGATAACACACGCACCTCCAATTGCAAAAGGAAAATACACTTTTCTCTCTACTGTTTCCGTTGACTATTAGTTAACCATTATATTATTATTTTATATTTATAAAATATTAAAAATATAAGACTATTTTTGTAATTTGCATGCAAAAAAGTCTAAATTTTTATCGCATGTTAAAATTAAAAAAATTTTATTAGTATCAAATGACTTAATCATATCTAATCGTGTTATAATACTAATTGAAAATTTATTTATTAATCATATTGTATTGTGACAAGATACAATATGTTATTATTAATTGTGTCATGTTGTATTATTCTTTTAATAAATAAGTTGTATTCGCATTTAAATTTTTAACAGGATCAATAAATAAGCCAAATAAGTATTAACTTAAAATTACTAATGATATGATACAAATATAATATCATAGTATTAATTGTCATATCATAGATGAAAATGTTAAATTTAAACAAAATATATGATGATTTGTTATTTCTTCAAAGTTCAATATGATATAATATTATTATCCCATTAATTAAATATAGATATAAAATTAATTAATTGTCTTGAACCAATTTTGAATTCATATTTTTAATTGTTTTCTCCGAACAATTAATTTACTTACTTCTTAAAGTAAATATCAAATAGGTTCTAATATTTTAAAAGTTAAAAAATTATTTTAATAAATACTTTTTATTCTTAAAATAAAAATCGAAACTCTATTTTAAATATTGTCGCTAAAATTATATATTATATTTTTTAAATCAAATTTGATGCCATGTATATATATAATTAACAGAACATAAAATTTTTAAAATAATAAAATAAAACAGAATTATTTTTAAGGTAACATTTGAGTCCATAATATGTTGTAAATAACACTACAACGCTAATAGGGATTTAATTGTTAATTATGAAGAAACTATATTCTATTGGTTATTTAATCAAAGTTTAGAGTTTAAAATGAAAAATATAACTTAAAATTAAGGGCACGTCTTAGTATTTTCAAACGCATGCAGTAAACTTGCGGTGGCCAATATAAAGTTAAAATATTATTATATTTCTCTCTTAAAATTTTAAATTATATTACTTAAATACAAAAAATTAAAAATATATCACTTTCATTAGTAATCTCAGTTTATTTTAAAGTCTAGATATAATTTGAAATATTAAAATTTTTCTTTTAATGAGTCTTGATTTAATGAAAAATGTACGATATTTGAGTTTTTATTTAATTTCTCTTAAAAAATATTTTTTTTTTTGGATAAATCTTGATGGGCCTTGAGAAATAAAATTTTCTTTGAATGAGTATTGATTTAGATAGTAATTCTTTCTCTCTTTTCGTCTCTCGCTTTATCTTGAACACATGCCCATATAAAATAATAAGAAATTATCTTTTCATATTAATTTTTCATTACACAATTTTTATAATTAGTAAAGTATTTTTTTTTAGTATTACAATCTATTTACTTATTTACAATCTACTTGCAATTTACAGGAATTGTGAAAACTTTACTAATGATTTATGGAAACTCTACTAAGTGCTCGTTTGGTTTAGGTTTTTTATTTGTCAAAAGAGATTTTTTTTTAATGATAAACCTTTTTTTAAATTTTTTAATATCGTTTGGTTGATAATGGAAAATAGTTTTTGAAAATTAAAAAAATTGTTTTCCTTCTATTAGAAAAAACTCAAAATTTAGATTTTGGACAGTAAAACTTCCCTAATTTTTTTAAAAAGTAAAATTGACTAAAATATTTTTACTTTATTTTAAAAATTTTAAGTTATTTTTTTAAAATAAAATATTAAAAATTTTGTTTATTAAAATAATTACCCAAATTTTTCTCAAAAATTATTTATGACAATCAAACGATTAATAAATTTTTATTAAAAACTCTACTCATAAAAGTTTTACAGGTAAAAATTTTACTTTAAAAAGTTTTATTTGAAAAGTTATACCAAACGGACCCTAATGATATTGTTAAGATATACACAGTTATAACACACCTGACATTCAAAAATCTGTTCTTTATAAAAAAGATGTCTATTCAAAATTTTCTGGCAAAGTCAAGAATCTATCCTCTATAGGAGAGAGGTCTATCCAAAATTTAAATTTATTAGATAGTAAAATAACAATCAAATCTTATAGTATTTAGGTATTTAGGTTTTTGTCTTTGAAATTAATAGTTAACTAATAGTTTAATGTAAGAAAAATTGATATTTTCTCTCCTTACGTTTGGCTTAATAGGTAAGCATCTCATAATGTGTGAGAAAAAATAAATACTCTCTTGACATTTCGATAAATAAGTAGATACCGTCTCTATACTTTTATTTGACTGATTAGTTTATTATCATTTATATCCCTTATCTTTTATATAATAATACTTTGAAATATATTTTATTTTAATATAATACTTTACTCCTTATTTTAATATTTTTCACAATAATTTTTTTTTAAATATAACAATTTAGTCCATATTTAATATTTTTTTCATAATATGCTCAAATCTAAATACATTTTTAATTTGTTAGTTCAATAGAAAATTTGAAAAATAAAATATTATTAAAAAAAATTTTAAATAATGATTTGATTAAACTCATATTCAAATATTTTAAACTCATATTAAAATATTTATATTTTTTTCTTTTTTCTGCAATAAATTTAATTTTTAATTGTTAAAAGAATTTTGAAATATTTTTTAACATTTTATTCTTATATTAATATTTTTTATTTAAAAGATTATATTAAATTTATTATATTTTTTTTTGAGAAAAATTATGAAAATATAAATACAAAAGTAAAAAAAAAGAAAAAATTTAATATCATTTATTAATACAATTAGTAATTAAATATATTTTATATGCTTATTAACCAATATAATTTAATTTTAATTAAAAAATAGAAAAATAAGAAAATTTTTTTGATTATTTTTATTTGTAATATATACATATATGTAACATGTATTTATTGTTTATATTTTTATTTATATTTTCATATATTTCTAATATTTTTTCACAATATATTAAAGAATAAATAAAATTTTTAATTTGTTATTGTAATAAAAAAAAAAATTTAAAAAATACAATTATTAAAAAAATTTAAATAATGAGATAAGTCATACTCATGTGCTAAAATATTTATAATATTTTGCTTTTACTTTTATAATAATAAATATTTATTTATTAAAAAATTTAATTGAAATATCTTTTAAAGTTTTATTTTTACATGTAATATATTTATTTAAAAAAAATTATGCTAAATTTATTATATTTTTTTTAAAATATATAAAAAATAAAACAATAAATACATGTTCTATATATTACAAATAAAAATAATAAAAAATTTTCTTCTTTTTCTATTTTTTTAATTAAAATTAAATTATATTGGTTAATAAAAATATAAAATATATATAATTATTAATTTTATTAACAAAAGATACTAATTTTTTTTTATATTTTCATAATTTTTCTTAAGAAAAATAATAAATTTAATATAATCTTTTAAATAAAAATATTATTATAAAAATAAACGTTAAAATATGTTTCAAAATTTTTTAATAATTAAATAAAAATATTATTATAAGCATAAAAATTATGTTAAATTTATTTTATTTTTTAAAAATATATAAAAATATAAACAATAAATACATGTTATATATATATTACAAATAAAAATAATCAAAAATTTTTTAATTAAAATTAAATTATATTGGTTAATAAGAATATAAAATATATTTAATTACTAATTCTTGTAAAAAATGATATTAAATTTTTTCTTTTTTATTTATATTTTTTCATAATTTTTCTCAAGAAAATATAATAAATTTAATATAATCTTTTAAATAAAAATATTAATATAAGAATAAAATGTTAAAATATATTTCAAAATTATTTTAACAATTAAAAATCAAATTTATTGCAAAAAAAAGAAAAAAAAAATATAAATATTTTAACATGAGTTTAAAATATTTTAATATGAGTTTAATTTAACTCATCATTTAAAATTTTTTAATAATATTTTATTTTTTTTTCAAATTTTCTATTAAAATAATAAATTAAAAATATATTTAATCTTGAGTATATTATGAAAAAAATTAAATATATACTAAATTGTTATATTTACAAAAGTTATATTGTAAAAAATATTAAAATAAAGAGTAAAGTATTATATTAAAATAAAATATATATCAAAATATTAATATATAAAAGATGAGGGATACGGATGATAATAAATAATTAGTTAAATAATGAAAATAAAAATTTAAGATATCTGCCTATTTATCTAAAATTAAAATGTTAGAAAATATATATTTTTTTTTAGATATTAGAGGATTATTATAAGAAAAAAAAATCAAATTTTTTAATGCAATGACAAAAAGATAATTGATACTTTTCTAATTTAAAAAATGATATTATCGCAAACTTCAAGAAATATATATAGCCTTCCTAAAAGTTAGGAGTAAATAAAAATATCTTAAAATAAACAACCTGTGTTATATCGACTTCATTGTGAACTTCTTTAAATTGTAGAATAAAAAATTCATTTGCCGGATCATGATATGTAAATGATCATGTTTTATTAAAATATTTCTTGTTCGGATATCCCTTAAATCTCGTTATTTTTGTTTAATAAATATTTTTACAATAAAAAAATATCTAAAACAAATATCTTGATTTTTTATTCTATTAATAATAATAAGTTAATACTAATTGACGGAAGAATGAAACAAGACGGCCCGCTGACGACGTACGATACACGTTCAATTCTATCCCTCCTCTTTTTTTTTTTATAATTTTTTATAATTTGTAGTTATATCCAAAAACCGGTTCCCAACTGACAATCGCGTTTGATTCCATCCAATCACGGCTCACCATCTGTCGAACAATCAGATGATTCTCAACAGCTCCCATTAAAAATCCCAGAACCCTCCCCCCATTTTGATTCCTAGAAACTCCAAGAATTCACTCCAAAGGATTAAAGAATTAAATAAAAAGCTCAGAAGAAAGGTATGCTTATCGAGACTCTTTTGATTCGACCGAGTTCTTCTACGTATCTTTCGTGGTGATGTCATGAATATTTCTGTTTTTCTTCTATGTATTGTTTGCTTTATTTTCCTTGAACTTTTGGTAAATTGATTGCTTTTACGTGTTGTGTGGTCCATGCGTGTCCAAATTAGGTTTTTGATCAGTAATTTTTGACAGGTTTCATGTAACTTTATAGTTTGGCTTCATGATGATCGTTTATTATCTTCTCAAGTTTGTTGTATGCAATTTTCTATCTTATAATTTATTTATTTGTTTCTGTAGTTGGCATCTTTTCTTTGTTTTAAAAGTTTTGTTTTGGCGATAATAACATATGGAAGGTTTGGCCAATTTAATGTCTATGAAAAATCCTTGAAGTCATGTGTAAAGGGTGGCTCTGTGTGAATGTTTATTGTGTGTTCTTGATAGAAAGTAAATGACTATGGTGCAATTTTAATCATGATCTTAGCATCTTATATTTTGGAATTAGAAGCTTATGTCTCTGCTATTGTGAGTTGTTGAAATTGATAATGGTTTCTTCATTTTGATCAATTACTTGGTGCACCATTTGTTTTGTTTACAGGAGTATATTGGAAATAACTGAATAAGGTATGTATATAAAACGCAATTCACCTGCAGCATGAAGTCATGTTTGCTTAAGTTCTTTGCCACATTAATGTTGTCTCATCAACAGTTATGCACTATCTGTGAAAGCTTTCTTGATTTTGCTATCTTAATGGTTATATGGCTGATTGTATAATAGTCCTATTCAATAATCCTGTTTCTAAAATGTAAATTTAACTTTCTTTTTCCCTGCAGTGTAAGGAAAATATATTGTAGCCGTTAAATGGCTCAGGACACTTCTTCTGGTGCTGATTCACCTCGCCGAAGATCTGGTCTCTTGCGAGACCAGATCCAAATTGTTAAGAAGAAGGATTCTGAACGTTATGAGATTGCTCCAATAGAAGATCAGTTGTCATTTGAGAAAGGTTTTTTCATTGTAATTCGTGCATGCCAATTGTTGGCTCAAAAGAACGATGGGATTATTTTAGTTGGAGTAGCAGGTCCTTCCGGAGCTGGGAAGACTGTCTTCACTGAAAAGGTTCTCAACTTTATGCCCAGTATTGCTGTGATAACAATGGACAACTACAATGATTCTAGTCGTATCATTGATGGAAACTTTGATGGTAATTTATTTAATCTTTCTTCTTGCCTGGGACTTGTCATGAATCTTACAGATATTCATCTTTTAATGATTCCCTAACAAGACTTTTGAATATCAAGGATAAACTTGGTTTTGAGCTTGAAATCCATCTCAGAGATTGTTTTTTGATAGTGTGTTTGTAGATTATAGAATTAAGTATCAGAGCCATATATTCTAAACCTATAATTTTGACTCAACTCCACTTTCTTCAGATCCAAGATCCAGAGTAACAAAGGTATGCAGACGTTATTAGGTCTGAGTCCTTGGTACTGTGAGTGAGCTTTTGTTTCCATTGACTAGGTTCTGTAGATAGGGCAGTAATTTTTTCCAGTCAGCTTGGAGTTGCTATTATCAAAATTTTCTTTAAGTACTGATTGTGTAGAAAATGGATTTACTATTCATCTTGGTGTCTTGATTATTTACTTGCCTGAGTCTATATGTATTATTTTTCATTTACCTTAGTTTATATCACAGTAGGTGTAACAATTCTGTTCATGTGCTTGTCATCAGTTGTTGATCTCATAAACTTCCCATGATTGTCATTCTTTTGAAAATATTATTTAAGTTTGTTCAGCTCCTTGGTATTTTCCAGATAGATTTTTGAGTATGGTGATTGAAGATAAGGGAAGGAAGCATGGTAGAGCTCTAATTGGTGTAGTGTTTTGAAACAGACCCACGCTTGACAGATTATGAGACACTGCTTGAAAACATACATGGTCTAAGAGCAGGGAAAGCAGTTCAAGTCCCAGTATACGACTTCAAATCTAGTTCTCGCATAGGTTACAGGTTGTGCATCTCTCTCTTGATTTTGTATGAAAATAGTTTACCAGGTATTCATGTTCTGCCAACTTTTCAGCTTGCATACAATGGGGCAGGGAAGTGAAATAAAAGAAAGAAGATAGGTTTATGAGCTCTATTACGGGATTAATTGATTAAGAAAACGATCAATGGTGCTATTTGGATTTTTCTTCTAATTTATTTGAATTTTTACTAGATGTCTCATGTGCCAATTACATACATATATACTTCATTCATCACCTCTCTGCTTCATTTAATGTAATTTTCTATTGAAATTTAACAAAAACCTAATTTTATTATCTATATAATATATAATTTGTAGTCATATTGATGCTCATAACAGGACAGTTGAAGTCCCTAGCTCCCGCATTGTGATTATTGAAGGCATCTATGCCTTAAGTGAAAAACTTCGGCCCTTGCTTGATCTCCGCGTATCTGTAACGGGTGGAGTTCATTTTGACCTTGTTAAGCGGGTTTTACGTGACATTCAACGCGTTGGCCAAGAGCCTGAAGAAATAATCCATCAAATATCTGAAACGGTTTTTTCACTTTTCCCATGTTAAGATTATTTTCAATAGGCTTTCTAGCTGAGTTTCATCAGTCAATGTGTTACTGACTGTAACTGATAGATTTTTCTTTTTAAGTAATAATACCCATCCTTCTATGGTAGTTTCATCAACTTCATTTTGGCAGGTGTATCCTATGTACAAGGCTTTTATTGAGCCAGATCTCCAAACAGCTCACATTAAAATTATCAACAAGTTTAATCCCTTCACAGGATTTCAGAACCCCACTTACATTTTGAAGGTCAATATCAGCAAATCTTTTTCAGATTAAATTCTTGCAAGATATGTTTTGAAAGTGCCTTCTTGTGACATTCTCTTCCAATTCTAGCACTGAGTGCTTTCTATCATTGTAGTCAACGAGGCAAGTGACAGTGGATGAAATGAAGGCTGTTATGTCTGAAGAATATACTGAAACTACAGAGGAAACATATGACATATATCTTCTGCCACCTGGTGAAGATCCTGAAGCGTGTCAATCGTATCTGAGGATGAGGAACAGGGATGGCAAATACAATCTCATGTTTGAGGTTGGATGATTTTAAGTTTGTGCCTCTTCTTCAAACTAATCTGTGTTAGAAAATAAGCCTGATTAGCCTATGATGAGAACTCAGTGGAATTCAGAGTGCCTTAAGCCAAAATAGTTTCTTTCACGAACAAGAAATTTTGCTCCCATCTCTCACTTAACACGTGCATGCATTTGTGTGTATCTAGAAGCTGAACTTAAATCAGAACTTAAAGCAGAGGGCTCTCTTTACAAAGTCTGAAAAAATTCAAGAACAACATCATAGGGTAAAATAAATATAAAATCCATAGAGCTTTGAAAATTGTCAACAGAGCCTAAATGTTATTTCCAGCAGTACTGAGTTTGTTAAGATGTATCTTCTTTAGAGAGTTGTAAATGTTTAGAAGATTTTAGAGTTTCTGACTAGATTTGCATGTTCTCAGGAATGGGTTACAGATAGTCCATTCATAATATCACCTAGAATAACTTTTGAAGTTAGTGTTCGTCTGCTTGGAGGACTGATGGCCTTGGGATATACAATTGCAACTATTCTGAAAAGAAGTAGCCACATATTATTTAACGATAAGGTGTGCGTGAAGACTGATTGGTTAGAGCAACTCAACCGGAAGTATGTTCAGGTATTATTTAATCTAATGCAATAATTTCTTCGTATCATTTTGGAGTCCAACGGGCAGTCCTTCCTCAGTGTTGGATTCAATTTCTTATCATTCACTATCTCATCACATGCAAGTTAATCTCATCTTCACACTGAATTATGTGTTTTATAATATTTTTAATAAATTATTGAATGATACTACTGTGGTAACAGTGTTCTTTACTTGGTTGTATTATGTACTGATTATGCATAGTTGGAGCTGGAAAAAAATTACAAGGATGACACATATATTAAATATATTCTATTTATGTTTGACACAAAATTCCAATCATATTTTACTGGCAGCATATTTATAATTGGATTGGCATAACATTTTTGGTGGTTTGTTCTTAACCGTCTATACTCATCAGAGCCTTATTCCAAGCATCTGGAATTAGCCAGAAGAATTTTGTGATACTATTCATTTTTTGATGTAGTTAAGTTTCGAATTAGCTGCAGAATAAGCTATTTTTCTTCTGTCTTTTTGGTTTTCCTTTTTGTAATATTTAATATTTGGGTAATCATGGCTTTCTGGACAGCTTAGATGTGCCGAAACATGTGTATTGACACTGTTGGTGCTACTTGGAAGTTCTTCTAAATTCATTTAGTTCAGTTGTACTTCTTCAGTTTTTCTTCAGTTTTTCATATATGCAGCATTTCTGCTGCAATTGGAGACATTACTCAGCTCCCTAATGCTTGGCCTAAGAAAGGCTTCTTGCGTTGCAGCTGTCCTATAACTTTTTCTTTCATTTCTTTATACCTTTCTCCGGGATATTTGTCATAATTTAATTGGATTTAAACTTAAAAGTTGTTCATCCTGTATGACTTTTATATTTTTTTCATTCTTAAAGATATCCCAGCTCATGCTCTGTACAGTACAATGTTGCAAAGGTTATGGAAATGACTATTTTCTCTATCTAAGCTGCATAGCTTATGGATGAATGTTGCACTGACTAAATTTCTTCTTTTCGTTTTATATAGGTGCAAGGTAGAGATCGTTTATTTGTTAAATACATTGCAGAGCAACTGGGCTTGGAAGGTTCATATGTTCCTCGCACTTACATAGAACAAATTCAGCTGGAGAAACTTGTGAATGATGTCATGGTATGATCTTTTCATCTGATATGCTTGTTTCTCTACATTGAATGCTTCTAATGTAATCAACCTGCAGGCTCTGCCAGATGATCTGAAGACAAAGCTTAGCATAGATGATGATTTGGTTTCAAGCCCTAAAGAAGCCCTTTCCCGAGCTTCTGCAGACCGGAGAATTAAGTACCTCAGCCGGTATTCTCTTTTCCTTGCAGCAATTTAATATGTTTGCAACTACAAATGAATATATGAAAGAAGCATGATTGATGCTTCAAGAAATACACCCAGTTCCCCAAAATCTTGCGATTTTTCAAAAACTCGTTTGCTTGGAGGAGAATCATTTTAACCTTTCTATAACTAGCACTTTAGACTGTTATTATTGAGCAGGTAGTCTTCATAGAGTTAGGAAATTTGTGCAACTGTTTGTTCCTTCCAATAATTCTGTATATATTGCCCACCAGTGTATCGCACTCTTATACGAATCAGCGGGACAAGAATATATCCAAGCTAGCTAGAGTTGCTGTTAATAATAGAAGGTTTGATGGGAGGACTCCAGACTCACCTGCCACACTTGCAAACCAGGTTAGTAAATTTTGGACTCAGAATTTTAGTGGCTGTCCTCATTATACTCTGCAGTTACGCATTTGCTTGCCAAGAAAAGGAAATACAAAGAAAGAAAGCTGAAACAAGCTTTTTTTATAATTTTCACATATACGGATTCTGGATTAATTTTGTTAAAAAGAAATTCTTGATACTTTGTTCTCTTTCCTGCCTTCATGTTAGAGAATTAGTTTCATTAGTTTCTGGATTGTTTCAGGGGGTGATTAATCAACTTTCTGAACAAATTTCGACACTGAATGAGAGAATGGATGAGTTTACATCTCGTGTTGAAGAGCTGAATTCGAAGTTCTTAATCAGGAAAGTTTCAGCTAGCCAACAAAATCTAGCTTTGCAGGCTGAAGCTTGCAATGGCTCTGGACCAACTTCTCTTTTCATGACTGGCTTGGCTAATGGTTCCTTAACGGGATCCGTGCTGCCCAATTCATCATCTTCTTCCCAGTTGGCCAGGGAGTCCCCACTTATGGAAGAGGTATCTAAATTAACCTTGTCTCAAATTTACTTTTGGCAAGCAAATAGAGTATTATTTTAAGAATCATATCGTAAGCATTTGCAGTTCTATATAATAGGCTAGTAGATGGGACCTGAATGGAAAAGCAAAAGAGATAACATCATGAACATCTCATATGTAGAGAACCTCCTAAACAAAACTCAAATAGAGAAATTTTGTGACTACTTACCTATTCCCGAAACAGGTACTGCTTATTGGTCGGGGACAACGCCAAATTATGCACCAACTAGATGGCATAAGCAATCTTCTGCATGAATACTGGGGAGAAAGGACTCGTCAAGAAAGAAAAGAACGGGCAAACAGGACAGTTGATTTAGAGACTATCAGTGTACCCCTCATTGCAACTTTGGCAATTGGTGGTTTAAGCATCTTTCTTCTGAAGGGCCTGACACTCCAGAAATGATCATCATGCCATCCCTGCTCATTTTTGGGCAAATATTGTTGTGTAGTTTTTTGTTGTTACTGTTGTGATATTACCCTTTTAGAGAGAGAAGGGGCTCATAAGCTGTCTAGGTTTGTCTTGAGCTTCAATGTTTTTGACTCTGGTTTCAGCAGCGCTATCTGCATTTGACCCCGTTGATGTTAGACTTGGGGGATCTGGCCATGCTAAAATTTGATCTGTAATCTCGAATAAAGAATTCTGTTGATAATTGCCTTGAACTGTGTAATTGTATATAGTAATTGATGTAACAGGAAGAGTTGAATTATATGGACTGGAAAAGCTAATATTCTCGGAGATTTTCCCTTCGTTCACCGGTTTATATATTTGATACTTCTAGGAGACTGAGTGGGCATATGCATTATTGAAAACAGAAACCTTCTGTACCAACATTTGCTTCCATTACTTATCACTACACTTTAATTAAAAATCCCTCGCATTCGTGTTAGGCATTCAACAATTATGCTGGATTAATCTGAATGAATTGCCACCAATGCATTGGTCCGATTTGAGAAGCCAAAGAACCCCAAACCCTTATTTGGTCAGAGACTAGCAATTCTTGCATCGGAGCACACCTTCATGTTAATGAAATTGACTTTTCAACCAGATTATCTCATAAAGAGCAATCCCAGTAATTTAAAACATAATTACGTGATGTCAACTTAAGATGTCATTCTGAAAATATAAAGAAATGTTTAAAGATGCATATTCTGAATGTTTGGTCTCTCAATCTGAATGCCTCAAAGTGACTATTCAAAATCGGATCATTCTTAAGTTTGCTCTAGATACATACGCAAGCTTGCACATACACATTATACTCAAGACGGAAAACGAGGTCTCGCACCCATCCTCCTTTAACAGATACATAAAAAGAAAAACGCAGATTATATATTTCCTAAAACAGAGTGCATTACCCTATAAGTAGAAATGGAAGGTTCAGGCTCAAGGACATCTATAAAAGTACAACTTGGTTTAGCTCCTTAGAAAAGAGAGGATGTAAGTTCCTTCACGTCCTCTACAACATGCGTATAATCGGCCTGCAACTTTTCTTGTTCCTCTTGTCCTAGTTCTCCCTTAGTGGGCTTGGTTAGCACCAAAACACAGCATGTTGGCCTCTTGGTGGCCCCTGCATTGGCAAGATCCTGAATAAGAAAATAACCAGACACAGGATGGGGAACTGTTAGCACAGAAGCTACAAAATACCTGAACCCTTTCCTTCACATACATGCAGAAACAGAATTCTTCTTTTTTCTTTTTAAAAAAGAGTCAAGAAAATGAGAAGATTTTTCACACTATAGAAAGAAAACATCAAAAGAAATAAGATAGGAAACATATGCAGACCACATACAGTTATCCTCACAAGAGGATGTACACATGAAGCATGTGAGGGCAACTTATAATGTAACCCAAAAAACATGGAAAAGAAAAAGTGTAAGAAATCACTAAAATTACCTCTTTAGAAGGAACATAGATGTAGGGAATATCAGATTCCTCACATAAGATTGGAACATGTGTGATGACATCTATGGGAGATATGTTCCCAGCTATAACACATAGTCTGCATACATGAAAGGGGAAGGGAATCATTCTCAAGCTCAATGCAATATAAATCATTGTCAACAGTTATTTTTTACAAGAAGACTCCATTTTCCTTGCATTAGTTGAATACATCAAGAAATGTGTAACCTAAGCAACATATATGAACCAAAACAATTTTTTTCTCTTTTTTCCTAAGAAGAAACAACTAACATCTGTACCTTGAATATCTCTAGAATCTATGACCAAAACAAGATATTGGCATTCACTCTGTCACTCATAATCTCACTGCTTTTACAAAACAGCAGATGTAATTATTTATCAGTAGGTAATAAAAGATTCATCATGCCTTTTATCATATTAAGAGAAAATAATGCAAAACAAGAGCAGGAAAGTTCTAGTCCAACTATGACTAGGAATAGTCAAGGTAAAATATAATTTTCTACAATTTCTAGCAATATTAACAGCTCATACTTTCCAAAGGAAAACTGAGATGAAAAAATACAGAACATCAGGTAATGTTTGTCATTCATTCAGAGAGACCAAAAAGAGCTTAATAAACTTCATTCTTAGAAAGAAATGCAGAAATCTCAGAAGTACAGAATACTGACCCTTTATGACCACGCCGAATACTTTTAACCACTTCCTTCACTCCTCTCTTCAAGCATTTGTGTTCAGCAGCTACAATAATACAAACATAATATCATTAAAATAAAAGAACGATGAATTTAATCACTTCACCAAAACACGTTATCCATTCCATCTCGTATTATCACTTCAAGTAAAAATACATACTATATCAATAGAAAATACTCAAATGCTCCATTAAAGAACTACTAATTACTAAAGTACCCCATTTTCATTTTTCTGATTAGCTATTTGATATTGTAAAACATACCAAATTCTTCAATCCAAATTCTAAAATAGATTTTTTAAAGATTTATAGTAAGACAAAATCTTTAATCAAACTAATGAAAAAAACAATCGGACACAAGTCAGGCAGCATTTTATTTTACATCAGCAACAGAATAACACGAATAAAAATGAAATCGAAAATTGTTTTTTTTATGAGCAAGAAGGAAAACAAAGCAAATTACGAACAGATAATTTAAATGTAGAAGGTTACATATATATATACCTCGACGGACAAGCTTGAGGGTTCTCTTGCAGAGCTTCTTGCCAGCCAAGGGTTTAGCAATGGGAGCAAGAGCAAGAATCTTCTTCTTCTCCTCCTTTTGTTGCGTTCTCTCTGTTTCGCTATCGCTTCCCATCTCTTTCTCTCTCTTTCCTTCTGAATTGCACGAAACAGAGATTAGGGGTTTTCAGTATGGCTACTGCTCTTTGATTTTGGCAGCTTAATATTTCTAGGGTTTAAGGTAGGACTAACGACCTCACTGTTGCTTCTCACGTGTCTACTCTACATTCATGTCACGTTTCAAGCAGGTTCTTAAATCTTAACCAGTAATAAGTCGCCACGTATTTCCGTTGCCATTTGAAGGGCCAAAACTTGGGCTTCAATAATGGGCTGAATTCGGGGCTATAATGTAACCCGGTTTAAACAAAGAGCAGCAGTTGAATTTCCACTTCATATTTTGAAACAACACCCCATTTGTCATCACACCCTATCACGTACAATCTATTAAAATTATATAAAAATTTTAATGAGAATTAAAAGTATTGATTAAATCTAATTTAGTACTATCTATAAAAATTTATATCTAATTTAAACAAAATCTACATGCATTTGTTTGTTTTCGAAGGCTTAAATGATTTGCTCTCCAAATAAGAATATCAACCACTTAATTAAAAGATGCTTAAAAAAAATATTTTTATTTTTAATTAAAATTTATATTTTTTGTTGTACTTATATCATATTCATTTCAACACATTACTTTTGAATAAAAGTAAAACACATTGCTTTTGAATAAAAGTAAAATATTTAATGATTGTTCAGCCATAGTTGATAAAAAATTTTTAATATATACAAATATATTTTTATATTTTTTTTAAAAAAAATAACGTGTTACTAACTTTAAAAAAAAAAAAAAGGATTAAAAAAATTAGGGTTTATGTGGTATAAAGGTCAAATTTAAAAAAGAAATAATAATTTAATTAATATTATTTATCTCAAGTCACCTAAGAATAAAATTATAAATCTAAAGATTTAAAAAATGAAAATATTATTACACAAAAAGGTTTCAATGAAAACATCCCCACATATCACAAAATAATAATTATTAAAATAGGTGGGTTGTGTGGTGATAACAATTATAATATATATTAGAAAAGACCATAACTAAACATTAAATTATAAAGGTGGCAAATGGGTTGGTTGACACGACATATGAGCCTATATAGGCTCGAGTTGAATATAGTATCAATAAAAAAAAAAAAATTAAATTTAGTGATATTTTGATAATCTCAATTAATTAAAAATTTTTAAAAATCTTTTAATAGTTTAAAATAGTAAAAATCCAAAACATAACATGGTAGGCGGCATAGGCCAAAATCCTTTCGTAGCATAATTGTTCGTACCATATCCAAATACCTCCATTTGAAGATTAGCCTTAAATTCCTCTAGCATGCCTAATTCATATCAACATGTCGGATTTGATCGGAAGAACAACTCTAGTTTTCGACTAATTTGTATAGGATTAATCAAGATCCCTTTTAGCTCCAACATTTTTTACTAGATGATATCACTAACTTTTTTCTAAATAAGTATATCCGGAATTTAGGGGTGTAACATATAATACAAATTTAATGAACTAATAGACTGAGTAAGATTGATCTTTAATTTAATAATTAAGCACAATACATAATAACAAATAAATTTGAATTTTATGGATATAATTGACACTTTTGTCACCTCCAACTGCCACCGAGAGTGGTTCTAAATAAAGATGGATAATATGTACGTCTCTACGAACATTCTTGATAGAAAAGCACACCAAGGCAGTGCTTGCTTAGATTTTTGCCGCTGTTCCTGTATTGTTGGATAACATTAAGAGGAATGAAAACGGAGAGTTTGGGCAGCCATTGATTAAGTCAATAACGAAGCATTAGCATTAAAGGCTGAGTGATGAAGTGGAAACATTGAACTTGAGTGTGGAAAATGTAATTAACCAGATTCTGATTCTGTGTTCAATATTGATCCTGATTGCTGTGTGTCTGGAAAAGATGGAGGAATTAAAAATCTATATCTATAAAATATATACTTGTTTATAGATAAGGTACGTAGTGGGCAAGTGGGATATCAAGGGTTGCATTTATATATAGATATATATAATACTGTATGGAGGTTCTAACAAAGAAGCTATGGGCAAATTAATTATTTAATCTAAGTATATATATATATATATATATATCATGATGATATGCAGTAGTAAGATTGAAAGCAAAAAAGTAATATTAGGATATAAGTAAAGTTTGATGATGAGCAGTAGATTTAAGTTAGTAGCAGCTTGTGCATTTTCTTAGGTCCATCTATATATATGACTTTGTGCTTCTTAATTTCTTACAGCTTAGAAAAGCTGCTTCTGATCCCTTCCACCACAACCTGCCCCGAGTCCCTCGCCTTCGATCTTGCCGGCGGAGGCCCTTACACTGGTGTCTCCGATGGTAGAATTCTGATCACGTACATCAACCCCCTTCTTGATTTCGTAGATTTTGCTATTACTTCACCAAGCAGGTTGTCAAAGAGTTCTCAAGTTCATTGGGGCCATTGTTACCGGAGACAGAAGTGGAAGGTTACTGAAGTACGATCCTAGAAGCAAGCGGGTGACTGTGTTGCGAAGAAACCTCGGGATACCAGCAGGGGTGGCCGTAAGCCAAGATGGACCATCCGTTATTTTCACAGAGGTTGTGAATGACAAAGCACAAAGGTTTTGGCTTAATGGCGGCTCATCAAAAGCTTTTATATCAGAAACTATATATCGCAGTATTCAGTGGAATGCCGGATAATATCAGGAGGAATTCAAAAGGGGAATATTATTGGGTAGCCATTGATAGGGCAAATGGAACCGCAGCAGCTTCTCTGTGAGTGAGGGCAGCTTGCTGAAGATGGTAGGGTTTTTGAGACATTGACGTTGAGTATTTCCGGAACTATCACTTGAACAATTCAGTATTCCTTATGATTTCAAGCTGAGATCCCTTCAATTTAATTAGTTTCACCCTACGAGACTAACAGAGAACTTGTTATGTAAAATAAGAATACATTTGTAATTTCGGTTTAATTTTGACGACACAATAATTTTCATTTAACTTTAAAAGCATAATTGAGTGATTGGATGATGAAAGTTTCATAAATTATATCTGTATAATACTTATTTTTAAACTTTCTATTCACTCCTTAATTTTCATTTTCATCTTAATTTTTATTTCATTTTCATTAAAGAGATTACAAAATTCTTTTAATTTAACAATGGTTTAATTAAATATTGTGTCGCGTAACAATAATGAGTTGAATTACTTTATCAGTGTATTCCATAATTGTTTTAGGAATTAGAATTGGGAGTATTAAAAAAAAAGTGAAATTATATTCTTTTTTCATTTCTCCTCTTATTACATGGGACAATTTTACCAAGCAATCTTTTTTTTTAAAAAAAAAAAAAGTCCTTAGATTTGGAATAATTAGAATAGATAACCTCCCAAAAAGTCACACCATATCCAAAAAAATTATGTCACATATTGTAATTTTTTTCTAACTTAGTACATCCATCACACTTGAGCATATAAATCTTCTTTCTATCGTTTCATGCACATTCTTGCATAATTTCTTTCAATACAAACATACATGTCATATATATGTATGAGTGTGTGTGCGTATATATACATACACACAGACTCATACATATATATATATATGACATTTATTTTAGATTATAATATATAATTGCACTAATAACTAGTTAGTAAACTTAATTGTAAGAGTTAATTTAGAAATTTTCATATTTTAAAAGTAAAATAACAAAAGTATTTGCTAATTAAATATTGATCTTGTCAATATTGTTGTCAATATGATGCCATCTATGAAAAAATTGAATCTAATTTAAAGAAAATTTACCTTTATTTAAGAAAATCTATGCAAGGTAATGTAATAAAGTTGAATTGTTAATAAAATTGATTCAACCTTGCCTATTCACTATGTTTAATATTAATATTTAAAGATGAGAAATCTTCTTTTGGTATTAAATAAATCCTATTGCTACAAGACCCAATGCAATAAAAATCATGCACAGCAACCCTAGGAGGTGGTATAATAAATGTAATTATAAAAATGCTTGACCCTAACGGTGTGCAGAATTTAATTTAATTTGACTAATTTAATCGGTTATTGATCTAATAATTAATCTATTTATTGTTATTGCATATTGTCTTGTTAAATTATTAATTTTTCTAAGTTAATATATTGATTTTTTCGTCTTGCAGGAATTTTATATATTAAGACAAATTGACAATTTTGATAGTTAGTAATGTAATAATTATTGAATTACAACTTCAACTAACAGTTTACGTATAAAGGCAATGGTCAGAAAATAGTACATTTAAATTGTTAATTACCATTTTTCTTTATTAATTGTCAATTATTTATCCTACGAAAGAGGGAATTGGCCGCCCTCCTCCCCCTTCTTAAGGGGAAAAGAACAAATTAATGACCTCTTAGGTGTTTTGAAGACTAATTATGGTTAGGAAATTACTACGTGAAGGAGTAAATCACCTGCTTTTAGAGAAGGTATGTAAAGGAAACCCACTCCCCATGTATATATGTATATACCATTCAAAACGAGAAAATATAGAAAAGGGGTAATAATATTTTAGTCCATGGACTTTGGCAAAATAACATAATAAAACAAACTTTGAAAATTTTTATATTTTAGTCTCTAATTTTAAATAACCAGTCCATTAAAAACTACTGTTGTTGTTCAAATCAATCAAAAAAAAAAAATTGAAGGGTATGCCTTCACATTAGAAAGGAGAAGACGTTGAAACTAACAAAAATTTATATTTTTAATTATACTTTATGACAAGAATTGATGAAAAATATAGAAGGTGGCAGGTTCAGTTTATGGAGCTAAGATTTTAGTCCCTTCAATTCGAATTTATTAAATGAAAAATGTTAATGATTTTTTATATAAGAATGTAAAAATTTAGAACCTATTCGATATCTCTCTACTTTTAAATTGAATATCTTATTACTCATTTAAATTTTTATTAATATTCCATCACTTATTGTCGATAATGTATTGTTATGATTAAAAATTATTTTTAGGATATCAAGTAGGGATGATGTGTTATTAATCAAAGCAGAGGTATTAGGAATTCTCTTTAGAAAATATTTTACTCTCAAATTTTTAATGGTCGACAAATCTCACATCCTAGACTAAAATGTTAAATTTGTCAGATTATATTTTGATTGGTTTTTTTACTGACGTTCAGGGACTAAACTGTTATTATCACAATGCAGAATCTCAAAATTGTTAAACAACGCGATGATGCGTAGGTGTTCATTATTAATAAAATATGAGTGAATTATTGTTCCCTTTATTCTTCAATATTAATTATTTTACTAGCGATTGCCAAATTCATTTAGCAGAAATCGCCACCCATTTATTTAACAATACATAAATACTATTATGAAGTCATTTAAGACTTCTAACTCCTTAGGACGTGAGCACACCGACGAAATTGGTATACATTGATCCGATGTAAAGCGAGCCAGAGAACTCTTGAACTTCACTGATCAACGTAGTGTTGTAGTGTGCGCTAAGCAGCACTGTATTCGTAATTTTCCCATTTGAATTCAGTCTTATTCCAGCAGGTAGCATAATAATGGGTGTAATCTGTGAGTTCAACGCCGCCCAAAAATCTCCCGCCGCCGTCCTCTTAATATTGTCTGGCCTCCCTCTTAAGCTAACCAAAATTTCTGATGTGTTTGCTTTCGGCCCTTTGATCCAATACTTCCGAATTCTCTCGCCGATAAACTCGGTGACAAGAAGGAATCCGCCGTCTGCACTGACTGCAACTCCGGCCGGTCCTTGAAGACCCTTTAGTAACACTTCGACTTGTTTGGTCCTGGGGTCGTACTTCAGCAACCTTCCTGTTGAATCTCCGACAGCAACTGCGAGGAAAATTTGGCTGCAAAATAAACAGCGATCATATCATTTTCAGTTAATTTCAGTAAATTAGGAGCCTCTTCGTAGGGCATACCTGATTGTGAAAACAGCGCTGGCATCTGTAAAATAAACGTCTCCGGTTACTGGGTCGACGTCCAAACCGTCGGGGAAGCGAAAGGGCACCCCATCTGCAGTTGTGGCTAGTTGTGTTGCGAGGCCTCCATTTTTTCCAACAACTAGAAGCCCGAAATAGGCATCAGCAATGTAGAGTTGATTTGTTGCAATGTTGAAACCTAAACCTAATGGCCTCCCACATGTTGGTCCAAGAGCTGTGTTGTTTGTGCCATCGCACAATGCCTTCGACCTGAATCACATACAGTTAAACGGATATTATTATATATTAGACAATTGGTAAAGCTTATGAAAAGCTAATAAGTTGATCTGTACTTGTTTGATACCTGTTTGGTGAAGTGAAGGCAAAATCAACAAAGCCAACATTAGGGCCTTGGTATTTCAGAATTCTACCGTCAGATATGCTGGTATAAGGTCCTGCGCCTGAGGAATCGAAGGCGGAGGATTCAGGACCCATGGTTGTCGATGGTAATTTCAGCATCGTAAAGGAGTGGACGGAGAAAACCATGGGAGTAAAAGAGAAGAGAAAGATTGGAAGGGAGAGCATTTTCACTTAGCTAAGGCCAAACACAGGTAGAGTACGTTTTGGATATTGTGACCTTTTGTTGTTCGAGTTCAATGCTTTTTAAAGTAGAAAAAAATTCTAATCTTCAATTTACTCAACCAATTTTCATAATTACAAACGTGCCCCCAAATTTTTAAAAATTATCATACCCATATGTTAATTTTCACAATTATTTTAAATTGTTAAAATTATAAAATTATAATTTTATAAATTTAAATTAATAAAAAAATATTCTTTATTTTTTTTAATAGTTGAGTTTAACATTTAGGAGTGGTGTGATGACTTTCATTAAATTTGAGGATGTGTTGATAATTATTAAAAGAAGATTGCTCTTAAAAAAAATTGTAACTAGCAAGTACACAGTTAAATTAGAGCTGGCTTTCAAGGCCACGATTTGAGTATAAAATTAGAATAATAGAGTAACACTAGACATCTTAAACTATTTTAACAAATTGAGTGCCGGCCGAATTACATGGCAATGTTTATTATGTATTCAATTATCCAATAAATTACTGACACATCACTTTTAAGATATAAAATATGAAATTTGTATATTTTAATTGATGGGATGTTTAATATGTGTGTTAAATAACTTTTACATTAATCATAGTATAAAAAAAAAATACCTAACACGTGCCAACAATTAATTATTGTCAGTGTCCCAACTCTATTATTTAGTGTCACTAGTAGTTTATTTATTATATAATAAAACTAATAGCATAATTGTCAACTACATAGACTTCTAAAAAAATGAAAAGTATCTATAGTAATAGAGAAAATTAACTAAAATACCTCAAATTTAAGGCTGAATTTTTAGTAATACTCACTATTTAAAATTTGTTATAAAAATAATTTACTTAAATTTTTTTGAATTAAAATACCTTTATTGAAAGTAAATATTAGTTATTTTTAAAAATTTTTTGTGAGAATATTTTAGTCCAATTGGATCATTTTTTATACAAAATTTGAATAGTAGTTATTTTAAAAAATTAAATTCTTAATTTAATTCCTATTAAAAATCTTCCACAAAAATATCCATGTATAATTACGGTTCATTACCCAAATTCAAAATCCATGATTATAAATTAAGTTCAAAAGTAACTATATTAAACTTTTTTTAGATAAAAATGCCTCCTAGCTAAAATAAATAAAAGTTTAAAAGGTTCGAGACAATTTTTAGACTGTTTTGCTCGAAAATAAAAAAATTGATCTTATTTAAAAATTGATACCTTTTCGAGAGAGATAATCACTTTACATTCAAATGAAGTGTTCGAAAGTGTAGTTTTGAATTACTCAAAAGTGTCTATTTCATCTTCTTGCCCGAAAGCAAATTTTCGCATTTTTGAATAAGGAAAATCAACAATTTCGAGAGTTTCATCCGAAAATGCAGAAATACAATTGCTTAAAAGTATAATGACAGCCTCACTTGAAAGTACATTTCACACTTTCAAATGAGATTAATTTTTTATTTTGGAGCGAAACATTCAAAAGTGTCGCTCCAATCCTTTTGAGTTTTTGTTTATTGTTTAGGGAAATTTTTGTTCTAAAAATATTTAATATGGCTATTTTTGAACTAAATTTATAGTCGTGATTATTTTTTAATTTCGATGACAAACAATGGTTATATATGCATATTTTCTAAGTATTTAATAGAGTATTAGTATTACTTTTAAAAGAAAAAATTAATTTAAAAAAATGACAAAAACATTTTCAATAAAATGTGTTAAGGAATTGTTTCACAATAAATAAGTAAAAATGAAAAATTACAAAAATATTTTTATATATGTCAGTCTCTTTCTTCAAATATATATTATAACATATATATATTTTTAAATTGAACTGTTTTATTATCTATTTCAAATAGGAGTATATGTAGGAGAATGACAATATAAAAGCAGAATTAATAAATTACAGTATCATGGAATAAAAAATTAATAACATCATGACTCAAATGACAACAATGTCCAAGTTAGGGTAAGTAATCTGTCTGTGCTAGTTATCCTATTCAGATTTTTCGTAATGCTGCAACCCTGCGTTTATGCTAAGTATACTTAGCCAACAACTCAAATTTTCGAAAATGGAATTATGCTCATGAAAGTTATTCAAACCCCAGATCATATTATAATCTCTCAGCCTCAGTTGTGATTAATTGTTGCCTCTATATATATATATATATATATATATATATATATATATATACTTCTTCATTGGAAAAAATTATCTTCGGCTTTGGAAATTAATAAGTAGCTACTTCAGTCTGCAGCCATGTTACGGGTTTTTGGCTTATTCTTGTGCTCGCATTGCATGGTTCCTTCCATCCCAACCTTCAATGAGATAACATTGCCGCAAATAGCCACTGGTCCTGAATCCAATTGCATTCGAGTTGAACTGCGGAGCATTTTATACAGTAGTTGCTGATGTTAGGATTCTGTAAGTATCAATTACCAGCCTTTTTTGAGAAAAAGAATTCTCTTATTAATTCTGAATATATAGATGCAGGTCTAATACAGCATGTAATGGCACCACTAATTTAGATATGGGACGAACGTGTGGGAGGCTATTTTGTTTGGCACTCAACTATTCAACCAGACAGCATTGCATTGCTGATGCTTATTCCGGCCTTTTGACTGTCGGACCTGACAGGCAGATTCACGAACCAACTTGAAACCGCTGCTGAAGGAGTGCCCTTCAGCTTGAATGGTTGAATTTTAGGTTCTTTATTTCATCTAACTCATCATCCTTCCTACATTCCTAAACTAAGCCTGTAGTGTCTTTGCTCTGCAGAACAATAGTAAAATTCAGTAAAACAAATGACATCACCAGGAGATTACTAAAATATATGATACCAGAACCAATCAAGTCATGGTATTGCTAAGGAATCTCACAGGGCTATCTGGCTTTGCAGTTAGGGCAGAAAACTCTTTGGTCTTTTCTCTGAATTTACTGGAAATAGGACTTTGAAATATTGGCTGACAGGTTCCAGGGAAAACACATCCGATATTATAAAATTCCAGGGAAGGCCAAACAACATCAAGAAGGCTGCAACCTTGTTTCCAAGGCAGTTGTTTTAGAAGACCGCGATCAGCAGTACTGGAACACCGGTAGGGCAAAGGATTGACAAATTTGGAGTTATTTTGGAGACACTAAGTTTGGAGTCATAGTATAGCACGGCTTCGCTCGGTGAAGTTCAACCATTTGGCAATGCACTTATATATCTTCACGATTTATGAATTTCGTTGGCATTTAGAGGGCTTAAAAAAGAGCCTGCTTCATGTTATAGGCAGCTTCAGTTCTGACAGCTGCAACTTTACAAGTCTTTTAGTAAGGCAGGGCAATTCAGGTCCTAAAATCATAATTTAAGCTATTTACAGTGTTTGCTTTGCTTTTACAAGTATCACTGATTAAAGTAGTTAAGAGTTCAAAGTAATAGAAATGAATACCCGAGTCAAAAGCTCTTAGTACAATCTTTACATGTACTTGCCAAAACCCAAAACTGCATTCATTATTTGAGAAGGTGCATCTGCTCTCTCTGAAGCTTTAACAGATCCACCCCTGGCAAGGATCATTATCAAAGTGAAACTTATATATGAATGTTCTTTTTCAAACTGAAAATTACGTTTAATTCAAGTATGGCTTGCCCATTTCAATTCACAAAGTCATTGCACACATATCGTTAATCATGTCATATAAGATAGCAATTCAACAAAGGAATTTCAATTAGGATGTTAACAAGTAGATAACACGGGAAGACTAACTGGTAACCAGCAGGCATTATACAACTCATCTAACACAACACAGATGATTAATTTACGTAGTTCACATGTTTTTTAACTCAGCTAAAATTTCTTGAAGATCTTCTAACTTTTTACTGAGGAGGCCTGCAAAACAAAGTAAAAGTATCTCATTTAAAAGGTTTTCAGGAAAAATATGGGATTTTGACTCCATAAAGAATAATCAACTCACAGGGAATAACAAATAATTGATGTTACTGTTACCATTGCCATGATTCATTGTGCAGAAATCTATTTTTGGACTGTAAACCCTCTCTGCTTTAGTGCGTTGTATATCTTCCATCCTTCTGGCCTTCAGGTTATCCATTTTCATACGAAGTTCTGATGCTGTTTTCACCATCTCTGCAGGAGGCAATTGTTAAGCACACAAACTATCACACCCACAATACAATAATCTACTAAAACAGTCATCCTTCAAGAAACTACAGCTAGTCTCATCAACTAAGTGTTGAACAATTTTCATTAGCAGAAAGACTCGCATCTCTAAATGCAGAAATTATTCTACTTCAGATTCTGTGGTTGTCAGATGTCTCACCTGCTTAAAGCTCCGCTTTAGTGGACTCTATACAAGGCATAATGACAGAGAAGAAGTCATGATAAAGTGCCTATTTCGGGGAAATATTTCCGTGCACAAACTCAACAATAAATTAAACAAACTTCTTTAAAGCAATCTCCAACTGGCATAGTTGCAGACACATAATTTCCTCTTCTATGATTAAAGCTCAAGCTAGATAAAAAGTGAGAATACCATCAGCCAAACCAAGAACTCAACCTCATTCTATAGACGCTTACAAACAACTTGTGGTGCTGTCCAGTGTGCAAGATATTAAAGCAGGACCACTATAACAAACCAGCAACACCCCAAAAGATGACTTGACATGAAGTCTTGGGGTGTCATCAGCATGCAAAATTCCACTGTCTTACAATCTGCAAGATCTCTAAATTACTTTCTTAAAGCTAAAACATTTGTTCATGTGGATGCAAGCATTGCAAGGAGCTGTAAAAGCAATCTCAAATCAAAGGAAAAATAAGGCCGATTTATTAACCTTGGAACAAGTCATGCATAGAATTCTGATCATATGATTGTAATGCCTCATTGGCAAATGCAGCACACTGACCGCTTGCAAAAGACTCTTTTTTTAGTGATCGAAGCTGTCGATTCAGGTCAGCAGACTCCTTTCCAACCTGAACAATAATTTTCCATCACAAGGGAATCCAATTCAGAGAAAAATGAAAACAGAAGACCACTTGCAAATGAAATTTCAGGAAATATGTAAGATTCCTTTACCATGGAAAGCTTATCCCTCAAGGAGTCCAATTGTGCATCCAGATCAGAATCATTTAATGCATCTTGGCACATAGAACTTTCACCAGGTAATTCATTCTAGAAAGAAAATTTTGAAAAATGTCATTTTGTAGCTAAATATTAGCATTTCCTCCCCAATAATTCCTTTAAAATGTTATTGACTAGAAAATTAAAATGAAATGACCCCAAACAAAGACCATGCTTTAAAGAAACATTTAGCCTATGTTCATGCAAAAACCAATGAATTGCCTTTATGAATTGAGGGGAAAGATGAAACAAGCAGCAAATTGCTAGGGATAGAGGCTTCACACAAGTTAATAAATCTATATAGACTTGACAAACGAGCCATATTTTCTGAAATTAACTTCTACAACAAACATTTGGGATTCAAGAAAACAAAAAGTGACTGATAGATTTCTTCCATATTTTCCCTCATCAAAAAAAATTCTAATTTCTGCATTTCACTTTTGATGCATGAAATCAACTTCCTATGTTGTCCAATTTCTTTTAACTCTCAACCAGAGGATGAGAATTTCAAATCTGATACATAGGATGGCCCCCTATTAACTGATTTACAACATTACAGTTATCATCACAGAATCACAAACAATAAATAATAAAGCCTTATCAATCAATGGTTATGTCATTGAAAAGCTATTGACCTTAATTTGAGAATAATAATATTAAGAAACTAGCAAAATACTTTATTGCCCAATGTGCCAATAACAATTCACATCCAATAAACAAAAGAACCTACAGTTTTGGGTAAACAAAAGCCTTCAGGAACAGCAAAACAGTGGTGATGGCAATACTTCTCCCACATATCCAGCCGCTTATCCAAAGCTGATTGAATCATATTACGAATGTAAGCAACACCCTGAAAGGTATCATGTAAGATTCATAAAGACCAAATAGTTAGCATAAAACACAAACCATAAAATAAGCACAGCTTCATAAAATTATGTTCAGAAATTATAAACTTCGTCTAGTGGATGAGGTTATATAAGGTATCTGTCCAATTCACAGTTGCTTCTTTAGTTTTTTATCCCCTTTCTGAAATCTAAAGCCTCTAACACAAAATCAGTGCTCCTCAGTTGCTGAACCAATTAGTAACCGGAAACCCAAAAGCTAAAAGGGAAGAAAAATTGAACAACGTAAGTATAAATTCACAGTTTCGTGCTAAAAAAAATTATGCTTCAACTACAGAAATTACGGCTAAGAATCAATCAAATTTCAAGTAATTCCTAGAAAATCATGTTCCAAAGTGAATGACAAATTATGGGTTTGTAAATAAACTGAGCAGCGAAAACGATGATCTCACCTTGCTTAGATCTTGAGACCTATCCGTGCCCTCGGTTTTCAAAAGCGTGGATGCCTGTCTGCAAAACCGACAACAGCAGAATTCACAGAATTTTCTTTTTTCTTCTTAAAATTAAAAAATAAATAAATATAACAACAGAGAGAAAGAAATTACTGGAAATAAAAACTGAAAGCGTCATCGACCAAATCGTCGACGGTGTTGAGGGTTTCGTTGATGAAAAGCTGTGGGTTTAGATTTAGAGAATTGAAAACGGCCTCACTTTCACTACCTTCCATTTCTCACTCAAAATCTCTCAGCTTTTCAGTTCCCAATTTCTTCTTTATTGAAACAGAAAAAGGAAAAGTTTGAAAAATCTTTTAGGGCTTCAATTTCACATGAATAATTTTCCCGCCAAAAACTGTAGGGTCACGTCAGTAACAAGGAATTGAAAGCGCTAGAAATGGCGTCCATTGCTACTCTACAATTTTTTTTGCCTACCCTTTTAATGCTTTTTATTTTTAATTTACAATTTAGCCATTGCAATTGGTCACAAATTTTTATTTTTGTTAAATCAAGTTTAATACCTTTTTATGTATTGAAATAATTTAAAAAAATATTTGATAGCATAAAATATTGGAAACCGCTGAGCCACAAAAATTAAGAGTTTCGGTTTCATTATTATTTATGGTAACAGATTTTGTCTAAATTCTCAAAAAACACCCAAAATGTTGTCGAAATTGCAAAAAGCATCAGAAAAGGCGAGGCTTATTTTCCATAACACAGCACTTGTCGCTGCATGTTTTCAGAAGTATATACATATGGCAAAGAAGACTTCTTCTCCTTCTTCAAAAGTTCAGGCTTTGTACGAGCTATGCAAAAGGAACTTTACGCCCTCAGGGACTCCGCCTCCCTCTTCTCAGGCTGTTCACGATCTCTGCTCTCTTTTGGGTATTTCGCCAGAATCCTTTTGCTTTTGAAAGTTCCTGATTTCACGACTTTGTTTCTTTAAATATGTTTATTCATGAAGCTTGCTCAATTAAGTTAATGGGTTTTGTTGTGTTAGAGTGAAGTTCGATGTGGGTCTGCTTTGATTTCAAGCTGAAATTGAAATATTGAATATTCTGAATATTGGGTTATGCAATTCAGTGATTAATTGGCTTCTATGGATTTGTTTTTAATTTTCCCTGAATGTCGTTTTGGCTGAATGAGATATGATTGTAACACAAAAAGATCTCTCTATGCTATGAGTATACAATATATGATTCGATTAAAGATCGCTAATTAGAATTCATCTATCCATTCACATTCAATGTTTAAATTCCTCAACTTAAATTAAGTTTGAGTTCATTTGTTAAACAAATTATTACACCGTGACCCTTACATTTCATAACATCAATCACTAGGGCAGAAAATTTTCCCCTAAGGCAAGATACATCAATAAAAAAGATTGTAATTCTTCTCCATTGAAACTTTGCCTAATGAACTGATAGTTTACATGCTTTAGGATTTTTTTTGATAAGAGTAGGATTGTGTATCAATTGATGTTGGGACACTTAAACAACTGTTAGTTATGATTAGAATAGCAGAAGATTATTTGTGGGATGGGAGGGGGTGAGTAGAAAATGCAATTTGGTTATTGCTGTCAACCTAAGAACAGCTTTTCAAGCTTGTCCGTTGGTAACACCAAACTTTGAAAGCAGCTTGTGAGGAATGGCATTGAGCCAGTTCGGACATCAATTCTGGCACCAGTAGCACTTCTGAGGATATAAATATGTTAAAGAATTTCTTGCATCAATATTACTTTTTCCTACGATTACTTCATGAGATTCCTTTCTCCTGAAGATTGCTTTTCAGAAACTGCTACAAAGCTCACAATATGAAGCGATATTTTTAATAGAAGTATTCTGCCAATTTTTTGCCTTTCTTTATGCATTACTGATAGTTAGCATTTTTACAGACACAGTTGGCGCTGCTGACATGGGGCTAGAGGAGGAAAGTTCGGATGATGATAGGGGGCTGGGGATTTTTGGACTTAATGCACTGAATCGGGTGTCTCGATGGGCTCAACCAATCACATATTTGGATATTCATGAATGTGATAGTTTTACAGTAAGAGCAATGAATCCTAGTTTTGTTAATGAAATTTATTGAAGCTTTAGGTTTTTGATACTCTGTGTACACATTTATTTCATGCATTTGATGTCATGTTTGTGGAATAATTTCACAAATTGAATATTTAATACTTAAAAACGAGTGCATAAAATTGTGGCCTTGATCTATGAGTCTTCTGTGTTTCAATCCTACATATTTCCGCATTCAAAAATATAACCTTTTTCTGGAGCTTCATAAGAAACTGGTCAGTCATATCACTACACCTAATATTCCTTTTGAGCAGTCACAATTAGGACTATGTGATTGGTAAAATCAGCAGTATAATATGGTTTGATGTAATTTCGGCTGATCAAAATAAAATTTTTCTTAAGATCACATAAATGATTTTATATGCAGATGTGCATATTCTGCTTTCCGACTTCTGCGGTTATCCCGCTCCATGATCATCCTGGGATGACTGTCTTTAGCAAAGTTCTCTATGGTTCTATGCATGTCAAAGCCTATGACTGGGTTGAGCCCGCATGTTTTCAAGAAACCAAGGGACCAGGCTATCATCCAGGTTTGCTTTGATGCTTGATTTCAGCTTGAAAGATAATAATTGTTAGGAATTTCAGGAACCAAAAGGCAACTAGCTTTTTTTTGGTTCATCAATCTTATGATATACTTTATGTAGCATTCTGCCCTATGTCCACGGACTGAAATTAGTTGTATGATATGTTCTTATATAGGGGGTTAACGTTGCAATCTTTATGATTGTTTCTCTGTGGTTTAATCGACCTCAGTTGTCGCATTTAGTAGTTGTGTTAAATGATTTTGACCACAATCTGGCTATCAGTGTGAAAAGCCATCAATCTTGAATGCTGTTTGTCAATCTTGGCTCTGATTTATGAAATTTAGAGAAGCAAGAATTTGTGTGAGAGTTACAATGTTCTTTCATGGCCTCTTGAGATCCTGTTGGTCGTTGACTTGTTACACTCATATTTCTTGCTTCCAATTAAAAATTATGTCAATGGGTGGACAACTTATGATGAAATGTTTTCCTTGGCAGTGAGGTTGGCAAAGTTGGCAGTTGACAAGATTTTGACGCCACAGCATGGGACATCAGTTCTGTACCCAAATAGAGGAGGTAATTTGCATTGTTTCACTGCAGTCACCCCCTGTGCTGTGCTTGACATTCTCTCACCTCCTTATAGAGAAGATGCAGGCAGAAAGTGTACTTACTACATTGATTGCCCTTATTCTACCTTCTGTAAGCCCTTCGTACCATTCTTCATATTTTGTCTGTAAATTCTCTAATTTATGTTTTTCTGCAAATGACTATAATTTATGGATTGTTAAGACACCGGTGCAGCTGCTGGAAATGGAGCCGAGGTAAGTGATGAAAAGGAAGAGTATGCATGGCTTTCTGAGATAGATACACCAGATGACCTCTACATGCGTCCAGGAGTGTACGCTGGTCCGGCCATTCAGGTTTAGCTTTGGCTACAATGATCAAAGGATTGGCTTATGTTTCTCATCACTTTGATCTGAGCCGTTGGCATGGGAAAAAGTTCTTGGCACATTTTTCTGTAATGATCTCAGCTGAGAACTCAAATGCTGATGTGAAAGGCTTCACGGAATGTTCTGTGCCTGTCACCGGCATATGTACATGGAACGATGAATCTGATTTGTAAAGCTGTAGTATGGGAATTCTCTCTATGATGTGTTAGGCATCTAGTTTTACCTTCAGTAATTTGAATGGCCATCCTTTTAACTTAATTGACTGTTTTACTGAGATTATGCCCAAGGTTTTGGTTAAAGCAAAGATTTCTCCCGACTCCAACAGTTTTGATCCTCAGAATTTATTTACATACTCTCCATCTCTTTTTGATGGGCACTGTGTCTTGTGTTACAAATTTTGCTAAGCTTACAAAAATAATGAAGATCTCCGCATCGAATCCAGAAGGTTCTCTAAATCCCAAACAATTTCAACGGAAAAATATTTCCTGCTCATTGTCACACGTCACAGATTTTCATTCACGGTTATTCCATGCAATTCATGAACACAGCTGTGATTTTATCCGAGTTTGCATATCATATAAAGCACTCTGTAGAGTATTGGAAAGTTTTGACTACTTCAATCGCTCTTGAGATCAGAAACTTAGCCATGAAGGTTGAAGTACAACATTTAAAAGGAGGAAGACTTTCCATTACAGAATTTGAGTATATGGTGCTTCCGATCTCAAACTGAACATAATCACTATCCAGTCAAACTCTGTTCACTCAGATACTTCAAGAAAAAGTTCATCAGAAATAACAGTTGTTTCAAATGGAAATGTAGCACACATGGTTTCTAATGCATAACCAATTGTATTATGGTGTATTCAAATTGCATCTAAGCTGAGCGACCCTACAAAAAATCTCTCCAGGCTTTTCTAGGTTCACTGGGCTCATAGCTCCAGCAATGTGTTTCACTATGCTGAATTTTACCCAGTACCTTATTCCGAAAAAAAGAAACCCCAATTTTTTGTCTTTTCCCTAGGGTGATCTGAAAGCTTGACCAGCATAACTCACATTTCCAAGTTCCTCTTCGATGCGCAGAAGCTGTAACCAAATTGAGAAGCCCAGAAGCGTCAGAAAACTAGATAATAACAAGCAGGGATCATAGAAGTTGGCAATGAAAATAGACAGACAAAATATCTATTAGAAAGAGTATGCAAAAGCAGCAACATTTAATAAGAAACCCACTAAATAATTAGAAGATCCATTGAAAAACCATCCTTTGGTTTCTCTGAGTTTAAGATTTAGTTTATATTGTCATGCAAGATGCAGATGCTCTGATTTGGAAATCGGGCTAATCCAGTGATTTTATAGTTGAGTGTTTTAGGTCATCCAATCAGATAGCTTTTGGAAAATGGAAATGCATGTGAATATCCACTTGAACAAATTGTGCCCACAAGAAAATTTGAATTGAGGGATAAGGGTGCTACTAAACTCAATTGACTTATCAGATCTCTGTTTTATGTGGTTGGAAGAAGATAGAGAGAGAGAGGTGAGGAATTCAACCCATAATCTTGCAATGAAAGACAAATAGGGGGTTAAATTATAAGAACTTTGATTCTACCTGATTGTACTTGGCCAATCTCTCACTTCGGCAAGGAGCTCCAGTCTTGATCTACACACATAAGAACATGCAATGGTTAAGTTTGTGGCATTACCAATATGAAATATGGATAGCATAGTTTAAGGATTTCAGCTACTAAACCTGTCCACTAGCCAAACCAACAGAAAGATCAGCAATAAAATTATCCTCAGTTTCACCACTACGGTGACTGACCATCACACCCCAACCTGCAGCTTTTGAGTCCAGAGCTGCTCGGATGGATTCTGTAACAGTCCCAATCTGGTTAACCTGCAGCAGAATAACCAAATATGAGCTAACTGCAGCAAAAATATCACACGTGTCTTTGCATACAAATACTGGAACAGAGTAATTATAAATCTATCATACCAGTTTTACAACAGTAAGTATGAAACACTCAGAGATGGACACGAAAAAATAAAAATAAAAATAAAAATAAATAAGGTCGAAATGTGCATCATTTGCTTCGAAACGTACATGATTTGCTTCTCGAACACTAAATTCTCTGGTTGAGAAGAAAGAAATCAGCTCTACCAATGATACCCAAGTATTCGCACAATTTCAATCAGAGTATTGGGGGAGAAATTACCAAACGTTTAGCATTCCCTCACGCTTGGCGCCAATAAGTTTTTTATTTGAGAGAAAAAAGAAGACTATGCCTTTGCCATATGAATTATTAATATTAATTAATAATAGCATGGCACTTCGAATTTGATATGAAAATTGTTAGTGGTTTTCTTTTTTTTTCAAGATGTTAGATTATGTATCGAAGGAATAGTATGAGATAAAAGGGGGGGTATTCCAAGTTTATCTTACCTACCGTAGGCATATTGCAGTGTCACAAACTTCTTCACACCGGAAGGTTATTAACAATATTTATGTTATGAAAAAGTACGAAAATAAGAAAAGAAGATTATATTTTTCTTTTTGATTTGAAAAAAAAAAAAGAAAAGAAACTTTGGGATCGCTGAATCACAAACGAAATAAACATAGAAAGCAAAGTTGTTAGTAATGAGCCGGAATTACGCTCTGTCATACCAAATATTTTTAATATTTTCAACTCAATGTCTAATTCTCTTATGTATGACTCATTAAAAAAAATGTGTATAATTTCAAAAATACTACATATGCATGGATTTGATGGTGGGAGTAAATGAATGAGGTGTTCAGTTGTTTCCTACAAAACTAAAATGAAACACAGACAGTAGTTATTACCAAAGCAATTAAGTTACGCGTATGATGGTAAAGAAATGGAAAGGTACTTTTGTTTCTAAATACGCTCACTATAGCATTTAGTCACTGTAAAGGGAGAACATCTATGGGACAGAAATTATGACTTGAGAAGGTAAAAAGAAATAAACCGAAATATAGATAAATTAATATGAAACCCTATACATATTGATTTAGACACATTGGTAAAGTGCCTATTAAGCTAAAAATTTATTATGTGATGATAAACATTATATTGTACACAATTTGATGAATTGTACATTAAACTGCCACCCTAAATTAATTTTTTCTTCCGTTTAAAACATTTGTCAGAAAGCAACAGGGGAGTTTCATAAAATTGAATGCAATAATACATTGCATTTCTATTTATGGAAGCATACAATACTGATGCAAACTTAAAGGTTACCTTCTAAAAGACGAATTAATTTGATCAGAAATTCAGAAGAGTTCGAAAACAAACATAAAGAAATTAATGCAAGCACCCAACACCAAGACAATATATATAAATAGGGAAAGGAAAAGGAGAAAGAAATATCAAGCTGATGAAAGAAAGGATTAAAAGCAGGAAAAGGAAAAGCAAAATGAGAATCCATCGCATAAAAGTGGATGGAAAAATAATGATCACTATGGATTAGATACATGCCTTCAGAAGTAACCCGTTGCATGCCTTTTTCTGAATGGCTTCAGCTATTCTCTTAGGATTTGTCACCAATAGATCATCTCCCACAAGTTGAATATCAACCGAAGACTGCAGTGAAGCCCATGAGCTCCAGTCATCTTGGTCAAAGGGGTCTTCAATAGAAACAATAGGGAAATCTCTGACAAACTCCTTATAGAGTTCACCAAGACTCTGAGCTGACAAGACATGAGCTCCATCATTTGGTTGTTTCTTAAAGTTTAGATCATATTTCCCATCTTTAGTGAAAAACTCTGAAGCAGCAACATCCATCCCTATTTTGATCTGCATCATCAATTCAAGTCCATAAGCAACCCAAGCAAAATTTTAATTGCAACAGAGAAGAATAAAGCAAACAAGAATCCCACATACCTTGCCAGTGTAACCAGCCTTTTCAATTGCATCCATAAGCAAAACCAATCCCTCCCTATTATCCTGGACATTGGGAGCAAAACCTCCTTCATCTCCAACATTGCAAGCATCTTGTCCATATTTTGCTTTAATAATCCCCTTCAATGTATGATAAACTGTAACCTCAGAAACATGGAATGGTTATCCACCAATCATCACTGAAAAGCTAACAGTAACCTATTTAATATACTACACAACATCTTCATTGTCATATCAAAACACATCAGCTGCTGACCATGATCATAGACACACTAGCTAAGGAATGTTAATAGCAACAAGCTTGACATTGGTGTTGATATTGATTCATGAAATCTAAGCCATAAGTTTATTCCTCATGAATCTGTGGAAGATTAGAAAAGTCAGTACTCATATATAGTATATGCTGATTCATAAAACAAGAATCAGAGTTTCAATTAATATAAGGCATGTGCATGATCTGCCAAAAGAGCATCCAGGAAATATACTCCTTAATGGAACAGAACCGAGGAAATAAGTTGCTAACCTTCACTACCCATCCGGAGTGCCTCAGCAAATGAGGTGGCACCCACTGGTAGTATCATAAATTCCTGCATGGCCAAATTATTTCCAGCATGACTTCCTCCATTTATCACATTAAAAGCAGGAACTGGCATAACGAGCTCCTTTGTCCCTGACAATTCCTGGATGTGCTTGTACAAAGGCACTCCTTTTGCTCCGGCACCAGCTCTGCACACGCTCAGAGATACTCCTAATATTGCATTAGCCCCCAGATTTGACTTGTTTGGAGTTCCATCAATTGCCAGCATTACAGCATCCACTTCAGCTTGATCTCTTAACAAACAAAAAGGAAGAATGTCACGAACTTACAAGCAACAAGTAAATAGTGTCTTCATATGCATAACAAGATGCTTAAACATCAAAGTTCATTATGCAAATGTTGCAAGAATAAGGCAGATTAACCTCCCCTAAAGCTTAAGTACTATTCAGACAGGTTTCAATAGTTTCAGAATTCTTCAGAAACATCCTTAAATTTCTTTAAATCATCACAAAATCTCCCGGAAATCGGCAATGGAGTCTGTATGCATTTAACCAAACAAGTTTATAAAATAACCGAAATTCCAAAATAACATTTTTGTTTACTTAAAATCAAACTCATTTACTTTATACCTGACATCAACGCCAACGAGCTTGGGACCCAGAATGTCGTTAATATTCTTAACGGCATTGAGGACACCTTTACCACCATAAACACTCTTGTCCCCATCTCTGAGCTCCAAAGCCTCGTAGATTCCAGTAGAAGCACCACTAGGAACAGCCGATCTAAACAAATCATCAGTGATCAGATCAACCTCAACCGTGGGATTTCCCCTGCTGTCAATGATCTGTCTGGCCTTAACTGACTTCACCTTGTACGACGTCGTACTGGGAGCCGGAGCCGCCGCCACCGAGCATTGCACCCTCAAGGGGCGATATTTTCGAGAAGGCGTAGAAGGTTGAAGTTTGGATGAAAAGCAGGGGCTGGTAATAGTATGGGTGGTCAAAGAAGCCATTTGCCTGCGTTTGTGTGTTTGGTTAATGAGAGAAGACTGTGTTTGGAAGGAGGGAAAGTTGGGAGAGAAAGTGGTGTAATATAAGAGGGAAACTAGTTGGTGGTGTATGGGAAAGTCCGCAAAGTGGCGATGAAAGCAAGCAGTGTTCACTGTTCAGTTTGAATTGAATTTAAATAAATAAATAAATAAATATTTTCTTTGTTTTTTCGGCTTTTGGGGGTTGTTGGAAAGACCTTAAGATGAAAGTAAGGGGCTGGTCAAGGTTCTCTAGTTAGGTGTGTGTTTTGTTGGTGTCTCTGTCTACTCCTCTTCTGAAAAATAATAATAATAATAATAATAATAATATTTAGATCGGTAAAAACACTATTTTAATTGTGCAAATTTCAACGTTAATCACTATTCAAACCTTAATCTCAATTTAGAATGGCATTTATCGATAAATTTTTTACTCGTACTTGAGCTATTTCATTTTAGGAGAGTAAAAAATGTCATAATATGGAAGTAGGTTTATTCGATGGGATAATTAGAATCATTATCTACATTTCCAATATAGAATGTTAATATTAGTATTTTAAAAATATTTATATTTTATAATATGATTATGAATTACATAATTTATCACTAAAATTATAAAATTGTGCTTATACAAGTACTACTTTATGTTTTAATCTTAACTCTAAAAGCATAATAAATGAAGTGAATGTTAAATAATGATTGATAGGGTATTAATTCTAAGTAAAGAATTTGAAAGTTTTTAAAATTTAGGCTATTACACTAATTAGTCTCAATAATTTTAAAAATACTTATAAAAATTTTAATTTATTTTAAAAAAACAAGTATATCTCTACATAATAATAGTTATTTATCAAAAATAATTATTAAACTTTTAAAATTTGACAAAATATAATGATTATTTTCGACTTCATCCCTAAATATATTGATAATTTTTAAAAATAATATGAAATTTTAAAAGGTCATCAATAGTATCCCTCTTATTTTGAAACCAACCTCATTTTAAAACCAAACCGAATTAAATCGAATAATTCAGTTGGATTCGGTTCAATTCGATTAGACATTTTTGTCCAACCCTACCATTAATATCTTTTTAATGTTAAAATTTTATTTAGTATGTAATTAATTATTATATATGCGTTAATTATATTTCAATTATTGTAGGACGCAATGATCTAATTGACTAATAGTTGAAAAATTGTGTAACAATTTGCTTAGAAAATATACTGACAAGAATTAATTCTACCCCTAAATAATATTAATAAATATCTAAAAATTATTGTTTTGACATAAATTTTACTTTCATTTTTGTATTATAAGGATTTTATGAAAATAATAACACTGTTTGACTAGAATACATTCCATCAGTTACCGATTCCATTATTATTATTATTATTATTATTATTATTATTATTATTATTATTTAAAAAATAACTATTTCTCTCGTTGTTTTTGGTTTTATTTTTTAACGGTAACTAAAAACATGGACGTAGTTTGAAGTTTCCTTTCCCAGCATGTAGAAAGAAACATCCTAGCGCTCAGTTTCCGTGTCCCTCGAGGTTTTGTAAAATAACGCGTACTTACCACGCACATCCCTAAATCGGTTAGGTTTATTAATTCCAAATTCATTCGGTAATTCACTTTCTCCATCTATATATATCCTTACTCAATCTGGTTAATTCTTCAATACTTTCCTCTGTATCTGCAAGAAAACAAATTCTAGGGTTTTTCTCTAATCCTCTAATTCCTGCTTCATTCTTCGTTTCTTTCTCTCCCAAATACCTACTTAAACGCAATGGTTCGCGCAAGCAACTTCATTTTAGGTCTCGTCAACTTCGTCTCTTTGCTCGGCGGCATCATCGCCATCGCTTTCTCGCTCTATATTCACTTCCATGGTAGCACCGCATGCCAGATTTCTCTATTCAAGCTGTTAGTCATAATTGGTGTAGTTTTATCCGCAGTTTCGTTGCTCGGATTGCTTGGTGTGTGGTGCAAGAACAATATCTTGCTAAACGTGTATTTGATTCTGATGTTCTTGTTCATAATTGCCTCGGCTGTTTTTCTGGTTTTTGTGTTTACCAGTAACGATAATGATAATGGTGGAGGTAAAGACGGTCATGTCACTTATAACAGTACCGGTAAAGCTTTATCAGTAGCTGGCTTTCGACAGCATAGGCTTGCCAATTTTTCGAGTTATTTGTGGAAACATCTGGTCAACGGGAGGAGTTGGAATGCAATAAAGGATTGCTTGATCGATGCTCAGGTTTGTAGGAGCATTGCGAAGGATACTAAGCAAACAGCGGAGTATTTTTACGAGATTAATATGTCTCCTATACAATCTGGTTGCTGCAAACCACCGATTGTTTGCCGGTTTGAATACAACAATGGGACATCCTGGACAGCGCCGGAATCAGACGTAGCTGTTTTAAACAGCGAGTGCTTGAAGTGGAGTAACGAGGAAGACAGGCTGTGTTTCGACTGCAACTCTTGCAAGGCCGGGGTGCTAAACACAATCATGAAAGTGTGGAGGAATCTGGCAATCTGTCTGGTTGTCTTCTTCATCATCACATACGCCGTTGGTTTCTGTGCCCTAAGCAACAACCGAGAACAGAAATATGATTATTATCGATATGGATATAAATACAATCCTTGAACTAAATCACTAATTGTTTTGGTTAATCGTGTAGTCGATTGACTAATTGACGTGTATGTGATGGATTTTGTAATTAAATGAATACAATATTATTTGATTCGATTCTGGATTTTCATAATCAATTTGTTTATGCTATTTCTAGTCGCTATTCTGAGCTCTGTTACCTGTGATCATATGCTTGAATGTTGGCCTCAGAATTCAGAAAATTGATCAACATATTTTATTCCTACAAATGACAAGAATTTTAAAATTAAGAAACAAACTAATCGACTCTATTAATCATATTCATTTATAAACACCATTTTGAATTTTAATGTTTGAAAGCATGCATATGTAAATGAATAATTGATGTGATTTCCATAATTTTTATCCTTGAATTAGTTGACCCCGTTGAGGATATATAGCAGCTGAGTTCTTTCATAATTATTCAAGGTTTCATAATTTTTGCCTTACAAATTATATACGATGATTGGCTTCTAATAAAATAACCCATGATAAAAAGAAAAAAAAAAAAATCAATCATATGTAATTAAAAAATTGAATAGTCAAATAATCTCGCAGTGGAAAGGCGTTGAGAAATCCAGCTACTACTACCCTTTTACATTCTTATAAAACACTTTTTCTTTATTTATCCTATTTAGATATATTAAAATAATTAAAATAACAATTTCTATTGTATAACGAGTTAGAATTAGTAATTTTATTAAGCACTTGAAAACAATGAGATAATAATTCTTTGTTTTCCCCATATATTTCTGGAAAGACAACACGGTTTCTCTTCCTTAACCTCGTGAAATAACCCGAAGTTTGAATTTTTTTTTTGAAATACTAATATTATAATATAATTAGAGTTTTATTGAGAATTTTTATAATCACTTGATAGCACCTGAAATTTTTACGTTCACAAAAACGTGTAGAGGAACTGCCAACACAAACGTAGGAAAGAGTTCTACCGTACGTGTGTTTGTTGCTGCCTCTGTCTACTTAAACAACAGAATTTAATTAGGATAATTTAAATTTAAATTACTTCATATATAGTGTTTATCGATCAACTTTTTACTTATATTTGAAAAAATATGTTTAAAATAAATTGTCTTAATTTTAATTTTAAAAATGCAATAAATAAAGCTAGTTTTTAATAATCATTTTTATCTAATATATAAATACTTGCAAGGGTTAATGATTTTATCTCATGAAAGTTGTAAATAGGAAGTGATAAGTGATAACCACTTAATCTTAAAGACATGTTAAGTTTATAGAGAAATATTTATTTATTTTAAAAAAGGAAAAAATATTGAAAATTAACTTCAAATTAAAATGAGAGAGATTTCTTTTTTTTTTTTTTCTAATTAAAAAAAAGAAGTGAACTTCGGATTCGTTATCGTTGACAAGACTCCACTGACTTTAGATCATGGAAAAATTTGGGCTTATGCTTGGGATAGGCTCATGAATTTTAGGTCTCAAGGCTTGTATAGTACAAAACTAGTCTTCTAAATTTCAAGAAACTCAAAAATATTATTATTGAAAAATAGAAGAAAATTTCCCAAAATAATTATTTTACAAATATTCTTTATGCTAAATATAAATCAGTCACACATGCCCTCTCCTTGGACTTGAGGGTATGCGTTTAAGTCTTGCAATTACAAAATTTTTCTTCTAAGTAGATTTTACATTAGTGTTTAGATATTTGAAGTGTACTATAAATATATGCACTTTAACTCTCAATAGATTCTTTTTGTACATGAAAATTTTCTATTTCTTCCTTTTCTTTATTACCTTTGCACTCGCCTCAAATCTTACCCGACCTTATGTTCAAACAAAATTAAAAACATTTTACTTGGAAATTACCGTGACAAAGAATGATCCCCGAGCCTTTTATTTTGATGCTGACTAGCTCATTTTTAAATTTATAAGTTAAATATATTTGAAATTGTATAAATTCGGAAAAAAATGATAACTAAGTTGAAACTAATTGTCAAAGAGGCTCTTTCTATTATCTTTTGTATTTGACCTATGTTGATCAATATTCACATAAATATCTTTAACTTATATTGACTAATGAAATGATAGCAATACTCTTCTTTATAATTGTTATGAATATTCTTTTAACTCATATAATAACATAAATATTTATTATATATAATTGACATAAATATTCTTTTGATTCATATTAACCGAAATAATAACATATTAATTAATAGTTTATAATTAACAAAAATATCCCTCATAAAATTTAAAAGAAAAAAGGGTTAGTAGTATTAATCTGTTTTTCTAATTAAATAAAGAAGAGAAAAAAAGTAAAATTAATTAAATAAAAATTAAAAATAAAAAATATTAATAAAACGACTATTAGAATTTGACATTGATCATTAATGGATAACCTAAAACTAAACTATATGAATTTTATACAATTTTTTACACTAATTTTAAAACATTAGATTAATCTCTTTTTAATGGTTCAAATTACATCTAATTAGTTTATTAATTATAGAATGTCAGCCATTGAGGGGGTATTGATATAATTGTTAAAAAATTGTATAACAATTTTGAATAAAAAATGTAGCATCACAAACTTGGTCCCTTGATAAAATTTATAAATATCTGAAAATTTATTGATTTTACAGAAGTAATTGTATAGGATTTTATAGATTAATGTTAAAAAATTCTTTTCAATCATTTTACTTCTATCAGTTGATTGTAATTGGAAGAAGAACTTGTATAGAAGATTAAAAATTTGTTTTGTCTATAAGCTAGGCAAGAAATTAATTCAAAATTTGAAGTAAAGCATTTTTTAAGTATTTTTTAAAATATTAAATTATGTTAATTTTTGTATTTTATTCTATAAATTTTACTTTCATTTAATTCTCTCTTAACATAATCCTAAAACATTGCATTAAAATGATTAATGACATTGTTTTGACTTGAATACATTCCATTATTATAATAATTATTTTTTTCAACAATAACCATTAATTGAATATTCTCACCTTTTTTTTTTTTTTTTTATTATTTTAACTGAAACTAAATAGTAATACATGGGCGTAGTTTCCCTTCGCAGCATCCTAGCAGTTGATCACTCGGTTTCCGCGTGCATTGCGGTTTTGTAACAGAGCACATTCTTAAAAAAAGAATATATATTTATATATGGACGCAATTTTTAACTTCGAAGAATGAATTAAGTAATTTTTTAGTATTATTTTTATAATATTATTTAAGTTATGTTAAATGTCTTTATTTCATTAATTCTATGACATAATCTAAAAAGACTTGCATGAAATAATGATGACGTACGACTAAAATTTATTTTGATTTCGTTGTTATTATTATTTTTTTTAACAATAATCATATATATTTAACAATTCCCTCTCATTTTGTTTTATTTTTTATTTACTAAAAATTTAAATACATGGATATAGGGTGGGCACGATTCAATGTGGTTTAGTTTTTAAAAAATTTGAACCGAAACCAAAAATTTTGGATCTTACAATTTTGAGATCGGATCAAATCGAATAAAAAGAATCATACCGTACCAAACCGATTATATAACATAACCGGATTAAAAACGAACAAATCGTTTTGGCTTTTGGGTAAATTTATTATTTTTTTAAAATTTTTTCAATGTGTTAAACAACGTCGTTTTATGTAAATATAATAAAACGACATCGTTCACATATCAAAATATTAAAAAATAATAAATTCAGTTTAATCCAAATTTTTTAGATTAAAACCAAAATCGAACTAAAAATTCTCAATTTTTTTATTTTAAGAACCGAAACAAGACCGAATTGCATAAAATATTGGACCAAACTCATCGATTCTAATTTGGTTTCAGTCCAGTTTGGTTCGGTCCAGTTTTTAGCCTATCCTACATAGATGTACGTAGTTTCTTTTTCCCAGCCAGCAAGTAGGAAGAAACATCTTAACTCTTGCTTCCCTACATGTGTTAGGTTCACTATTTTCATACATTATTAATTAATTAATTATTTTATTTGGTAATTCACTTGCTCGCTTTATATAAATCCACCTCCATATGATCACCTCCTTTCACATTCATTAATTCTTCAATACTTTCTTCTGTATCTACAAGAAAACAAATTCTATATTGAGTTTCTTTAATCCTTTACCAATACTTCCTCTTGCTTCATTCTTTATTTCTTTACCTCAGTATCACCCAAATACTATAACTATACCTAGGGTTTCTTCAACATAATGGTTTGCACAAGCAACTTCTTTTTAGGTCTTGTCAACTTTTTCACGTTGCTTGGTGGCATCATTGCCATCGCTTTCTCGCTCTATATTCACTTCTATGGTGGCACCATTTGTCAAAATTCTCCATTCAAGTCGTTATTCATAATTGGTGTTCTTTTATCTGTACTTTCATTGTTGGGATTGCTTGATGTGTTGTGCAAGAACAATATCTTGCTATTAGTTTATTTGATAGTGATGTTCTTGTTCGTTTTTCTTATTTTCTTACACAAATATATATAAATGGGGTAGCCTTTTCATAGGCTTACAAAGTATACAGAAAAGTAAACAAAATAATATGCAATCAATTGCTGCATAAAAGGAAAACAAAACATCTTAGTTAGGAAAATGAGATCATAGATTACAGAAATAATATTGAGTAATATCTTTACAAATCAAGGTAATATAATGCTTGATTTGTTAGATATTATTTTAATAGTCCTCCTCAAACTCAATATAGTTTAATAGAAATTATCTTGAGTTTGGATACCAAATCACGAAAACAACCAAAAAGGTGACTTTTGGTGAATATATCTGTTAGTTGGTTAGAGAAAGGGATTGAACAAAGAGTAATAATACCTTTAGTGATATGTTGGTGGATGAAATGGTAATCAACTTCAATGTGTTTGGTGTGCTCATGGAAGACATTTTTTGGAGCAATCTGAATAGTCTTACTATTATCACAAGCAAGAGAAGTGGGACTAGAAAGATGAATACCCATGTCACTGAGTAGCCAACGAAGCCAAGTAATTTCCTAAGTGGTATCAGCGAAAGCATAGTATTCTGCCTTTGTGCTGGAGCGGGCAACAACAATCTACTTCTTACAATGATAAAAAATAAAAGAATCACCTAGAAAAATACCAAGAGAGATCTTCATTGAGGAAGACATTTTTAACATCTATCTGAAATAGTGTCCATTAGCGTATAGCAGCTACTGCTAAAAGGTTTCATATAGATGTCATACGAGTAATAAGGGCAAAGGTTTCTTCATAGGTAATGCCATACTCCTAATTGAATCCCTTTGCAACTAATCTGGCTTTGTATCGTTCAATAAAGTCATAAGCTTTTATCTTAATTTTGTAAACCTATTTGCAATCGATTATTGATTTCTGAGGTGGGAGATCAACTAAGTCCCGTGTATGTGATTTTTTAAGAGTTTGCAATTTTTCTCGTATTGCTTACTACCAAACAGGATTAGAATTGGCCTCAGAATAGAATTGAGGCTCATATAAAGGAAGAGTAGTAAAAATATAGTGATAATCTTGAAGTCTAACAGAAGTTCCCTTACCCGATTAGATTGATGAGGTGGAGAAGAAATGTTAGAGGAGGTAGATAAAAAGATAGTGAAGGCGTCAGATATAGACCTAGAAAGCGAAATCGTCAACTTAAGAGTAGGCAATGGTGCAATGGACATATTTTCTGAGGGCTTATCTAAATTACCTGTATCAAAGTTATCAGGAAACAAATCGACAGAATCGTGAGTAAACAAGGGAGTAAGATTAGACTCGAAATGAAAACTAGAGATGAAGGAGAATATTTTGTGTTCCTAGAAGACTACATATCTAGATATATACAGTCAATTAGATACAAGATCCTAACACCTATAACCTTTGTGTTGAATGCCATATTCCAAGAAACAACATAAACAAGCCTAAGAGTTCTAATTTGGTATACCCACGAGGCTGTAAAAGAATAAAATAGGCATAACTAAAAACTTTAAGAAGACTATAATTTGGAGGAGATCTATATAATCATTCATAGGGAGACTGATTACCAATGAATGGGGAAGGAAAACGATTGATAATGTAAGTGGCTGTAAGAGTTACTTCCTCCTAAAAACGTTTTAGACAAGAGGCAAAGATGAGAAGAGCACAAACAGTTTCAAGAATGTGTCTGTGTTTGCGTTCAGCCAAACCATTTTGTTGGGATGTTTCAAGATAGGAGCGATGACAAAGAGTCCTATTGGTTTACAAGAAATTTAGAAACTCAGAATCTCTGTATTCCATAGCATTATCAATGCAAAAAAATTTAATGGAATAAGAAAATTTTATCTGAATCATTTTAGCAAAATCATAATAGATTTTGAATAACTTTGATTTGTATTTCATAAGATAAATCCTGGTATAACGTGAGTAATCATCAATAAAAATGAAAAAGTACTTAAAACCTCCCACAGTGACATTAGAGGAGGGCCCCCAGATATCAGAATGGATGATATCAAATGAAGCAATAAAAATAGAGTCATTATTATTAAAAGGTAAAGCAGTATGTTGTACTAACTGATAAGAGACACAATCAAATTGATCATGGGATATAGTACCCAGAACTACTACTAGAAACTAATGAATGAAGACAACTAAGTGACAGATGTCCTAATCGGGAATGCCAGAGACTCAAGGAAGAGACAGATGTTGTAAAGGCAATAGGTAGAGGAGCAAAGTGACATGTGGATGGCAAATAAAGACTGATGAGCTCGAATAAACGTCCAACTTTATGGTAGTAAAAAGAATATGGAGAACAAGATTACATAATTGACCGATAGATAAAAGGTTTAGAGTGAGATGAGGAATTAGAAAAGTGTCTGGTAAAGAGAGATTAGATGAAGTGATTTGACTTAAGTAACTAACATTTAGAGTAAATCCATTTGTAGTTTGAATAATAGGTAAATATGGGACAAAAGATTTAGAAAAAAAAAAAGTAGAGTCTGCAATGATATAATTACAACATGAAGAGTCAAAATACCAAAAGGATGTACCTAAGAGAATTAAGGAAGCTGAAATGGAAGGATTACTAGATTTTTGCAAAAGTTACTGAAAAAGAGATGAGACATCATTGGTGGTAAGAGATGGAGAGGTAGGAACAATCATTGGTGTTATTAGTAGTAGTAGTAATAGCAACAGTAGATAGCAATGGACAATGCTTCGATCTTCCTTTATTAGGACAGTCTCGTGCAAAGTGTTAAGGACCAATTTTGCCATAAATTTCGTATCTCTTAATACGATAATTGAGAACATAGTGACCAATCTTATGACAATAATTACAACTCACTGTAGAGGCAGACTAAGAAGCGGAAGTTATAAAAAAAATAGTGTCTGGGCAAGGTGGTTATAGAAGAAGTAAACCAAGTTTTTTTGGAGACAAACATATTAATAGCTACATCAAGAGTAGGTAAAGGTTTTTGGTGGAAAAGGAAAGCTTACGTAGGTCCAAATGTATCTTGCAAGGCTATGAGAAACATTATTAACTATTGCTGGTCTTTATAAGTGGCAAATTTTGGTGCATCCTCAAAGGTTGTCCACTTAAATTTTAAAAGTGATAACTGATCTCATAAAAATTACATCTGTAAATGAAAGTTAGAGATAGACTGATTGGACTCTTGGCGCATCTGATAGAGCCTGCAAAGGATCTGATATTGGTGTAATAGATCAGTGGTAGTATATCGGTGAGTAAGGAAGTCCTATAATGCTTTAACTGTCTCAAATCTCTTAAATTGTAGATGGATAGAAGGGATAAACGTATTATGGAACCATATAATAATTTGGAGATTTTTGTTGTCTCACTCTTCCAAACGATTACCGAACTTTTCATTAGTATCTTTATTAATTTTTATAGGTTCAGTGATATAGCCAATAATATATCGCCAAAAATGGCGTCCCTTGAGGAAACTCGACATTACCTGAACCCATAAAAAATAGTTATGTCCATCCAACTGAATGTGATTAAAGTAAGAAACATCAGATCTGTCCATAATATATGATACAGAGGCAAAATAGACCAGTGATAAGGGCTGACTTGCCAGAAAATTTTCTGAACGATGAAAGGTTAAACCAGTTCGGGCTTGGTGTTGACCACACTGGTAGGTGGTTGGAAACAGCAAGTGCAGGCTATGGAAAGATTGATTTACCATTTTTGAGGCAAATGGCAGCGGCGATGAGATAGGACATGCCATTGATTTGTTGGAGCAAGAGTGGGTAGCAATCGATTTGACTCAAAATTGACCAAAATAGTAGGCTGCCAGAAATGGGAATCAGGGACCATAAAATGGATGACTGGCCAATTCTGAATTGAACTACAGTGGCGATGAGGCGAGACGCACCGTCGTTTGGTCAGATCGAAGCTGGACAGAACTGCAAAAACGTTGTCTTTGCAGTAGTGATTGATAGCTTGCAGAGATAAATGGAAACTACTACGACACTGGTCGGCTCATTCTGAAGCTATAGACACTGGCAGTGTTGCAAACGGATGTCAAGATACAGGAAGCGTGTGAGTCTCACGCGCTAGTGACAGATCGGCGTGTGTGGTACTAGAATCGAAAGGAAAATCAAGACCGAAACAAAGCCAAACTTGGCTTTGATACCTTGAAAGAAATATGTTTCTTAGAAATATGTTTCTTATTTCTTATTTTCTTACACAAATATGTATACGGGGTAGCCTTTTTTATAAGTTTACAAAGTATATAGAAAAGTAAACAAAATAATATACAATAAATTACTGCATAAAAAGAAAATAAAATCATTTTAATTAGAAAAATGAGACCATAGATTAAGGAAATAATATTGAGTAATATCTTTGCAAATCAAGGTAATATAATGCTTAGATTTGCTAGATATTATTTTAATAGGCTGTTTGTACTCTTCATGTGTTTGCCAGTACCCGTAATGATAATGGTGCGCGAAAAGACGGTTATGTTTTTGGTGTCACTTATAACGGTGCCGGTAAAGCTGTATCAATAGTTGCCCTTCGCCAATATAGGCTTGGCAATTTTTCGAGTTATTTGCGGAAACATATGGTAAAGGGAGGAGTTGGAGTGCAATATATCAGGGATTGCAGGAGCATTGCAAAGAATACTAATCAAACAGCGCAAGATTTTTACAAGATTAATTTGTCTCCTATACAATCTGGTTGCTGCAAACCACCGATTGATTTGAATGACAAGAACGAGACATCCTGGACAGCTCCGGAGTCAGGCATAGAGATGATCAACAGCGATTGCTTCAAGTGGAGTAGAGAGGAAGACAGGCTGTGTTTCGACTACAACTCTTGCAGAGGCCGGGGTGCTAAACACAATCAAGAAAGTGTGGAGGAATCTGGCAATCTGTCTCATTATCTTATTCGTCATCATATACTCCGCTGGGTTTTGTGCCGTAAGGAACAATCGAGCCGATCGTGATTATGGATATAGTTGTAGATATAGATAAAACCCTTGATCTAACTTAGATCGTTGTTTTATTTCACTATTACTTCATTGTGTAGTCCAAGTATCAGACGGATAATGCAAATGTATTAAACACTATTTTATTCAATTCACTACTTGGATTTTAAAGTATTTTGTTAGCATCGATTGATTGAGGTCGTATGAGATGAATTTCGTAAATGAATTCCATATTATTTGATTCAATCCATTGCGCTTAATTTCTGGACTTTCAAGTACGTATTTCGTTATCAATTTATTTATGCTGCAAATGTATCAATTTAATGAAAATTTCCAAAATGCATTCATTATTCTCTCCTGCCTGCCTCACCGTTCTCTTTGTGGTTTAATTCCTACTTTTAAGATGAGATAGGGAGTTGATCCTCTCTTGCTCTTTTCTATGTCAACAACGTTGAAGAATTTAATAATATATGTCATAAGTGATATTGTATGGTTAAAATTTTATTTTAATTTTTTCACCCAATAACTAACTATAAAAAGTTAAGGTAGTAAAAGATTATCTGTGAAGATGTTTTAGTTAATTCGAAAAAATATAGTATTATTAAAATTTTTCTTTTAAATTTTATAAGGATATTTTTGTTAATTATAAAATATGAGTATTTATATCATTGCATGCATGGGTCAACATAGATCCAAAAAGTATTTATGTCAATTATATATAAAATATGAGTATTGGTATCAATATATTAGTCAATATACGCTAAAGAATATTTATGCCAAAACATTGGTTGAGGTTGGTCGAACACAAAAAATAATTATAATGTGTTTGACAATTAAGTTTGGCACACAATTATTACTCTCTCAAATATCTAAATATGGAATAAAGTGATTATTTAACATATACATTTATTTATTGCACTTTGAAAGTTAAGACTAAAACACAAATTTATCATAAATATTGTTTTTATCTTAATGTTTTTCTTTTTCTTAAAAATAAGAAAAAGATAAAGTCACCAATAGCAGTTTTTTATATATTGTGTCTGGATAATTTTTCTTCTGCGTGCTTGTATAAAGGTAAAAATCTCAAAAATATTATAAAATGAGAATTTTTAAAAAGTAGTACGTAAATTTAAAAAGAAAAAAAAGAATAACTATTTACTCTCGTTTTCAACAAAAATCTCTTTGATTGTATCTATATTTTCAAGTTATGTTTTTTCTTTCTTTTGTCTTCGGACTGTTCTTCATATCACTTTCTAGCCCTTTAATAAAATTATTATTACTTTGCTTAGAAAAGACATTATGTAAACTTTGAATACAATTATATTTTGTATGATAATGTTAGTATTTTGAAAAAGAATTTCAAGGTTATTCCACAAGGCTAAGGAAGAGAAACAAAACCATTTTCAAGATAAAAACTGCTGTGAACCACTTTCCCCCTCTATTCTTTTCTTCATTATTCCCCTTTCAGGAAAAAAAAAATGAGAAAAGAATGAAGCTCTAAGTAGACAGCATGTTACAGCAGCAATTAAACTGAAGAGCTGGAAGAGGCAGGGAGGAGAGAATGATACATAATTTGGACACAATAAATATGTCTCTAACATTATTGAAAATCATTGCTTAAGTCTAAATTATTTTCGCAAATATTATTTAGATCCTTTGACCAAACTTCTATCCACATTCAGTGATAGTGAGATGAGATAATTTTTAATTTATCATGTATAATATTAACAATCTGCATTTTAATATCAAAATTTATGAAAATCATGATACCACCCACATGTTAGCTGTCATCCTTATTTTTAATAACTTAAAAGGTAAAATTATAATTTTGATAAACTTAATTAATAAAAATTTTTTTATGCTTTCTTCTTCCTCATCTTTCTCTATTTCTTTTCCTTTTTTTTTTCTTCCTCATCTCTTCAAAAAGAGATTGCAATGAGATTAAAAAAAGTTGAAATAAGTCATTTGATGCTACTAATTTAGACATAAAAGAAAACTAATACACAATAAAATTAATTTATTTAAATCAAACCAATTTCATAATTTTGTAAATTAAAATCAATTTCATAACCTTAGTAATAGAATAAATTAATTGAAACTTACAAAATTACAATTTTACCTTTTAGTTGTTAAGGAATAGAAATTAGCAGGTAAGATGGTATGATAACTTTCATAAATTTTAAGATTGGATTGAAAACTATTAATATTAGGTGGGCTAAATTGAAATTATCCCACCCACTAACAGCTCAAATTTGACAGAAATTTTGTCAAAGGACCTAAATAAATTAGGACGATTTTTAATAATGTAAGGCACATTTTTATTGAAACATGCCAATCAAAATAGTTATATTTTGAAATTACCACGGGTTACATCATAATCTATAATCGACAATCCTATATATATCTATTTGCTCTAATTTCCCCTTCACGGCGCATCAACCAAGGGAGATATATGTTTACTTTGTCTACTTTCCGCCATGGCGCAGCAACCAAGGGAGAATATGATGATGAATAAGACAACAATGCAGATGTTTACTATCGCGAAATTCCTCCACTTCTTGACTGCGTTTAGAATTGCAGCCTTGCATGAATTGCAGTAATAACAAAACCTGTCTTGCTGATTACTCCACTCAAAACACTCGTTGTTCTCCGCAGCACTGCATGATTTCGGTGCCGTCCAGAATAATGTCACATCAGAATCTGTAAACCCAAACCCACAATCAATTGGTTGGTTTAAGTTTTCGGTTGTCTGATTTGTGTCCTTCTCAAGACTCCTACAAACCTGAGCATCAATCAAGCAAGTCCTGTTACCATTCCAATTCTTTCCATGTCGATACTCGCGAAACACCACCACAGCTTTACCCGCATTAGTTTTCAAAAGAAAAAACACAATACCTATGGTAATCGCCAACACAAAAGTCAACAATAAAATCGCACCCGAATGAACATATAGCAAGTTATTGCACTTGCACCACGAACAGAACAATCCCAACAAAGAAACCACGGATAAAAGTATGGCGAGTGTTATAAAAGGGTCTGAAGAGAGAATTCTGACATGCGATACCACAGTGGAAGTGAATATAGAGCGAGAAACCCATGGCAATAATGCTGCCTAGCAGAGAGAAGAAGGTAAAGATACCTACAAACAAGTAGCTTGGGCGAGCCATTGTCTTGAAGAATTGAAGAGATCTGCAGATAAAATGAAGAATGGAGAAAGGAATGAAGAAGGGTGCGTGTGTGATGAGTAAACCTACTTGGTTTAGGAATGTGTTAAGTAAGTACTGTTGTTATTTTACTAGGATTCTAAATGGATGTTTGAAATCCTAAATTAAATAAATAAATCTTTTATTCTTTAATAAATTTATAAAAATTTTAAATTAATAAAAAAATTTAATAATAATGGAGAGAAAATTGATCGCAGTGAAGAAAATGAATTGATTAGAAATATGATATATTACAAATTAATTTAGTTGTTGAATAAAAAATATATTTAATTAATTATTTCTAATTAACAAAAAGTTGAAGAACTGATACAATAAAGCTCATTTTGTTGAATTAAAGAAGTGTTATAGGAATTTTTTTTATTATTTTAATATACTTTAATGAGACAAATAAAAAAAAATTTAAAGAGGTGGCTCTAGTATCACTCTAATTTTATTTATGAAAGGAAAAAAACTCTGTAAATAACTCAAATTTGTCCCATTCTAAACATTAATAATTAAAAAATATTCATTTAAATTTACCTTATGCTGAAATTCTTAACTTTCCGAATGATGATATGTTTAGTTTTAAAAATTAATTTCAGTCATTAAATCAACAACGGTTTGAAATATATTGATGATTTTATTTTTTCAAGAGGTTCTAATTTTGTTAGCTTTAAATCCGTCTGCTAAGAATCAATCATAATAAAAATAATAAACAAAGTTATTTCTTTCTAAGGTAATTTTTTTTTTCGAAATCTGAATTTAAATGTGATTGATATATTTTTTTTATTGTAAACTTCTAAATATAAATATTAAATTGTTTTTTTTTTTAAAAAAAAAAATTAAAATTAATATATTAACATATATGTCTTAAAAAATTTGAAATTAATATATTAAATTATTTACATATATAAATATTAAAAAATAAACTGAGGGTATTATTAATAAGTTAAATATTTAATTTATTTAAACAATTGGTTATTTAGATTTAAATTAAAAATTTTAATTTAAGTGCATTTAAACATTTTTAACAAATTATTACATATAAGTTAAAGAAGAAACAATTCTTAATATTTTAATAAAATTATTTGGACTTAAGTCAAGAAAAAACGAACAGGCCTAAGAAAGAACATAATATAGCCCTCTCTCAAAATTAGAAACCTTGTCATCCATGAGTACAATAAAATTGTAAAAAAAAAAAAATCCCTTTTGCAATTATTCAATACAAGTCTAGTATTAAAGTAAAAAGTGGTTATAAAAGTGACTTTGTTATAGAATCACCATTATTTTACATTATAATTTTCAAATATACAAGAACCATGAGCCCATTATGTACAAATCATGTCATGCATGTATGGTTATCAACTTTTTCCTTTTAAAATTTTTTATTTATTGAAATTATTGAAATATAGATCATCAATTTAATTTTTATACAATTATTATTAAAATATCATTGATTCATTCTAATTTTATATTGTTTTAAGATGTTAATTCTTCGATTATTTGGATTTTCATAGTAGTTTGTACCTACCTATTGAATTGTTGTTCTTAAATTACAAGTTCAAAATGAGTTTATTTGTATCCCTGTATTGGTTAGACCCATTTGATCAATTTTGTAATTGAATTAGTCATTTAATTTTGTCCAATCTAAAATACGTACGTTTAATTTAGAGATTTTGTAGTTTATTTCCTAAATTTTAGGAGAAATTCAATATATCATAATAAGTTTTAAAAAAGGCAAAATACCTCCTGCATTTTTTAGAAAGTCAAGATATCTCTTAAGATTATTATTTATATTTTAATTTAATTATTTTACTCTTTTATTATTAAAAATATATAAAATAATTATATTATCTTTATTTTTTAATTTATAATAATTAATATAATCTTATTATAACATTTAAATTTAAAAATTATAATAATATTTAAACTCTTAATTATTTCTTTTCCTTCAAAATTTGTAATAATATATTTATAATATATAAATATATATAATTTTTAAAATATATCATATATTAAAATAGTTTATTGAAAAAATTATGAATAATTAATTGTAGAATTTTTCATAATATAAAATTTATAGTCAAAATTTCTTAAATGTTTACAAAATTATACATAATTTTGACAATGTTAATTATACATAATTTTTAAAATAAACTATTTTAACAATATGATATATTTTAAAAAAATATAATTAAATATTATATAAATTTGATAATAGATTTGGAAGAAAATAAATAATTAATGGTTCAAACATTATTATAACTTTCAAATTTAAATGTCAGATTAAAATTATATTAGTTATTACAAAATTAAAAAAAAAAAGGATAATAACATATACCATCCTAACGTTTGCTCTAATAAACAGATACCCTGGCATTGGATGAATAGGCAAATATTCCTATTAACTTTTATTCCTATTAGTTGACCACTTATTTTATTATCATTTGTATCCCTAATCTTTTATATAATAATAATATATTATATATTTTATTTAATCATAACATTTTAATCTCTATTTTAATATTTTTCACAGTATATCTTTTTTAACTATAGCATTTAGTCCTATATTTAATATTTTTTTCACAATATACTCAAAATAAATTTTTTAATTTATTACTTCAATAAAAAAAATTTTAAAAATATAATTATTAAAAAAATTCAAATAATGAGTTAAGTTACATTCATATGCTAAAATATTTGTAACCCTTTTCTCTTACTTTTATGATAATAATAATTTAATATTTAATTATTAAAAAAATTTAATTGAAATATTTTTAATGTTTTATTTTTACATGTAATATATTTATTTAAAAATTATGTTATATTCATTATATTTTTTTTTTTAAAATAAATGAAAATATAAATAAAAAATATAAGCAATAAATACATGTTATATATATTACAAATAAAAACAATCAAATTTTTTTCTATTTTTTAATTAAAATTAAATTATATTGGTTAATAAGAATATAAAATATATCTAATTATTAAGTTTATTAACAAATGATACTAAATTTTTTTTTACTTACTTTTTTATTTATATTTTCATGATTTTTCTCAAGAAAAAATAATAAATTTAATATTATCTTTTAAATAAAAATATTAATATAAGAAAAAAACGTTAAAGTACGTTTCAAATTTTTTTAACAATTAATCAAATTTATTGTAGAAAAAAAGATTATAAATATTTTAACATTAATTTAATCTAACTCATTATTTAAACTTTTTGAATAATATTTTTTTAAAAATTTTTTTTATTGAAATAACAAATTAAAAATATATTTAACCTTATATATTGCGAAAGAAATATTAAATATAAGACTAAATTGCTATAGTTAAAAACTAACAAAAATAATAATTAAAGGCATCTGCTTATTTATCTAAATGTTAGGGGGATATTTATTTTTTTTTCAAACGTCAGGAGTATCTGCTTATGAGGACAATTGTTAGGGGGTATATGTCATTATTCCTAAAAGAAAAATAAATATAATATATTTTAAATATTTTTAATAGTAAAATGGTAAAATAGTTAAATTAAGATATAAATGATAATCTTAAAGGGTATCTTAGACTTTTTTTAAAATTTAAGGAGTATTTTATTTTTTTTAAAAGGGATATAGCAGCTTTCTCCAAAAGACAAAGGATAAAGTACAATATCCCTTTAATTTATAATTATAAATAATATTTAGGCATATGAAAGAAAATTATTAGTAAAATTTGTTCAGGATTCAAAAGTTTTTATTGTAGGATTTTATCAAAGAGACATGAGGAGTAGGATGAGAAAAGTTTATTTGAGCAGATTGAATTTATATTGGTTGAACAATTATATTGTAGAATGAGAAAATTATGCGTAAAAGGGCAAATTCCCTTTTTTCTCCTAAGGTTTTAGAATTACCCCTCTACCTCCCTAAGGTTCAAAAATTTACCCTATTGCATCCTGACGTCAGAGAGAATAGCGGTAAAATCAATTTTTTAGGGTTGAAATAGTAATTACATCAATCAAGTTAAAATAAATGATTGAAAATTAAAAAAATAAGTTAATTCAAATTTTAATTATTTTATCTTTTCTTTTTAACTTTTAATATTATAAATAAATTAATCAATTAAAAAATCTTTTCCCAAATCCAAGCCAAAATCCTAAATCTTTTATTCTCCTCTCTCTGTCTCTCTCCCAATTTTACCTTCCATTCCTGTAAATTTACAAATCAACTTATTCATTTGATTTTTCGGGATTTCCCTTCAATTTTTCTTCACCAATTTGCATTCAACCATCAAGTCGCTGCAACTGTACCTGTCTGTACAGGTTTGTTAGTTGCAGTGTTCTTGGATTCTGATTTTCTTGCCGATGCAGATGAAGATGACTTCTTCCAACTTCTCTCCTTTTCTTCATCTATTTCTATCTACTCTTGCCTGCAACCTTTGCTGCAAAACAGTATGTTTTCCCCACAAAATTTCATCAACAGTTTAGTAAGCAATTTCAAATAATTCAATAAAAAATAAAAAATACAATTTCTTGGAATTATTAAGAAGGTTAGCCTTTGTTTCTCCCCAGATGGAAATATGGGTCACGGGAAATTTCAAACTGAGAATGGGGAATATGGATCATGAGTTTGGGGAAATTTCAATCCGCAAATGGGGAGAAATTTTGAGATACTTGAGTCTTTGCTTGGTTGATACATAATTCTTTGATTGTGAAGGTAGAGCGAGAACAATTTCGGTATTTGGCTGGGGAGAAAATTCTGAGGATGAAGTATTGGTGAGGCCGAAGAAGATGGTTGCAGTAGGATGTTGGTAAACTTGTGGAGAGAGGTGGGCAGCGTGTCACATGCTGGAAACCGAAGCTAAATTTCGGCTACATGCGACACTCTATTCAGCTTTTAGAACAGAACTAAGTAAACCTTAATTATCCAAGATCATTTTGTATGTGTGTGTTGATGTGAGTGGAGAAGTAATGTACTGTTAAAGTGAAGAAATTACAAGTAAAAATGAAAGAGAGAAAGGAACACACGTTTTACCTTTGTTTGGAATGGAAAATGATTGGTTAATTTCATTATATTACACTTTACATTTATATACATGCAATGAATGGATGAGATTTGGCCTCTAAATAAGTCGATGCTAGGATTATATTTATATATAAAATTCTCTCCAAACTCTCACTACCACCACTATTTTGACATTGGATCAATTGGGTCATCTATAAATTTCAACATATAACCACATTAGGTTTAAAACAAATACAAATCATTTGAAACAAATTCAAACATATATTGTCCATATGTGCGCAGGTCCAAACTACCCACCATCATCATTGATTGCCCCAAAATAAACACTAAGCCTCCAATACTTCAATTCACACTCACAAGCTTGTCAGCTTATGACGCATTGTTCATCTTGGGTACTGTTTATCCGTAAATCGTTTTGTTTGCACGCTCGTGTGTTGTAAGGTGCCACTTGTGTGCACGTGTGCTGGAGGTTACACGCTAATACGGCGCTACGTCTTCAGCGATTTTATTTGTATTTTGGTGGCGCGTGACAAGCAAAGGTGCTATAAAAGAAATTAGGGTTTATAATATAATTTTATATTATATATACATATTTAATAAATATAAAATTTAGTTTTGAAAATTATTATTATTATTATTTTATGTTGGGCCAGGCCCCACAGGACCCATTTGTATTTTCAAATAACTTTCAAGGATATTATGGTAAGAACATTTCAAAAATTCATTTCACCATTACTTTTCCTAATGTTAGAATATAACAGGTAAATTTCTGAACCTTAGGGGGATAAAAGGGGTATTTCCAAAAACGTTAGAGAGAAAAGGAAATTTGCCCGTAAAACAAAGTCCAATTAATATATGATTACATAACCATTCAATGTCAATTATTTGCATGGTTCATCATATCTTTAAAATTAATGTTACGTTGCTTATAACAATCTAATTGTTAGCTAAAAGATATAGATTAGATAAATATTATAATTAAATTGTTTTCGGTTAATTCTATAAGCTAACCAATACTACAATTTATACTACATCTCATATATAAATTAATTATTTATTTATTATATATATAATAGAATTAATCTCAATTATTGAGAGTGTTTAAATATAATAATTTATATAGATAAGATAGCATGCAACAGTTGTCGTACCATCGAACAAAAATATATTTAAAATTAAAATTTCGATAGCTTTATGAATGTAAACTGAACTGCCGAACGATTGAATAAAAGTGTATTCGTTAATAGCAGTAACAGCTACATCGACTTGTAACCTTTAAATCTAAACAGTAAGTTCAAAAATTGTGATTCTACAAGAAGAAATTTGTAACAATTTTCAGTTCACTAGTCAGTTGCCGAAAAGGGATTTTTTTTTCTTTTAAACAATTAAGTGTACGTAGAGGTGACAAACAATATTTCTAATTATAATCAAATTGTTTTCCTTTACAAGTATGTTTTATAAAAAGGAATTAATAATTCTGTTAATTGTTTAAAGTAATTAAATAATTTATTTTCTCACTGATCATTTGTTAGTTAATAACAAAAGAAATAAATATTTTTCCATAACTATCCCAAATTATATATATCAAAGAACAGTTACGGATACAAAAGGCAGGTACTCATTTGCTGGTTTCTCTTATTTCTCTTTTAACAGCAAAAACCAACTTTCTGTATCCATTTCCATATAAATCACATCCATTTTTTCGCAAAAAATGAAAAACAAATAACAACAATTTCAATTTACAGAACAGATCATACCACCGATGGCTCGCTTAAGCAACGCTTTGTTCATTGTTCTAAACTTCTTATCTCTCGTACTGGGTTTCACCGCCGTCAGCTGTTCGGCCTATATTCAATTGCACGGCGGCTCATCGGTTTGCCAGAAAGCCCTGGAAATGCCGTTGCTGGTGATCGGTCTCTTCTTGATGATCGTCTCGACTATTGGGTTGATTGGTTCTTGTTGCAGAGCTAATTTCCTGCTATGGCTTTATTTGTTCGTGATGTTCTTCTTGATAGTAGCGCTTGTACTTTTCACAGTTTTTGTGCTCGTCGTGACCAACAATATGATCGGGAAAAGAGCTTCTCCCGACCGCCTTCACGACTACTCTGCTTGGCTGCAAAATCGCTTTGCTGACGGCAAAAATTGGGAAGAGATTAAGGGTTGTTTGATTGATGCACAGGTCTGCAAGAATCTTGATCATGTTGAGATTACGCATTGGTCTCTTTTACAGGTACATTTTTACTCTCTAATTATTGAAAATTATACATTTGTTTTTCTATGTTAATTACGTATCAAAAACTTGAAGTAACATGCTGTTGAATGTTCAGTCGGGCTGCTGCAAGCCACCGACGTACTGCGGATTAACACAAGAGAACGGAACTACGTGGACAATGCCGGAAAAAGGTCCGGCGGTGCAAGACACTGACTGCACGACGTTCAGCAACAAACAAGATCAACTTTGCTACGACTGCAAGTCATGTAAGGGTGGAGTTCTTGATCGTGTCAGGAAAGAATGGAAACTTCTGTCTGTACTGAATTCCTGTGTTCTTGTCGTCATCTGTGTCGTGTTCTGTATCGGTTGCTGCGTGAGGAAGAACTATCGATATGACCAGTACATGAGATACAGGAATGGCTATGCCTACTCGTGAATCATCAACTGATATATCAGAGCAGCCAAATGACAATTAGCCTTTAATTTTCAACGAGAAGTTTGACCTCTTTTCTTAGAAAAGTTCTTTAATTTTGATAATATACGTTGTCAAGTATATATTTTAGAGGTTAATTTGTATCATTTTTCGGCATTTTTTTTCTCGAAAAGCAAAAAATATCAATTTAATGAAAATCGATGATGTTGGAGACGCTAATAACATTGTTTTTACTATCTTTAATTTCAGGAATATTAGACATATACAAACTTTATTAGATGATCTACATCGTTTATTTTTATTAATGGTGTCATTTTTATATTTTTATCAATAAATACCATATATTTTATATGTATATAATATTTTGTATAAAAATGTACATAGGTAACATTATTTTATATGAAAAGTTTATACAGATAATATTATTTTTTATAAGACATGTCGAAAAAAAAATGATACTAGAAGTACGAACTGCTTATATAAATTATTAGACACAAACTAGGGTGGCACTTTTTTATGATAGTCATATTGTCTTCATTATCTATTTAATAATTTTACAAACACAATACCATACATATATTTAAATTTTAAAATAAACATTAATTTATTTTTTAAAAATTTAAATTTTAAAATACCATTTGAAAAAAAATTAGATATACGTATTTATATTTTCAAAATTCAAATCCAGTTTTAATTTAAAATGTGAATTACCGAAGAATATTTGATTCAATGTAGACGAAATAAAATATTGGAAAGCTTCTTGAGCCGAATATTCTCTTCACTTATAAATTAATAATAGAAATAAGTTGTTCCAAATGGGAGGTGAATATATATTCGCAACAGTGGAGCAGATACAACTTTCCTTAATTTATTTCACACTTGTGTGAATAAATATAAATAAATATAAAACTTTATATACACTTGTGTCGATATACTAGTAAATATTTCGAAGTTGAAATGCTTAGATATTCCCCTCTTCTTAATACCTCATTACTCTTTTAAATATCATTAATACTCTATTACTTCCCGGTTGTCACCCTGTTATAATTAAAAATTATTTTTTAGTATCAAATATAGAGAGATGAATATTAATCAAAATTTATGAGTTAATAAAGTATTAAGTCTAAAAGGGGTTAGACATTCTTTCTGTAAGAGCGTATTAACAAATCCAAAATCTCATAAGCTGTGATAGAAAGAATATAAATATAATCGAATTGATAACACAATACAAATTAATTAATGATCAACTGAATCAAATAATTAAAATATTGTATACGTTTACAACCTTAATCTGAGACACGCAATACATAATAAAAAAAATTACGTAAAACTAGTAATGGACCAAAACAATTCATTAATGATTTAGTTCAAGGGTTGTATTTATTGTATACGTATCCATAATAATAATAATCTCGATTGTTCCTCACGGCACAGAAGCCGACGGAGTATATAATGAGGAATAAGACAACCAGATAGATTGCCAGATTCCTCACCACTTTCTTGATTGTGTGTAGCACTCCGGCCTTGCAAGAGCTGCAGTCGAAGCACAGCTTGTCTTCTTCGTTACTCCACTTCAAGCACTCGCTGTTTAAAACAGCTACGTCTGATTCCGGCGTTGTCCAGGATGTCCCATTCTTGTATTCAAACCCGCAATCAATCGATGGTTTGCAGCAACCAGATTGTATAGGAGACAAATTAATCTTGTAAAAGTGTTGCGCTGTTTGATTAGTATTCTTCGCAATGCTCCTACAAACCTGAGCATCAATCAAACAATCCTTTATTTCATTCCAACTCCTCCCGTTTACTAGATGTCTCTGCAAATAACTCGAAAAATTGGCAAGCCTATATTGGCGAAAGGCAACTACTGATACAGCTTTACCGGCACCGTTATAAGTGACACCAAAAACATAACCGTCTTTTCCTGCACCATTATCATTATGGGTACTGGCAAACACAAGAACAGTAAAAACAGCCAACCCGACAATCAATAAGAACATCACTATCAAATAAACTAATAGCAAGATATTTTTCTTGCACCACACAACAAGCAATCCTAGCAACGAAACTACGGATAAAAGTATACCAATTATGAGTAACGGCTTGAATAGGGAATTCTGACATGCAGTGCCACCATGAAGGTGAATATAGAGCGAGAAAGTGATGGCGATGATGCCGCCGAGCAAAGAGAAGAAGTTGATGAGACCTACGAAGAAGTTGCTTGCGCGAACCATTGTGTTGAAGAGATTGAAGAAACCCTAGGTATAGCTATGGTATTTGGGTGATACAGAGGGAAAGAAACGAATGAAGCAGGAGGGGGTAGAGGATTAAAGAAACTTGATACAGAATTTGTTTTCTTGCGGATACAGAAGAGAGTACTGAAGACTTGACGAATGTGAAAGGAGGTGATGTGGAGGTGGACTTATATAGGTGGAGTAAGTGAATTCCCGAATAGAATTAGGAATTAATTACTGTATAAAGTAGTAAACCTAACATGTATAGGGAAGCAGGAGTTAGGGTGTTTCTTCCTAGTTCCTACCTGCTGGGGTAGGAAAAGAAACTACCTCTATGTATTTAGATTTTCACTAAATAAAAGAATATGAAACAAAACGAGAGGGAATTTCAAATATACGATTATTGTTAAAAAAATTAATAATTACAGCGGAATCAGAATAAATTTTAGTCGGTACTTCGTTAACTTTTGAATATATATATATATATGTATATACACATATTTGAATTAATTATCACCTGTCTTTAAATAAAGATTATTAATGAAGGGTGCAACCTAATAAGATGGAGAGTAATTTGGGTTGTAAAGTTTTTCCTAACCAAATTCTGAAGAAGTGAGGAATAATAATACAAAGATCCATCAAACACAAGGTTTATTGTAATTCGATGAATTCTCAAACTATATCCACAACCAAAAGCTGGAAAGTTTAAGGATTTTCACGTAACCAAGATTTTAAACCTTGAATACTTTTAATTAAAACTTAAGAGGGTTTACAAGTATCCCTTATAATCTTACAAGTGACTTCAAAGAGTGTCACTCACACTCACAAAAAAGAGATTTCATTCTCCTTCTAACTTTTGTGAGAATTATAATGAATAGACGAAAGACTACACCCTCAAAAAAATTTCAAAGAAAAAGAAATGTGTTACAAATAAAGAGTAAGGTGTTTGAAGATGAGACCCAAACAATAGGTAAGCTCAATGATTTTGATTTTTAAATTCGCAAGTGATAAAAGGAATGCTTCCAAGGTTTTCAACTTTAAGGGAAAAGATAAAATTTCAAAATTAATCACTTCTCAATATGTATTAAGTATCTTGTTCTATCACTACAAGAAAAATTACATATTGTAGCACTGAAAAATGGTTTTATAGCATTTTGCCCTGTGCTATGTTAGCCAACATAACTAAAGGTTTTTGTTTTTTGTAAAATTAATTGTATGCTATAATAATGCTTTCATAGCATGTAAGAAAAATTACGTAATCACCTCTAATTACATTGCATAAATGCTATATTAGACTATATATAGCATTTTTAAAATGCTACCAAATTCCAGATATAGAATGAACAAAATGCTACTACTAAAACTTCAGTTACAATTTATCATGGTAATATCCTGTCATTTGTAGCATTTAAAAAATATAAATATTGTAAATAATAATAACATTTTAGAAATGCTAATGTATCCTTATAAAATCTACAAATATATATATTTGTAGCGATTATAAAATGTTGCTAAAATATTATCTTACTATTGTAATGTTCATATGTTTTTTTTTTTAATTTGTAATTATCTTCAAAGCTTTCTATTTAAATAAGTATCAAATATAAAATAATGTAATATAATTCAAAATTCAAATCATTTTATTTGAAATTATATATAAATATTACACCCATCATCTATTGTATTGCAATTAACATATTTCTAAATATACAAAAAAAAAAAAAATTACACAAGAAGATGAGTATGTAGACTAGTATGTAAGACATATGCAGAAAGCTAAGGGTAGGCCCAATCCAACTACAAATACATATACAAGAAGCTGAGTTTGTCTTTTTTTGTTTCCATACTTGAATATATTCTAACCAAATAAGAAAAGTAATATCATAACTTCAATTTATCTTCTCTTTATAATCAAGTATTCTAATTTGCAAAACCTATAATATCAATGTAAAATAAATATGATTATAATATGAATTAGTAAAACTAACAAATTAATAATGTTAGCAACAATAATTAAAATGTAAGCAGAGTATACCTATAACAGGTGCAGCTCTGAAGAGGTGTTGCACAAAAAAATAACGATTTGCAAACCTAGAATTAAATCTCAATAATGCTTAAGTTTCAACTATGCTAAAGAAAATAACACAAGCAACGTATATAAGGTTAGCAAACAATAGACATGTAACAAGCATTTCTCAACAGAAAAATGTCTGAAAACAACAGCAAGTAAAATGTCTAAAATTGTAGCATAATTCCTACTATTTCATGGTGTTTTTCTGAATAAAAATTACTAAATTTTACATTTTAATTGTCAAAAATCTATGGCAGATCCCTCATCCAAATTAAGATTGTAATTTGACATCAATTTTGCACTTACCTTCAAATACAATGCCTAAACCATGGTAAGCCACCGATGTTCTTTTCTATGTGTAAAAAACTATATGCATCTATTAGTATACTCCTAAAGCAATCTAAGCATTTGGTTTGCAATCTGGAAAGAATTTAAAAATATTAAGATACAATACAAAAACATAATTACATACTCAATATTTGTAATGACCAAAAGTGTGTTTAATAGATAATATAAGCTTTTCTAAAAACAAACTATGGGAAACAACTTTGTTTTCCAAATTTTGAATTAGATATTATGATTATATTCAAGATTATTCTTGAAAACATATTAACCAAACTTGGTTTTTAAAATTATATGTATGCCATCTCCAAAAACTAGATATTTGGTGCTGTTTATGACACAATTGTTGCTGCCTCTAAGGTTGTTTTCTGTACATTATAGCCCCAAAATAATTGTTATATTTTTTTTTATCTTAGATATGCAATTATTTTCTCCTCGAAAAAGACACTATTTGCGTTTCATATTCAACGTTTTCATCCAAAAAAAAAACTTTTGTATTTCATCAAGTGAAAGACTCGCAATATCTAGTTCAAAATCATTGGAAAACAAAACCCTTTTGCAATTAGGATTGTCATGAATTCATTTCATAAATCACAGGCAATCACTTTAGAATATTATGGCAAAAACTATTCTTCACTTAAAGATAGAGACCAAACCTTAATAAATGAAGTTCTATGATGCAAACAAAAAGTTAATTCTTCCAAATGTTGCATCATGTCAATCAGCATAATTGTCTTTTCCTTTCTTTGGACGAGAAACATATTTTCAATTGACCACTCAACAAATTGGACTTCTGGTATGAAAATATTAGAATCTACAACTAAACATAATAGAACCTATAAGTTTAGTTAATAAAATAATAGTAAAGGATCTGGCCAAACAAACTTTTTGAATAAATCTCACCATCTTTAGACTATGATGGAAATTGAAATTGTTCAGCTCCCATTTTGTATATGTCTCTTAGTAGTCCTATTGTTGGCTTGTTTTCACAAATTGCCCTTCAATTTCTTACCCTTTACAATCTATTTAAAACTAATAAAACTTATCAAGGAACCACTAGAATAAATGTTTAGAAATCATGAACAATTGAAGAGATTTAAAGCATTCAAGAAGTAAATAAACAGACACAATAGAAGGTATCATAAGGTCATTTCAAAGTGATGTGGATACAAGAGTAACTAAGTTAATCAAATGAAAAAAGGGATATGAACTTGTCCATCATGCTTTCTTCGTATTCTTCCCATTCGCTGAATCATTCTCAAAGATAAAACATTAGTATAAAAACATATTACAAGATTAAACTCCATTATAATGAAAACTTCTTCACCAATTTATGTGGCAACAATCATCACATTGTATCCATGTACGAACTCAAAATTTCTGTAATAGAATGAAATAAGCTGACACATAAAATTGAAAAAATCTACAAGTAGTATAGTTACCTTTAAAACAGCTTGTTGAACATTTTTTAAGATATATAATCTCCAAGCCAAAGTTTAGAGATATATTTTTAAAAATAAAGTGTCTACAATTTGATGATGATTCAAATCTTCTATGCAGAAAAATATTGCAATATAATGAAAAAAATGCTAAACTTTAGAATTTGTTAAATTGAATTGAATGGAATTCAAAGAGGACAAATCAAATTACTTGTTAAAAAGCAAACTAGAAGAAGGAGCAGTAAGCAACTGTTAATGATTTGTGACTAAATGTTATTAATTCATAATTCTTCAATTTCACAACATTCTTATGCTTCGAAAAGATTAGGGATTTGTGATATAACTAATCTACAATATAAACCAAGACAAAACAAGTAAAAAGTTAAGCAATTATGGGAACAAATAAAAATGAAATTGCACCTTACCTGCACTAAAGAGAAAGGTTAACTTGTCGTAAGGATGAGCTGTCGGCTAATGAATCGAAAGAATAATGAAAAATAAGGTGTTTAAGTATATTTAGGACTATTAAGGCCACTACGAAAAATGTTCATTTTTTTAATTTTTTAACTTGCAGTAAATTATTTCTTTTCTTTTCTAACACAGAAATATTAAAATATTATCAGCCTTTTGATATTTAATATTACAAAATTTTTTGAGGACTTTAAATTTTAGCGGTTCTAATACGATTTCCCCTTAAAAATTTAAGAAAATTTGTAGCATTTATTCAATGTTACTAAAAGATAATTGTTTGTTAACATTTTTATAATGTTATTTTAGTTAATATTAAGCATAGCATTAATAAAATGTTACAAATTAAATATAAAATGCAATGAAATAAAAAGTGTTACTACTTTAATACTTAATAGTAGCATTTTTTAAGAAATGTTACAATAAATTAATATTTAGTAACATTATGAAAAAAATGCTACCAAAAGTTATATTTATTGTAATGTATTTATATAGATAGCAGCCGGCTAAAAGATAACATAAATTTTTTAAATAAAAAATATATATAAAAATAAATAACATTAAAATTAAAATATGAAAAAATAAAATTATCATTTAACGTTAAAAGATATATAAATTAAAAAGATATATCTTTTATTAAGACATATTAACTTATTTTAAATTAGAAAAAATATTTTAACATTCTTTTAATATGTCAAAAATCACTGATTGTTGCTTTTATACTAATTTCTCTGTAATTTTCATATGCATAATTAATAAGCCAAAACAAAAGTTATTGTCTATTTTGTTATAAAATCTAGTCTTAACAATATTCAACTAAAAATACTCATTGAATAATTGCAATAAACACGGGAAGAGTAAGTACAAGAATAATTATTTTGTAAGAAAGGAGAAATATTGTTGTTTTTTAATATTATCAACCATTAGCTCAAGTCAGCAATAGGTTAACGAATTGTTGTAGATTTTTTTTTTTAACAATGCATTACCAACTTCCTTTTCTAAGCTAATAGTGACGAAAAAAGTTATAAAAAGTGTGCATTTACAAATAGTTTTAAAATGGAGTCTATTTGTCATTCTAACTATACTTAATTAGTACTAATTTGTAAAAAAAAAAAGTTTGAGTTACAAAATCAAATGGTGAGACAGAAAGGAGTGATTAAATAAGATAAAAAGTTATGTAATCTTTGTTTAGTTTTTGGCTTCAGAAAAGAGAGAAGAAAAAGGTGTAAATAATTTTGAAGTTAAGATATGATAGTTTGTAGTTTTAACCATGTGTCTTGTTATCTAATAAGAAAAGGTAAAAATAAATTAAATCTTGACTCTAAAAAAATTTAAATGATATGTATTATAATCTCCATTAAAGCTTCAAAACAATAGATGAGGAAAGGATCTATCCATATCCTTATTTATAACAATAAAGCTCAATGTAATTATTAGTTAATTCGGATACTATTAAATGTGATAGATAATTTTTAAAATTTTAAAATATACCGATTTTCTCTAATCCAAACTATAATTAAACATCTTTTCAAAATAATTCTTACAAAATTTTTTACTCTTAATAATAATTTAATATATACCACTAAAAGGCTTTGGACTTTATATATACAAATCACGATCAAATATCTAAATAAATTAGTAATTAAATAAAAAGAACCGTTTTAAGACGTACGTTATAGTTGTATGGACTAAGAGAAAGATACTTAAACCTCGTACTAAAAATCTAAAGCAGTTACATTTTTCCAATCCAGAAGAACAGAGACGTCCCCATCTCTCTCTCCCCCTCGGAAATTCTCTGCCACATAAATCAACAAACGGAAAATTCCTGAATCTTCAACGGAGATTGAGAGATGGCTCGTGTAAGCAACTTCATTGTTGGATTCTTAAACTGCTGTTCTCTTTTGGCAGGCCTCATTGCCATCGCCGCCGCTCTCTTCTTCTACATCCACGGCGGCTCACATTGTCAGACAACGTTAGCCAACCCGTTATTCGTAACGGGTATTGTTCTGTTCGTCGTATCTTTGCTGGGGTTAACGGGTTCTTGTTGCAAGGTTAACTTCGTATTGTGCTTGTATTTGGTGGTGCTGTTCTTGTTGATTGTCGGGGTTTCGGTTTTCACAATATTCTGCGTTTTGATCACAAATGAGAGTGCTGGTAAAACGTTTTCAAATAAAGGGATTAAGGGTTTGAAGACGTGGGATTTCACCAATTGGTTGCATGATCATTTTGTGAAGGGGAAGAATTGGAATGAGATCAGGAGTTGTTTGAAAGATTCTAAAGTTTGTAGTCGCCAACACAATGGTTTTGACATTAGGGTTTCGGATATTCTCCACATAAACATGACTCCTATACAGGTAATACTTTCAATCCTTTGTTTCTGTTTCCATTTGCTTTCTAAAAGTATGGCATGCATATTACAACACTATTATTATACCTGTAATTTCATATATGTTGCAATGCTTTCAGTTCGGTTGCTGCAAGCCACCGTCTGGGTGTGAATTCAAGAGCCAGAACGCTACAGCTACCGAAAATGGAAACAACAGCGACTGTAAGACATGGAACAATCAAGAACAGATGCTCTGCTACGACTGCAATGCATGCAAAGAAGGGTTTCTTGCCAACATTAAAAAGGAATGGAGAAATTTGACAATATTCAACATATGTGTGCTTATAATCATCATACTGACATACATCTTTGGTTGCTGGACGAGGAGGAACAATCGGAAAGACAAGTATTGGTTTAGAAAATAACAGCTTTAGATAAGAAAATGGTTTTAGTATAGATTTGTCTATTTAAACTGATCTTAGTTAATGTTCGGTTAATTTACGTTTTTCCAAGGTGTATTTTTAACAGTGAATTTTCTGGGTTGTTTTCTTTTTGTTGCAAACGATTTTATGTTGCTTTAGCTTAAGTTTGATCATACTTAAAAAGACTAGCCTTCTTGGCAAGGCTAGTTACAGGATTGATAAACAGTGTGGGCAAGTTTGTGTACTGTATTGTACAATATTTTGTTAATTATATTGTACTGTTACCATATATTGTTCCAGTATTATACTGTATTACATTATATTGCATTACGTACCAAATAATATGATATGTTTACTTGTAGCAGTGTTCGAAATTATACACAAAATATTATGATATGTTGTAGCAATGTTTAGTTTAAAAGAGTTAAGGATGTATAATTTCGAGATATTAGGGTTTTGTAAGCGTGATTTTCGTATACTAGGGCAGAGTACCGTTTAACTCTGAAAGTAGATAATTTGATGAGGGTTATTGACGCAGACGGGTCATCGGTTATCGCATTAAATAAAAATAGTTTTGGTGATAGATTTAATGGTACTAATTGTATTACCCCAGCAATGTGCCAATTACTCTCAGAATTAATATTTCAATCAGTATATCAGCAATCAATTCCAGTAATTGTTACTCTGGTCCACGGTTCTCGTTACAATATAAGTATTTAGGATCATCAAAATACAATTATATTTTAGAAAATATTTGCATATATAAAGGATATTTACAGAATTTTAGATGCAAAAGCAATTGTTGTGTTCCCCTAATAGACACTTAAAAGTTATTCAAGTAAATTGTTCAAAGGATTCATTTGCAGCAAGAATAGCAGCCCAATCCCCAATACTCAAGCATAAAATGACTCATGTAACACAATGATAATGAAAAGTGTGTAACATTGGTCCAACTCTAAATTTCAGAAGGAACATAGTATAGTTGGAGCTTCATTTGAGAAAAGTACAGCCAAGAAACAAGAAAAAGTATGCTACTAGTGATGTTAGAAGCTCCAGTGTCCACGTTGGATGTATTAGAAATGTTGGAATCATTGGGACAAAGATAGAACCACAAACCCACCCGCTCGCAAGAGCTCCAAGTCTGAGATGGGGAATGAGAAAATGTTAATAACCAACAGAAACTATTAACATGAAGGGGAAAAAGCATTACATACAATCAATAATGTAATAGGATAAGGCACAGCAACTTCATGCTCTTTCCACTAGTAAGCTTACCCAATAATTGATGCTCTGGCCAAGCTCTTTGTCTTTTCATTAAGGAAATATATGCAGGCTGCCAAAGATACAGCTACCTGTAATTATTGTCTACTGTTAGTATAATGTCTAAAGAAATGCTTCAAGCCAATTCCAAAAGAAATGCTGCAAGCCAATTCCAATATACCAGAGAAATAGGCACCTAAGTTCTGCAGAAAATTTTGTCTCAGAAGGGATGCTAGATAAGAAAAGCACGATTCAGGAGATTGCCTCAGATATTAAATTTCATTCATGTAACTCATGGAGGTCACCCTTTTAATTCATTCAAAACAACAATTTAAATGAAGCTTACAATTCAATATAAGTATATTGCATGACAGTGAAGGAGTAAACTTACAGGTAGAATACATATTTAGCAAGGAAAAGTAGAACTCAAAAGAAGAACAAACCTGGAAAGCAGGTCCACCTTCAGCAGAATTCATGATACTCCAGCCACCCATGAATGCAAAAAGAAACAATCTTCTGAAAATAACTTCCTTTGGAGGGAGCTCCACAAAACTAAGCAAGTTCTTAACCCATGGTGGAGACTCTTCTACTTGCTTCTTTAGCCTGCTTTTCAAATTAATTTTTGTTTTCTTCCTCTGTTTGAAGCTGGTCGTTAGTAATTTCTCAAAAGCAGCTTCTATCGATTCTTCACTTCTCTCGTGTCCCGCATATTGTTGCAAGAGAAAATTGCGTGAACCCCATATTTCTTCCTCAGAAGCATAAGGACTTATGCCCAGGCGTTTATAAGGATCCCAAACATTCATTCGAGGAAATGTTGGAGCATTACCTGGGAAAAATGTCAACAGAGATCTTATAGAACACATGACCAGCAATACAGTAAAATCAGATAAACACAGAAACATATGGCAAACCACCAGGAATATATGGTTAACTAAAATGTTACATGACATAGTACATTCCATATACAGCAAATCATCAAAACTTTGTTATCAATCAGTGTGCTACTTTTAAGCATCTAATAAATAAGGCTTATGACAGGTCCATTCGTTTGTTCACAGAAAAACTTCCAAGATAAACAGATGACTTAGATTGCTCAAACCACCTACTTTTATTAGTTCCATGGCGAATACTTAAATACAGAAACCCACACAGCCATTTAATAAGGTAGAGTATTAAATCATCCTACACAATTGCATAAATTTTAAATGGTAAAGAATAAGACAATAATATGGTTCATGCCAAAAGAAACGCCTTTCCACCCCTGCCTCCTGAAAAGAAATCCATATATTATAGCAGACTATTTCAGGCCCAAAGTCTTGAACATTACAGATCTTGCAAGACATTAATGAGCAAATGGAGCTCCAACAGTTGTACATGAAGAACAGTATGATAATATATTGCTTGGGACTTGCTTTTCACACCCTACAAGTATTTACCATAATCCAATGCCAACCATTCCACAAAAGAAGCAAAGTCTTCAGCCGTAAATTATTCATGCTCAAAGGGTTGGATAATATAAAAGTTGAAAAACAACCTCAGCTAACTAATTCATCAGCATCGCAAGAAGGACCGCATCAAAATAATGATTCACATAAGTCCATCAACATAAGCAAAGTTGGATTTAAAACAAATCTGTCATCATTTGAGCTGGATGAGGTAAGAAATGCCAACAACTTTCAGTTTCAGTCACTTCTTATGATAATTTCTGTCATCAAGTACATAGTGTTCAAACTTTAAAAAAAATCTGTTACATTGTTTAGTACTAGTCTTTTCTATGTATTAGTTTAGGAATCAGATGCTATCCATCTCTAGCATTAATGTTATGAAGAAATTACATTTAATGACATAATCAACACGTGCTGGTGCTTAATAGTTTTGCAGTGCTCTATATGGATTTTCTCATTATAAAATGCCAATACATTTTTGATAATAGAATGCAAGTGATATATTGAAAATTTTCCAGCCATTATGTAAAACAATTAAACAAGCTACAACACCAATACAAAAAAAAAAAAAATTCTATTCATATAACAGAGATTATATTCAAAGAATTAACAAAACAACTACAAACAGTACAGTTCTTGAGAAGAAGGAAAACAGCCCAAATGAGAAAATATTTGAGAAACATGCAAAATTGTTTAACCTTTATTCAGAAAAAACAATTACCTCCATATGGTGAGTCCACAGCACATCTAGCGATTTTAGAGCGTCTATAAAGAGGACAAAACGTAGCCTTTCTTGTATTTTGATGACCAGAACTGCACAAAACAAAAAAAAACCCCAAGTCTTTAAATCATTTAAATTCAGAAAAATGACTCACAAAAGCAATAAAATTAATACCTACATCAAATTTTAGTTAAAAAAAAAAGAAAAGAAAAGAAAAGCAAAACAGAGAAAAGAAAGGAACTTGAACGCTCGTTAAAGAGGGTGTTTGAGTACTTACAGATTACGGGGAAGGAAGGGCGTGGATAGGTTAGGGTTAGAAAGTAAAAGAGAAGACATGAATAATACTTTGTTGGATTATCTGTCAACTTGGAAGAATCGAAACGGTGAACTCATCCAACAAAGCGTTTCGGGGGCAGCTGAAGAAGCCTGCAGGTGAGAGAAGAAGCTATATTTTCAGGATTTTGTGTTATTTAAGAGACAAATGTTAAAAGAGGATGGAGACTAGATTGCGCCGGGGTGCGCACGCCGCCCCCGTCCAATCCAAATATGTATTGTCCGGTTTCCCTATGGTTTACACCCGTATGGGTTTCCGGGTAAATGTACCGGGATTACAATCCGGAAAATCTCAATACAAAAATCAAATAAAATTTGACACGAAATATGTACTGAAATTGTTCAGGACGGACTGTAAAATCCTCCAAACTACCAAATAAATAATACGTAAACCAATTCAAGACCAAGGGCGACACCTTCGGCTGTGAATCTGTTCGGGTTTATGCGGATCAGACTCATTCGGAGTTATCTGATCCGAATGAGAGCCGGATATTTTGCCCTCTCCAGCTACTGGGCCTCGCCCAAAATAATAATAAAATGGTTTATATTCATTATGCATCCGTAACATTCATGTAGTAATTTATTTTTTAAAACTTTAATTTTTAAACTCCTTAAAAAAAATTATTTTTTAAAAAAGTCGTCCAAATTTGAACCCTCCCATGAAACACCCATACAAACTTTTAATTTTTATAATTACTCGAAGTCAAGAAGTTTAGAAGTCTCAATTAATAAATATAATTTTTATTTATTCATTTTTTTTTTTTTTTTTTTAAATTGATATTGATAATAAACTTTTATTTTAAAAATTGATAAATTAAATTAATTTTAAAATTTAAATAATAGTATTTCTCACACTTTAGTTATTACACTATCAGAATTATATTACCTCTTACATATAATTCGAATAGTTTAAAATACATTTGGCACTCTTAAATTATTTTAAATTCGAATATTTATAAGAATATTAAAACACTATAATCACAAATAAACCTATAAACAAATTAGTAAGATGACAAAAATCATTAAAGAGTCACAATGTTTCAAATTACAATTAACCAATTGTTTGGACTAATTAAAACGAGAAGTCCTATTTTGTTGAGTTTAAACAATTTCCCAAGTAATTACTTACTAGTAAGTAAATAGCTCTAACAAATAAGGCAAGGAAAGCCCAATGTTTTATTGCTTTACACGTGAAAAAGTGTATACTTGCGGGGAATCATGATTTCCCTCTTGTAAGTTACAACAACCGTGGGGAATGCAATTGTTCTCGACTTGTACAAAAATAACGTATGAATACAGACTGCGTTCTTTTTTGAGCGTTCATCCATCATAGTTTAGAATTTTGGTCAAGTTGAGCTAATTGCTTCCTCAAAACCCTTCTCATAACCTTATTTGTTGCTGTTCTTGGAAGTGATGGAAGAGCAACAACATCATAAACCTGCACAATCACATTTTTCCAATTAAGTTAGCATGCTATTTTCCATTTTGCCAAATGCAATATCAGTTGATTTGAGATTTGTACCCTGAACAGAGGATTTAGTTTCTTCTGCACTGCTGAATTGAAAGACATCCTCAATTGGCTCAAGTCTGTAGGTGTGTTTTCAGGATCCTTGAATACAACGGCTATTATCAGTCGCTCAGGTCCACCGTCCGGTGGTGGCACCCCAATGGCTGCTGTTTCAAGGACATTGCTATCAACTGCATTACAGATACGCTCAATTTCAACTGAACTAACCTGTCAAACAGAGCAAAATATGTTAAAGAGCAGACAAACACATCATTCTGCATCAAACTACTGTTAAAAAAAAAAAAAAAAAAAAACAGATTGAGCATGAACAAACACTCTTGGTTTATCTTTTTTCCAAATAATCTAAAGCAATAATAACAGAGAGAAACCGTCTTTATCTACACCATTATATTGTTGTCTCTGCATTGCACATGTCTGATGTATGACTGCATGTCTGACCTTGAAAATAAAGTCAGCAATGACAGCACCACAGCCAAAATTGACAAGAAAATAAAGGTTGCCAGTGGGTGATGTTAAATTTGTAAACCAAAGTTGGAAGAGAAGGGACAGGCTACTGAAATTTGACAGAATAAAAGCAAATATTATCCAGTTGTATATTGGGTAATTAGGTTAAGTCTAATTCCTTAGATCCTATCCCATAGTGTCAAATGCATACCTTGATTCCCCCAAGATTCATGGTATCATCTGCACGACCATGTGCACGATAATATCCTCGAGGAGTTTGCTCAAAGACATCCCCATGCCTCCGCAGAATCTGCACAAGTGACTCACATATAAATATTCAATTAACCTAGAGAATACACTAGAATGAAGGTGGCAAGCAAATTTTCCCTTATTTATTTACCTGTCCATTCCAGGAAGGCATTCCACCAAAGTAGACATCATAGTGATTAGCATTCAGCAACGTGCTTGACGCACCAAACATAAGAGGACCAAGTGCCAACTCGCCCATCCCTGGTATATTTTGAGGCTATAATTGAAAAAGTTAAAAGTTTCATTCAAGAAACATAATAAAGGACATGTAAGGATAGAAAGAAGAAGCAAGAAGTACAACTCTCATTTTACTAAAATAATGACCAATCTTCTAAACATAGTAATGTAAGGTTTTCTGGTGCTCACAATAGGACAACCATCATTGCCGAGAATAAACAGCTTGCAGCCCATAGCTGGCGTACTAAAAGCAGCCAATGATTGAGCCTGCAATAACGATCCAGTAACAAATCCACCACCAATCTCTGTACCACCACAGTACTCAATAACAGGCTTGTAGAGAGCTCTCCCCATCAGCCATAAGTACTCATCTACATTAGAAGCTTCACCAGTGGAAGCAAAGCACCTACCAGTTGCCAATAATAAATAAAGCCAGAAACAATCAATATCTAGAAAAAATCTAAAGAACCTATATAACTGACTTTCAATCAAACAATCACAAGCGTGCAAATGTGATATAAGCACATAAGTACTTCATTATGTGAAGAATATACAAGCTCAGCAGCTGCATCCAAGACTTACCGAATAGCAGACCAATCATAGCCAGCTACACAGTTTGTACTTTTCCATGTCCGAACAATACTGGGGATTACACCAAGCATTGTTACCTTAGCATCCTGGACAAAATGCAGGAAATTTAATTGAAATTAAAAAGGTTCCTAATGCCTACATGATATATATGTAACAGAACATATAAGGAATGCTCCTTTAGCAAACTAGCCATTTCAAAATGTTCCCCTCAAAGTCTGGTTTTAATATGTATCTATAATGGACTGGGATAAACATTAATGTGAGACATTAGCAAGATTCATTATCTTGCGGCACACAAGCAGATATAATCAAGATTAACACTGACAATGAAGTTTCCAATCTTATACCTCTCAACAGTGACACCAGCAAAATGAATTATCTCATGTAAATTAAAGGCACATGGTATACACGTTTTGTACAATCAAAGTACACCTGGCATACATGTTTCTAGTCTTACCACAGCACATTGGGGCCAACCCTGTTGCCAATCCCACCAGTAAATTGTTATTCATGTGCTTTAACGTAGATCATGGCAAAGTCATTAATAATAAGGGGTGTTCAATCTACAGAGCATTCTAACAGTTTCATTTTGTTTTTAGTGCTCAGAACTGAATTGCTGCCAGTTCTGACTGAACGGAATACTTTGCATAAATGATATGTATGATAAGGTCATTAAGTCCACCACAAGGCTTAAGAAACAGCAGTAGCATAACAAGTTATTAAAGAGTCAAATGATAACTTCTATAACACCAAGTAGTTTAACCTTAAAGATCCAAGTACATGATTTTTTTATTCGCCCCACACAATAATCATATAATTTGTACCTGACTGGAATCTTTCTCATGTTGTAATTATTATTACCAGCAGTAGCATCTCTGGAATGTTGTGGCATCAAAAGTTATAGAGTAAAACTCCATGATAGAAATAAGAAACAGCATGCTAACAACAAGAGCAAGATTTCCTGCAATTTTACCTGTACAAACTTGGCAAAGCCAGAACCAAGGGGAGATCCATTATACAAAGCCATGGAAGCTCCATTCAACAATGATGCATAAACCAACCAAGGACCCATCATCCAGCCGAGGTTAGTGGGCCAAGCAACAACAGCACCTTTATGGATATCCATGTGGCACCAAGCATCTGCTGCAGCTTTAAAAGGAGTTGAAATGGTCCATGGTATTGCTTTTGGCTCCCCTGTGTCAGAAAATAAGTCCTCTGAGGGCTTTGCCAACAAATATGCAAACACAGTGCAGCCTTAAATGCAATTTATGTAAGTTGTGGATATAATCATACTTTAAATTGATGAGCATCACACAGTTATCCAGGCATTTCATTACTATCTAGGTTTTAAATGACACTCGATAAAAGTGATTTTCAAAAGGCAGCTCCAAGAGTTGTAAGTTTTAATAGAATAAATCACTTCACTATTGTAGAGCAAAAATAGGAGACACGGCGGCAATGTTCTATTTATCTTGGTTTTGCTCTCATTCCCCGTTTTTACACTGACTTTGGAAAGTTTCGTCCCACTAAGGAGTCAATGTATTAAAAAAGAACAAGATAATAGTACATGTACTCCTTGGTTGGTGTGGGGGGGGGGGGTGGGGGGGGGGGTGGGGAGGGGGGAGAGGGGGAGAGGGGAAAAGAACGCCATCTTCTGTGATGTTCAAAGTAGCAACCTAGATGATGATTCCACTACTTTACATTTATAACTGCAACTGCATTATAATTACCTGAAACTTCTTTTTTCCTTTATTTACAAATCTAAATATTTTGACACTTCTACAGTTCATATAATTAAAGATAACAACATAAAATTTGATAATTTCAACAAAAACTACAGACATTCAGTACACTGTAAGCAGGATGATGAATGACACTAATTTGTAACTATAACGACAAACTCCCAAGTTTATGCTCAGTCCAGTAAATAACATTTATATGGTTAAATGAAATGAGTCAACTAAGCTTTATGAGGTTGTAAGGTACCTGTAGTCCCAGATGAGAAAAGAATGTTTGTAAATGCTTCTACTGGTTGTTCTACAGCTGCAAAATCATCTTCTCTGCAGGTTTGATGACAAAGATCGACAGGTAAATACCAGAATTAGAGCTTCATTGATATCTTATTTTTCATCCGAAATGAAGATATAAGTTCAATATTTCGCACTCAGTAAGTATTGACAGCATCCGCTAGTGAATAACCGATCTGTGAAGAAAAGGGGGACAGCAACAACAGGTTGTTGCCTGCTTTATTATTTTATTCATGTATGAAAACTTAAAATGTTTTTATAAAACCAAAAATAGTGATATTTGCTAGCAACAACATAATGGAGGCAGTCAATCAATATAGATTGATCTGAAATCGGATATAAATCCAATACGGCACTTATGGGGGTACATAAGAAATGTATTGAATCGATTCTTTTTGCTGAATAGATCCGATCGCAACCTTGAATACAGAATTCACAGGGATCAAATAGGAAATGATACTCTGAATCATAGAACTATAATGAAATATACAATCAACTAACGTTTATTGAATTTGAAAAGGATAAGAAGAAATGGTTCGATCCTCTTATTTTTATTTCTCGAACTGATGAATCAGGATCCCTGAGGGGAGTGGGGGACGTGGGTTAACACTCTTGGATTTGTCTCCCTACTATTATTCCTTCAAAACTATACAAATTGCAATACAAATTCATTTTTTTTTTTTCTATTTAAACTACATAAATGCCTTTATCCCTCACAATTATGTTTTAAAAATTTATATGGAATTAATTAGGAGTCCTATTTAACCAAATAATCATGCATATGAATTAACAAGGTAAATAGAACAAGCAGAAAAATGTTCATACTTGAAATTCCTGACACTTTCCAGAAAATCATGCCAAGAAATGTCACCATCACGCAATTTCATGCTTAAGCTTGGACCTCTGGCTGGAATAACGATTGCCATAGGAGCTTGGGCATCAATAACTCTACTGCAGAATCATAGCTCAAGTATGAGAATATTAGGACAAAAAACAGAAAGTTCAAGTATACGTATATGGCTAGGCTATGTAAAAATGAAGGCTTCACCTGTACAAGGGTATACTTTTTTCACCGCGAATAATTAGATCCTGACAAGAAAAGAGTGAACAAAGAAGATGATTACACATGAATGAGGAAAGGATTAAACCAATATAGAGGCTACAGTTAAAAAAAAGAGAGAGAATTTGAAGTTGACCAAAATAACATGGTGAACCTCATGAAAAATGTAGCATGACATGAGAAAAATCATCAAGATGACTTTATTCAAGAAATATGTAAAAATAGAGAAAATAATTCATAAGTCTACATAGTGGCCTTAATCCTTCATTCCAATTACTTAATCCTGTTTGCCTTTCCTTATCAAAATGGATCAAAGTAGCAAACAAAATGAACCTGTTTTAGGGTGTATGCATTATTTCCAGCCATTTTAGGCTGCTTGGACCTCTCTATCAAGGCTAGGGTCACAGTCAGAAACTTCCAAATGGAAAAAAAAGGACACCCACAGGTTTTAGTGCTCTGTGTTGCCAGCCAAACTGAGCAGCCAGTGCTCTATTTTTCTTCATATACACCATAAACAGAGGTGGAGTCAAAAATTTGGATAAGTGGGGAGGGCCAAAATGTTTAAAAGATAAAGCTAGTCGGCTGACATTTTAAAAACAGTAAGGGGTAAATGGATAATTTGGCAAAACTATAAGGGCCAAACTATATATAAACTTAACAAATGGGTCTAAATTATAAATATTATAATAGAAAATTTAAAAAAAATTGTGGGGCATGGGGGGCCCTCTGTTGAGGCTCCGCCTTGACCATATACTTGGCATTTCCAAGAGCATAAACAAAGATATTGTTTCAAGTACCCCTTCCATAACAGTGTGGTATTAATTATATAACAATATATATATAGCAAAAGATAACTTTTATTGCAATGGACCTAATCTGTGAAGCAAGGATGTCAAGTTGAAATCCATCTTATCACAAAAAATTGATGCTTGCAGCTGCCAAGATTACACCTTTAAAATGATTTTGCCCAAGATCACTTCTATCTCCTGAAATATTTTTTTTATGACTACAGAAGGGATTCAGGGCTCATTAATGAAGCCACTCAGGTCCCAGCCACATAGTCAGTTTAAAACCATTAAACCAACCATATTAAACCATAAATGACAAAAATATAAAATATAAAAAGAAGATTTTGTCCCTAAGCATCTCATACAGGCATCCGTCGCTGACAGAATAATGAGCAGCCCATTACTCCATTGGTTACAGTCTCACAACTAGGTACCTGGCACTCCAAAGAAGATCCACTACAACAGCTCACTTTCACATTTAGTGTTACTACACTATAAGTTGAAATACATATTTCTTCAAAATGAATACTAGACTTTGCTAAAAATACTATCATTCCATGATTTGAAGATCATAGTGAGGGGAACGACTACAAAAAACTGCAGTCATGTTAAGGCAATCATATATATTGACATATGATGAAATAATGAATTACAATGCATAAAGCAATTACAACTCATTCTTTGTAAGACTTTTAAAATAAATTAATGCTCTATCAAATGCTCAAATAATAGAGCATGAATTATACCTGATTTGCAAAGAAACCATTCAAACGGCAACATTACAAAATCGAAGGGAAGCATAAAACTTCACGGGATAATGCCATACGACCATGAATTTGAAATCAATAAGCTCAAGCATATTCTTGAACAACCATAAAATTGAGAAACAACATGGTCATGCATAAAGAAAAAGGTTATAACCTGAGTAAATATGGCTTTCGCTTCTGATATTCTAAGCCTCGTTGATATCTCAAGTGGTGCAAAACTATCAGCAATGGAGACAACTATATATCCTGCCAGAACAATAGCTAGGTAGATAACCACTGAATTTACATTCATGGGCATGTCAATTGCAATTGCAGATCCTCTTTCCAAACCCAGGGCATTGAGTGCATGTGCAACCAACCTACAAGTTATAGGCCGACAAAATTTTTGGTTATATAGCATTCAGAATGGCAAAAGCTTACTGCAGAAAAATGTTAGAAACATCATGTAAATCTCATCTTCCTACCCAAATTCAAAATTTCTCATTAGAACATAAGAAGGTATGCTTACGTGGCAGATATTAGGAAAAACTACTGTAACAAATTAAAGAACTACATTGTCTTATGTGGAATACAAAATTTCAGATCATCCTAAGGGCCAATAATGTTTAAATTAGATTCACCATGTGCCTTTTGAATGCAGCACCAAAGCTAACTGAGCTTTGTTATGCTAATAGCAGCACAAAATCATTTATACGCCAACAACACAATTAATAATTCTAACAGTGGAGCATCTATAAGTTCATTCTACATACATTACACAAACTTCAAACAGGTTGCAGATGAAAAATACCATACCAAACCTCTGCACGCAATTCCATGAGTGTCATGCTCTTCACAGGCAGATTGTCATCTCCTTCATCACGCCACCTTATTGCAATGTCATTCAAACTTCTGTTACTATTTAAACTCAAACAATTTTCTGCTGGATTCACATATGCTCCAGGAAGCCATTGCCCACCCGGGTTTGACAAGCAATTTTCCCCACCTGGATTCTGACGTAAAATACATTGAGGAGGTACTGAAAACGACACACTCATTTCATGCAATACAGTTTTCCAATACACCTAATAAATAAAGAGATGGGAAACCATATTTACGTCATAAATAGCATTGTAAAGTATCATAATTCATACTATAAAGTAAATGAAACCTTAAAGTTATATTAGTACTACCTCAGGGTCTGAGACTGAAAATTCCTGAAAATCAGAAAAACTCGAGATGGGATCCTTGTAACTTGAGCCCAGAAACTCTTTTCCCAGCCTCTCTAATAACTGACCAACATTTGTTAACTTTGCAGCCTCCCTGCCCATACAATAAGAAAATAACTTTACACAACCAAAAGAGAGAGAGAGAGAAACGCACACAAATTTAACATTTGGATTTAAAAAGTTAAATCAAAAGGAAACAAAGAAGCACATATTGCCATAATCTTGGACTGTTGAAAACCTCAATCTTTGTTTAGCATGCAAACTTAAAATATTGTAAACTTGACATATTTCAACTAAGTCCTCAGTTGCCATCCTAAAACATGACCATCCAAATAAATAGGTAATGAGAACCACAATTATCTTAAAAATAAATCCAAAATCATGATCTCTGACTTATTAAGTGACATTTGAATTAAAAAGCTCTATTTACATTATTTTAATCAGTTCACATAGTATGCCAGCATAAAAAATGAAGAATTACAATAAAACCAATCAATAAATTTACATTGAATCAACTCCAAAAAATTCAACAGAATCCATCCATACGGAACATTGTTTCTCAACGCATTCCAACATAAAAATCAGATGCCAAAACTTTTATAATCACAGAAATGGTGCCATCACGCTGGCACATATTTTTTAAATTATTCAACATTAAGCACAATTTATACATGTCAAAATCACAGCAATGAAAAAAGATGACGACAATAATATTAACCAAACTTGAAGTTTTGGGGAAATCAGATAATATTACGGTTGGGGAATCCAAGCAGGAGGATCGGGGCCGAAGTCTTTATAGCAACCATAGTACAACATCTGATGAAAGGAAAATGGAAGGTCCGGGGTGAGGATTTCAGCAGATATGTTCTGCCAAGTGGCAGGAGTGGCAACCCCGAATATACTGACGATCTCTCTGAGCTTTTCATGGAGTTGTTCTGTAGCTTTTCTGGGTATTCCCAGAGCTTCAATATCATCGCTGGTGATACAGTCAAGTGTTTTGTAATTGTACGTACCCATTTTTCCCTCTCTCTTGTCTCGGCGAAGCCCAAGTTTCAATATACTTGCTTCAGTCTATATCCAATCTTGGAGTTAGATAAGAATTCATTTCACGTTTCCACGCGTTGGATTTTCTTTGGTTTGTTTTTCTTGTCTGTTCACTGTCATTATCTCATTGGTTGTCATTTCTTGATGTTTTAACTACATAAAAATTCTTGCTTTTTTTTTTTCTCAAAATATCAACTTTTTAAAAAATAATTATTAAAAAAATTAAACAAATTTATGAGTTTTAATCATTTTATACGTAAAATTATTGCTGCCTTTTTAAGTAATTTTAGCAGTTTAAAGAAGCCCATCGGGTTTTCTTTCCTTTTAAAATTATTTCTTTTAAACAAAACCAATTTTTCTTTCTCTTTTAGTAACAAGAAATGAAGGGAGCAGATGGTGAGGGAAAGGATGGATTTGATAACATTAATCAAAGAATTACAAGAGATAATTTCACATGATTCTATCTAAACCAAACCAAGAATCGACATTTGGGGATACTTATATCAGATGGGATGGAGGCAAAATTAGTCAGAACTGGGAAGAAACTTTGAGCTGGTTGTACCAAAACGTCTGGCCGCTGCAGGAATGACACTGGATGGTGAAAGAACCTCTGCGAAAGAACAGTTATATGAATCTGATCCTAGACGACTCTGCAACCACCCTCTTCTTCCAGAAAACCCATCGGCAACAATCCAACAGTTCTTGAAACCAAGGCTTGTTAGCACTCTTGCAACTATTTTTGCCGAGTCCGAGTAGCTGAGCATCATCAAGCAGTAATGACCAACGTAAGCAATAAACTTCAATCCCAATACTGATATTAAATCTAATACTGTATAGCTATGTATCATTTGCAATGTGATAGGCGAAGTAAAGAACTCACGAGTCCATGATTATGATTTTGGAGCCTTTGTTAATTCTCTTGAGATATGAAATCTTCAAAGCTACTATTTCAGCTTCTACTTTCTTTGCATTTCTGACTAGGCCTCTCAACTTGCTGGATAGTTCTTCCAAACTGTTACATATTTTCCACAACTATTAAAAACACACATCAAATCCTCTAGACAGATTGGTTGATAAGTAAGAGATCAAATTGAGGCAAGAAAAATGATCTTGCAATTTTCTTGTAAATGAAAAGTATGAATACATTTTATGTCGTGATCGGCAGTAGAGTAAGAAAGTGAACAAAATGCAGTGAGGCAGCAGATCTACTGATTTACTTACGGAATTGAAACAACCCTGTTTTTAGCACTAGGGGGAAGACGTGGAATGCCAGCTTTGTTCTTGTCCTTCTCTGACCGAATATCAATCATTAGGTGATTTCGTGTGGTAACTAGATCAAGTGTTTGAGCAGGAGTAACTTCACCTGCAGAAGTAACAAAATAATAACATATTAGCCTGCATTATAACATAAGCTCAAGAAACATAGCTTGGCAAGGGTAAAACTAGAAGAAATTCATAAAATTGAGAATTTTTTTTTTGGTTAAATAAAGTTTTTCTTCATTATCTTTGGATGTGAAAATTTCAAGCCACAGGTCTGCGTTCAATCCTTAAAGTCTAGAATAGCAAGTGATTGTAGCCTTGTTAATGTGTGAACTTGAAATAATTAAGCAAATGAATGAGCTGAGAAATAGTTTAAGCCTTTAAGACACCCTGCCACTCCCTCATCTCCTCCCCTCCTGTAATATGTGGCTCAGATCCAAACCCATATACTCAAATTCGAATGCAGCCAAATTTAATTTACTCATAGGAAGCAACTACATCAGGCACGGCAAAATCACCTTTGTAACCTCGAAGGTTAAATGTGATTGCAGACCAGATGGGAGGAAGGAGGAGGTACGTCAGAAACAATGCTCCAGCAGTTCCAACAATCACAACAGGATCTCCTGATGTCATGGTTTCAACAGCTGATGTAGCTATAGGCTTGGCCTCTCCAACGACCTTTGTTGTCTGTTGTGCTGCATCTGCAACTGTCTGCAACAAAAGACATCTTTTTAATCGGATTTACTTGCAACAAGAGAGAACATTCACTTGAAAGTACTACAGAAATTGCCAGGGTCCGATAGTGCCAATTTCAGATGCAAAAACTACCCGTAGCAGATTAGAACACACATGCAGAGAAATTTTAGGGCATATCTTTGCTCCTTAGAAATTTATGATGTTTCACATATAAGTTTAAAACACAACTTTGATGATATAAGCTACTAAGATTACAAAAAAGGCCTGTTTCAAACAAGCAAAAGGAGCTTAATCATAACCATTAAAATGTTTCTGAATTTGAAGAAAATAATTCAATATTCATTATTTGCTCATATGTATGCCTACATCGACTTAATAGATACCTTAAATTTATGCAGAAATCCATGAAAATGGATTGGAGTACGTCCACAACTTTTTCAATGTCAAAGGCTCAAAGGCTCCAAAGATGACAGCTCCATTTTTTCTTCTCCAATATGTCAAATATGGACATTTGTATTTTTCTTTAGTAATTAATTGAAATCAAAATAAGCATTTCCAATGAGCCATTAATGACCGAATTTGGCAAAACCAGTCATTTCAAGAGCCAGAGCAAAAGTTCTCCAGATAACCAAGAAGCTCCCACTTAATACATTTTCATAAGGGTGACATTGGAGGATAGAAGTGTATTCCAGTTTCAATACATAATACTCATTTTAGTAAACCCCACAAGCAACCAAACATATTAACACTGCAAAATTGAGAAAAATGAAGTTAAAAATGAGAAAGGGCAGACCTTGGCAGCAGTGAGAATTGGTTTGGTATCAACACCAGTGCTTTGAATTGCTTCTTGGGCTTTCTTAGTAGCCTCGGAAATAGCTGGAGAAGCAATCTTCAATGCCTCTTCTCTAGCTTGCTTTGCAATAGGTACTGCCACATCAACAACTGGCTTCAAAGTACTCCCTACAACATCAAGGATTTTCTGTGCAGTATCCAAGAAACTTGAACCTGCTTCTTGAACTTGATCAATTGTTTTCTCCACCTATCAATTAATCAAAATTTACTAATGATAAGAAATGGGTAACCAATTAAAAATTTAGAAAAGACGTACAAGTACGATTGGCAGCGGTAAAATGTTTGATCCTTGCTCTCAAGCCCAACAACATAAATTAGCTTGAAAAGAAACATGTTCTGAACTGGGTGACGAGAAAGCTTTAAAATGCAACCTAATTGCAAATTTATAAGCATTTCTGAATTATTTTTAACCATTCAGGATGCGAGAAAGTCGCATTAGAAGAAATGGTATTGACTGAATTTAATATCCACATGATAGAATCGACCAGTACAGAAACTGTACTGCTCAATTGGTTGATAATTGTGCAGCTATCTTATTGCTTTGACCTCTAACATTGCATAATTTATGCGAGTTCATTCGACAATGCTAAAGGATTATTAACTGCAACTTGTTACCTCATTGAGGGATGAGACAATCTGGTCTTTGTCAAGAGTGAGAGCTTTAACTTCATCTGGAGCATTGAATAGAGCCAAGATAGAGAAGGTAGTTGATGTTGGCAGCAGCACAGAGTCTGGTTTCAACTGAGATTTAGGGGAAGCTCTTTGAGTGGAAGACAGAGATGGAGTAGAAGGAAGAGAGAGTTTTGCAGTCGCTGAAGATCGGATTGCCATAACCACTGCCATTCTGTTATTCAATTCAATATTCTTCAACTCTCAATGTATCTGATAGATGCAGAGTCTTCTGCTGCTGTCTATATGTCAGTGTGATTGTGCGTTTAGAGAGGTAATTGAATTTTCTGGTTGATGGGTATCTGAGAATTGCGTGATCAGAAATGGATGGCTTAAAAAGCAGGAATACTTTGGCCAACAGAAAGGATCTTCCATGGTTTCTTTGTGGCCCATCATATCCTACGGCCATTTCTATGCTTTTAATTGCAGCCACCCATTCGGCCGTCCCCCAGTCCAGATGGCATCCATTATTTTGTATTTGTTTTCTGTCAAAAATTCATGATTGGCAGCTGTATTTTTTAAACCAAAGAATGTTTAAGAACCAAAATCTAGATATGTCCAAGATTAACCCAAATCCAAACTTCCTGCTGAAAGAAAAACACCAGTTAACTCTAGATATTTACTTTGGGATAGTCAACTATCAAAATTATATCTCAGCTTGAATTGTTGAACATCAGATTTATGTTTTAAATGAAGTGATAAGGAGTTATGCCGCAAACAATGCCAGACTCTAATCACAAAGTTCAGCCAATTTTACATAAGACAAAACTGGTTTCTCTATTCATCTGAGCAAACAAGTGTGAGGTAACATGGCCATCAGTTTAATCAATTTCATTAACAAAACCACAACACAACAGAACAAGCCTCTGAAAAGAAAAATCAATTCTGATAGAGGAATAAAGGAAAAGGAAGTACAACATTTTTCAAAGCTACAGTGGAAGTACATGCTCTAACTTATACCAGTTTTCCCCCTCGCGGTCATGAGCCATCATTTCAAATTCATGAGGCATGTAGCCCAACTTCAAATTGCAAAGAGTAGTAACTGGCCACAATCCTCTCGAAACAATCTTCAACCGCTTACACTCTATTATCTCCAACTTCCGAAGATTCTTCATTGCTCCTTCCTCTATCTTCCACCTCTGCACATTTGAGTAAGACAGCTTCAAGAGTTGGAGTTGTGGGAAACCCCCATTAGAGCATACCATTCTTTCCCCACATATGATGATTGCTTCAATTTCAACACTCTCAGATTTGGAAGCTGCTCCAGCTTCTTCATGGGGTCTTCCATCAAGTAAGACCATTGCAAGGAGAGTTCCGTCAGATTTGGAGGAAAATCTTGCACGCCAAACAACTCTCTTTGGAAACCTTCTAAATGCAGCTTGCACAGATGAACAATATTTGAAAAAGCTGTAAATATTGGAATAGCAGCCGTTGTAATATGAATATTAGCAGTTCTTCTCGTTTTCATCTTCAAGCATTGGAGACCCTTCAAGTTAAATATCCAGTTGCCTAAAGCTTCTTCATGTAAAATCAAGTCACCATGTAATCCTAACACTCTCAGGTTGGACAATTTGTCCAACCCTTGCTCCACGCAACTGGTGTCACAGATGCACATTCACTACCATATCTCTAAACTCATAGAAGTAAAGATGTCTCAATTGTTTCATCGTCCAAATCACAGCTGGGATTGGATCAATCAAAGTAGAACTTAAATCCAGAGTTTGCAAATTACAAAGATTGGCTATTGAAGAAGGTAGCTTCTTCAACCAAGTTTTTCCCAAGTCCAAGTACCTCAAATGAATGAGGTTTCCTATAGATGAGTCTAGCAATGCTATGTGTACACTCTCCAAATCAAGAACTTACAAGAGTTTAAATTTCTTTAATTTCAACCAAACGGGTTCATTGAGGTCAAAGAACAACAATGAACGGACTCTTGAAGTGTTTTTTGTTTTAAGAGGTATCCCAAAATGTATAGCTAGCCTTCGAGCCTCTGAAAAGTAATAGGCACTGACATCTTCATGGATGATATCAAGAAATTGATCTTCCTTGGCCTTTGATATGGCAAGTTCCCTCAGAAGATCGTGTACCCGAATAGTCTTAATCCTGCCATTAGATTTCCTAGTTGCAGGTTGAATCATGCTCCTTCCTATTAGCTCTTCCAAGTAATCCTCAGCCACATCCTCCAATGGTTCGGTACCTCTTGATTGCACAAACCTTCAGCAACCCACAACCAGATCAACTTTCTAACAGAAATCTCAAAATTTTCAGGAAAGAGACCAATATAAAGAAAACATGACTTCAAATAGTAAGGCAAATCCTGGTAACTCAATTTTTAAGATGTCTGCACATTTTGCTGGATCTTGGGCTAGCTGCCACTGAACGCTCTGCAGAACTTTGAGCCATTCACCATAGGTTGCATCTTTTCTAGATAAGAGACCTCCCAACACTACAAGGGAAAGAGGTAAGCCCCCACACCTTTTTACAATCTTTTTGCCAAGTTCTATAGACCAAGGAGGTAATCGTGCTACAGTATTGCATTCAGGGAAGGCATTCTTCCATAGCAATTCCAAACTATCTTCTTCATTTAGCAGGCACAGTTCGTACGGTGGACTTCCTGGATCAGCATATAAGGCGATATCTTTGAATCTGAGTTGTTAAAATTATTCTACTTCCATTCATTCCATCTGGAAAAGCTGCTTTCAAATCGTCCCATACTTCTCTTTTCCATATATCATCCAGCACTACTATATACCTTCTTCCTTCCAAAAATTTTGACAACTCTTCTTGCATATCCTCTTTATCCATCTTATTCAACTCCAATTTTCCCTGCCCCATGACCTTTCACAAATCCTGCGAAATCTCTCCTGCTCTGTACTCTTGTAAGACATAAACCGAAGCACAAGAAGTAAAATATTTCTTGACATCGCTAGTCGGATAAATGTTCCTGGCAACAGTAGTTTTACCTAAACCTACCATCCCAATAATCGAAATTACAGAACGCTGCAAACCCCCGTGAATCACTCTATCTCCCAAAATCCTTTTATCATCCACCAAACCAACAATCTGCTCCTCACAAGCGTGAGGATAAGATCTTCTCTTCTCTCGAAGACAATCACCTGCAAAACTTGTCCCTTCTCCCCTTCTACTAATATTTTCAATACAATAAGTTGACCTACTGTCACTAATAGCCTCAATTCTCATCTTAATCCTATTTATCTGTTTGTTAAGCTTCTGGCGAGCAATCAATTCATCAAAGAAGACAAAAGGGTACCCCTTACAGACTAATCTGATCAACCCCTTTTCTCTTTTCCGTGCCATTTTCAAGATGTAGTTGTCAATAACATCCTCTGTATCATAAGCAACATCTCTAACATCCGCCACCCAATATCTTGCCTTGCATCTGCGTCTTTAAGAAAAAATTGCATTCGCTTCAATTCCCCTTCAATCCATTCAACGTTATCACAAACTCTTGAAAGGGAAATAGCTTCCTCCGTCAGTTGGCAAGCAATTTATTCAGTAAGCAGGGAAACTATGTACTCAGCCATGCGTTATTGTCTCAGCTTAGTCAATCGTTACAACAAAAGACAGTTCATCTATTATTTCCTGGAGTTATAATTTCGCCTATGCTTCATGTTTGACCAAGATTATGTGATCAACCACCTAACACCATTATTCTAGTCTCAGAAGTTATCTAAATGGCTGCTGATATAACATATAATTAAAAACTTTTTCCAGGTTTCACACAAAGGAAACTAATAATGGCAGATTTCTAATTCCTTCATCATTATTATATCATTTCCTTAGTAGACTTCATTAAAAAACAAGACAGGAAAAGGAAACTATAAATTCATAAACTAATGGACATACAGGTGGCCAACAGAAATAAATTAAGCATGCTTATCACCATTGGAGAAATGGGAACGGTTGAATTGACATTTTGGCATCAAATTTTCTCATTATCGCCATTTTTCTGAACTTTTAATTGTTACACTTGGATGTTGAATTAAGAGGTCAAAGGCTTCTGTTAACAATAAACACGACACCATGCATCCACGAGTTCTTATATAACAGATGGTTAATTTTTATAGGAGTACGTATGGTTAATTTTATATATATCAGAGTGACATTATTCTATTCTATGAACAAATTCAATAATTTGAAGTACAAACAAGAATTTACGTACATTTGATCAATTATTTAGATCATTGATGAAAAATATGGCTAGCATATATATTTAAGATTAGGACAACGAGAAACCGATTATTTAAAGAAACTATATACATGTAACATAGTTAATTTTTTTTGACACAGTGTTTCAGGTATTAATTTTATCTTTCAAGTTCAAGATAATACATGAAATCTAATGATCAAATTCGATCGTTGGCATCGAAGTATAAGAATAAAAATGAGATACTCCAAAGTCCAATCTGTATTCAAAATGTTCAATTTTAACACTCCTTTATTTTTTAAAGTAAGGTTTAAAAATTTACCTGAGAGGGTTCATTTATTTTTGAAAAAAATAATAGTAATACCCTCTTTCCATCTAATTCTTTGTTTTAGAAATGCACTATATTGCACAAGAGTGTGTGGTGATCCACAATATTTAGTTCAAATATATTAATAAAGGGATCAGCCAAGTTGGATGAAAACATACGACAATATAGGCAAAACTGATACTTTTGATGATCTATATATGAGTATATTTGTGTGTGAAACAGAACCAGTAAGACATACAAAACTTTGAAAACGTAAAGTGCTATTAGATAATTCTGGTCTAATTTGAGACAACATAGCCGTATGTTCATAGATATACAGTGAACCAACACAATCCAAACCTATGAAAATTGATCTTGGTATGCTTGAAAGCAGAGGGAAAAAGGGAAAGGAAACAGATAATTTAAAGACGGGGGATTCGAGCAACGGTTTTTAAAACTAATTAAAGAGAAATTTAACTCTTACAGTAGAAGTACATGCTCTAATTTATACCAGTTTTCTCCCCTGCGCTCTTGAGCCATCATTTCAAATGCATACGGCAGGTAGCCCAACTTTAAATTCCTGAGACTAGTAACTGGCCACAATCCTCTTGGAACAATCTTCAGCAGCTTACAGTCTGCTATCGCCAAGTTTCTAAGATTCTTCATTGCTCCTTCCTCTATTCTCCATCTCTCCAAACATAGGTTAGACAGCTTCAAGAATTGGAGTTGTGGAAACCCCCCACCAGAGCACACCATTTCCTTCCCCACGTATGATGATTGCTTCAACTTCAAGACTCTCAGATTTGGCAGCTTCTCCAGCTTTTTCATGGGGTCTTCCATCAAGTAAGACCATTGCAAGGAGAGCTCCGTCAGATTTGGGGGAAAATCTTGCACATCAAACAACTGCCTTTGGAACCCTTTTAAATGCAGCTTGCACAAATGAACATGATTTAAATAGCTTGTACAGTTTGGAATAGCAGGCCTAGTAATATTATCAACATTAACATTCATAATAATTTCAGCATTTCCTGTCGTTCTCGATTGCATTTTCAAGCATTGGAGACCTGTCAAGTTAAAAATCCACTTGCCTAAAGCCTCTTCACCTAAAATCAAGTCACCATGTAATCCTAACACTCTAAGATTGGACAATTTGTCCAACGTTTGCTCTATGCAACTTCTTTCACAGATGCTTAAACCCTGCAGTGTTTGGAGATTTGGTAAAGAAGCATGTGCTGGTGGGTTCACTACCATATCTCTAAACTCATAGAAGTAAAGATGTCTCAATTGTTTCATCGTCCAAATCACAGCTGGGATTGGATCAATCAAAGTAGAACTTAAATCCAGAGTTTGCAAATTAAAAAGATTGGCTATTGAACAAGGTAGCTTCTTCAACCAAGTTTTTCCCAAGTCCAAGTACCTCAAATGAATGAGGTTTCCTATGGATGGGTCAAGCAATGCTACGTGAACACCCTCCAAATCAAGAACTTGCAAGAGTTTAAATTTCTTTAATTTCAACCAAACGGGTTCATTGAGGTCAAAGAACAACAGTGAACGGACTCTTGAAGTGTTTCTTGTTTTAAGAGGTATCCCAAAATGTATAGCTAGCCTTCGAGCCTCTGCAATGTAATAGGCACTGACATCTCCATGGATTATATCAAGAAATTGATCTTCCTTGGCCTTTGTTATGGCAAGTTCCCTCAGAAGATCATGTACCCGAACAGTCTTAATCCTCCCATTAGATTTCCTAGTTGCAGGTTGAATCATGCTCCTTCCTATTAGCTCTTCCAAGTAATCCTCAGCCACATCCTCCAATGGTTCGGTACCTCTTGGTTGCACAAACCCTTCAGCAACCCACAACAAGATCAACTTTCTAGCAGAAATATCAAAATCTTCAGGAAAGAGACCAACATAAAGAAAACATGACTTCAAGTAGTAGGGCAAATCCTGGTAACTCAATTTTAACATGTCCACACATTTTGCTGGATCTTGTGCGAGCTGCCACTGAACGCTCTGCAGAATTTTGAGCCATTCACTGTAGGTTGCTTCTTTTCTAGATAAGAGACCTCCCAACACTACAAGGGCAAGAGGTAAGCCCCCACACCTTTTCACAATCTGCTTGCCAAGTTCTATGGACCAAGGAGGTAAGCTTGCTACAGTATTGCATTCAGGAAAGGCCTTCTTCCGTAGCAATTCCAAACTATCCTCCTCATTTAGCAGGCGTAGTTCATAAGGCAGACTTCTTGGATCAGCATATAAGGCAACATCTTTGAATCGAGTTGTGAAAATTATTCTGCTTCCATTCTCTCCATCTGGAAAAGCTGCCTTCAAATCATCCCACACTTCTCTTTTCCATATATCATCCAGAACTACTATATACCTTCTTCCTTCCAAAAATGTTGACAACTCTTCTTGCATATCCTCTTTATCCATCTTATCCAACTCCAATTTTCCCAGCCCAATAACCCTTTTACACAAATCCTGCAAAATATCTCCTGCTCTATACTCTTGTGAAACATAAACCCAAGCACAACAGGTAAAATTTTTCTTGACATCACTACTCTGATAAATTTTCCTAGCAAGAGTTGTCTTACCTAAACCAGCCATCCCAATAATCGAAATTACAGAACGCTGCAAACCACCTTGAATCACTCTATCTCCCAAAATCCTTATATCATCCACCAAACCAACAATCTCCTCCTCACAAGCATGAGGATAAGATCTTCTCTTCTCTCGAAGACAATCAACTGCAAAACTTGTCCCTTCTCCCCTTCTACTAATATTTTGAATACCATAAGTTGACCTACTGACACTAATAGCCTCAATTCTCATCTTAATCCTGCTTATCTGTTTGTTAAGCTTATGGCGAGCAATCAATTCATCAAAGAAGACAAATGGGTACCTCTTACAGAGTAATCTGATCAACCCCTTCTCTCTTTTCTGTGCCATTTTCAAGATGTAGTTGTCAATAACATCTTCTGTATCATAAGCAACATCTCTAACATCTGCCACCCAATTTCTAACTCTTTCGTCAATATCTTGCCTTGCATCTGCATCTTTAAGAAAACATTTCATCCGCTTTAATTCTTCTTCAATCCATTCAACTTGATCACGACCAGCTCTTGTAAAGGAAATGGCTTCCTCCATCAGTTGGCAAGCAATTTTTTCAATAAGGAAGGAAACTATGTACTCAGCCATGTGCTATTGCCTCAGCTTCGTCGTTACAAGAAAACACAGGGATGAGAATTCACAGTTCAATCATTTTTTGGAGTTATAGCAGAACTATGATTTGCCACGAGTACTTACTGGTTGACAAGAATTCCGGATTCTGAATAATAAATTAAAGATCAGGGACCTTCATAAAATTACGCAGAAAAAATTTTGACCACGGCAGCGAAACAGAGATGGCAAAATTTTCTGTGGACCCAAATTTATGGGATCTACTCTTTAATAAAGGAGACTTTCTATAAATTGGAATGAGGCGGGCAACGGTAATAAATTAATTCATAATTTATTAATAAGATAGGTATCCCTATCTCATTCTTACCCCCATTTTTTATTAAAATATAATATAAATATATTATAATTTATAAATTAAATTATATATATATATAATATAATTTTTATATTATAATTTTTAAAATTATATAATTTTATATTAGTAATAAAAAATTATAAAATTATAAATTAATATTATAAAAAATAAAATATATAAATAAAAAATTAAAAAGACTTTATATTATGTGTTTTAATAATATTTTTATTTAAATTAATTAAATTTTTATATTATTAAAATTAATTTATAAAAATAATATAAAATAAAGAATTGATACGAGATAGGGAACTCATTTCCTGTACAGAGATTCTCCATCTCTATCCCAATAAATTTAGTGAAAAATAAATTAGAGAATAAAAGTTAAAATAGAAAATAAATTGAGAAATGGACCTCGTCCCATTGTCATCTCTACAGCAAAGCTAAAAAAATAAAATGAAACCAAAAAGACCAAAAAAAAAAAAAAAAGTATTAAATTATAGAAGATATGATATGATGGACAGGTAGTGAGTAGCGCATACTAGTAAAAGGCAAGGTGTTGTATTTTACCGTATCATTTTCACGGTAGACTTCATTAATACACAAAATAGAAAGAAATAATTAAGTACAAAAATTAATGGACACAGCATGTATATGAGTACCAATTGGAGAAAGGGGAACGTTGAATTGGCATTTTGACACCAAATTTTATCGCATTATCGTCATTTTTCTGAACTCTTAATTCTCACACTCGGAAGTTGAATTAACAGTTCAAAAGCTTCTATTGATAATAAACAGGACACCATGCATGCACCATCGCGTTCATATATAACAACGGATGGTTCAGTTTTATTTAACTCTATATATATATATATATATTGGCTGTTGAAACTAATTAAATACAATCTAAAATAACAAATCAGGGTGACATTGTTCTATTCAATAAACAAATAATTTAAAATATTTGAGTACAGACAAGTATTTACCTTTGATCAATGATTTAGCTCATTGATGAAAAATATGGCACAATAATTTTGTGACACGATATTTAAGATTAGGGCATAACTAAAATTTGATTATTATATATGTATATAGTTTTTTTTTTAATGAGATAAGGTTAAAATACACAAGATGTATAGTGTAATAATTATATATTGATCATTAAATTATTTAAAATATAATCTAACAATTAATTTAAAATGAGAATGACTCATAAATTGTGTTAAGAGTTCCTCCTTTTCTGAAAATAATTGCATAACAGCATGACTCTTTTTTAACACAATATTTCATATATTAATTTTACCTTTCAAGTAGAAGATAATACATTAAATCTCGTGATCAAATTCGTTCTCATAAAAATACAAGAATAAAAAAAGATACTCCGAAGCCCAAACTGTACTCAATATTTTAACGCCTTATGTTTAAAATAGGGTATAAAAATTGCTTCAGACTTCATTTATTTTTTCAAAAATAATAATATACTCCTTGTTTTGGAAGTGCACTATATTGAGTAAGAGCGTGTCATGATCTTTAACATTCAGTAGTTCATTTATATATTAATAAAGGGATCAGCCAAGTTGGGGACAAATACAACAATAAGAGCATATACTTATACTTTTGATAATATATATATATATATATATATATATATAACAGTGAGTGATATATATAATGAAACAACAGCAGTAAGACATACAAAAACTTTGAAACAAGTTATAAAGTAAGAAGGAGAGTTTATAATTAAATTTTAATTAATTTGTAACGGAGAATCATCCAACAAGAAAGGTAAAAAGCTCAAGCATGCAATACTGAAGGTTTTGTTTTGCAGTATACAACAAGTACCCAAATTTGAAAAGGAGATGAGATACTCCATAGATTTGTCTGCATAAAATTCTATTTAAAAAGACTTTATTTATTGTAACAGAGACAAGACACCCCAAGATTAATTATTAATTAATTAATTATTTAAGGGACAATGAAGGATATTGATAAAAATTTAGAAACGTGGGGGGTCTGTCTGTTTTGGCACTTTTGAGGTGTGAGTTTTGTTATTTTGCTATTGGATTTATTCTACCAATCGCATAATAAATACCCGATTAAATACTATATATATATATATATATGTAGACACCACTAATTATGCACAATTATTTATTTATACCGACATGTTAATACATGAAGTGAAATTTTAAAATGAAAAGTAAAAATGGGAATCTGTTATAAACAATGGTAGTACATGGTATTAGACCTAGAAGTTTAGGTATCTTAGTCAAATTATTGGTAATTAATTAATAGGGTTAATGCTATTTAGGTCCTTAAGGTTTGGCTAATTAGTTTGGTTAGTCCCACTATTTTCATAAATATTCATAAAATACCCAATTTACTATAAAATAACAATTATACCCTTTGTCTAATACTAATTGTCTAAAAAAATTATTTTAAGTCTAAACAAAAATAAATATTAAAATAATAATAAGTACTATTTTATAATACATTAATAATTAAATATTTATTAATATATTATAACTACAAAATAAATTTATTTATTTTAAATATATTAACAATTCAATATTAATTAAATATTAAAGAATAAATAAAATAAATTATAAATAAATATTAATCTATAGACAAAATAGATCTCAATACAATATATACTTATAATTATATATTCTCATAAATATTGCACTATAATATAGTTATAAAAATTCAATATTAATTTGATTTTAGAAAATAAATAAAATAAATCATAAATAAATATTAATTTATAAATAAAAATATTACATTATAGTTCTTATAATTATTATATTTTATTTATAATGTATTAATACATATTTAATTATTAATGTGTTATAAAATAGTACTTATTATTATTTTAATATTTATTTTATTAAGAGTTAAAATAATTTTTTTAGTCATTTATTATTAAATAAAGGGTATAATTGTTATTTTATGGTCAATTAATTGGGGATTTTATGAATATTTTTGAAACTAATAAGCTTAATTAGACTAATTAACAAAACATTAAGGACCTAGATGGCATTAACCGTAATTATTATTCGCTTGTAATATTTGTACAAAAAGTTAATGGTTGTATTAGCTCATCATATAGCACATCAAAGTTGATTATATATGCTAAATAATAATTCCGATTTTATATATATTTTGCATCTATGATAGGATCGGATCTGTTGTATTCTCTTTTTCTATCTTATTAATTTTACATATATTTTAAATCAACTAATAAGACAATCAACATGCCATTATCGCCTTCACCGTTGTTAATTTATATCCATTAATTCTCATTGATTCTACACAACTTTATCATGGATTACAACGCAGAGAGCCCTCAAATCCCACCTCTGCAGTCTCAAAACCCTAGCAAGAATCAAACCCTAGAGGTTGCTTCTCAAACCGATCATCATCACTTGCATGAAATCAATGGAGGGAAAAGAAGCTCGAAGATCAGAAGGTTTCTTGGAGTAAGACAAAGGCCGTCGGGTAGATGGGTTGCTGAAATCAAAGACTCTTCACAGAAGCTGAGGTTATGGCTTGGAACTTTCGATAAACCTGAAGACGCTGCTTTGGCTTACGACAGCGCCGCCAGGCTTCTGCGAGGAAGAAATGCAAGGACCAACTTCAGATACCAGGGAATCCAGAATTTTCCCGAAGAAAATTTCAGCTTACTCAGAAAGAATCCAAGGCTTTATCAAGTTCTTCAGCATGCAATCATGAAGAGCCGCCATGCAAGCGCTTCATCGACATCTGTAAACTCTTTGAAAATTCCTTCCCTGCTGAATCAAAATAAGGGTTGCAGAGAGAGTGAATCGATCACTTTTGATCCGCTCGTTGAAGAAACTATATTTTGTTGGTCGTCTTCATCTTCATCTTCATCTTCATCATCATCATCATCATCAGATGATATTCACGGTTACGGGTTTTCATTTGGAAGCTCCAAGGTGTATTCTTCTGTGATTGTTGCTCCTTCTTTTAGCGAAGGAGGAGAGGACAGAAACATTAATTAGTTATTAAATAAGGTTCATGTGAGACTGTATCAATTGTAAATCAATTTTCTCTTTAATTAATTGCTGGTTGTAATATATATGATTTTCACAGTACTTTCAAATTAATTAAAATGTAAAATTTACTAGAGGTATTAACAATTAATTCAAATGTTAATTACCGTACCAATTTAGATTTAAATTAATTATTCTTCAAATCAAACTCTCTTTCAGTTTTTATTCCAAGGCCTTCTTCCTAAATTTTTAATTATTTATTTATTTATTTGCAAATAATTTTCAAAGAAAGCTCTGATAGATTATTTGGAAATCAATTAATTGTTATTATTATTATTAAAATAAACAATACAATTAAATTAGGAGATAATGTGAGAATTAACAGCATCATATGTAACTATCTAGCATTTCATATAAAAACTTAAGGTAAAATAGATTAACTTTTGAAGTTATAATCCAATTTATAAAATGAAGTTTAATTCCATGATTAATTACTAAATTCTTTATTGTACTTTAATTAAGATTTTTTTTATATTTAAAAAAAAAATTGTTTGTATTTTAAAGAATTTTTAAGAGCTGAGCTTTTGAAAGTATAGGAATGGTTAACATCTTTTCATTAAGTAAAATATAAATTAAAATTGCCATTAAGATAAAAAAAAATAAACTTTAAAACAAAAAGAAAATCTTAATTTTTTTTTAATTTTTTTCCCTCTGCAAAAATGTTATAACTATTTAAAAAAAAAAAAATTAAGGCTGTACTTTCTTTTACAGGAATAACTTTACAGATATTTGAAATACTTTGTTTAGTCTAAGAATGCTAGGAATAAAATAATAAATTCAATTCTTGTTTATTTTACAAGATAATTTTTAGCACATTAAAAAACGTTGATTCATGGAATATTGAAAAACGATAATTTTATAAGTAATGAGAGCCCATGACCAAAGCTTTGGCCTAAGTGAAATAACTCAATTCCTCCCGATGGAAAGCCCGAGTTTAAATTTCTTCTAAATACATTTCGAAAGATTTTTTTTTTTCCTCTACTGGAGTTAGATCTCTCGAAATATGTGAGTAGACTTTTGAAGTAAACAAGGCTTTTAAAATTATGATGTAAACTTCGACTCGTAAAAATAGAAAATAAAAACTGTACCTTCAATTATAATTAATCAAATATATTTAAACACTTAAATTTATATTAAAGAGTCTCCTAACTTATTTTTCTTGAAAGTCTCTATCGAATCAAAATTGATCAATATATTTCTCAGAACAAACAAAAAGAAAACGAAAGATGAAACATAAATTATAAATCAATTAAGCCCTTTCCGAGATTTGTTTAAGAATAAAAAAGAGAAATATATCTCATATAAATGCTATAGAATAAAGTTTGATCATATTCATATTAATTATATAAATATTATATTCCAAAACTAGAAAGTTCGAAATATTTAAGATTTTTTTGAAAATTTTGTTAATTTCAAACGCTTCCCTACTAACCACAAATGTAAAAGCAACTCATTAAAATTGTATTCCACTATTCTTAAAATACTAAAGTTATTTGAAAGAAAGAAACAAATTCTACCAATAATCTTGAAAAAAGATAGTGAATAATTATCACTAAGGGTTACAATTTACATTATTATGTTTCAAAAAAAAAAAGCAACATGTTTTAGATTTTAATAATCGTATGAAAAATTAAAACTCCAATCCGATTTCATTTAATAATCGTATCACCTATTTAATATATTTTAATATATATTTAAAAATATTTGTAATATTATTTATTTAATATTAATAAATTTTATTTTAAATAGTATTAAATATTTTTTTAAATATTAAAAATATAAAATTAAATATTTTTAAATTTATAAATGAAGTAAAACATAATAATTATTCAAATATTTAATTACATCATAAACAAATTTATATATAAAAATCTTTAAATTTAAACTCAATTTATTGTTAATTGTGTTTTATCATTATAATTTATATATTAATCTATCATTGTGAACCCCAATGTACTATTTTCGTATCAGATTAATGGATATTATTATTATTATATCTATATATTAATCTATCATTGTGAACCCCAACTTACTAATTTTGTATCAGATTAATAGATTTGTAAAAAATTATCACCCTAAATATATTTTTTATTTTAATTAATATAATATTTAAATTGTATAATATAAAAAGTCGGAATCTCACACTTCCCACAAAATATATTTAGGAATACAAAACCAATCAGATTTATTTTAATTAAATATCGTTGTACTTTTTAATGGTCCATGAAAACCTTTTTAATAAAAAATGGTCCTTGAAAACAACATCAGACCTAGAATTTCACTCAACACATAATTGGGATTTTGTTAATCTCTACAGTTCAGTCATAATAATAATCATCATTGGCAACGCCACCACCATTGCCTTAATCATTCCATTCCATAGTTTTTGTCTTCGTCGTCGTCATCATAATTAATTATATTATCTCCAAAATTACTAGTACATTAAACAAATATTTGCCGAATTTGACAAGTTGAAATATGATCTGATGATATATTTGTAAATTCACAGAAGGGACAACAACAGAATTTTACACTCATCATTACAATCGCACAACATAATTAATAAAATAAATTTTTTAGTGACAATGACGTCACATGATTGAGCAGAGAAAAAAAATATTATCGTCTTCCATTAACCAAAGGAAAAATAAATCCCATAATATTATATGATTAAAATTCAGGAAACGGATCCTATTCTCCCCAGACACATAGAATCAGAATTCTTCCAATCGAGAGTGTGCTACAAGATATAAAGTTCTAAATTGTGCTGTAATAATTAAATATAACATTCAAACGTGTTGTAACATTATAACAAATTATTAAACATACACAATCTCTTTAATATTAAAAACTCAGAAAGTATTTTAACAAACACTCAAAAATGAGTTCAGAAAAAAAAATTCTGAAACTAAAGAATCCAAATTACGAGCTCTCATTAAGCAGACAAAAGGAATACAGAGTACAATCGGATAAGTAAAATAAAGTTAAAAAAATTGAAAAAAAATAATAATAAAGATAGCAATAACAAAAAGCAGAGAACATCCTCGTATTGCTGATGTTTGTTTCCCAGGAATCTTTCTATTTTTGAAGTCAATTCTTATGTGTTGAGAACAAGAATTTCCACATCATAAATGCTTCCTCTGCCAGCTCGACCAACGAACCATTTTTGCTAAAAATTAAAAAAAAAAAAAAAGAATCTATCTCCATTTTGAATTTCATTTTGGACTAAATTTTGAAAAGGGAATTTGATACCAGATTCCATTTGTACATATTATCAACATTGCAGATTCCATTGACAAATAGTTCTACAACTGTATTATTTCTTTTTCTTGTTTCCGTCACTTCTATGAAGCAATGACGACAGTAAGTATCCCCACTTGAATACTGTTTTCCAAAAACACCTTTTTTCCTTACCAGGGAAAGTAACAAGGAACTTACCTTTGACTACGTGCTCAAGAAAATGACGTAGAGAATTAATTCCCATGCCTACCATGTAAAGTTCCACCAGAAAAACTAATTTCTGAGACTAAAAATGGATATACTGCAGGAAAATTTTGTTATTCTGTTTTTAAGTATTTATGATTGTAAAGTCAACTGCTGTTCAGTATTTAACTCTGAAACCGAAGTTAAAGGGTTACAGGAACCCCAACACAGCAGGCCATTCATATCAATACAGTTTATAATTAGATTTGATGTTTTGTTGACAAAAAGCATAAATACAACTAACAAAGTGCTGTCAAATATTTAAGCACTTTGAATGCTTTTCAGAAAGCAATTTCAGGTTCTTACATTCAAACAAAAAATGTACAAATATTCAAAAGCACTTCTCTTAACACCCTCTTAAATACAACCTATGAAAAGCAATACCAATTCCTTTACTCGCTCCACATAATTTCAATTCAAATAAGAAAGTAGCAGCACCAAATACAAGCTTAGATAAAGAGCTCTGGCCGGAAAATGTTCACAGATAATCATATGAAGCAAGACCAATTTAGAGCTTAAAAAAGGGGGGGAAAAAAATGCTGATGTTTAGGGCTTAGGCTCATAATACAATACCACAAGGCTTTAAAAACTGAATTATCCAAACAACTTCTGAGAGCACAAACAAGAACCAGAAGATGAGTCAAAGCTCAAGATACGATAGCACAGTGAAAGTTTGAAGCTTTTTAAACTTTAGCTGTTTCTTAAAGCAAATTATTCAAAACTCGAAATATCTGGGTTCCTACAAGCATTTTTCTAGTGCTCTATGTTCATCTCTATAACCTTGGTAGTTCGAAAATAGTGGTGGGATATAAATAATATCTCAGGTAGGTGGCAACAAGGGGATTTGAATACTTGCCTCTTGATTGTATCCAAGGGGCTTTACAAACATATAACAACTGAAAGACTTCTTTGACGCCACTAGCAGCATCACTGAGTGACTTGTACAGCACAAAGAAAGTGGAAAAAAACAAAAATAAAACATAAACAAAACACTGATCCACAAACTAAGCAACATATTTGCATTCATATTATAATACTCAGTCTTGTCCAGATTGCAGCATGATGGAAACATAATCATTGACAGAAAAGACATAAAATAAAACACAAAAACCAAGAGAAAATAGCTATATTTCTCCAAAGCATACACACGAAGAGAATCCATTTATGGAATATTAACACAAATTTTCATTAAATCTCCAAGAAAGCAATATCATACTACAAATCTGGCTCAGGCTAAAGAAATCAATATCTGTTATCAGTACAGGCACTTAAAATCAGAAATTAAAATTAAAATTTTTAATTTTAAATTTTAAATTTTAAAAATTAGCTATACTGTATGAGGACTAGCTTAAAGTTCTAGTAATTTACCATGCATAATTACTCTGTCAACAACAAGAAAACCTGAAACTAATACCATGAGCTCATTAATTAATCTAAAAGAGATAAAAATAACAACAAAGAAATATTTCTCCTCTTAATTACAGAAACTTCAAATCTAATATTTCTTAGCACACAAACACAACATAAAAAATAAAAAATAAAAGAAAATAAGCAAAAGAGGCGAAATATTTGAGAAGAAAGGGAGAGTAAGCGCTGGATGCAGAGGTTTATCGATCGATTCGTGTATTTGTGTTATTTTCACAACAAAATTGCCAGGAAGAGATCGATGAACCGCTGCCTCCAGTGACTTCACCCTTCTCGTTTTACTTTTTCAAATAGAAAAAACCAAAAACAAAAAACAAGTTAATCAAGATCTACGATTCTTCTAGCAGCAAAATCTTCAACTCTACACCACACAGATCGGCGTAAACATTTCATACAACACAGATCTAACAAACCAAACGCTAACAAATTATACTTACTGCATAATAATATTACATGCAAAATATGTATGTAAAAGTATGAATGTATGTATATGTTATATACATACAGATAGACGGATATTTATTACGACAGAAGAATGGATTTGAACCAGGATTCGGAAGAGTCACCATTGTCGTACGTCTGATTCTTTCTTGCTTTCTTCCTTGCTTTTGTTTGGCTTGTAGTGAGAGAGGCTAAAGAGGGAGAGACAGACTGTGACTTTTTAAGAGTACTTTTTAAGCGTATTTACTATGGGGATAATCACGTGTCCTTTGATTTTACTCTTTTAGCCCTACTCAAATCTGCATACCTATTTATTTAATACCGTCATTTTCTTTCTTTTGGGTAACTTTCATCTAAGTCCCCTAACTTGTAAATAAACTCAAACTTCAAAATTTCTTATCCATACACATTCTTTAGTAAAATTATATTAAAATTTTAAAATTTATCGTAAACCTCTTTTATATTTATCAAAAACATTTTTCATTTACATAAGATAATAAAATATAAAAAACTAAACTAATTATCTCAAAATTATTATAAAATTATTTATTAGATCAAACAATTATAATAACCATTTAGTTTGATTATATTCACCTTCTTGTCTCAATTTTTGGACTTAAAAAATTACAATTTATTGATATTAAGTCAAAAATTTATAATTTATACAAACTCATTTTTATTTAAAAAATTAATTTCCTACAAAAAGATTATTAATATATACTCAATGGGAAGAGCCCTACAATTAATAAGATTCAAACACACAATATACCTCAGGAGGGTGTGCATCCTAACCAAACTAAGATAGCGTTTATTTTTTTCTCTGAACTCTAAATATGATTAAAATTTAAATTTAACTTAAATATGAATTGAATGATATATTTATTTTTTATTTTAAAATATCTAAAATAATTATTAAGTTGTTTATTTTGATAAAATAAAAAGTGTGAAAATTGATATTTTGACATCTATACCCTTTTAAATAATATACTTATATTTATAATAATTTTGATTATATTAACATAATAATAGTTAAAAAAAAATTAATAAATTATATTAGTATGTACATTATTTATTTGTTTGATATATTTTTTTTAAAAAAAAAGTAATTTTTAATCAATGATATAAAAATCAATAAAATAATAAATTATATTATAATATAATTGTACTTAAATAAATCTACAAACTTATTGTAATAATTAAAGTATAAAATAAGTAGGATTGAGAAGACAAGTAAAAAAAGAACTAACAATAGAGAAAATATACATAAAAAACACTTGATTAGGATTTTAATTTTGTTAGTAAATAAATTAATAAAATAGGGATATTTTTTAAAAATAAAAATATTAAATTATTCAGAAATTTGCTCATTTAGATTTCTGAGTTGTTTGTTTTTTTAATTAAAGTTTCAATATAATTATTCAGATATTTAAAAGTCGTTTGTTTTTTAATTTATATCTGAATATTTGATAAAAATATCTAATATAATTAAGTTAAAAATTTTGATTTAAATCTGAATGAACAAATGTCTAAATAATTTAATATTTTTATTTTTCAAAAATATTCTTGTTTTATTAAATATTTATTAACAAAATTAAAACCCTAATTAACTATTTTTAACGTATCTCTATTTACTGTAGATCCCTTTTACTTGTCTTCTTAATTCTACTTATTTTTTATTTTAATTATTACAATAAATTTGTATATTTACATAATCATAACTATATTATAATATAATTTATTTATTATTTTTAATTTTTATTCATCTTTACATCATTAGTTAGAAATTTTTTTTGAAAAAAAAAAAACAGATATCAAGCAAAAAAAAAAAATAATATACATACTAATATAATTTATTAATTTTTTATTTATTATTGTACTTACATAATCAAAATTATTTAAGTATATTATTTAAAAGAGTATATCTGTCAAAATATCAATTTTTAAACTTTTTATTTTGTTAAAATAAACAACTTAATACTTAATTTTCAGATTTTTTAAACTAAAGAATAAACATATCATTCAAATTTATTTTCAGTTAAATTCATATTTCATTTATATTGAAAGTTCAGAAAAAAAAAAATGCTATCTTAAGTCAAAATTTTTAATTTAATTATATTCAAATGTTTTAATAAATATTCAGATATAAATTAAAAACAAACGACTTTTAAATATCTGAATAATTATATTCAGATTTCAATTAAAAAAAAAACCTTTAAGAATTTTTGTTTTGCTGAAATATAATATAATTATTCAAATGTATATAAAGTCGTTTGTTTTTAATTTAAATTAAAAATTTTTGGCTTAAATTTGAATTAGTAAATATTTGAATAATTTAAATATTTTATTTATCAATAATATCTTTAATTTATTATTTAATATGTATTATATATATATATCAACAAATTTAATATATTAATTTAAGATTTTCTAAGATATATATGTCAATGTATCAGTTTCAAATTTTTTATTTTTTTTAAAAAAAAAAAAAAATGTTTAACATTTATGTTTAAACATTTAAGGTAAAAAAGCAAATGTATCAAGCAAATTAAGATTTTAATCAAATTTAAATTTCAATCATGTTCATATTTCAAACAAAAAAATAAACACTATCTAAAACTCTATTTGTTTTTTTACCTGAAATTTTAAATATAATTATTCAGATATTTAAAAGGTATTTGTTTTTTAATTTATGTCTAAGTATTTGTTAAAAATATTTGAATATAATTAAATTAAAAAATTTGACTTAAATCTGAATAAATAAACGTTTGAATATTTAAATATTTTATTAATCCATAATACTTTTAATTTATTATTTAATATTTATATATATTAATAATTTAACATATTAATTTAAAATTTTTTTAAGACATATATGTCGATATATTAGTTGTAAATTTTTATTTTTAAAAAAGTAAACAACTTAATATTTACATATAGATATTTAAAGTAAAGAAATAAACATATAATTCATATTTAAATTTTAATTTAATTCAAATTTTAGTTATGTTTAAAAAATAAATACTACCTAAGTCTGGGTGGCTCAATGCCACCTTAATTGATCTAACGAAATTTTTTATAATTTTGTAACATGTTTATCGTCAAATCTAAAATTAAAATAATTAAAAAGGTTAGAAAGTTAAAGTCTACCGGCTAATTATGATAAGTAGATCAAACGAATCTGGTTCAAAAGATTGAAAAACTATTAGGATAAAACTAGCTATTTATTTAATAATTAATTTAATTGGTTGGCCAAATTTTGACCAATCAGTGATAGACATGTGACGTAAATAGTGGTCACGTGGCAATACAAGATTCATTGAGTGTGGTCCATATACATATATATGTACATATGAGGTGTAGTGATAATTTCTGCATACTGATGCATGTCCCGTCCCTTCCAACTTTTGTTTTGTTTTGTTTTGTTTAGATATTTTTTGTGTTTTTTAAAATTAATTTTAAATTATAATAATAATAATAATTTAGTTGTTTTCTCGTACAGTACACGCGATAGGAGTAATGGACAAAAAGTTGTACACGTGTTCGGTTTGCCTGAACTGCGACCAGCCCAACAAATGTTGGGTTTCAGTTTCACCACCTCAATCAAATCAACCAGCAAGATTTTTTTATTGTCCTGATTTGAAGTTCCAAGCTTTATTTCGTATCGTAGAATTTATATATCAACATTTTTTGCATATTTTAAATTTATAAATAATATTAGAGTTAAAAAATTATATATTTTTTTTTTTTAATCACTTCAATGCTTCATAATATATATTTTAAAAAATCAAAATATTTTGTTTGATAACATTTTTTAAGATAATTTTTTTTTAAAATATAATAGAACAATATATTATTTTAACAAAAATATTTATTACATCATTTCATTAATTAATTAATTAATTAATTAATGGCACGTTGAGATTTACTTGAAACGGAAAACTTAGATAATTAATTGGAAAGTGAAATAAATAATAGTTAAGTTTAATAATATTTTTTAAATACTAAAACATTATATTTTTTATTTATAGAGTAAAATATGAAAATTAAGTATTTTTTATAAATTAAATCCAAAACAGAATTAAAATTCTCCTCGCTACAAATTTTTGCATTATCATGACTATTAATTGTCAAATTGTTTTTAAGATTCTACTGGATAAAACATAATTTATTGTTATCTTCCCATATCCAACTAATACATCAGAAAGCAAAGAACTTGGGTTTAAAACAAAGGTTATGTTCAATGATATTCTTTGAAAATTAAAAGGGTGTTTTGAAAATTATTTTTAAAAACAATGACGTTCTAAAGAAAAATTAAAAAAAAATTATTTGATAAAAGTGTTTAAAAAAATTTTGAAAATTAAAAAAGTTAAAAACATGTTCCGTATTATTTTTATTTTAAAATTAGTCAAGGGTTTTTTTTAAAAATGTAATTAAATTCAAAGTTGTATTTTTTAAAAAATGATAGAAAATAGTAAAAAGTAATATCTTATTTTTATAATAAACTTTTAAAAACTTGTATTTAAATAAAAATAACCTTTTTTGTTGTTATTTTATATTTTTAAATGAAAATAACTTTTTGCTAGTTTAATAAACTCAAGAGGGCATAGGTTCAATTTCGGGATAAATTTTTTTCTACAGAGGTAAATTTTTAAAAATACATGTATTTTGTAATATAAAAAAAATCCTCTAATTTTTTTATTTTAGGATTGAAATTCCTATTTCCATATACTTAAATCATCAATATGCATACTCCTAAGTTCCAAGCATGTAAATTTTTTCCTTTTTCGCTTTTAATAAAGTTGTCATGAGGAGATAAATGGGAACAAGAGCTGCAACACAAATTTTATACGGAATTAATTCTACTGATGCGTTAAAAATTAAATTAATGCAACAATAAATAGCAATTCAATATTAAACATTAATTATTTTCTTTTAAAAGAATTAATGAAACCCCATCAAATAAAATTACATCACATATTTTATTCTTTTTTCTTACAACATAAACAATTATATCTTAATTAATCTTAATTAACTCAAAATTCTTAAAACTAATACTATTCATTAATTATGAAAATTAAAAATTCTTCACCATATTGATCACAAGTTTAAAATTAAAGATAATACCTTAGTTAGGAAGGCACGAGAAATATATTAATTTTTTTAAAGTTAATGCTTGAAATAATTTTCCATGGAAAAAAAAGGAAGAGGCACATGGGGAATCACTTTAATCCTGGAATCTCAGTTTTCTTTACGGATCAGAAAGTTGAGAAGCCATGCAATTCAAGCGTGCAGAAGTGCTTTTCTTGGGTTAAATTAAACAGATAAGAAGAAAATTCATCGCTTTTAATCCCTTTCCATGTTGTCTTCCACTCAAAGCACTTTCAATGGTCGGCTAAAAGCCCTTCCCAACTACTTTTGATATCCATATATAATACTGTGATTCTGATCGCTGCTTCTAATTCTATATATATACGTGTTTATCTGCTTCTGCTTCTATACACAAGCATATCATATCATTTCATATCATGGCATCGGCAGCTTCATTGTTACCCCAACAGCAACAGCAGGGAGAAGCAGAAGCTAATCCGGAAGCTGTTTCCAGAAATGCTTCTTCAGGGTCTATCGGGCCATTCTTTGCGGTTATCTCTGTACTGACAGTTCTTGCAATTATATCGTGCGTGTTGGGCAGCATATGCAGCCGCAGACATGCTGTAGAGACTCCACTGGAGAGTATTAAGTATAAAGGGTGCTGGGGGTGGTTCAGGCGGCGGTGTCGCCGCTGCATGGCCGGCGAAGTTGAGGCGGGAGCGAAGGTGATGGCCTGTGGAGAGGATAAAACTAACGATGTTAATAAGGCTCAAGAGCAACCTCAGCCTTAGCCTTAGCCTTGAAAGCAGTGTGTTTATGGAATGCTTAATTACCTGATATATAATTGAAAATTTCAATTTATTTTTATTTCTATGTTTTTGTTAAAGTGATAAATGCATGATAATTGAATAAGATTCAAGTTAAATTATCATTTGGGTAGAGAAAATAGAAAATCATATTTTTGGTTTTTGTTTTTTAATTATTGTGTATAATTGGTGGAATAGGATTTAAAAATTTTCATGTTGAGATTTAATTTAATAAATACCAAAACACATGTAATGTCTGTGGTAATTAAAATTGCATTTAAGTGCTACTTTCTGAACTTAAAGTTAGTTACTTTTGCAATGTGCGTATCGAATAAAAAGGCATATACTTAAAATAAAAAAAAACATATAAATAATTGAAATAATAGTAATAAAAGTTAAAAAAAAATAAGTATTTTGAGTACGATATATTTTTTGAAAAAAATAATAAAAATATTGGATGAAAAAAGGGATATATATCCAAATTGTTGATGAAGATTATCCAAACTTACTAACCAACATTCCCAAATTAGGACGTCGAAAGTCTCTAAAGTGATAAAAATTAATGATCTTCTTTGTTTTCTTGTGTTGTTTTTTAATTTGTTCCTGAAATTGAGGAAGCAAATTGGATGGTAACATGAATAAATTGGCGAAAAATTTGCTATAATACTCTATAATTAGCCCAAAAGAATGAAACCTTATCCCTTAATTAATTTTGTTTTGTACGTGAATTAATGAATTAATGAATGAATGAATTAATTATTGTCTGAAATCAGAAGACAAATCCACCAAATCTACGCTGTATGTAACGACAACATTTCTACACTGTCTCAACAAGCATTTCTATACTCTAGTTTTAATTTTTCAATATTTTAATATTATATATTTTTCTTTCTTTTTTATTTAATTATTCTTGAAAATTAAAATATTTACAAATGCTTTTAATTCATTTTTTATATATTTTACGTAATTTACTTTTAGGCTATATTCTCTTGCTTATAAAATAATGATTTTCTTTTTATGTAATCGAAAATTAGAAACCCAAAATATCACACGTATAGGAAGTAGTACTAACAGTATTACAGATACATGATTATACATATATCTAATTTTTTTATTTTAAAAAATAAAATAAAAAATGCCAGCAGTGAGTGTAACTAAGGTTCCATGAAATTCCTAAAAAATTAATTAAATTACCGACGCGGTTTTTCTATTTTTAAAAAAAAAAATATTATCAAACCAAAAATCCAGCACACAATTCTTATCAAACTTTCAATTCATCTCATCTCATTCAATCTTCCTGTCTTCTTCAAACATTCATCCTTTTACGTCGCCGTTTTCATCCTCATTATCTCTGCAACAGTCCATTTCCTTCATTATAACATACATATAGTTCAACATGGGGGGCTTACACGTCGATCAGCTCAATCAATTACGAGACATCTTCGCCAGATTCGACATGGATTCCGACGGCAGCCTCACCATTCTGGAGCTCGCAGCACTGCTAAGATCCCTCGGCCTAAAGCCCTCAGGCGACCAAATCCACGTCCTGTTAGCCAACATGGATTCCAACGGCAACGGCTCCGTCGAATTCGACGAACTCGTCAATGCCATTCTGCCTGACATGAACGAAACCATTTTGATAAACCAAGAACAGCTTTTAGAGGTTTTCAGAGCGTTTGATCGCGACGGTAACGGCTACATTACGGCCGCAGAGCTAGCGGGGTCCATGGCGAAGATGGGACAACCGTTGACGTATAAAGAATTGACGGAGATGATCAAAGAGGCTGATACAAACGGTGACGGCGTTATTAGCTTTAACGAATTTGCAACAGTAATGGCTAAATCGACGTCGGATTTTCTTGGCCTTGCATTATCGTGACCTTTGAATTTGATGATATTATGATATTGTCATTATCATTGTTATCATCTTTATCTGACTAATTTTAGATTCTCTTTTAGAAATTGATAGAGACTTGTTTCTTTATTATTATTTTTTTTTAATTTTTACGATTTTCTTTTGTTGATATAGACATTGATGGTGTTATTGTGTACATGATTAATTGAAGAAGAGTCCACTTTCAATGAAAAAGCAGAAGAAAAATGAACTCTTAGAAAGAGACTTTTTTAATTCTTTCATAAATTTTTGTATGTATTCTGATCTCAACTTTTCTGATCATAGGATGATTTGGTGTTTTCTATCTTGTCGTCTCTCTTTCTTCTATGATAATCCAAATCTTCAGATGACCCCTCTTACATTGAATGATAAAAATTTCCTTCAACTGTCACAATCAATGAAGATGTTTTTCAAAGGAAAAGAAAAGATGAGACACTTAGATAGGCAAGTGAACGCAACAGCAACAGAGTCTTCACTCGCAACTGAGCAATCAATTCAATGGAGCAAAACATTAGCCAAGCTTATTTGTTTCTCGTGAGATTTGGGAGACTATTAAAGAAACGTATTCGAATTTATGAGTCATGGTGGAGACTGGAGAATGATGCAATAGACAGAGGTTAGTAGAAAAGTTAACATACTCGTCTCATACTAGACTAGATTACTCACTTTTGTATCACATTATTAGTGAAGAATAGTTGGCCGATGCGCTGACCAAAAAAGGTTGTCGAGACCTTATGTTTCTTTCTTGTGTTAGCAAGCTGGGAACGGTGGACATCTTTTCAATCTGCTTGAGAGGGAGTACGGAGAGATTCTGGACATGATGACTTTCTTCTATTTTCTTTTATATTTAATCGTCTTAAATCACACATAGTTCACTATTTATCTTTTACTTTTAGATACGTGCTCCTTTATATGAGAAAAATCAGGCAGTCCTTTTTTATTTTTCTTTTTCCAAGGCTGTAAAAGATATATAAATGTGTATATATTCCATTGAAATAAAGTTAGAATTATCTTTCCAGAAATCAAAACATAATGGAATTGAATTGAATAAAAATTACATGAGGAAGTCCCTAATGGTGTTCCGGAGGAGAAATGAAATTACAGATTGAATTGAAGTTTATTTCCCAAAATCACAAATTACATAGATCGTACAATTGTGACAGTAAAATCTGTTATGGCTTCAATTCCCAGAGCTCCCAAAACAAACAAAACAACAGTTTTGGAGCTGACATAAACAAAAATTCTTGTGGGACGTGTGCTGCATTATTTCAATTGAGAGAATCATCCTGGGGATATTTCCTTCTTGTTTAGCAGGACTCGGCATTGAATATGTACACAAGGAAGAAACTTGTATTCTCAACTAGTTTACAACAATTTTCTTTCACAGAACCTACAACCTAAGAACTATGTGTATCAACTATCTTCAGGCTTTGGTCTCAAGTCTCTAGAACTTGCTTCAAAACGAGCTGTGTAACCTACTGTTGTTGGTCGAATTGATCTCTGTCTTACCATTTGACAGAATTCAGGGTCCTCCGTTTGACCATCGGCTCTAAACCATTGTATCATCTGATGATGTAGGGGGAAAAATCTTATTTGAATGGTTGAGTAAGTGAAATATGGGAGGAGGGAGGTGATCAAAACTAAGAGTGTAATAAGCCAAAAAGATGGTGCTGGTGCACAGGCTTCAATGAAGACCTTGTAAGCAGTTGTTGATATGTAGGGATCCATTGCTCCATATGCTAAGAGGAATATGTACCAAAATAAAATACCACCCCAGATGAAGAGATGTTGTATGTATGTGAAATAGCTGATGGATAGTGCCATTTGGCAGTTCACTACCCAGACGACACATGAGTACATGGTGGCACCAAGGATTTCCAAGCCAACAACTTCCCCACCTTTACGGAAGGCTTGTTGCTCCATTGCTTGGATGCAGAAGAAGAAGACGATGGTAGCACTTAATACACCATTAAATGCCCAGCCAAGTATTCTGTACCAGCTAAATAGGACATTTTGTACACCTTCTTGGTAGAGCAGAGGGAACTGTGAAAATAAATCAAAAAGCAGATCATCAGATTTCTAAAGGTATTAAAAACAATTAGTCTTGATGAAAGCCATCATGAGCTTCCTATCAAATTGGTTTAAGAAAAGGAAAAATGGGGTACATACCTTGAGACAGAAACGGGAAGAGACATCCTGGTCGAAAACTCCCAGGGCAATAACAGGAAGTGACGTGAAGAAGACATTGTAAAGAGATAGATACCAGTCATTGTACACAGTTTGGCCACTGAACGATGCGTAAATCTCAAAGAAGAAGAGAGTGAAGCCAAATGCAATGTTCTTGTAAAAGAAATAGCATATCTGCCAAACAACAAAAAAATATGTGAATAATTAGAATGTAATTAATTATTGCAGCTTGGCCTTGGAGGCATAACATTTTTGCAGTGAACCGTACCATTGATGAGATCCTCCTATAACACCAATGTCCATGCACAAGCAGTAAACGCTCCAAGAATCGGAATTGTGCAATTGCAATGTCACTTGACATGACTGCCTGAAATTTTGAACCACAGGCACAACAGAAAGGAAAATTGAGAATCCAGTAAAGTCCAATATATAAGATAGACTTATGATGCAATGAAACATCTTTCACCATCTGTTCAGAAATTACCTGCATTCCTTCTACACCACTGATACCGACTCCAATATCTGCTTCTTGAAGCATTCCAACATCATTTGCCCCATCACCTATTGCTAATGTTGTGCTGCCAGTTTTAACTTTGACCAGTCTTGTGACCTGAAAATTTTAAGCACCACCTTTTAGACCAAAACAAAGTCAATGTTTGGTTCATTTCTGTAGCATTTTCTTTTTATGTTTCATGATCCATAATTGTATTGTATAAAATGCAACTTACAAGTGCTTTCTGTTTAGGAGATGAGCGACAGCAAATAACAGATGCACAGCCAATGGCAAGCTCCAGAAACATGTCCTTGACGTCATCTTCTAGAGCATAAGCGAGTGACTTTCCATCAATAATCAAGGCCAATGGCCCAGAGGTTTCATTTGAAGCAGAAAGCAATTCCTGTCCTTGAATTAGCTGATGGAGCACGCTTGCCTTCAATGCCTAAAGAATTCAGAAGACCATGTCAAGCTCAACACTTATGAAGCCTAATGTAAGATTGACCAAGGCATTACTCGCAATATATGCAAGAACTGACGATTAATTAACATAAATGATCCTATTTTTGAACTATTTGGATGTGCAAAACCAAGTTTTTGAGATAATCAAACACCATTTCTGGAGAAATATTTGTTTTGTTTTGATTAATACACTTGTACCAGAAAGGATAAGTTGTGGAAGGAAGATGGTTGCTACAGAGCTGGGGCACTATGGCTTATACGGATATACCCTTTCTGGTGGAAAAAGTATGGACTTCAAATAAGTTTACTAAACATTGAAAACAATGGAAATGTTATCCCTCAGCATCTCCATAGATATTGTCCACAATTATTCATTAAAATGAACTGGATCCACAAGTTTCTCTGATTGTCTTGGAGACTGATATCTAGAAAGGGTGCCATGAAACTTAGCCTAAGAAAAAGTTCTGAAATCTTTCTATTGCAGTTACTTCTCAAAATTATCCTACATAACACCATAATACTTTGAATCCCACCCAAAGGAAGAAATGAAATGAAATTAGGGATTACCGCGGCAGCTGCAGCTTTGTCCTCTGATTTCTCCAGAGCTTTGTTTTCTGGTGTTTCAGAGCTGATTATTATTTGCTGCATTCCTTGTCTAAGCAAACTACAGGCGAAACTGCCAATTTCAACATAAGATAAGAAATATTAGCATATGAGAATCCACATTGGCTTGTAGAAAAATCAATGTCCAGTGAGCATGAATATACCCTATATTGATTGCTGTCTCCATCTTATCTCCAGTCAAAACCCATAACTTAATGCCAGCTTGTGCTAGTTTGTCAATGCATTCAGGAACCTGTCCCAGACAAAATAGATGTACTTAGTCTCAAACAGTATTTTCAATCTACAAGAAAGTCATTCAATGCATTAGCATTTGGACATGAATTTCATTGCATGGTAGTAATTATTTATACTTCAAGAAATAGATGAGGCTATTATGACAGTATTAGCTTTGCAGGTGTATCAAGTTCTTAATTTAAACACCATGCAAAAGTAATTAGATTGTTCTGATATGAAGCTCCATTTTTTACTTAATTTTAAGTTCTAACTTACCCCATTTTGAAGTTTGTCTTCAACAGCGGTAGCACCGAGAAGAATCAAATCTTTTTCAATCTTTTCTGCCACTTCCTCAATCAGTTCCTCACGATCTGAAGTCATTGTGTTCTTGGCCACAGTAAATTCCTCATTAAACTCCATGTATTCTTTCTCATCCAGTTCACGGTAGGCAAGTATTAAAGTCCTCAAACCAGCATCAGCATACTCGTTGATGTGTGCCTTGGTCTGCTCTTCAAACACTCTTCCGTTCTTTGCAAGTCTTTCAAACATGACACTGCTTGCAGATAAAAAGAAGATTAAAATCAAGCATTCTAAAATCGGCCACACAAAACCAACTCAAGTTGCGACACTCTCAATTATGAAGGGATGGCCTTTCTTCTTTGTAAGAAGAAACAGAGTGGTGCAGTAGTTTTTACTGACTACATGAGCAGCATAAAGTAAAAACGTAGTGCAACTAGAAGAGCAAAGTTCTAAATGAGAGAATCTAATAAGCTGTAATGCCATACTTTAAATTACTAACCTGTCAGCTCCTTTAGAAAGCAGTAGCAGGGTCCCCTCCTCATTTCTAACAATCACAGACATCCGCTTTCTAGAGCTACTAAACTCCAAGACATTCAATAGTTTGTAAGATCTGCAAAAGAGAAAATGAAAGCCCAATTCCGTGAGAAGGGATATGAAAATATCATATTGCTATGAATCACTAAAAGTGAATGAATACTGTCAAAATACCTATTCTGGGAGATAAGTAGTATAAAATTCAATGAAAATATTGACGGACATGTAAATTCAAGAAAAAGTATTACCTTTCAACTTTTCTGCCAGAGAGCAGATCCAACTCACGCAGCGAGACGCTTGTTTGAGTCCTTTCATAGAATTCAAACCCAAGTTCTCTTGCTGCAATTACAAAAGCAGCCTCATCTGGGGATTCAGCTTCATATGAAATTCTTCCAGTTTCTTCATCAATTTCGGGCAGTGCAGTGTGGCAAACAGCCAACAAACATAGGAACTTTTGAATAACATCAGCATGAGGTTCATTAACCCAATTACCATTCATGATCCTTTCATCCTCAAAATTAAACCCTTTAATGGATGTCTTCTTTTCAGCAGACTCCTCAATAGATCCCCCTTCCTCAGTCACATCTTCCCCCTTTCTCCTGGCCATCGCCCTCTCAACTTCAGTTACTCCACGACCATAGGAGGTCCCAGCAATTGAGCACTTAATAAATTCCATAGAGTTGCAAGTTAAAGTCCCCGTCTTATCAGAAAGTATAGTGTCAACTTGGCCAAGTTCTTCATTTAAATTTGAGGTACGGGCTCGTGCTGGCTTGTCAGCCTCTTCATAATACATGTGCAGATCTTGGTTAATAAAAATGCTCTGAAGAACTTTGACAATTTCTATTGACACATACAAGGAAATGGGAATCAAATATCCATAGAGCATAAGGGCAGTCAAAAATTGTAAAATTGCTGCAACTGCTGCTCTTTTTGGATCATAATAAACAGTAGTCTTGTCTGGTCTAAGATACCATCTTTTCATCCTTCCATCTTCCAAGTCCTCCTTGGTTGCAATCCCAAAGAATATTGATCCAATGAAAGACAACAAAACCAAGACCCCAAATAAGAAGTAGACAATCTTATCCATTCTTCTCTCAATTTTGCTTCTCTTAGAAGGGGGTGCTGTCGCATTTTGAAAAACCTTTGTATCATTGCCAGTAAAGATAACTGCCCCATAAATATAATCAGTATTCCGTAGCTTTGAGTCCCTAAGCAGAAGCTGCTGAGGTGTAAGAGGATACTGTTGTTCTTCGATATCCAGAGTCCCAACGAAGGAGTATAAATTTGCGTTTGGATCTTCACATCTAATGATAGCCTTGAAATTTTGGAAGCTGGAGTCCTCATGCTGATTCGAAGTTGTATCAAGCGCTTGTTTAAGTTTCAAATTGGTTTCTCCATCGAGGTTTGTAGTTTCAACATAGCAAATTGCTTCTTCATAACTTGAGGAAAGTAAGATGAGATCAGCAGGAAAAAATTCATCCTTCTCTACCTTCACTATGTCCCCAACTTTCAAATCTCTCCATTTCGTATCATTGAAAACACCATTACCACAATGCACCTTTACTTTTCTGTTGTTCACCTCAATATCCTGGAAACCAGTCAAACATAGACTACTCAACAATAGCATCAAATTTGACAGAGTCAAGGTTTTGAGGTCCTATTTTCTAGCAGGACCTCAATTTTTAACTAGAGAAGAGACAGACTAGAATGTTATAAAATTAACATTAACTAACATCAAGATTACTGCATCATAACAGGCAAGACTAACAACATTAACAACCTAGATGTCATTTTTCCAACAATCTGTTCCTTAAACTAACAGTTCATAAATATTTCATATTTTATCAAGTTGAAACATATAATTCAATTTACTCAGTTGCATTGCCTAGTTTACTATTTAAAATACACTTCTAAGCTTTTAAGAAAGAAAGCAACAATAAAGTTCAAAAGCTGCAACTAAGACGACACTAAAGTTAGAAGGTTACCTGCTTTTTTCGCCTCCAATCTTCAAGAACCTCTTTCCCCATCGTAGCTCCAATCACAACAACCAGAGGAAGAACATTGCTGACAGCCGAATAAGGAGACAGCGACGTAAAAGACAGTATTGCACAGATGAGGAAATATATATTGGCAACCCTCCTGAATTGCTCAAACAAGGATTTGGGGAAGAATGTTGCAAGAGTATATTTAGTAGTTCTAACATAATTGCCACTGTAATTGAGAACATTGGCCTCAAAGCTTTCAGGGTCATTGCAATGAACTACTCTTGAGAATCCAGGTCCTCCAATCAGAGAATGATCACCTTTGAATGATGTTTTGCCACATGAAAATGCATGAATTCTGCTCCTGAAATGATGCCTCTTTCTTCTATTACCAGCCATCTATGCAACTGTTAATTCTCCTTCCAAATTGTTGAAGCACATAAACCCCAACAAATGGAACAAATTCTCTTGAAAGAGAGCTTCAACTAACAAATGATTTTAAGAAAACAGATCTAAAGAATACAGGAAACTTGAGCTCCAACTCTTGAGCCTAAAACAAAGAATTCAACTTGAGAAAACAAATTTGAAGGATAAAAAGAAGAAGCAAAAACAAAATTACAAACCCAGAAAAACCTTTCAAAAACTCAAGCCCCTAGCTAATCAAAACTTTGAAAAACTTGGCTTTGTGCTTCCATATATCAATGGTTTTTTTTGGTACAAGTTTGTGGGCTGACTTGCATGCCATCTTTGACTTGTAGATAGAAGAACCAAATTACCTCTAAACGTGCCTATAGATTTTCTGTAGTACAGACTCAACTACTTCAACAACAACTCATTAAAAGCAAAAATAAAATAAAACAAAATAAAAGCAATTTTAGCACCAATTCCATATATATTTATAAATATATATATATATTTCAAATTAAAAATAGGAAGCAAGTAAATAAATAGAATACAAAAAATGATAAACAAAATGAAAAATAAATAATATCATTTGAAGTAATGACCAAGTAATCTAGAAGGTCAAAATGCCATGCTGTACAGGAATGAATGAAAAATGAATAGAATGACAGATAAACAAGGTGAATGATTCAGCAAGATTAGCTCATTGAATATATCATACGCGTATGTGAGTCTGATTTTTTCCTTTGGATTTTGAAGCTTCCCAGCAACACAGGAGCTAAAAGTCTAATTTTATTTTTTCAATTATTAAAAAATATATATAGATATTGAAGTGAATTTGAATGGCGAATAGATGCGTAGGAGTGAATCTATTGGGATGAGAGGAGCACATGACAAATGGGAAAAGAAAAACATTATCTTTTGAGGATGTCAGAAAAAGACAGTGAATCAAATCTAAAACAGGCATTTTAATTAACAGGAAATGATTAAAAAAAAAATTTATTTTTATTTTTTTATTAAAAATTAAAGCAGAAGTGCTGAAGATATGGTTTGCCGCCGCGTGTGAAGGGTCAACAAAGACTCCCTTCTCGAATCGCAGAAATAACATAGAATGAAATAAAAACTATAATTTTTTCTTTGCACAGTTCTTCATTTGTAAAATATGTTTAATAAAATTTATCTTTAAAAAATATTAAAAGATAACCAAAAGATCCCTCTAATTTTGTGTAATTTATTACTTGTACCATAATGAATTTTACAAACTAAACCTACTAACATCCATACTATTTTAGTAAAAATTATAAACATATTTGTAATAAACATATGTACATGAAAATAATAAAATATACTTATTATTTTATTTATATTTAATATTTACAGTCTTCATTTTATATTATAAATTCACATGTATACTATTATCGTTACGTGTAATTTTATCTTCTGATCTTATTATTAATATGATCATACCATATTTATATTTTAAATTCTAACATTTTTTGTTTAGATATTTATCAAAATTTTACTATCATTAAATTTATTATAATATGACTCGAGATATATATTTTAAAACCTATATTACTAAGAGAACTCTTCCTTCACATAGATTAAAATTTCTTTTTTTAGAAAAAATACTAACATTATAATAATGTTAAAAATTTTTTGAAATACTATATTGTCACTTTGACAATACACCCACAAGTTTAATTTTATACATAAATAGATATTAAATTATTACCAATTACATACATATGATGAGATGTTTGTCCTTACAATTAAACTATTATTATCTTGATAATAATACACTTATTAGTTTATGCTTATATATATATATAAACAGAATCAGTAACTCCTTTATTTTACATAAAATCTTATATCAATTATAAACCGTTAGATATTGACACATCCAACAGTTGAGATTGCAACTAACTATATAATTAATATATAATTAATATATTCATAATTAATGCATATGTCAGATGCATTAATTATAAATGTATTAATTATTCATTAATTATATAGTCAGATGCAATTTTAATCGTTGGATGTGCTAATATTTAACAATTTACAATTGATATAAAGATTTTATATAAAAATATATATATATATATATATAACAGACAAATATGGTGAGATGTATATGCTTATAATTAAAGGAAATTCAATTTACGTAAAGTGCAAAATCCTCCCAATTTCAAACTGGTTATCCTAACTAAAAAAAATAATGATGCCAAAAAAATTAATATTAGAAGAAAAGAGAATTATCTGTTTCTTTGAAAATTTACTGTAAAATGATATTATGAATATTATCTTGTTTCTCTCCTTTTCAAAGGCGTGGTTCATGATGGAAGATGTCTTCAAAAATATAGAAAAAAGACATGGGTGGATGATGATGTTTGGTAGTCATTCATAACTACAAGTCTTCTTGTTTGATCTAATATTATTATTTGACAAGGACATATATGATGTCTTGTTCAAAGGAAGACAAATCAATTTGATATTTGCCAAATGCAAACTATTTTTGAAGCCATCAATAATGCAAAAAAATAATTCCAAATTTACAATTTTGTTTATTTCATTAATTAGGTTTAAGTGAAATTTTAGCCAACTTACCTGTTTTTGGATTTTAGTAGAGGCCACCATTCATATATTATCAACTTGTCAAGTGTATTTATAAATATATTTACAAAATTTTATTAAAATCAATATCCAACTTATCATATAGATTTAAATTATATCAAGTTTAATTTTTATATTGTAGTTTGATTTATAAAATAAGAAATGTCTTAAAGTTTTGAAAATTTAAAATATAATAATTTTTTTCAATTATTTATATAGATTATTATGCAACTTTAAATAATCTTGATTTAAATTTGACCAGATAAATATGAACAATGACAAAAAACTTAAATGAATTTAGGTATATTAATTTTTTCCTATATTTAAAATGGAAATATTAAGACTTTTAGTCTATAACTATTATAGAATAAAATTTATAATTATTAAGTTTGCAAACAAGTAATTTATAAATATAATTATGTAATAAAAAATGAATATTTACTAAACATTTTATTTTGAAATTAAACATAAACACAATAATCACAAATATATACTTTTAGTCTATAGTGTTTGGGATATAATTATTTATTTGTAAATTAATTATAACATGGTAAATGATTTGTATATTAACTTTTAAATTAATAAAATACTGTTTACAAGGTATATGCTTTTAAATTATTAATATACATCAATTGTCAAATAATCTACCCTAAAAGAAAATGAAATTCATTGCTATTTTTTTCTCTAAATTAAATGTTGTTACAAAATAAGAATATTGATCCCAAAGATAAAAGCTAATCTAATTAGTTTAACTCCTTAAAGATCGATTTTCCCTCTCACTAACTTCAACTTTGAAAAGAAAATATCTCTAATTTCAAATTCTACATGAATTTTAGGGAGGTGTATAAAAATTAAAAAAAAAAATGAACACACACAAGATTCTTTTTTATTTTCTATTTCTTTAACATATATATGTATCTCATAGTATTAAATTTTATTCTGTTTCATGTTCAAACCAAAAATGAATATTTATGTATCTATGAATGAGAAGCGAACAATTTCATATTTTTACACATATATTTACACTTATTCGTAAATCATTAGATTTATATACTTTCAATAATTAAAACTGAATATAACATATGTATTAATTATAGTACATTAATTATATATTAATCATATATATCATTTTAATTTTAATTATTAAAAGTGTATAAATTTAACTATTTATAAATAATATAAATATACGTATAAAAATATGAAATTGCATCTATAATATATATATATATATATTTGTAAAATTAACTAAATTTTTAACAGTTGACAAGATGTTTAAGTTGCCAGCTACCTGAAATTGGAAATTTGGTTTGAAAAAATCTGGTTAGTTTTAATTTGGAAATGTGGGTGTAGAGATGTCCATTCCATAATTTCCATAAGAGTCAAAATCATAGCAATAATATGATGTAACGGGGGATATTGCTTCATTCAGCGTTACATTTAACTAAATAAATAAAGTTTGTTCAAAACTCATTTCAAGTGCTTAACTTATAAATTTTGTACACGTTTAATAATTTAACGAACAATGTTATTTATATTATGATGAGCAACGTTGCCATATGATATTATTCAATTATTTTGTAATTCTAACTGTATTTAAGTAAATTTATAAAATCACATCACTTATTATAATTATTATATTTTATAAACTATGTGTACTCGTGTGTTTATATATTTTTGAAAGATAGTATGAAAATAATATATAACTAACCAGTGATGAGATAAGAAGTCTTCAACAAATTACTATTTCCATTTGAATTTTAAGCTAAAGACTTTTTTCTTGTTACTCAAAATGGTTAATCTAATCAAGTTAAAAATTTTTACAAGTCTCTGTTTGTAAAAAGAATTACTATTTTTATTAAAAGAAACATGTAACTAATCATATATTAATAAATAATTTTTTATATCTTGAATTTTAATGAATAACATATGCACAACATTGGCAATTTTAATAAAATTGCCCATTGAAATTTTGTCTTATATATATATAGAGGGTATATTCAAAGTATCCCAACAAATGAAAGTGGCTATGGCCCAACTTTTTCATGTTATTATTATTATTATTATTATCATGTATCTCATGTGTTTAATTTGAAATCAATGTAACTGGCTAGCTCGCTAGAACCCATAATTATTTGGTAGAATTCGTGAATTAATTGTCAAGGCATGATAATATTCAATTTACAAATTTCAAAAGTGGAGTGCTGCATACAAAATGGATTGTGTCTATTAGGTATTATGTCTCTATTTGACCAAACGGGTGTTGTTGTATTAACATTTATATATATAATTTTAATGGTTCGTTCACTTTGCGTGTACTAATGATTTTCAACGCAAAATCCAAGAAATTGAAGGCAACCATTCATCAAATTTACCAAATCCAACCCCAAGAAATCCCTTGCCTTCCGAAGATTGAAATTTTTGATTACAAGGAATTATTGAAATACTTTTCAAATCAAATACACTGATATCTTAATTTCTTGTAGTTGTAGTGGATTCACATTGGTATCTATTTTTTCCGCAAGTAAGGGGGAAAAAAGACAATTTCTTCTGAGTTTCCTTCCGTAACAGAAATCTTCTAGTTTTCTCGCATACAACTGGTTGGTAGTACTGCAATGCCTGGCTCAAAGTTGTATTATTATCATTATTAATATTAAAAACAGAGACGGTTGGTGGTGGTGTAATTGGATCTAAAATCAGAAGACATTACATTATGGGCATAAAAATTACAGATGCCTGCAATGTGGACGAAAGATACGTGTCATCATTGAAACCTACCACACATACCTTAATTTACATTTATGATTCAGCTATTAATTACATTCTTCAGAATTTGGACTCGGAGGAGCTGTTAAGAAATGGAAAGTAGATTTAATCCAGTCCAGTCTAGTCCGAAAGATGTGGGCGAATTTGGGACTGGGCTAAGAAGAGAGAACAAAAATCTGTCTTGGACTGGGTGAATTTTACCTCATCCTATTTAATCACATAGGCTTGCAGTGGGCTGATGTGATGTTGGGGGGAGATGGTCCGGGGGAGGAGGCCCTATGATACGATGAGAAAGCTTGTATATACGTGCTGCTGCACGCTTACCTCAACTCAAGCAGAACAGTCGATGATCCACGTAACTGTTCAGCGTTATCCATGGAAATTGTCAGTCTCAGCATGTTCTGATCTTGCTGTTTCCAAGTGATCATAGATGGATGTTTAGTAATTTATTTGATATGATGGGAAAACTTTTAACTTATGTTCATCCAAACTTGCATTAATTAACTTCCCTGGTCACTTATTTGTGTGGGGAGAATAGCCCGAAATCTTAGCTACACATTATCCAAAATCTTAGCTACAGAATGAATAAATATTCAAGGCATATCATACTATTAATTCTGCAAATTGAACAAACTAAACTGAAGATAGATGTATAAACTTAGAACTTAAATATTAATAAAAAGAAAAGCCTAATCGAAACCCAGTTCAACCCACATGGGTGGACGAAGAAAATCAACGGATTTACCCTTGAAATGGGGGATGATGCTGCCATCTTCAATATTATAAATTGGGTGAATGCCTGTTACCCCTATTTTTTTAGTCAATATCCCGTTATTTCTTCTATATTTTTCGTAATATTTCATCATCTCCTTATCCTTATTTTTTTTTCGATTTTACCCTTCAGTTCAATTAATTTACGAATGATAAAATCAAAAATATTAAAAATATTAAAGGGTAAAATTAAAATTTAAGAGAATAATGGGTATTACAAAAAATATAGGAGAGTAATGAGATATTAATTAAAAAAACAGGCTTATAAATTGCCATATCTACCTCCTCCTTCCGGATTGTCTACTCCTTCGATGCTGCGAAAAAAGTACGACTTCATATAATCTTCAGTGAAATATATAGAACTAGGTCTGCAACCTGAAATATGTGAAGCTTTGGAAAACGTAGAATTATGACCCACGAAGATGCTTCTGTTTCCCAAATCTTTAATCTCAGTCCAGGAAGAAGAAGAATCATTAGTCGAAGACAACAATTTGACTTCAAAAACCTGAAAGTCATAAGTTTCATAGATATACACGTCACTTCCTGGTTCAATTGGCCGTGTATTCACTCCTCGACGCGAAATCACCCACAATACTTCATCTGAAACTACTATCAAAAACAATTCCTCCAAAACATTACCTCGAACAAGCTCATTTGGTATTATCCCACCATCTAAATCTATAGATGGCATCTCAGCCACAACACTCGGATTGCGATTTTCACCACTGAAATCACAAAACATAATCCGACCATACATGTCTACGACATAAAACTTATTGTTATAATAAAATATGTCAGAAAATATTGTGACCCTTGAACATGTAGGGCGTAATGTGATCCAAGCCTTATAACCCGGTTTAAAATAATCCAGTTTGCCAGTAGCTCCATAGATAACCATGACCGTGTAATCTTCTTCTTCTAATGCACTCGTAGACAAAACAAATTTCTCTATGAAAAACGCGTGCAGTATGTCATGATCAATACCATTATCCCAATCTTCAAACGTTTCTATGTTCGGAAGTTCAATTTGAACAGAATTATAAGGATGCAGGAGAGAAATATTCCAGATTTGATCAATTTGTTAGAAGCCATCCCTTTGAAGAAAGGATCTTCTTATCATTCACTTCCGGTAACCAAACCTGGCGACTTACTTCCTTTTATATATTGTAGAATTCACGCTGACTACTGGATTCTTTTCTTGGAGCAAGCAAAAGTTGAGGCATATGATTATATTTGAACATATAAATCTTTTGATCTGCCGCCGATCGCCATGACTTACAAACTCCACCGAAGGCAGTAAAATCTTCCAGCAATTTTATTCGCTTGGCAATCTCGACCAAAAGGTCAGGATCGGCGACAAGTGAAAAGCCTAAGCAAGTACCAAAACATCGTAGCTCATACTAACATATATATGGATATTGGATAACTTGCTTTGTTGTAGCTTATATCTTATAATCGTAATCTGTTTCGGACTCGCCGCAAATTGATCCACACAAAACCTGCTTCTTTTAGTTTATACCCTTTCATTATCGTAAGGATTTGACTGATTTTAACAAATAAAATGACATAAACACCTTTTTTAGCTATATTGACTTATAGAAGTAAATACTTTTAATATTAATTACAAAATATTAATTATTGTTCATAAAAGCTATACTAATTTATTGTCAACGTTTTCTTCTTAATTTTTTCAATTAAAGAATTATATATATTTAAGGGATTTCGCCTCATAATTTTGGGAATTAAATGATAAGGCAAAATTTATATACATTAAGGAAATGAAGGACGAGCTTCAAGCTAGGCCTACAGAAAAATTGGTTGATGATGTGCATAAAAAGGTAAAAATTTTGCAGCTAGTTTCATTTTCTAAACATATTCTAGTCACTTGTTGAAGGTTCTTCCTCAATAAATTTAGATACAGTTCTTGTGAAATTTTACTGAAAGTTTATAAAATTTTATCCACTTTTATTTGGTCTACGGTTAGACTGCTAATCCGTGAGTTATTTGAAACTAAATTAAGTTAATTTGCTTGCTAGTATTATTCTTCCATTCAATTTAAATGCGCTGAATTACCTAATTTGGTGCCGGCTTAAATCATTAGGCTGAACTGGTGGCTTCACTTTATTTTCTTTTATTTTTCTATAAGAAGATATATATGAAAATGTCTCAATGTTAGGATATATTTATTCTTAAATATTTAGTCAGTGGCATTCTGTTTTGTTTTCTCTCAAAAGTGTTTAGCCATGTAAGATAATTGGGTATATATATATATATATATATATATATATTTTTTCAGACGAATATATGGTTACTAAGGATTGCTTGGAACTTGAATTCTTTTACGGTTCAACACAGATGACTTTATTATTTTGTATTTAACCATCTCATTTTGTATTTTATCACAATGCTTAGCTTTTATGAATGTTGCTGATGTAGGATAATTTTAAAATTTAATTAATTTGATAAATCTTTTATTTTTATCAATTTAGTTTATTATTCAATTGAAGCTGAAGATTGGAAAGTAGCTACAAATGGTGAAGAGGAGAGCAAAATGGAGTCACTTCTTCTTGATAAAAAACGACAAATGGAACACGAACTTCAACACTGTTGAAGGTATGTTACCTGTTTGTTATTTTGCTAGTTTTATTTCTAGAGTTTCTGTCAAGAACTTGGATATCAATTATCATCTAAATACCATCAAGGAAAAACATTGAAAGGATATAAATATCCCATGGACACATCTTATATAGTGCCTTATTTTGTGAATATTTTAAGGATATAATGGAGCTATTTACTCGTTATGTAGTGGTTACCTTTATAATTGCTAAACCTTCTAGTACATTCAGGTTAAACTTTCTGAGAAAACATCTTTGCTGGAGGCAGCTGATATAGCAAGATAGCAGAACTTACAGCGAAAGTCCATGAGCAACAAAAATTAATACAGAATTTGTAAGATGATATATTGAAGGTTTGGATAATTGACTTCCAAAAGTTTCAAATTGCTCTGCCCTATCAAGTTGTATTTTATGCATGTTAATAATGATTGACGATCCACAATTAATCCATATGTTTATGCGGACGTAATTTATTTGATGCGATAGGGAAATCTTAGCTGCAGAATTAACAAATACTTGCACATATCATTATTAATTTTATTTTGCAAATTCAACAAAGTAAACTGAATATTTCTATAAACTGATTAATATTCTAAAATATATAATTATTAATTTTCAACAAAGTAAACTGAAGATAGATGTACGAACTTAAATATTAATAAAAAGAAAAGCCTAATCGAAACCCAGTTCAACCCACATAGGTGGAGAAAGAAAATCAAATGGGGGATGATGCTGGCATCTTCCAAAATATAAAGTCCCATAGCTTGACCTCCTCCTTCCGGATTCTCTCCTCTTTTCATATTGAAAAATAAAACGACTCTATAAAATCTTCAGTGAAATATATACAATTAGGTTTGCAACCTGAAATATGTGAAGCTTTAGAAAACGTCTTCTGTTTCCCAAATCTTTAATCTCAGTCCAGGAAGAAAAAGAAGAATTAGTCGAAGACAATAATTTGACTTCGAAAACCTGAAAGTCATAAGTTCCATAGGTATATACGTCACTTCCTGGTTTTGTTGGCCGCCGTAAATACACTTCTCTACGCGAAATCACCCACAACTCTGAAAATACTATCAAATACAATTCCTCCAAAACATCACCTCGAACAGTGTAAATCTATAGATGGCATCTCAGCCACAACAGTGAGATTGCGATTTTCACCCGTCAAATCACAAACCATTATCCGACCATGCATATCTACGGCATAAAACTTATCGTTATTACTAAAATATATCAGGAAATGTTGTGAATCCTGAACATGTAGGGCGTAATGTGATCCAAGCCTTATACGCCGGTTTAAAATAAGCCAATTTGCCTCTACCTCCACGAATAACCACCATGACTGTGTAATCTTCTTCTTCTAATGGACTCGCAGACAAAACAAATTTGTGTATAAAAAACGCATGCCTTATGTCAGGATCAATACCAGTACCCCAACATTAAGACGGTTCTATGTTCGGAAGTTCAATTTGAACAAAATTATAAGGATGCAGGAGAGACATACCCCAGTTTAGATCAACCATTAGAAGCCATCCCTTGTGAAGAAAGTATCTTCTTATCATTCGTTTCTGGTAACCAAACCTGGCGACTTACTCCCTTTGATATATTGTAGAATTCACGCTGACTACTGGATTCTTTTCTTGGAGCAAGCAAAAGTTGAGGCATATGATTATATTTGAACATATAATTCTTTTGATCTGCGGTCGATCGCCATGACCTACGAACTCCACCGAAGGCAATAAAATCTTCCAGCAATTTTATTCGCTTGGCAATCTCCACCAAAACACGTCAGAATTGAGTTCTGACCAATTCGCCGCCATATTATGGTTAAGAGATCTAAGCAGTCAGCTAAAATTGTGAGGAGTAAAATCCCTGAGTAAGTGCAAGAACATCTCATATTACTTATAAATGATTTAGTAATTGTAGATTACGTCGGAATCCTAACTGTTTTTATTTATCTCCAAAATTAATAAATTATGTATATATCTTATTTTTAAAATATTTTACATAAATATATCTATTAAAATAAGAAGTATAGTAAATATTTTAGAAGGAGTTGTATAAACTAATATATTAAAATATTTCTAATCATCTCCTTTTACTTTTTTTTTAATAATAATTTGATATATAATAATCAAATGAAATTTTAAGTGAAACATGTTTAATATTTTATTTTTTTTATTTATTAAAAATATAATTTGTTAATTATATCATATTATGTTATTTTACTCAACACCTCAGAGAAATACATCGTCGTTAATCATCCCATTCGATGCATTGGTAAGAATAACTAGCATTGTTAATTCAAGTATATGTTTTTTTCTTTGATTCTTATGAAAAATGGTATGTCTACTGTTGTTAATTTGAGTCTTTGTTTGTTTCTTTCATTCATTGTATTGTTAATTTAAGTCTCTAAGTATTTTTTTTTAATTCTTTGTTGCATTATCTATGCGTAGGGTAGGCAAGATTGGGTTAGGTTCGGTTTTTATAAAAATTGAACCAAATCAAAATACAGTTCAATTTTTAAAATATAAACTGAAGTATGGAACCAAATTGAACTACAGTTCAGTTTCACACTTTAGTTTTTACCTTAATTCTCACTTTAAAGGGTATTTTTATATAATTCTTTATATAATATAAAAACTATAGAAAAAGAAAATAGTTTTAAAATTTATAATAATCTCTCTTATTTTTATGTGAATTTATATAAATTTTTATAAATTTTTTATGTATTTATAGTTTTTGTAAATTTTAGGGGCATATATAAAGTTTTATATTCACACCTAGTCGTTTTTTGTTCAAATTCAATTTTTAACCAAACCTAAACTAAACCGATAAATTTAGGAACCGAATAAAACTGAACTCTTTAGTTCGGCCTTTTTGCATAAGTCTATCTCTCTACATTAGAGTAAAGCATTGGATAAGGTTTTTAATGTTAATCCAAGTCTCTGTTCGTTTCTTTAATTTTTTGTTGCATTATCTCCCTGCATTAAAGTAGAGCACTGGACAAGGTTTTTTTTGTTGGTTTTGTGAATTACTTTCTAATCAAGTAATTAATTTAAAGAGTTAGGTTTCATTGTTTATATGTTGATATACTCTTGAATACAAAAGAAAGGTTTGTTCTGATCCTATTTCTATTTTTTAGAAGATCTAAAATTCTTAAATGTGTTTTGAATTTAGGTAATTCAATTTTTTTTTGTATAAAGATTAAACAATTTTTCATATTTCTCAAATATTTTCGTTATTTGGGTTTCTTTTCCTTTTTTCAAAAAAAATTGTACTATTTACAGTTGTTTGGTTAGTTCTGTATATATAATTACTGTGATATGAATAAAATTTACCGTTTTTTGTATTTATATTGTAGTTTGTTGAATTTCTTTGCATTCTATAAGGAGAAAAACTTGTCACCTTAGATATAAATCACTATAAAACTATTAAATATTGGTATTTATGAATTACATTATTAAATATAATTTATTCACAACTTTAATGCTAGAGATAGACAACATCTGTTCTTTATACAAATATATAAAGGACTACTAGTAGAAAAGGTCAGGCGAAAAAATTTGAAATCTAGAAACGATGTTTGGCCCGATTTGGTCTGTTTTTAAGTGATATTTGGCTCGATCCAGTTTTGATTTTAAAAAATTTAAAATTTTTGGTTTAATTTTGATTTTAATTTAAAAAATTTAAACCGGATAAAAATAGTTTTTTAATATGTTTTATTATCAAAACGACATTATGTTTTGTATATATTACTATTAAAAAGTAATATTTTTACGAAGGTTTAAAAAATTGCAATAAAGCAAAACTCAGAAAACTGAATCAAATTGAATTAGAACTGACCGGTTTGGTTTAATTAAAAATTTATTCGGTCCACTTTCAGCTTTTATTCGATTCGGTCCGGTTCTAAAAAATAATAACTTAAATTTTTTACAATATAATTCAGTTTTAAAAAAATACAGAAAAACGATGTCATTTTAAAGTAATAAAGCACTGCAAAACTATTAAGCATCGGCATATGTTTACTATTTTATTAAATATGATTAAATGACCATATAGGTTTCTATATTTATGTATTCGTCATAGAGTAAGTTCTTTTTTATTCAATGAATAGACCTTTTGTGTCATAAGTTATAACATATTATATTGATTGACTATATAATTGTTGTTTCTTGTTTTATTATTACATTAACGATTGTGTGTAATGTTTTTTTCCCCTTTGTGTTAATGGTTTCCGATGGTTATTAACATTTTCTCGTGCTCCATCTCACACTTAGAGATCTTACAAGTTGATGGCTTTGTGGTTATATCTTGCATCTAATGTGGACAATAGAGCTTCTACTTCTTATTTCTCAATTTACTTTTCTTATGGGAATGTCCAACGATAATATGTTCCTTCTGAAATTTAGAGTTGAAACAATGTTACAGTGTTGTGCTATGAGTAATCCATTTTATGCTTTTGTTTAGGACAAAGTATAGAAATTCTTTCTGTTTTCTTCAAAAACTTCAATGTCTATTGGAGGAGGAATAATTGTTTTTGCATCTAAGATTTTATTTATGTCATTCTAATTGTATTTTGATAATCCTATATTATGAGGTCTACATTTAGAAATAGTAATTACGATGACCTACTCCCATCATAATCAATAGTTAAGCATGAGATGTATGTATGTGTTTTACTATCTCCTGAAAGCAGTGGGAAAGTTTAACAGTCTATACTAACTTTGACTACAACGCATTCTGAAATCTTAATTAAGAATGCATAAATTTCCTAAACTCAACAAAATAAAACTATAACAGTCTGGCAGGAAAAAAGATGATGGTAAAAACAGAAAATCGAGAACATGAAAAAAAACTAGCAAGCCATCTTAAAGAAGGCCTAATACATAAGTCAATCATTTCACCTTGTATAGCATAGTTAGCTTGCAACTTATCAAATCAATGTGTACACTAACATGATAATTTGCAACACCAACTATTTGCTTTGTATTGATTTCATGATTTGTATTTTCATGAGCCAATGCAGTCAGTTCATGGAAGTGGGTTGCAAATAGAGCAAGTGCTCTGATCACTTTAACGAGGCCCAATTTAAACTTGAGAATAGAACAAACATAATGTAACTCACTTCTGTTGGTGACGAATTACTGCAATATGCTCAAATCAACTCAAACAAAATGAGCGTCTCCCAGCCGAAAACAGGCAAAGCCATAGTGTTGGTTTTGGATGCAAAAGCTTAGCGAGTATACGACTACAAATGTGGCATCTCGACATGTGTGGGACAACTAAAAGTTCAACTCGCATCACCAACAAAAGTTCGTAAAACAAATATGCAAGTCATAATGTCCTACAAAGACCAAAAAGTGATTTGCAATAAGTTTGCTTTTTCTCTATATCTCTTTTTAGTTTAGAAAATTTTCAACAATAATCACAATTTACCCATAACCACAATTCACCCCTTAATTTTTTAAACGATAACCGTTTAAAATGCATTTAAAAAATCATTAATTAAAATTTTTTGAAACGAAAATGTTTATGCTCAAAAATATATTTCGTGTTTAAAAATATATTTTCAAGTACGAATAAATTTTGTATTTAAAAATACATTTTATGTTTAAAAGTACACTTTTAAGTAAAAATATTTTCGTTTAAAAAAATTTTAATTAATTATTTTTTAAAATATATTTTTAACGGTGGTTATTTAAGAAATTTAGAGGTAAACAGTAATAACTGGTGATAGTTTTCCTTTTAATTTTTCTTTCAAATTGGCAAAATACACTAGATGTGCATGATTGGCAAAGAAGTGGGCTGCATAAGAACCTACGTTCTCCGCTTGTCCTTTAATTTCCATCACATCAATCCCTCTCTGAATAAGAAATTTGATTGACTGATTATCAGGGAAGACTAAAAGACACACAGAAAAAGGGTCTATTAATTAAGAAAAACCCAACCACAGCATGTATACATTCCAAGGCCCAACTCATCAATAATATCTAGGGGTATCATAAGAGAGTAATAAAAAGTGTCCACAAATGAACAAACCAAATCCATCATAGGTGGGACATGTCCCGCGGCCCAACTCGTTGATCATTATCAATACCTATCAGTAGACCAGCTGCCAGAGTCGATTCATTTTTCTGGGATTCGCTTTATTAAGCTGTCTCCCTCTCATCTGGCACCCCTCAGTCTATCGAAGTTCCTGCTGACAGCATTTGCAGTGGAAGAAGACTTGATTTCAACTGGTAAGGTATTGGCATTTCCAGCATCAGCATTAGCAGTGCCTTTCTGAGGAGCAGGATTCTGGGGTCTACTCATTCAGTTCGGTAACTCCGGGGGAACCTCAAAGAGTTGGCTCTTTTCCCAAGGTTTCTAAGAACTCACCCGCAATCAAATGGCTCAATGCTGTATTAGCCACTTCAATCTTCTTTTCTGGATCCTCCACTTTCTTAGAATTAAATGTTCCGGTTCATCATCTGAATCATCAGAGAAAATAGCCTGCACATGAAGGAAGAATGTTAACGCACGAGAAAGGCAGCATATCCTACACACAGCATGTTTTCAAATAAAGAAGTAATCAATATGAATGATCAGCAAGGATGTCAAGAATGCACATCAGGAAATCCAAATTTTGAACGCAAGTATATTGATTGCTCCCCAAGTCACAATGTACAAACAATTGATTTGTATCTATATATATAAAGCCCTCAATTTAGTTAAAGTCTAGGCCTTGTGTGTGCACATCATGCTCCAAGGTTCGGCCTAGATGTCAAACGTTCAGTCAGTTCCGTGGTTAAGCAATAGAGCTAATTCAACTTGGATTAAAGAATACATTATGCATAACATATTACCAAATTTATGACTAATTGGATGTCTATTTACCTTAATTTGACGATAAATGTGTATAAAAACTCATCTCGTGGCTGGATTTAATTATCAGTGATTAAGATCACAACTAGGAAATTACTGATCACTGGCTTAAAGAAAGATTTTTTAGTGCAGGGAAATTTGTGTTTTCTTATATGAAAACCTTCCTGAGATTGCCATTGTGATATGTCAATGTCATGGTGGTATCGAAGTTAAATCTTATTCAAGGAGTTAGAAAATTACTTCCTCCTAAAATTGCCTGCCTTCGATTAAATTTAGATGTAGTTACTTATAAAGAGATGAATGATGATTAACTGTTTCCTATTCTTATTCAGGTGGAGGAAAAGGTGAAAGAAATTGTGGAGATCAAGCAACTCAGTCTGGCTGAAGAGAATTAGAAAACCATGGAGGCTTTGAAAGAAAGGTATTTTCTATCCTTGGGAAGGTGTTTGTGAGAATATTTGGGAATGTTAAATTTCATCAAGCACTTCCTTCTGTTTGTTAATTGGAATGTTAGGGTGTTCAGAAAAATTAGTTCATATCTTTTACTTAAATTTGTGTACCCTGATTTAGTTTATGCAGGGAGCAATATTTGCAAGATCAATTGCAACCAGATGTAGAAAGTGTTGCCACTGTGCAGAAGTTACACGAGCTTGCACAAAGCCAATTGTTTGAAGTCCGTACGTGCTCAACCTGGAGACACACTAGAACAGAATTTTTATGTCATAATATTGTTGTGCGTTGTTTCTTACCAAATAAAAAAACAATGAGAATACAGGGAAGTTACTGGGTTATAATTGTAGAGAGAGCTCTCATTTACAGGAATGTTGGATTTCCAATATGCATCAAATGGGATACAGGACAGTCTATGAGCATCTTCATTGTAAGTCCAGGTATTTGTTTAAGAATATTTTGACAATGATTTTTAATTAAGTCAAACCTAAGCAATCAATGTGGCTGCAGATGTAGAAGGATGCCAACTATACTATCTTGGACACCGCAGAAGGAAGCTGTATACATGCTAGTGAAGATTCTTCCCCCAAGGTATTCTCTCTTGCTTTATTCCATTTCCTTGGTTTAATTCAGCATAAGAATGCCATGATATATGTAGTAGTAAATGACTGAAATGGGGGTCCCTTTTGGTTTATTCAAACCACATGAATCTACCAAATTAATGCTAGAAACAAATAGCATTCCTTCAATTTCTCGAGCCCTTAACATCTTTTGACTTCTGCGGCAGTTGGTTGATTTTGAGAGTTAGAAGACAATTTTTGCGAAATCAGAAAACTCAGGCTCTATTGGTAGCGGCCATATGGAAGTGCAAGGAAAAATCTGTGCTCTCAGTGTGCTCCTACTGGACATAATATTGACAAAGGGAACTTGGTAGATTGAGTAATGAAACTATTATTTTACACTTTAGTGCTTCCCTCTTTCTTTAACATCCAGCTTCTGTAAATGACACGTATTCAAAACTCAAAATGCTTCTCTGTTTCTTTAATGGGGAAATGCGAATATTATATCTAGCAACAAAATCATCGAAACCCTTAATATATGATAATTGAGAATTAGAATTCCCTCATAATATGAAAGCCTTGTGAACATTGACAAATTCAATAGCTAGTTAGAGCTATAGCAAACTTTACAATTATTTGATATCTTTTATGATATTAGTTTGATATATTTTGTGATTTCTTTAGTTGATTTGAAATCAAAGTAGATAGCTAGAATCCATAATTAGTTGCTAGAATTTTGAATTGTCAATATTCAATTACAAGCTTCAAAAGTGGAGTACAGCATACAAATTGGTTTGTGTCATTATATGTCTAAGTAATTTTAATTCAACGCAAAATCCACGAAATTATGTGCAACCATAAAATTATCATAATTGTGATTTTACCAAATCCAAGCCTAACAAATCCCCTCCGAATATTGAAAAATTTTAGATCACAAAAAATTATTAAAAGCAGAGGTGTTTGGTGATCCAATATCAGCTGTCATCTTTCATGATTTAGCTAAAACAATCTTCAGAATTTTAACTCAGAAATGTATAGTTTGTTTTCATGTTTTCATATCAATAGCAACTGATATTTTCAATAATCCCCCATTCAAATCCCAAATCAAAATTGCTGGTAATTGAGGTACTGGAGAATATCTTTGATCATAGCTAGATCATAGCTATCAAATACAAATAAATTGCCTAAGTATGCGCCTGTTGTTGCAAATTGAAATCAAATTACTCCACTGCCTTCCATCAGCAAATATTTGATATTGTATTTATGCAGTAAAGGCAACATGTAGAATTGATCTAGGAAAGTATATTTATGGGCACAAAAATGCAAACAAGCAAAATAAACAATTGTTAATATTTTCTTTCAGTAACCACGCATAAAATTACAGTTCTACAGCATTGACTACACATTAGTTTAAGGCATGGGACTCACCTCTATGCAAAATGTTCGGGTTGCAATCATAACCCCCACACCATATGAACAGAGCTGAGATAATGAAGAATCTCTATCAACTGCACAACAGCCAGCAGCCACAGCTCCAAAACCCCAAACCAAAATTGCTAGTGGTAGGTGCTAGAAGTTTCCAATAACAGCGATTCTTCCTTAGAAAGTAACCCGTTCAGGGATATTTCTTGGGGTGCCTTCAATTGGAATTAAAGAAAATAAGACCTGCAGTTCAATCCCTATGTTTCCTTTTTTCTTTCTTCCCTGCAGCCTGTTCTTTCTCAGCATCATAATATGATCTGCTGCTGGGCGAGTCCCTGTCACGATGCCTACGGTGTTTTCTTCTGCTACTACTCTTTTCTCGAGAGGACCGTTTCCTTCTCTCTTTTGACCTAGAATGGGATTGTCCCCGATGATCGCTGGAAGAATCACTATACGAGTCACTGCTTCTATACCGGTGTCGTCTAGATCGTTTTCTACTTCTTTCATCTTCTGAAGATGAACTGCTGCCCCGATTTTGATGGCGGCTAGATGGTAATTTAGATTTTCCATCCTCTTTAGTCCTTCCAAGGTCAACTTTACAATGTCTATATTCTGACAAGTGAGTCTCATATTTGTCACCACGATTCACAAGGCTGCCCGGAGTCAATTCATTTTTCTGGGATTCACCCTTTTCAGCTGTCTCCCTCTCATCAGGCATCCCTCGGTCTCTCAAAGTTCCACTGACAGCATTTGCAGTGGAAGAAGACTTGATTTCAACTGGTAAGGTATAAGCATTTGCAGCATCAGCATCAGGAGTTTCTTTTGGAGGAGCAGGATTCTCGGCTTTACTAATTGAATTGGGTAACTCAGGGGGAACCTCAAGACCTAGCTCTTTTCCCAAGGATTCTAAGAAGTCACCCGCAATCAAATGGCTTAATGCTGTATTAGCCACTTCAATCTTCTTTTCTGGATCCTCTACTTTCTTAGAATTAAATGTTTCCGTTTCATCATCAGAATCATCGGAGAAAATAGCCTGCACATGAAGGAAGAATGTTAACGCATAAGAAAGGCAGCACATCCTACATACAGCATGTTTTTCAAATAAAAAAGCAATCAATATGGATCATCAGCAAGGATGTCAAGAATGCACAAGAGGAAATCCAAATTTTGAATGCAAGAATATTGATTGCTCAACAAGTCACAGTGTACAAACAATATACATATGGATCTGTGAAAATTTCCAGAGGGTAAAATAAAGTTAGCTAAGGTGGATTGAACCCATTCAAGAAAGCAGTAATGTGGTGAAAGACACAACGACAAGTGGAAAGACATAAAATGTACATATAATTGGGTAATTAAACAAACAGGAAACATAAGTGAGAGAGATGCTGAGAGAAGGTAAAATTCTAATGAAGCAGAATAGTATAAAGAGAACTTTGTAGCCATTGCATTTGCATTTAAGTATTTATAACACAATGGTCTAAATTGATGCCACAACAAATCATGATATGTGTATCCATATCAGGTGCAAACCGGTTACTTCTTGATTAATAAACATGAATGAACATATAAAGAATACCTTTCACTTCCATTTTTCCCTTGCCGTTCTAGTGTTTCAAAATGAAGGTTCAAAAAGAGAGGCTATAACAGACACATAAAATAATTAAACAGAAAAAATAGTACCTTGTAGAGGTCAACTGGCCTCTCAACGTTTTCAACTTCTACCTCTGCTTCAACTTCCTTATCAGTCACATCTTTGCTTATTTGAGCATCAGGCTGAGGTGCAGCATATCGACTGTTATTTGCAGCAACAGATTCTTCCAATTTGGTGGCTTTGACAGAATCTGACATGAAGATGAGAGAATCGATCTTGCTTCTTATCCTTGGGGCAGGTGGTGGCTGCAAGTAACAGAATTGTATTTCCCAGTTAATACAAAATTCAGATTATGAAAGATATATTGTACAGTTGTTTTATGTCTAAATACTGGGTAAGGGCAGTATTCTTTTATGAACCTTCGACAAAAATGATGAACGGAAATGGAAACCAAGGTTCAGGAATGGCACCCCAAACCCACTTTCCCCACCATGGGAGCAAGAATATTAGACAAAAAACCCAAGAGAGAGCAAGAGAGAGAGAGACTGAAAGAATAAGAAGAGAAGAGGTTTAACATTAACACAGATAGCTATCTACATTTAGTTGCCTCCATCTTACAAGGATCCATAATATTTCAATGAATGATTTTGACAAACTAAATTACAAATGACAAAGTATCAATAAATAAATGAGCTGACATACTCCACAAGACACAGTTTGAGAAACATAAACTAGCAAGTAGACATCTACCTAATCTTTATGGAATGCTAGAGATAAGAAGATAGAAAAGCTAATCCAAGAACGAAATATCACCTTCCCCATATAAGGATCAATCAGATCAAAGCGCTTGCAGAGAATAGGTGAAGGACGCCACTGGAACTCTTCCCTTCTTGGATACAATTTCTTAGTCATCAAATCTCTAGCTTGAGCATCTTTAACCTGCTGTTTTCATAAATTCTTGTCAGAAGCTTAAGATCTACACCAATAATTTTAGAAACTAAATTTCCACCAGATGAAATATACCTCTAGTCCACTGGAAGTGAACTGCATCCCTCCAGAAGCTGAAAAACCCAGCAACTGCTGCGTACACATTAAGCTCTCCTTACCGAGTTTTGCTTTCTCTATTGCTTCAGCTGCAGCTTCAAAGTCCAATCTCTCACGAGCACGAGCTGCTTCTGACAGGTTACTCGCTCCACTGGACTCTGTAGAGCGAAGCCCTCCTCGATACTTCTCCTTGAGAAACTGCTCAAATCTTTCTTGCTTTGCTGGATCATCTTTGAAAGGTTTTGCAACTTCTGGCAACTCACTCTATGTTACCAAGAGTCAATAAAAGAGAAAAAGTAACCCAAGTTGAATTAAACTAGAAACAACACAAACATAAAATAGCAGTGAAAATTATAAAGCTTGAGAAACTAAAATCAGAACTTCCTAGAAGATAACAACAAAAGTGTATAAAGAAAGAAAAGGCCATGAAAGAAGTATGCTACTTACAAATGATGCGGACTTAGTAAATGTATCTGAAAGATTATATTGCATATGAATGGCATTTTCAGAAGCAATGGATGAACTTGAATCTCTTGAACTTCGTTCCAAAGGTTTTTCCCCTAACATTTTGCCACGGGTCTCTGCTGTCATCTTCCGTACAGTCTGAGATGATTTCCCATCACCTAACAGCTTGGTTTGATCATTACGTTTCTGCTGTGCCTCCCACAACTTCCTTGCATAATAATCATGACCATTTCCCCCACTGAGAAAACTAAATAGTGGATTAGATTGATTCTTCTCTCTGGAAAGATCCTCAAACAGTTTACCACATCGAGCTACTAAAGTTGCAACCCCCTCAATCAAAAGTTTCATATTACTGTCCTCGGGAGGAGGAACCTCTGGGGGCCGTGTAACTGCAAGGTTGTTGGCAGTCTCCAGAGGCTCAGGAAATTTATGGTGAGGGATAAAATCCTTTGGAACAACTGGAGGATCAAATCTGTACACCAATTTAAAACATAAATATTTTGACTAACTTTAAAAGAAAAACAGATAGAATATGAAGAACACAAGCAAAATTACTTCAATATTACAATTCTGCATCCTCTAAAAAGCTAAATATAACCACCCAAGAATAAGAATGCAGATCATGTTGCAACATCTAAAATGATGGCGCAGGTTATTCAACTGGTATGCTGCATAGGTGTAATATCCATTACCTTTCCAACTGATAGTCAGACTTCAATGAAACTATGAATCCAGGCAGCACACCTTGCTCCCTTCCGACCAACTTTGACCTATTGTCTTTGCTCAATCTGGAAGGCTCTTCAACTTCTTCCGCATAAGTATTCAAAAAGTCATAGTCTATAGAAAAAGCATTATTAGTAGGACACACTGAACCCTTACATTATCATAATATTAAGGACAGAAAACTTAAATGTTATTGTTTACGTCCCTTTGTTCTACTATTTGACCATTTAAAATATTATACACTAATGTCTAGCAAATTGGCACACCGATGCCCAATTTCAGTTCCCAACAATCTGTCTCAAATGCATCTCGATCTCTTTAGTTTAAGTCAGAGTTGTCATACTGTTAGAGCTTTAAAGCACTACTATCTGGCCCTTGTAATCATAAAATTTAGGTTTGGTTCCAACTCAACAAGGTATTAATCATATTGAAATAAGTTGTCCATGCGCATGGCTGCAGTTTGACCTATATGCCTTGGACAATAGGAGACATGTTAAAACATAAATACAGTGTTTTGGGTCTTTTACGAATAAGCAATAGACTTTTTGGCTTAGTGGTAACTAAACATGTAAACTGATAAACATCTTGTAGCATGTACACCATCTCCAGACTCCCTCAATTGAAAAAAGAGAGAGAGAAGCACTTATCAGCTCCTGTCTACCACATAAAAAGCATCACCGGTGCCATTACTTTTTTGTGAGGATACTTGCATTCATACCAAGAACCGAGATGGTTACTTTATAAAGAAGGTGTTTATTGAAGTACTAACCAGCACCATAAACATCCTCATCTTCAGCATCATATTCTTCAAGTGCACCAATGCCAAAACCAGGAGCAACCTTTCCTGCTGGTGAATCCCATCCAATTAGTTGAATCGCCTCATCTCAAAATTAAGTAATCAAGCAATTAAACATAACCAACCAGATGAAGACAGAGCATGAAATCATATATACAACAATTAAGTGAAAAGTAGATGAATCAGATTATAGATCTTACACTGTAGACCAAAAAGGCTATCTTTTATCGACAACGCCTTCCTATTTCCAGGATCCCTATGATCAGACATGCATGACCTTTTCTTTTCTGAAAGTAAAACAAGTTGTTAAACTACGATTTCCCTGACAAAAGAAGTTAGCAGCAAAAAAGTTTACTCATGAAACTACATACCCCTAAATTCAGGAGCATGCTTATAAGGATCATAACCTAGACCACGTAAGTCCTGCTTTGGATTGAGCACATACACCTTCATCAAAGGAAAGATGTGAGACCCAATTTTTAAATAAATTAAATTAACTTTCTGCCACGAGACATGGGCATTGTGATAGGATACAGCTGAAATAGTACAATTATGTTATATAACCTAACTGAAAAGTGGGATATGCCACAACAGGGACAAACTAATATAAGTAACTATATTATCTCTAGACTTCGTCTATTATTACATATTTGTTATTTAATATAATCAATCATATAACATTGCTAATTATATATAATATAAAACCAATTCATTAATTCTTTTCTACTTTTATTGTTACAATCATACTTCAAAATAAAATAGGCTGCATGAATACATATTGACATTCAACATGTCTTCAAACTAGATTTTGGATTATTTAAGAATTATCATTTTTCAGTTTCAGAAATTCTGGATATATTCAAGTATCATATACCTCTAGGGGGGAGTATTTAAGAGGTAGACGCATTGAATATTAATAAAAGCTAACAAAAGTTTAACTTCCCGATTGCCCTGAATTTATGATCTTTATGACCCAAATAATGTTTACAATTTGGAAAACCAAACCTTGTTTATATTTAAAAAGCACTCAAAAACACCATTTTTTCATTTCTTTCTTTCTGCAAGAAAGCCAATACACTTTCAACACCCATGTGAATACAATAATTGATTTTCCTTCAGATAAAAAAAAATTCCACTCCTATAATTGGCTAATAACTCAGAACCAAGGGAATGATTTCAAAGCAAAAGATCAGGCGCATGTTCTTTTGCTAATGGGTATGGGCAAGTACTTGATCATTTTCACGCTTAGCAGAGACTTACAGCCACACTGATAGCAACAATGCCAGTATGTTCAAAGACCAGATTGCATATTGACAAAAGAAAGATAACCACATTACAACCGGAAAACATGATTCAAATGTCATTCATTATTCACCACATCATCCAGTTTGACTATTAAAAGGATTCAAAAGCTATATGTAGAGGAAACTGCTGATAGAAGGCGTAAGTTAGCTAGGAAAATTTCCATACAGGTGTGCTGCGAGAAAGCTGGACATCATCTTTAACAGGCTGCTCAACAAAACTTTCACGGTGACTCTCAACAGGCTCTGAATCAGTAGACTCTGTTTTTGTTTCGTCATAAGAAAATGCTAAGAGAGCTTTTCTGGCTTCTCTTCGAGCATCTGTAAATAAATTGCGTAGATAAAAAAAAATAAATAAACTTTCCTCGAAGTCCAGTCGAAACGTTATCAACTAGATGATTACAGAAACTAAGCAAATGGTTCTATATTCCAGTCTCACAAATGATAGTGAAATATTTGGAATAAATAAGATATTGTCAATGAGAAGGGTCCAGAATATTGCAAATACTTTTCCTATCTTTTTCACTTATGGAAAACAGAGCAAAGGTTACACATTGTTATTGCAAAAGTCATTCCAAATAGAATCCATTTTCAAATTTTGATGAGATTTCATAGGGATTTCTGTTGACATGCAAGAAAATTCACGAACAAGTTTTAGGAGCCACTACATAAGTGTTTCGGTGAGATCCTGGCATTTTTACACTAAAATGATCATTACATCCTAGCAAGAAAAGTGACCATAGGAACATTTGATGTGGATGACAAATTAACTGGAATGTCTTAAGTATATATGAACACGCCAACTCTTACTTATAACACCCTGTTGTTAAGTTTCAAGCAGATGAACGCTCTTCTAACATATGAAGCTAGAAATTAAAAAATATAAATTCTTTTATCATTGGAAAAAAAACATATATATTCTACAATTGTAAATGCCAGGAACTCATTTTGAAATGGCACTGGGAAACATACCATATAATGAATCTGCATGTGAATCCTTAATTGAACGACCATGTCGCCAACCCATCTTCAGCAGCAATTTTACACCTACTCCAGAGGCAAGATTAAGAATTTATGTTTGCATAATATACAGTTGTTGCAAAAACACTATCATAAATTAATTGACACAAACCAATAGACTCTGTGGCTGGAACAACTAGTTCATCAGGAACAGGCCCAGGGATTGCTGATGGCCTGCAACACATGCAAGCAATGTATAAACAAACCAGAAAAAAGATTTGCATAATGCTGCAGGAAATGAAAGTACAAGCAGCAACACCCATATGAACATATACACAATTATATACATGCCATTAGATTACAATTGCAGCTAAAATGGCTATTTACGAACACAACATAGAAAATAGAGTGAAAGTAACACATTCTGCCATCGGATGGGGCCCCCAAACAGTAAAGTTATTTGTTTGTTGCAAGAACATAAATATCCTCAAGTGGAAGACATAATTTCTGTTCTTTCTGTGGGCTAATTTCCTCACAATAATAAATTAACGATTAATAATTCGGTTAGAAGTGATGAAGCAAGCATACCAACATAATGAATACCGAACATTTATGCAGCATGAAGACACAAAACAGACATGGCAACAGCTGAATAGAAAATCTGATAAACAATGAAATGGCATGTATCTCCAGGTTACTAACATATACATACACAGCACAGAGATTCATGCGCACTTGATTTTCTGTGTATGTGAATCTGAAAGTGAAGTTAAGAGCTTCAAACATAAATATTTCAAATCCAACTGGTCATCTGAACAACAGAGGACAAAAAAAATTCTCATGGATTCAAAAGTAGTGATTTCTTTTATAAAAATTAATATAGATCTAAAGAAAAATGATAAGAGACAGATAAGTACCTCTGTTAATAAAGAAATATATTAATATGTTTACTAGCCTATGAAAGTTTAACAAAGAGAATAAGTGCAATTCATACGTATTCTCTTAAATGCATAAAAGATATAAGGAAGATAAATAAAAAGGCAGTTTTAGCGGGACAAAACAATCCTAGATAAAGGCCACAGCTTTAGTTGTGAAATGTGGACAGTACTTCTAACAAATGTGGAAAAGAAAATATTAAATTTTGCTACAAGAAGATTTTAAAAGGTTCAAAATCAACAGTTAAAGGGCACCCTCTCTTCTCATAAGCGACAATCAGTAGATGCAAGCACATGATGGCATTCACATACAGAAGAAAATATTTATATATTTGTGTGTGTGTATATATATATATATATATATATAGAGAGAGAGAGAGAGAGAGAGAGATGGTGATTATGATTCAATAAACAGTGAAGTTATTAAGGTTGACAAAAATAAGGCAATCCAGGAAATATATTCTTGAGAATTAAAACACTCAGCTACCAAACAGTCAATAATCATAGATTTAACTATACTGCAGCTATAGATAATCTCCAATCAAAATAAATCATAAAAGCTCATAAAACCTCTGTTGCTGCTCCTTTTCAGCTTGTTTACGAGCAAATTCAGCAGCCGTAAATCCAAATGTGTCAAACTGTGAAGATGTCCCCAAGGATTTGCCTTCCAATTCCTGAAAGTGCCAAAGCAACAGAAATTATAGATCTTAAATTTAATTTATATCATTAAAACAGATTAACTAAGAATATTACAAATTTTCATGAATTGTTATATCAAGAAACATTAAATGTAACTAGAATTATCTTTGCATTACAACTGCCAAACAAATACCACATTGGTAGCCCCAAGAAGAACATACAGCTCTCCCTTCCTCCACCACCCTCCCAGCAAATAATAAAAACCAGAGGAAAACATGAAACAGCATATGTAGCCCTCTTTCGTAGCTCAGAATGAATGAGTTCCTATCTCTTCTCAACTCAGATGCAACATCAGAATAGAAAATTTCTCGAGTTCTGGTGAAGGCATCAACATATTAATTAATGACTTTTACAGATGTAGTACTTCAACCATTCTTCTATCGAATCAAAGCATCAACCAAGGTTCAATCTCAGTTGCTTCTTCAACTTTTCAACGGAGGCAAATTTACCATGAAATGGAGCTCCATAAATGATAAACTTGCTGTGGTTTTAAGCTTTAAAGGAACTTTTTCATTCACTTTCTTCATCGTTGCAGAGGAAAGTGATAAAAAAAAATAATAATAATGTAAAACTAAGTAGCTCTAAGCAAAACTTGGATAAATATGATGAAAATCATGATTTGAAAATTTACTCTGTGGATAGCATCATTTCATACTGATTGCACTATGTTCTCTGCAAAAATTAGCTGACATTGACTGCATTTGCCTAAGAATGTATTTTCAAGTAAACATATTTTGGACATCATACTTTTCCTTTACCACAACAAGTACCACCCAACCCAAAATAATTCCCCAATAAGGAGATGAATTGTCCGCAAAGAATCTACAAACAAAAGCACTGTGTTTGGCAGCATGGAATAATGGCTTTGGAACTGGAATTAAGTGGAAAAGGAGGTGTCACACAAATTTTCCAACAAAAGCTACCACTAATCCCAATTTTAGAACTAAGTTCCATACTGCCAAATGTAGCAAAGAAAATTCTAGAACATCGAGAAATTTTTTCAGTAAGTCAAATGCCTTAGATACAAATATATAGAAAAGGGTTAAACAATACGATAACATACAGCTTTCTCATCTTCATCCAAAAAGTTAAGAATGTTCTGTTGTTTGACTTCTGCTCTATTCTTCCTTGATGATGTGAATGTCTGTGGAGTCCATCCTATATGAGCATTTAAAATTTAAATGGTAAAGCTACATGGACAAAACTATGCAAGGAAAACAATAAAAAAAGAAAGTGATCTCAACTTCAAATACAAATGTAAGTAACAGCATACCCTCTTTTGAACCAACTGTATTGTAATAACCAGCAGAAAATCCTCCAGTAAATGCACCGTGAAATCTTCTTCTTCCTTCTTCATCTCTAACCTGAAGAATTGCAATTTACAAAATCAATACCAAATTAATAAATTCACATGTAGCAAACAGAGCCGTAGATTATACATACATTTGTAAATTCTAACAGACTGTAATAACACTATTACATGATACTACATGAAAACTTGCGAGAACCCCCAATTTTGAATAACAATCAATTCATAGCATTTTCAGAGGAAAATGTTTGAAAATTCACTGATTGCTGCCTCATGCTACTCTATTTGGTAGCTGAGAAAATGCAAACCGGAATAAATAAACGAATAATAAAAGATTAAAAAAATGGATTAGAGCATTCTATTAACGAAGTAAATGTTTCGTAATATTCAAACAAATATCAGACATTAGTTTTTTCTACACTAAAATCCTTAACAGCTAAGTCTAAAAAGTATGCTGTTGGCTATAAGATTTTGTTTAGATTGTGAATAATTATTTAAAGCTAGAAAAGAAAAATAACACGAAGCATTGGAGTTGAAATTATAATAATGTTTCAGTTTCTAGAGCCTTCTCGGGAACCAAGCAGTACCTCTTGTTTCCAAGGAACGACGGTTCGGAGATGACCGGAAGCCTCGGCGACGGATTTCTTTCGGCGGCTGGTGATCTCTTCCTCGCGCTCTATCGGTGTGCCGTAGAACACGTAATCCTCTTCGTCCGAATCCATTTTTTATAATAAATAATTATTTTTATTTTCTTTCGTGATAGATTGATGAAAATGAGCAGACCTTGGAACTCCGGGCGCACAGTTTCTTTTCCTAGTAGAGTCGAGAGGGACGGAGAGGTAGCAGAATGATAATGTTACCTACACAGCAAATAGCTAGCTGAATGCTTCAATTTGATTGGATTAAGATGCCGCCAGTTTCATTCCTTCTCTTTTTCCATTTTTCCGAATATTTACTCAATTCCACCTCTTTAAATTTTGAGATTTAACCGAAAATGATGACTATTTTTCTAATAAAACCAGTTTTAACCGCGTTCTATAATTTTATTTAAAAATAATTATGTTTTATTAAATTAGCCAAAATTATTTTCATAAATTATTTATCCAAAATAAAAATTTGTATTTAAACTTATTGGAGAGTTAAATTTCGAGTAAGTAAGAATTTAAATTATTATGTATTCAAAACTTAACTCTTAAGTAAACAAGAATTCAAATTTGATCGAAACTTGATTTTTGATCAAGTGAAAAATATGAGTAGTTTATAAGAGTAATTTTATCTACTAAAATAAAATATGATCGTTTTTTAATAAAATTATGAAAAGTAATCAAAACTAATTTTGGGGAGGGGAAATAATGATTATTTTCGGTTAAATCTCTTAATTTTCTCAATTTTTCTTTTTTTTTATTTTTCATCTTTTAATTTTTATTTTACTAATTTTTCTTTATAATTAAAAAATGCATCTTTTTGTTTTATGCATAACATCCAATTATAGAAGTACAATTTAACCTTAATTTAGTAAGAGGAATAAGAATTTGGGGTCAATTTAAACCTAAATAATAGACTTTCTCATTATTCTTATGGCAGATTGAAAGTTTATCTTAAAAAAATTTTTAAAAAGATATTATTTGATAAATATATTTGGAGCTATATGTTAAACTTTTAATATCATTTAAGTTATTATGTATGATCTTGAAATTTGAGGTGGTTACTGGTTAGTTCAATTAACAAAATTGAATGTTACATTTGTGGTATTTGAGGCAAGTTATAATTAAATGTGCAAATATTTTTGTTAAATTCCAACTAATTACAAGAATAAAAGATAGGTGACGTAGATGCATTTTGAGTTACAAAATTGGTACTAAAATTATATATAATCGATGTATTTATGCAATGTTTGGTTTGAAAAATATAATAAAAACAATGGGAAAATAGAGAGAGAGAGAGAGAGAGAGAGAGAGGGAGAGGGAGAGGGAGATGCAATAAAATTACATAGGGGAGGAATATTGACACATTCATATCATTAATTAGTACGATTTAAAACAATATGAATGTTTTTAAATATTTAATAAAAACATGCACCGAATTTCTTATGCAAAGAATTTTTTTCATAGCATATCATAAAGCTGAGTGTAAAATTATATTATATTCACATATTCACTCAAGATGTTATATCATAATGTATAAAAAATTAAAATTAATTACTAAGTGAAAAAAATTACCAAGCATAAAATATATCCATACATTGACTCCAATATTAACAAATCGAAAATAAAAAAGATATAACAACAGCATATTTTATCCATCGAATTCAAAATAAAAAATATTAAATTAAGTTTAAAGTGAAAAGAAATTACATTGTGTAAATAGATTAAACAATGTCTTATTATTATTTTTTACATTTCAGTAAATAATCTGATTAACCATAATTTTTCAAATTTTCTTTTTTGTAGCTTGAAATACATTTGAACAATATTACAATAAAATTATGAGAATGGATCTAATTTTGCAATTTCTTCTTCTGTTTATTTTATGAACAAGAGAAAATAAAAATGTGCTCTTATTAATTTTAAATCCTAAAAAATAATCATGATAATTTGTATTAGACCCAAATTCACGTAGTCGAAAGAATAAATGCTCAAACTACCTATTACTATTTTATGACACTCGATTGGTAGTATTTAGAAATATGAGGGGTGTATTTAACAGTTTAGGCCCATTAATTTTAAAAGGCCAATTAAGCTGGGTCAATTAGGCGCTTTCTTTTACGCGTTGTCTTTTACACCACTGAGACTCTCATTGGTGCACAGACGACAAAAAGAAGAAAAAAAAAAGAAGAAAGAGAAAGGTGCACTGGAAATACATTCCCCTCCCTTTCCCTTTCTCAAATCGTAAAAGAAATAAACAAAATAATTATAAATAAAAAAATATTGTATAAAATATTAAAAAAACCGCAATTCAGTATTCGTAACGCGCCCTGGACACACACGTGCGACATTCTCCAACCACCTTATCCCTTACACGTGGGACCCACATAATCAATCCGTGCCAACGCGCCAATGGGAGCGCGTGGACAAACAGCTTGTTTGTTTGTTTTCGTTTGCCCTAATCGCATGCGAGCAAGAATTCTCTCTCTTATCGTGAAGATCAACCATCAAAGCCATGACTTTGTTCGATAAATCCAGTATATATCAACGATGTCTCTCCCCCTGAATCGTCCCTCGACTCGGATCGTGACTCGTTTGATTCGTTTCCTGCAACCCATAGTTGATTCTCTCGATTCTCTCTGCGACTCGGCCCGGTGACGCGGTGAGTCAAAAGTTTCGATTTCTTTCTTCAGATCTGTTAATCGCTTATTTGATAATTATGCCTATTGTTGTTTATTCGGTTTTAATTCATATGTAGCGCTATACGGATAATTTATCTATTTGTTTATTATTAATTTCAGAAAAATTGAAGATTGAAGATGGAGCCGATGGATATCGTTGGCAAATCAAAGGAAGATGCATCGCTTCCTAAAGGTCAGTTTTAAAAATATATTTTGGTTAATTTTTAGCGTATTATGTAGTTTTTTCTCCATATTTTTTAATGATTTTTGCTTAGTTTTTATAATAATATGTATTTTTCCAAAATTCTATCGGAAGCTGATTGCTGTGATGTACTAATATCATATTCTGGAGGTGTATATTTTTGCCAATGAAATCTTGTGGGAAAAAAGTTGTAGCTAACTATATTGCCATTACCTTTAAAAAGCAAAACAAGGAGAAATTCATTTAAATTTGCTCAGAAGATTGTTAATTGGTTATAAACGTGAAAAGTAGTCGAGGTGATACGTTCAAGCTTTGAAGATACTGTAAAGTTGTGGACATTCATGTTGCTGTTAATTTGAAGATATTGATATGAAGCTTGTGTGCTACTGGTGGTTGCTTGATGCAGTTGCATAGGGATTAACTTTGACGGCTATAGTCGGTCAATTTTTTGCTCAAGTTTGATATAATCTATTGATTGCAACTAAAACATGAATTTCAACAGAAAACTGTATCGCTGATCATATGTTTGTGTCTTATCTCTCAGGTTGCTAATTTTGTTTTCAAAAAATTTTTGAAGTGATGTTTCATGGTTACTCAAGTCATAGATACACATCCATTCCTTTTTGGCCTGTCTTTTCCTTTTTCTTGTCTAAGGCTCCTGGTTACTCTTTTCCTCTTATTATTGCTCACACTGCTCATTTTTATTACGTCTACTAAAAATTTCAGAAGTTGCCTGTCAGTTTCATATAAAACGAAAATTTCTTTGCTTTGTGGCTTCTTCTTTTGATATGGTTTTTAATGGTGAAGTACTTTTCTTTTACAACATAAAGACTGATGTTCATAGAAAGTTTCAAAGTAGAAGATGGAATTATTTTTAAATCAAGTGACTTTAAAATTTTATCCTATATTAATATTATTCTTGCTACCCTTTGAAGTGTTTTAAACCCTCTGAAGTATTTTAAATTTGTCCCTAGTATAAGTGTGTTTAATTTTTTTGCCTCCAACCTTATCCAATGACTTGAAGATATGAATAGCGCTTAGAATTCACGAGGTACAAAGAAGCAGGGAGAAGGGTTTACAAGAGATGTCTTTTGCTTTTCCAGCAGCTATATGGTAGTTGAGCATAAATTTGAATCTAGTAATCAAATTTAACCTATCCCTTAAATATGTATGCAAACTGCAATATAAAACTACTAGAGTAATATCATTTGATTGCTTTGAAAACTTTTGCTTGAGAAGTTTACTTCTACTAATGTCAAGTCAACCATGATTCGGTTAAATTATTGACTCTGTGCTTGTGTATGCTTGACAGAGGAACTGCTGGCTTTTTGACAGTGAATGAAAGAAGTTTTAAGGATTGTTCCTCGATTGATTGATGCATTTACTTGTGTTGGCAATTGATGTTATATCTAGTTGTAATAATCATCAGCTACCACATTACATCATCTTTTGCTGCTTTGTGGTAACATGTTTGACATTTCATTTAAGTGGTTGTTCTTCAGAATTCACGCCCTTACATATGGCCATAACATGTAATTCGCTGCTTCTGTGCTTTAAATATGTAAGCTCCATGTCTTAATAACCTTTCAGAAACAAGACCCATAGACATATTTAGAAAAATAAGGTTCACACATTTTATTTTGTGTTGCATGTCTGTACTAGTTGTCGATTGTGATATGTGGTTGACCCTTGAGCATTCTAGCTAATAGTTGCTGCCATGCTAACCATGATTTTTTCTTTTCAGCAACAATGACCAAAATTATAAAAGAGATGTTACCCCCAGATGTTCGTGTTGCAAGAGATGCTCAAGATCTATTGATCGAGTGTTGTGTAGGTGAGTTAAATATGGAATATCATGGCTTCTATATGACTTCTATATTCTTTTTATGAGGCGCATCAATCAAATGAATTTTATTTTTTCTAATCAACATATGCTGCTTAAATTTTATTCCAATTGGTTACATGTGCTATTATCCCTTTGCATCCTGAATAGATTACTTTTGAGGTAAGTGTTGACCAACAGAATTGAAATCTATTAAACTATTTTCCTTGTATGAGAAAGGTGCTTCGATGTGGTTTCACTTCGAGATAGTGTCCTCTTTTTAGGTTTCTAATGTATTACGTTCTCACTTACAAAATTTGTTTTCTTGATTGATGCAGTCATCTTAATTTTTCCATTTAGAAAATAATTGTATTTTTAGAGTCATGCGCACATATTTAGTTTTGGCATCCTTGCTTTTGCTTAATACACGTGTTCATTTCTATTTGATCATTTTGATATATTAAAAATAAGTTCATAAGTCAACCTAATGTTTCAGAAAATATCCAGATGGATCATTTTGTTTTCTTTATAAAGTGAATATGGAGTCTGGTTGCCTGTCTTCTTTTGACCAACTAAAGTGTTGATTGTCTTTCTCTCCTTCCCCTCTAATTCATTAGATTGTGTGAATTATTGTTTTCTTGTTCGTAGTTATTGCCATATGAGACAGTGGCATCAAGCAACATCACTTTTTTAATTATTTTGCCTAAAAAGGCACCTTTTCCGCTAATTTTTATGAAATCCAAAGCCTAAGAAAAGGTATCCAGCCTCAGATAAAGCCTTTAGAGTGTCTGCTTGTGTATGTGTTCTATGTTTGTCAGAGAATCGCACCACTACATTGTCTGCCCTTGAAGCTAGATTTGTTCGGACAAAACTCCTTGTTGTTTCCTGGCAAGGCATTGATTTCTACAAATCATCTTATTGCCATATTTATAAGCTTCAGTTAGATAGAATGTCTGGCACTGTTTATTAAATCTTCTCTATCTAAAGGCTTTCTAGCCCACAATTCTGGTGCATATGGAATCTCAATCGTTTGCATGAAATCTATCTTTCAGAGAATCTACAACATGAGTAATTGTAAGTAGTTGGTGTGTCTGAATAAAATATTCAAAAGCATTTCTGTTTATACAGTACACTGTTCCTATTACCAAGGGTTATGAAGTGCGAATACTTTCATTTCTTCACTGTCATTTTATATGTATATGCTTACAACTGAATTTCCCAATGTGCCTCTGGTGTAGAACAAGATGGACTGTTGGCCTTTGCGTACCATCTTACAAGAATATAGTTTAATTTAGATCAGTCACGAGATGAATACATGAATTTAGTTTCTTCAAGGTTCCCATCTATTGTGATGTCTCAATGATATCATTTAAAAAAAAAAAAAAAAAGATTTTGTAGTGCCTAGTGGACAGACAACTCAGTCCATCGGTTTTCTTCTCCATTGGAAAAGAATGCTCTGAATGAGTACACCTTTTCTTCTCCTTGGAGCCTAGCTATGAAAGCTGATTTTAACTATGACTTAGTAGTGCTAATTATATTTCAATTCTGTTTCTGGACTGGAGACTGAATTTACACTCTGTGATTTAGCTTAACTGAACTTTTTCTTGACTTCATCGGCAATTTTGGGACCACATGAAAGCCCAATGAAGGCATTTTAATCCATATGATCATTTATCCTATAATGATTTTTGATGATTATATTAATTGTTGACATGAATAGTTTTTTATTGCTACACCTGTTCAGAAGTATATGTTTTTGAAAATAATTTTGCTTTCCATTAATAGTTTTCATTATTACTGATTGCTCTAATCTTTAATTGTCACATGGACATTAAATTTTTGTGGCAAAAATGTCTTTTATCATATTAGTTGTGAAGTTTTCATTTCATGCTTTTTGCAGAGTTTATTAATCTCGTTTCCTCAGAGTCGAATGAAGTTTGTAGCAGGGAGGAGAAAAGAACGATTGCTCCTGAGCATGTGCTCAAGGCTTTGGAGGTTTTTCTTTCTTCCCTACACACATTTTGAAGTCTATGTTTGGTTTTTATTTTATTCCTCATTTTGCATGTTGTCTGTTTCTACTTAATCAATCAAGAGTTAGTAATATCCCCAGTGAAGGAAGAGGAAGATAGTTATCCTCATATTTTTTAATAGTTTTGATCTTAGTGACATTGAAAAAAAGTTTAAAGGAAAGTATAATGATCTCTTATTTATTTAAGATGTCATATTGGGATTGAATCAGGAGAGAGAGCACAGATAAAGCTCAAAGAGTTGCAAGATTGTTTACTTTTCTTTTAAGTCCATTGTTTGTTGCAAATTTCAATATAGCCTGCTTCCCGGCTTAAGCAAATGTCAAAATTGAAACAGTCCTTAATAATTATTCGGACCACCATAAGGGCAATTTATTGGTATCTTTCCAATTGATCATTCAGTTGTTGTCTACAACATGTCTTAATCGGTTGACCTATCAGCACCAAGCTAATCAAGAGTGGCAGCATGATCCTTGACTATTTTCTGCCTTACATGTGTTGTATTTTAATTTCTGTGAGGGCTGGGTGTAAGATCTGTAAATTCAATAACCCCACACCACATTAGGCTAGGTATTTAAGTGTCTTTGTGACAGAGGATTTTACACTATTTAGCTGAATATTGGTGGAGCATTTCTTCTAACCAAGTCAAACACACTTGATCTGGCATTTGGTAGCAATTTGCGTTTTACTGTGCATTTGCAGTTTTATTTTTAGTAATGTATAAATGTAATGATTTGCACAGTTTATCGGAGCTGAACAAGTACATTATACTTGTGATATTAGGTTCTTGGGTTTGGTGAGTACATCGAGGAGGTCTATGCTGCATATGAGCAACACAAACTTGAGACTATGGTAATTGTCTATTCCTCTTGTGCTTCTTGTGCATGTCTGATTCTTAAGATGGTTCTTTGAGAAACTGGGTCATAGCCTAAAAAACTTGTTGGGCAATTTGTCCCAGCTGGTTTAACATCAGTTGTATACTTTTTGTGGTACTGTCAGGTTAGTTTGCAGTGGGTAATTAAAACAATGACCAGGAAATTGCAGTTATTAGTTTTGTTGAATATTTAAGCTCTGCAGAAGAGTAGATGCTAATGTTTTTGGAAATACCTACCAGCAGGACTCTTTGAAAGGTGGCAAATGGAGCAACGGAGCTGAGATGACTGAGGAAGAAGCAGCAGCTGAGCAACAGAGAATGTTTGCTGAGGCACGTGCCAGAATGAATGGTGGAGCCACTGCACCTCCCAAGCAACCAGACCTTAACCCAAGTTTAGAGAGCTAACCAACTATAGGACCTTTTTTAATTTCTTCGACCATAGGCAAGCATCCTTGACTCTTCCATGCCAGCTTTAATCTCTTATATTATGTACAAAAAAAAAAAAAAAAAAGCCTTTGTGAGTGCACTGGCCTTATGTGGATATGCACATCCATTTGTACTTTATTTATGGATCATGTCTATAACTTAATGTAATTAGTGAGAGCTTGTCCAAATCGTTCCCTTAACTACATGTATGATTTAGATGTTTGCTATATTCTATTTTCGGAATGATAATGGCCATGCAATTCTATTCAAAAGCAGAATGGTGAATGGTTGCGACATCTTTTTACGTACTGATACTAAACGTTGCTAATATTGTATAACACGTGAAGTTGAAGTAGATGACAATTCCTAATTACTACATTATCCTAATAATTTTAAGTTTGATATTTTACTTTATGACTCAAAGGTCACTAACCCAGCTTTTACGTTGCTGAGGCATAGTCAGTATCTATACACAGAAAGAAAGTGTTGGGGATCTCATTGCGGAATGATAAATTTTCTTGCTAATACTAATTAAGCCACTAACTGATGCGGCAGCAACCGCACTTTGAAAGGTTAGTGATTATTGTATTGATTGTGGGCATTAAGGCAAAGTGCAGATTGAAGTCGCTTAGGATGCACAACTTGAGTTGAGGGGTGAATGAGAGTGGTCCTACAGAGTAAGTGATATTTTCAATTTGTGTTGAAATCTATTCAAATAAAAAGAATTTTGTGATGGTCCCACGGACAATTGAGGTGTCAGTTCGCAGGTAGGTGAATGTAGACTATTCACCCAGCACTTACAGAAATGGGATTGCAATTTCATCAAGAGAATTCAAGAACTCCTTAGAACAAATCAACATTAGCGATAACTTTAGCCAACCAACAACAGTGGCAGCGCATGTTTTTAACATTACAAGACACAGATAAAAGAACACAAACACAAACAGAAACAGAACAATGTTGTTTGAAGGAGGCATGTCAATTGCCAATGCCAATGCCAATGTCTGAATTTGAATAACAGTGATGTGTTGATGTTGTGTTGGTTTGGGTTTGGTTTTGTATTTGTTATTTGGTAGTATTAGCAGTAGCAAACACACTTTGCTCTTTTTGGATTTCAGGTCAAAAGAGTCAGTCAAGCCAAATCCTACTCTCTCTCTCTTTTCTACCCCACAAAGAAAGTGAAATAACACACACATTGTCCCCTTAGATTCCTTTCTTTTACATTTGAAACGCAACTCTCTCCATCTCTTTCTCTCTCTTGCTTCCTAAATCAGTTGGTGGGTCACCCTCTGTTTCGTTTGTCAGGATTCTCTTTCACTATAACAAAAGGACTAGAAACAAGGAATTAAATGGAAATGCCCCACTCCCAAATTCAATAAGGGAGAAGAAACCAGAATCTCTCTCTCTATCTCTCTATCCATCTATCCATTCTTCACACGCTTAACTCACTCTCCCTCTTTACTTCACACTCAACACCTTCACTTCGTTTTACTTGAGAGATTGGTTTTAATTTGGCTTTTGCTTTTGCTTTCTCAAATGAAGCCAAACATGGCTAGAAGCTCTCAGGATTTCTCCTCCAAGAGACACTTTCACTGGACCAAAAAAGTTGGAACTCAAGAAGATGATGATCAACCTCCAACCTTTAAACCTGAGGAAGACAAGACAGACAACGCTAACACTAAAACCCAAGTATCCATGCCTACGCCGAAGAAGAAACTTACAGCCGTTGCAGTTGCCAGACTCCGAACAGTTCTCACTGCATTCGGTAAGCACCGATCAGGCTTGCCATTAGGCCTCGGACCCCGAGTAATCGGAACCCTTTTCGGCTCCAGGCGTGGCCACGTACATTTTGCCTTCCAAAAGGATCCCAATTCGCCGCCGGCTTTCCTTGTCGAACTGGCCACACCGATAAGTGGGTTGGTTCGAGAAATGGCATCTGGGTTAGTCAGAATTGCCCTGGAGTGTGACAAGGAAAAGGAAGAAGAGAAGAAATCTGTGCGTTTGCTTGAAGAACCCGTGTGGAGGACTTATTGCAACGGCAAGAAATGTGGATTTGCGACGAGGAGGGAATGTGGGGCCAAGGAATGGAAGGTTTTGAAGGCTGTAGAGCCAATTTCAATGGGTGCCGGGGTTTTACCAGGGAGTGAAGATGAAGCTGGGGCCGGGGCTGGGGCTGATGGTGAAGTGATGTATATGAGGGCTAAATTTGAGAGAATTGTTGGGTCAAGAGATTCTGAGGCTTTCTATATGATGAATCCTGATAGCAATGGAACTCCTGAGCTTAGTGTTTACTTGCTTAGAATCTGAACAACTTTGATGGAAGGTCCAAAGTTAATCAATTTCCTTTTTTTGTGCTTTGAAAGAGTAAACTAGTGATACTTGTTAAGCTCGTCAGCCATGAAAATGGTGGTCTAGTTTTCCTTCAATTTTTCCGGTCTTTTTTTTAGCATTTTAGTTTTTTTATTTTTTTTTAAAATGGTAAGTGGGCTTATTGTACTTTTTAGTTTTAGGGGGAGGTGGGAAATACATTACAACATGATGGGTAGGTGGGGGATTAATGAAGGTGTGTATATGTATAGCTCTTTTTGGTTTATTAATTTAAAGCCACTCGGCCTTTGTGCAATCATGAATATTTTTGCATTTTGGTGTCAATTTTGCAGCCTAAATTACCATGAAATACATCTTTTATCAGAGTAAGTACTGTGGAAGGAACTGAGAATTAAAGTGTTATTGACAAGAAAGTTGTTGGCAGTTGGCCTTTCATTTCATGTTGATTGCTCTTCCTGTTCCAGTACCTAAAGCATGTATGTGCACCAGTGAACAATACTCAACATTATTAGGTTTGCTGCATTTAACACTATCAATGCTGAATTGTTTCACTTGATTCCACCATTTTAGCATAGAAATTGCTCTATACTGTTTCCCAGATAAGGGTTTTAGGTACAACGGCTCTATAGTGCCCTTTTTTAAAAAAATAATTATTAAATAATATATAAATGATGTTACAAATGATGAAGTATGCCTATGTGATTAGTACAAATTTACAGTACAGTGATTTCAGCATGTGCTTAGTTTCAACTCCTATGATAACATGAAGCCACAGTAGTTTTACTTGTATAGCCAAAAAGTGTAAGTTTTCAGATGTTCCGTCTTTTGTTCAGATATAGAATTGATATTTGTCTATGAAATTAGTAAAATGATTAGGGCAAATGATCCTTGTTTATGTGGGTTCTGCAAATGATTGTTCATGATTTTAGGTTAAGAGTAGTTCTTGCTTTTGTTTCTTATACCGGCTTTCCCTGTTTAGCTAGGATTCTTGGGCTATTTGCTCATACATTCATTCATAAAGTATCAGCATTTGGTCTAAAAGAGCAAGATGTTCCCAATCATTGCTTTTTTGGTGCACAATTCTGTGTCGATTGATTGATCCCAAGAAATTTATTAAAGCCTAATCATAGAAGTCATCAAAAGCAAAATATAAATACAAAGAAATTCAATAAATAAATTGAAAAAAATCCAATTCCTGACAGCAGAATTGGGCTTTTCCTATTTGTTGACTGCTTTTCTAATTTGGCATTTGATTCTCTGCTCTCTGCTGGATTTCAAAACTCCTATCCTCTGTTTCATTCCCCACAGTTTCCTGCTTTTTGTAGTTACCACCCAAAGTACATTCCGAGAAAATGTAAGTTTATGACTCATCACAAATTACACATCTAACCCCGGTAAAAAAATAAAATGATATTCTTTACAAGGGCATTTTTGTCATTCAAATGGGTAGTTGATGCTACTGTACCTTGGAACATAACAGTGAAAACATTTAACAAACATTAACTTTTACTTGATGTTGATCTTTTGTAGACTTTAAAGTAACAATATTTCAGTTAATACGTGATAATTCATTAACAAACGATGGTATTATAGCATGTTAGCAACAATCTAGTAGAAATTATTTCCAAAAATTGAGGTGATGAGGAGGATTACAGCTGGGATTATTGAAAGAAATCCATTAATTTAAATCTTAAGATAAATAAGAGCACAAAAATCGAGGGATGATTGTTGATGATCTACTCATCATTCTTCAAAAGATACAAAAGTTGGCTGCACAATAACATAAAGTTAGAGGCCACAAATGCTTTATGACATTATTGCTCTACTTGAATGCTGCCTTAACTTAGCTTAGCTTAGCTTAGCTAATTATTTCTATTCTATTACAGACTTATATGTGTGTACATGGCCTACTTGTTTCAAGCTCTGTAAGCTATACGGTCCATCTCCACTCTGATAAAGCTGTGTCTAATTTGTGTTTTGGTAGACTCTGCAATTGTGGCTGCTTGTTTTAAACAATATCAATAATGGAAGTTGGATTTAATGGTTGCAAAAGGAAGTAGGCAAAAAAGCACACAGACACACACTTTGATTCTGCAGCTTGTTTCCTGGAAAATAAGTCAGGAATGTCTGCATTATAAGAGATGAGGCAAGACTTCAGAAGGGTATGTATGCAGAAACATAATTATAATTCTGGTTGAATAGGAATGGACTTCAAAATCAGAAGGATATGGGAACAGTAATTTTACTGTTTTTGTTTGTTTCCTAGAAAATGAAATCAAGAAAAGAATGTCTTTGTTATGGAGATTCTTACATATATCCTTAGAACACACGTCAATCTTATTATGCATTATCCAAAGGATTTGACTAAAGAAGAGTAAAATTATGATTGCCAGAGGCCCTGTTGGTTTGTTTGGAATGATAACATGATCAACAAAGAGAGATTCTTGTAACATGAGGCTGCATATGTATTTTACATGTCTAAGAATTATAATGATTTATTTTTATTGGGATGAAATTTTAAAGATTATCTTAATTCACTTTTTCTTTCTATATCCTTATTATCAGTCTAGTGCCCTTACTTTGATTATTATTTACTTATTTTTAAAAACGAGGATGACTTTATCTGCCCTCTAAAAACTAAAGGGAAAAGGCCGAAGAAAAAAGAAGCCCAAACCCAAAAGATTTAGTGGCCCAAATAGATGGACCCAATATGCATTAAGTACTAGGCCCCATCGGCTGCAGAAACTCTGTGAGTACAGTTGCTTTCAGAAATCAATGTTGCAGGACAGCCCACTTCCTCTGTTTTTTAAAATTGTCACCTCATGAAATTATGTAATAGCAACACTTATTTTGTCAGTTGGGGTAGCACTAGTATTATATTTGAAAGCAAAAGATAAAATCATGCCCAGAATGTGTCTGTATTTCTTAATCCATATTTGGGTCCAGATCAGTTTTACGTATCATGAAATTGATTTCTTGTCCTTGAAAGATTTGACATATCAACAATGCTTCAGTGGGATAGCAGTTTTAAGGGATCACATTATTTTTCTAATCTGCCTCTCTGGTGAAATAGAAATAATTTGCATTGTTAATTCGAAACTTCTAGGCATTTTTCTTTTTTGGCAACCTCTTACAAGTAAGGAGGGCAATGGGGTAGGGTGAGGGTGGGAAGATATACTCTACTCCCAGTCTCATTTTCTATTTTAACCCTCATTCTCTATCTAATTTTTCACTAAATTTAATAGAATAGAGATGGAGAATCTCCACACGGAGAATGAGTTCCCCATACCTATATTAATTTTTCATGTTATATTATTTTTATAAATTAATTTTAATAATATAAAAATTAAATTAACTTAAATAAAAATATTATTAATATATTATTAGAAACACAATATAAATTTTGTTTAATAATTTTTTTTTTATTTATATATTATTTTTTTTTTTTATAACATTAATTCATGACTTCATAATTTTTTATTACTAATTACATTTAATTATAATATATAATTTTAGAAATTATAATATAAAATTATATTTACATATATAAAATTTAATTTATAAATTATAATATATTTTTATTATATTTAAATTAGGAATAGGGTGGGGGTGGGGTGGGAAGAGATAAATTAATCCCCGTTCCATTAATAATTAAGAATTAATTTCTCTCCATTTCCTATCTCATTTTCCGTAAATTTATTTAAATTATCCCCTATTAAGAGTGGATCCTCGTAAGTTTGGGTCCGTAGAGAATTTCAGCATCCCTACTTACAAAAGCTTCCTCTGAGCAGCTTAGTGTCTGGAAATCTGTGATTAAAATGTAAAATCATTCCTCCAATGATGGTGTGCAAGAACATGGAATCACTCGTATCAAATTCTGACAATGAAAATAAATATAAATATACACTTTTTTTCTTTTGTTTTGACAATAAAATCCTCAGGAGCTTGTGAAATTAAAATACAGTAATCAAGTGCAGAGATGAACAACACAGTAAGAAAAACAGGAACACCAATTTTCATTCTTTCTTCCTATGTTGAACCGCCAGCTCGAGCAGAGAGAATGTCTCAAGGAAGGATAGAATATGAATGTCCAAACATTGTCTTGTCACTTTTGAATCACTTCACCGTAGTTTCTTTCATATTCTTGATTTTATATAACTACTTGAATGGTTCGGGTTTTTGTCGAGCAAAACCTGGCTGAATAATGTAAGAAACCAGAGACATGGAGAGGCAAAGATGCATCAGTTACAGAAGAATTATCTCATATGTACACTAGACATGAAGAGCACCATGAAATTTCGAAATGGAATAGGAGCCTGACTGACCATTGATTACAAACAATCTCATACAAACAATCTCATTTATCTTCCATCCAATTTGAGTAAAAGCAAAGATAATATATTAGTTTAGTTTTCTTCACTCACGTCTTCTGTAGGCGAGTTTGTAAAATAATTATATCCAACTGTCAAAGACATCTTTCAAATTAAATAGGAAGACTTAACTGGGCAAATGATCACTGTACCTGAAGCAGCATTGAGGGGACTACAGCCGGATCAGAAATGACATGACTTCTCGTTTTTCTTCCATTTAATGAAGCAACCGATGGGCTGTTAGCTGTTGTTATGTCCCAAAAGCTTCGTTTTTTTGCTGTTGCAACAGGTGAACGAAAACGATGACTAGGGCTCTTCAACTCCCCTGTATTTGGCTCCTTGGGCCGCAAGCTAGCCCTTGTTAGTACCCCTCCCCTCTTTACCCCTTCTGTTCCTCTTCCTTCCAATGGTTTTTCACTCTTCCGCTTAAGTTCACGAATAAGATCATCCTTTTGCTTTAGCTGCAAAGCATGATCTTTCTTCATTCTCTCCATTTCTGCTTCTAACGTCTTCACAATCAGTTGAAGCTCCCTGACTGCTTCTGGTGCTCCTTTGCTCTTAATTTCTGGTGTAAAACAAGTCCCATTTAAGAAAGATGATCTGGTTTTCCTTCTTCCGTTTGGTTTGGCAGTGGATGGAGGAGTTAAGAGGGAGGAAACTGAAGAGGGGGTTGGAGAATTTGCAGCTAAGGATTGTGCTTCGAGGGTTAGTAGTCTCTGTTGCTGGCGTGCCATTTGTACCCGCAATTCGCGATTCTCCTTCTGCAGTTCGAGTAATAGCTTGGCTTGATCGGCTCCAGAGTCTGGCACTTGAAGAATTTCCTCATTTGCCTCACCGTCCTACAATTGTGGATTGCAGGGGATTCATCATTAACAAAATTGAAACAACAGATTCAGTCATCTCTACCCAAGGTAATTTGGCAGAAGTTTTTTAATGGATAGGAAAATAAAGATATGACGTGTAAAAAGCAATGCTATTTGACGTATAAAAGCTCGACTGCTCAAGAGCATTTGCAGGTTTCCACTTGTAGCAGAAAAATAAGCACTATGTTGGCATGTCTTAGTAGCTTGCAAGAAGAGAACTAAGTCATGAAAAATAATGCAAATGAAGACTGAAAAGTCAAGAGGATGAACCTTTGTCCGGATCTCCTTGGCTCGATATGCCCAATGTAGGGTGTTTTGAGTTTCGCCAAATGAGAGATTGCATGGACTAATGTTAGCAATCATTACAGTGTTACAAGCTCCCCCTAACGAGTCCTTGAGAAGTTGAGTAAGTTTGGAGTTCCGGTATGGGATGTGTTTCTTACCCTCCACAAGGGCATTGATACAACTGCTCAGTGCAAGAAGTGAACGGTTTATGTTGGCACCCTCAAGTGATCTGAGTGTTCTCTGATCAGTTGCAAGGGCTCTTTCTGACCCAGCAAGATCAATGAGTGAAAGCTTTCCTACTTTATTGACAACATTCATAGAAGCATCTTTAACTCTATATTCAACTACAACCTGGATGAAAAATAAGAGAGTATTGAAGAAAAAGACGAAAAAATCAGTAATCAGAATACTGTAAGATTAAACAATAAAGAGGCAAATAAGACCATGGTTACCTGCAGAATAGCATGGGAGCGTGAAGAAGTTTCATTCGCACGAGTTGGTTCAGTAGTTCGGTTTTGGTTTCCTCGTTGAAGCAATGCCATTACCTGGCAGAGCACAACCAACATGAAAATGTTTCTCTTCTCTCATTCAGTCAATCCACCAACTGCAGAAATCAAAAAGTTTACCTCATCCGTAGAGTAAGCTCTGTATTGCGTAAGGCCTGCTGCTACAATCCCCTATAATACATTTGAACAACCAATTTTCCATCAGATATCATTTAAATCCTTCAAAACCTAAAATAAATGATGTGAAGTGACCAGTGAAAGTTACTGTTCTTGGTTCAAGATGTCGCTTGTGCTCAAAACAACAATACTTAAAATGTTTCCATGCAATGGGCATAGTTTAGGCTGAAAAGATAAATAATGGATACAAAATTTTGGGCTGTATCTTTTGTGCAAGATAATACACAAAAAAGACATATAAATATAAATGAATGCCCTCATGACCAATTAGGTTATTGAAATGAAATTGACTGTAAGTAACAACTATGTTGTTCTTCACCGGTCTTGCTCATCAAGCATGACAAATGCATTGTAAAAACTCTGGGCTGCTTGCTGGAAGAATATTTCCATAAAACAATTAGACATCTAGGCAAAAGATATAACTCAAATCTTGTTGGCATATGATAAAATTCAGGGCACTTAGGGAAAATATAGAGAAAAGTGTAGTCATATACCAGGCTAAAGCATTTGAAAACAAATATTCACTGAAACTTTCAAAAGGAAACAAACAGGCCCTTCAGGGGAACTAAGTAGTTATCTAAAGAAATGCAGTGTAATAATCTCAAATGTTAGACAATTAAAAGAGCAGACCTGTTTATCTTCTCTAAGGACCAGAGGTCTTCCGGGGGAAAGCAAATCCCTGACTGTTTCATTGTAGACCTCGAGATAGGAGAGCTGAACTACATGGTTTCCATCACAGCTCCTCTGCCTAACTTTAGTGAAGAGATCCTTAATTGCCAAAACCATCACCCCTGGATTCTCCATTGTACCAAGCATTGTATACGTTTTTCCAGCTCCCGTGGCACCATAGCAGAAGACCGACCCATTCCTTCCCTGCAGAACTGCTTCCACGAGCTCTGCAGTTCTGAAAAGTCAGGAAGAAATTCCATTCTGTTAAAATTTCCCCATGATTAAACTTCAAGTGGCAATAAAAAGACAAATCAAATTGAAGGTTCAGGTGACAATAGCAGCAGTTTTGCTTTCACAGGAAATTCCAGTATTTCTTGTTTGATTTCAAAGATAAATTGGAAAAGAAAGGAAATAGTTTATGACACTGATGTTTAATTTCTATTTTTAAAATCCAAAGCAGTAATAACCATAGGATTCAGGCCTCTATTTCCTTCTTCATGTACATGGAATCATTTTTTCAACAATGCATTAAATGGCCTAGCATAGCTAATCGTATCAAACATAAAACAAAGAAAGAACAAAATTTCTTTAATTCATCGCATAAGCGGTGCCAAGTTTTACACAACATTTAGCAGCAGGTTTTGGGTAGCAATTCCAATTTGGAATAAAATTCAAGTATATAGAATAATAATATCCAAAATATTTTTCTTTCCTTAAAAAACAGAAAAACAATACTTAACTGAAACTCACAAGGAAATAGGAATAACAAATGTCAATCAAACATATATGTAAAGTTATATTTCAGCTGAATATAGGATCATAAAAATATTGATCAGAGAAGATGTTTCAATTTATGTGCACTAAATCAAGTATATAGAATAGAATCAATGAACTGCTCAAGTTACTGACACACTCACGTGGTGGAATAGACCTCTTGTTGAGAGGTGGAATCTGGAAATGAAGCATCGAAAGTAAAATGCCGACCACGAAGCCTCTTTAGCCTAAGATAATCGTTCTCATTGGCAAACTCAGTCAAATAAACATCTCTTTTGTTCACAATCCTCACGCAACACCTGGAACCAGCTTCCTTCTCCTTCTTGGACATAGGCCTAAGCCTCACAAACACAAGAATTCGACTCCCACCCATAATAACTTTCTCTGAAACAGCCTCCGTTTTCTCCGATTCTTGCACATTTACTCCTTTTGGCTCTATTTGCGCAATTGAAGTCCCCATTGAAAGCTTTCTTGACACAGTTGTTGTAACATTGGCCTTTCTTGCACAAGACGGGAAGCCAATAATTCTATCAGGACCCATTACAAGATTCTCCTTAGCATCCTCCATAGGTGGTTGAGGCAACACAAAGGTTCTTGTAACGGTAGAGTTTGCCTTCGTTGGCATTTTTGACATTGAGTTCTCTTTCATGACATTCTTCAACAAGTTTGAATCTTTTGCTTCCTTCGCTTCTCTTCTGCAAGAATTAAGAAGCTCAACGCTTGGATGTGTCGATAATCGTTTCTCCTGGGGATTTGGAGACTGGTTCCTGAGAGCTAAAGAAGCTCTCTTTTGCTGCTCATACAAGAGAGTCAAAGCTTTCATTTTCTCTTTCAAGCCATGATGTGGGTTTCTTATAGGAACATTCACGTGAGAAATCTCTTCTTGATCTGATCTGTGTCTGGTTCTAGTTCTTTGCACTTGGTTAGAGTCATTCTGTTCTTGATTTGTGACTTGAGACCGAGTTGATACAGGCATCCTATGATTTTCTCACTATCCAAACATACTCAAATGTATTTTTTTCCTGACCCAGTTGGAGAAACTGCACAAAATGCGAGAAAGTTGAAAACTTTTCCCGGAAAATGCAAGAAATTTTGACGAAAAATCAATCAATATAAAAGACGTTGTGGAAGTGAAGAAGCAAAAGGGAAAGAAATGCAAAGAGAGGGAAGATCAAGATCGCAGGTGATTTGCTAATAATCTGAGCCGTCCATCTAATGGGTTGAATACACAATTGGCAGTAAAGCCGGGAATGTTACATTTTGAACCGAATTACTATTCACACACTAATTTTTGCTTCTAGCCTTCAATGCAATAATCAAAGCGACTTCCCAAAAAGTAGAGTGGAAGAAGCAATATTTGGAGGTCAAATAGTGCTTGCCCTTTTGAAACAAAAATGATTTAAAATGTTGTGTGTAACGGTCAAATTGTTGGCAGGGCAACAAACGGCTAGCTATTGAGAGCAAAGAAGTGGGGTCCATTTAGGAATTTCCTATTCCACAGGAAACTCTGTTCTCTTTATAATCTTAATAATTAATTAAGAGAAAATCTTTTTTAAAACTAGAGGGTGTATTATCTGCTGCAGCCGAGCTACATCAACCTCTATGGACACTACCCAGATCATATCACGATGTACGAGTATAATCACAGTAATTATTTCATATTAATGTTTTAGATTTTTATGTTAATTATTAATTACAAAATAAAAGTTTAGATATCGAGAGAGTTCAAATTTTTTTATATTTATGATAATACAATGAAGATATGTGATATTTTTGTGATCAAGTGGTTGTAAATGCTTCATGGGTTTATATTCAAACTAAATGAATGGCGTAGATTATATATATTTACTCACTTTTTATATGGGTTGGATTCATGAGGGTTGAATGATGAAAAACACAAAAATAAGTTTTATGCACTAACAAATATAAAATTTGTCTCTCACTTTTCATCTCAAAAGAAGAATCCCAGTTGAACAACAATGCTTTTCTACTTCTAAATTTTCCTTAATCAAATCTTTATTTTGAAGTCAAACTAATAGAAATGATTGTGTGAGTTGTGGTGTACAGAGCTAATGTACACTTCCTCATGATGAGTTAATCAAGCCACAAAGATGTTTACAGTGTTTGTAACATCATAAAAAATATTGTGTAAATAATCCAAAATAATTTTTATATGAAATTACCAAACAAAAAATAAAAAATTTAGGGTACTTTTCGGAAAGCACTCATGTAAAAATGTTGTTAGGTGGCTTGCTAATTAAAGTCATTTTGAAAATATTATTCTCCTAAAGAATTAATTAATATTGCTTTATGTTTTATTAATTTCCTTAAAATTGTTGTAATTACTTAATTAAATATTATAAAATAAATAAAAAACAAATTTGATTATATATATTTATATGTATAAACACACAAACATTTTACAATATTATTAATTAATAATAATTTTCAAAAAAAATACAAAATAATCTATCAATGAATGTGCGGAATATTGAATGGTAAGAAATATATCTGTACATTATTATATTAAAGATGGAATTAATTAATTATAAAATAAAGCTTAGATAAAGTGGGACACATGCAAGTAATCTAACATTGCTAATGATGAGGGGGTTTAGTGATAGTTAGTAGAATTTATTCCTTGAAAGGGAGGTCAGGACAATACAACAAATTATATAAACTAATCAAATTATGAGTAATTCACGCATGTCTTGGGGTGGAGAATGCCATCATTGTTTCATGCTTTAACACTATCTCTTCTATTTCATTTTTTTATACTATAGTCTAATAATTAATTAATTAGTTAACTAATTTTCTAATCCTCAAATATATATATATATATATAAAAAAGAAGTATCAAGAGTTTCTTTTTTTTTTACATTATTTATAATCCGTTAAATTTAGATACATTCAATAATTAAGACTAAATTTGATAAATATATTAATTATATATTAATACTATGGTTTGATTTAATTTTAACTTAATTAATGCATATGTCAAATTTAATTTTAATTGTTAAATAAACTCAAATTTAACAAACAATATAAATGATATAAAAAGATTTGTGTAAAAAGGGGTCATAATCTTTCCCCACATATATGTATACGTGTGTGTGTCTCTCTCTCTCTATACATATATAACATAAGTTTACTTAATTTTTTATACTATTAGATTTAAGTATAACGATTGAAATTATATCTTATATGTACATCAATTATAAGAAAAAGGATTTACAAATTTTTAAGATTTGATCTATTAAGTTGATTAGTTTCAATATCTATTAAAGTTTTAAATTATTATAAAATGATAAATTATACCCATATTTAATGATAGTTAATTAAGAAATTTATTTTTAAATTCTTTACTAAATTAAAATAAATAAAAATATTATATATTAATTATTATATAATATCAATATACTATGCAATAATAATATTATTTATTTTAGTAATGTATTTTAAATAAGTATATTATATTTTATAAAATTTTAATGATTTAGTAATTATTTTTACTAAATAATTATTATTAGTTAGGGTTAATAATCGTCACTTTATACTAAATAGGACTTTAATAAATATTTTTAAAATTATTGAAAATAATTTGTTAAATAGATCAAACTTTTAGAACGTATAAGTTTTTTTTAATTGTATGATAATTATATATCTTAAATTTAATTTCAATAGAGATTAAATCCAATAGTTTATAAATATATAATAAATAATTACATAAATAAAGGGACTATTGATACTTTCCGATTTTTTTTTTATCTAAATTAATCTAATTACTCGATACTATTTCTTTGTTGCCCGCTGAGAGATTTAACTCTTGGGAATTATATAATCATTGTTTTAAATCTGAAGTATCTTTAAATAGTTTATATTGAGTTTGTTAATAGGTTGCATTCATGGGCTAATCTAATGACATATATATATGTTTGGGATAGTCAGAAGGCATACATATATATTTAAACATATTTTTGAATATTATTAATTGTCCTCCTCCCTCAAATTCATCAAACTCACATTAAGGTTTGCAGGCATTCCAGCCTAATTTTAAGTCATTTAATTAACATATATATATATATATATATAAGATAGGATTAACGGTCCTTTTTTTTTTATACAAAATTTTATATCAATTATAAACCGTTGAATGTAGAACATCCAACGATTAGATTGAATCTGACTATATAATTAATGCATAATTAATACATTCATAATTAATGCATACGTGAAATACAATCTCAACTATTGAATGTGTTTATATTTAATGATTTACAATTGATTTAAAATTTTATATAAAAAAAAGAGGCTACTGATCCTATCAGAATAGAATCAAGAACTCATTTTTTTGTATAATTTTTTTATATTAATTATAAGTCGTTAGATCTAATCATATTTAATAATTGATATTATATTTTTACTATTGTGAGAATAAATGGGACATTAATCCGCCCCTATATATATATATATATATATGGGTAAATTCTTGTTTACGCATTAAAGTTTTTAAAAATACCTTATTGTCTCCTTAATGTTTAAAAATTTACGCGTTACATCCTGTCGTTAAAAAAGATAACGATGAAATCAAATATTTGGGGTTAAATTAGTAAATTCACCGACCAATAAGAGAAAAATGATTGAAAATTGAGAGAATAAATAAATTTTGGATACTTGACCATAATGCCCCTGGATGGTAAATTTAAATTTTAATATTTTATATTTTCCATTTTTAACTTTTAATATTATAAATAAATTTAAAAATCCCCTACCAAATTCGAATCTGCCCCAAATCTCAATCCATACCCCTTGAATAGTTAATTTAATTTTTAAAAATTAAAAAATTAGAAATAAAATTATTTTTTAATATTATTAAATAAAAATAAAGAATTAAAAAATAAAAAATTTTTCCCCAAATCCCAAATCTACGCCAAATCCTAACCCATACCCCTGAATAGTGAATTTAATTTTTAAAAATTAAATAAAAAAATTATTAAGAAAAATTTTAATATTGTAAATAAAATTAAAAAATTCAAATATCCTCACCAAATCTTCCTAAATCCCAAACCCTACTCTCATCTACAAACTTTCCAAATCCCTAATCCTAATCCCATCCCCAAATGGTCCCAAATGACCAACATATCTATAAACACAAAATGGCCATCTCCGAATCTTCCAAAATCACCAACACCCACCAAAAAGTGAAAATGGAGGACGTTCGGCGGAGGCATGGCAATGGTGGCCCTTGGCCGGTGACGGGAGGGAGACAAGTAGCTTTGATGATCGTATCGGCATCATAACTGGGAAGCTCTTCAGCATTAACAAGAATGGAGAGCATCCCGTCCATGAAGCCATGCCTGAAATTCTCGTTTACTTACGTTCTTTTAACCAGCCTTCTACAATTTGCTCAAAATCTTTTGGATGTCTTCTTCGTAACCTTCTTGCATCCATCTACATCCAACTTACCTTAGACACGGAACCCTATCTCCAATACATATTTAATTTTATTTTTAAATAATAATAATTATTATCATCGTGGGCCCATATGTGGGACCCATTAGTATTTCCAATCTACCATTCCAGGGTATTACTGTAAAATCAGTTCAAAATTTGATTTCACCGTTATTTTCCTTAACAACAGGATGTAACGGGTAAATTTTTAAACCTTATGGGAACAATGTGGTATTTCGAAAAACCACAGGGCGTAAAAAGGAATTCGCCCTATATAAATTTATACACCCATATACATGCAACTAGAGAAAACACAGAACTACCACCAATTTTCATTTTAATTTCATGTCTCAGGCAAGAAAATTAAGAGAATATCATCAATAATTAATTAATATCCAAACATTAATTAATTAATTGTCTCTCCTCACTGTTGAATAACATCTCCAGCTAGACTATCTCATCTCCCTGATTTTATATATATTAAGTGAATTCCATTACATTTTAAGCTAAGAACCATAGCTCTAACCCTGAAGTGATCGATTTAGGATTATTTTTATGATTTTAGTGACAAAATGAAAATAAATTTAGGGACAAAAATTAAATAAAATATAGATAAGACCATTGATTTATTGAATATTTTATTGTTCACTTATCCATAAGAAATTATTTAAGAATTAAACAATTAATTATTATTATTTATTTTATAAGTCCTTGTTAAAGTAGGATTACAGAAATGCATTAGGACTTTTATTTTTCGAGTTTCCTCTTCAAAATAGGAGTGCTTATTGTTCAACTACATAACCTTAAAACACTACGTAACCAGCCATTAATTCTTGCTCTGATCTCCCAGCTCTCTCAATTTCTTCTCTGCAAAATCAATTCTTCCTCTCCGAGCTCTCAATTTCTTCCCTACTCTACAGGATATCAATGGAATACGAAGACTTCTGTGAAGTATGGCCCGAAAACCCTAAAGACGAATCACAGGAATCACTCACTTCTCCGATGTTTTCTCTGGTTTTCCACCTTTCCTTTATTCACCTGCCGCGAGATTCACTAGAGGATGATGAAGATGGATTGTTAGACATCAACGACCTGACGGAAACCGCCGTAGATGATCAGATATTCGAGCTAGAACGCGGCAGGTTAATCGATAGCAACACGTCTAAACAGACCCTGGAAGGCATTCTCTCTTCCATGCACGTCCCTTCCAGGCCGTTCTTCGTAGAAAAGATCCTGAACTGCGCTAAAGAGATGGCGAACGACAAAACGTATGGGAATCACAGGGTTTTACGTATGCATGTGAAAATGAGCGTCGTTGTTGACGAAGAAGAACAAGAAGATGAAGAAGAAGAGATGGATTCTTATGAAGATGACGAGGAAACGACAACGGTGGGTTTGAGCGAATCAGCTATGGAGAAACTGGATGTGTTTGAAATTGAAGATGATGATCAGAAGATCAGGAAGGAACTGTGTACGATTTGTTTGGAGGAGTTTTCGGTGGATTTGCAAGTGACTAGGATGCCTTGTTCGCATGTCTTTCATAGTAATTGTATTTTTAATTGGCTGTACAAGAGCAAGTTTTGCCCATTATGTAGGTTTGAGATTAATTAATTGTATTGTATTGCATTGTTCAGATCAGATATAATGTATATTCAGAGAGTTTCTATTTGAGAAAATAGAATGCTATAATTTGTAAATTTTGATTTTGCCAAAGAGGTCATTAATTTATTTTATTATATATTTTTTCTATATTTGGTTGTACGTCACTTTTCCTGGAATGATCTAGAGAATTCTTAAAGAGTAATGTGTTAATATTTAATTAAAATTATTCTTAAGTGTTAATATAAGTTGCTAAAAGCTCCACAAATGTTCTATTGGTTATTTTTATTAATATAATTAAATTATAAGCATTAAAAAGAATCATAATAACAAATATATTATCATGTTTATATATATATATATATATATATATCCTCATTAGAACAGTTAAGAATAAACAGAAAACACTACCCTAGAACTAGAAACTACTAGCAAATTAAAAGTTAAAACTGATAGAAAATCAACGCAGAAAATGACAAGATGAGCAACAAGACAGCAGTTGGAGAAGCAGTGGTAGCGGCATTGTTCTTGGAAGAATCCGGCGTCGTGTTCGTCTGGTTTTGAGGTTGAGGAGGAGTAGCAGCAACAGGCTCCAAAACTTTGATAATCATCTTCTGGCCTCGCTCGCAGTGCCCAGAAACTCCGCTGATGAAATAGTACAACCCTGGACGGTCCAACTTCACTACAGTGTTGCCATTGTTGGAGTACATCAGAGGACGAGAGGATCGACATTTCTTATACTCTTCTTCTGAAACCTCCATTACTGAGTCTTTCTTGTACTTGAACTCTGAGGAAATTCATGTTGCATTCAACTAATTACTTTAATATTTCAAATAAAAGAGAAGAGAGAGGATAGGTCGGTACTTACGGAGAGTATCGCCGGTCTTAAACCTTTTTCCGGAAGCCCAGTGGTTGTACATTTGGGCATCATCATCCTTTGACTTGGGTACAACCCATCCACCATCACCACCAACTTCAAATTCAGAAGAGCTTACAGTGTAGAAATGGGCAAGGAAAGTGAAGAGAATAAAGAAGGGAGAAAGTTTGCAAAAGAGGGAAGCCATTGATAAGTTTTGGACTCAAAGGGAGCTCCCCAACTTTGTTGTTTTGTTGGTTATCTCTTGGAAGACTTGTGTTTGAGAAAAATGGTTGCTTTATTTTATATATGATGAATTTGGAGACTGTTATTGAGAGAGTAATTAGGAGAGAGATATGGAGATAGTGGGATTGTGGGAGGTAACCGTTGAGGGAAAGCTATCTTTAATTGACTTGGTATAACTAGACTACATATATTTCAGTTTTTCATTTCAAAAAAGGGGAAAAAAAAAAAAACCATTGCAGAAGACACAATGAAGGTTGGATTTTGAGCGAAATGAACCAAAATTTTAGGCAATTTTAGGGTAAATTTTCTAATGAACCATCGGTTTGGCTGGTTTTTCATGCAAGTTAATTGGGTTACATTGAATCCTTTTTAGCTGCTGCGGTGCTGCCTTTTATGATTAGTACTGAACTGACAACTTATTACTGTGCTTGCAAAGGCCGAAGCTTTGAGCCGCAATCCTCTTCTTTTGCATTTGGGTGTCCTCCTTCGATTTTTGTGTAGGGTGATTATTGAGTCAGAATAAAATTTGGGAAATATTTAATTTGGGGCAGATCATTGAAGACCAAAACAGTAAAATATCAAAATGTAAATTTAGGCCAAAGAAGGAATTGAAATTCATTTGCTGATTTTTTTTGCCAATATATAGGTTGGAGCTTTATTGGTTCTTCCCCTTCGGTACATCAAAATTTAACCATATAAGCTCTTGCAGTTAAAAGATCGCGATCTTGCTCTTGAAGTTTGATTTGTAGGTAATGTACAAACGTCCAAAAACAGGACAAGAGTTGACTTGGTTGCTTAAAACTGAAGTAATATATTTGTCTTTTACATTAACAAGAAAATATAGCCTTATTGTCTCTAGCTAGCGCTACTGCTAAAATCTATATTTTGAAACTTCATTTCCTCTACAACATAGCAATAAACATCTCTCTACTTTTGCTACAATTGGAACTCCAAAATTCTTATTCAATTTGCTTATCTCTCTGCAGGAAAAATCGTGGTCTCTTGGCAGCTAGCAAGGTTTTACCCCTTGAGGAACATGACTTGTCGATGTCCAATCAGCCTTGTAACAAAGATTTGGATTGTTCCAAGCTCCAAAACGCCTACCCATTTTCTCATAAAATCCTTCTGAGATCTCAAGTTTCCCTGTCAAGTTGTTTCCATTAAGGTAAAGTGCCCTAATGCTAGGCATACATGCAAGCCTTTTGGGCACATTCCCTGAGAGCTGATTATCATTGAGTCCCAAAAATCCTAGTCTTTTCATTTCTGCCATAGACTCTGGTATTGTCCCTGTCAAACCCATGTCAGAAAGGTCAAGAATTTGCAGGTTTTGAAGATTTTTCCATTGAATGCCTTCAAGTTCACCGCCAAATATTGGGTTGTTGGATATCACCAGCTCTTCCAAGGAAACCATTTCTTGAATTGCCTGAATCAACCCACCCGAAAAATTGTTGTTCCTTATGTCAAACAGCGTTACATTTTTCAAATTTCCAATCTCTTTTGGCAGCTTTCCGTCTAGTTTGTTGTAGCTCAAATCAAGCTTCAGCAGTGAAGTAAGATTTCCCAAAGTCAACGGCATTGATCCTGATAGATTATTCCTGCTCATGTCTAATATTAAGAGCTCGGTCAACCATCCAAAACTAGCGGGAACCTGGCCGGTGAATTGGTTCCCGGCAAGGACGAGGCGTCTCAAACTGACCAAGTTCCCCAATTCTGTCGGTAATCTTCCTGTCAATCCATTTTCTAGCAGTACTAGAGACTGGAGCCTTTTCAGAGAGCCAATGCTTGCGGGAATTGCTCCAATGAGACCAGGATTTGATCGAAATTCCAAGGATTCCAAGCTGTTTGTAAGATTTTCCCAGTTCTCAAATGGGATTTCAACTGGCTTATGGTTCTGTAAAGAAAAGCAATTGAAGAAGGAAAGGGACTTCAGGTGACTGAGCTCAAAGAGATGATGTGAAAATCTTGCATTTTGAGCACAAGTGAGGGAGTTGTCGTAAAGTGGACCGATGTTAACAGCAGTAACATGCCAAAACCGGTCGAAGAAATCACAGGAAACTCCCTGAACATGATGATTTGATTCACCAAACCAAACTGTTAATAAAGGAAAGAAACAATAACTAAAATTGAACTATTATTTTAATTTAAATTGCCTGCATTAATATAAATGATTATTCAAACCTGTATTGGTGTCCATCCACAAGGATCTGGATAGAGATCAGACCCATTCCACCACTTCCCTACAAAACCTTGAATTGCAGAATAAAGAGCTTCTTGCTCTCTTCTCTCCATCACTGCTACAGCATTAGCTGAGTGTTCTTGTCCTGCACATAAAAGAAAAAGACCAGCAGAAAGGAAGAGAACAGTAAGTAAATCTCGAACTGTTACAACCAAGCTCTTCATTGCCTTTTTCTCAGCAGACAAACAGATGTTTTCTTGTAAAGAAGAGAACTAGCTAGAGTGAGCGAGAGAAATTAAGAAGAGACTCAAATGAAATGAAATTACTAGGAGAATAATACCGAGGCCAGGTCTATATATTCTATATATATTCATTAATTTAATATGATTAATAATTTACAGCTCTATGAACAGAAAAAAAAGTAAAAGCTGTGAGTGAGGGAAGCAAAGGACGACCAAATCTAAGAAGCTAGCTAGCGGTACCAGACAAGTACTGAAAATAACTTGACCCGGAGGTGTAAAAAGGCAACAACAGATTTAAGACGATAACAATAATGAACGATCAGATTGCAGATGAAAAGGTTCAGCTAGATGAACAGAAGCTAGCAAGCATTAAATTAAATTTACAAAGGCTAGGGCCAAGTTATATAAAGCTTTGCATGTGCCATTGTTGCTGAGGGTTAGGACTTCTTTGTTCGAAAATGATAGCTAGTTGATGAGCAAGCATTCTGTGCTTTTGCTTTCAGCCAAATTACCTTTCCTATTTTTTCTGCTGCTAGTTTCTGTTAAAAGCTATAGAGATACGGAGTAGCATTAATAGATTGATTTTTACTGATGGTTACACAGTTAGGGTTCTTGTAGGGAACCAATTAATTAATTGTTTTCCTCTTTTTCATTGCATGGATTTGCTTTGATTTGTGCATATGTGTAAATGCAGAGACAAACATGGAAGTACGTGCCGCTTAGTTTCTTCTTTTGTTACACTTATCTCCCCTGCCTGTTGCCTCGAAACAAAAAGGAGAAGAACAGACTATAACAGTCCTATCTCTTCATGTTCAACCAAATATGTACTGTTATTTGAACCAAAACCAGAAGAGGAACCAAGTTAATTTTTTATAAAAAAAATTAAATTATTATCTTTAAATTATCAAATGTATGATACTTCAATTGTACAGCTAGCCTAAGTCTGAAGCAGAACGTACAGCGTAACCGTAGAGGAGGATAAATAAAGCTTTAAGCGTGGAGACGGATGGAGAGCAATAATTAATATTAATTGTAAAAGCAGTATAAAGGGAGGATAATCGCGTGAATATATATATATATGTACATTGGATGTAGCTCATAAGAAAACGACGTGACATTTGTCAATCAGATAGTAGGCCTGCATTATTTTCTAACTTAGGCTGGTCCACAATTTTAATTTACACCCTCGAACGAAACCTAGCCTCAATTGGAGCTCATCGTTTACGATGATGGTTCCGTGTTCTCGTGCCAACTGCTTACCTGTCCCTATCATGATGGGGTATTATCATATACCTCTCCTACAATTTGTACAAATTTCAGTTAGAGAAAAAGTATTAAAAACTAGACACTTGCCGCCCCTAGGGTTTATTCACTAGTTAACCAGAGTTATTTCAATAATTTTAACTTCAGTTCCATTTGAAGAAAAAAAACTCATTCAATATTTAGTTGGATGATAAAAGAATACATTTTTTTATCGTTCTACTAATAATAAGGTTCTACCACTTTCTTGCGAAATTTCTCTATCTTATTCTAATATGAACAATTGTCTCTTCAACTTAAAAGCACATATGATAGTATGCGTAGATGTTTAAAGTATAGTATAACTGTCATATATAAATTCTTAGTAAAAATACGATGTATACGTAGATACATATATATTACAATGAATGTTAAAAAAATTCTTTTCTATTTTATTAAATTTCAGGGGCGCATATGATAATACCCCTTAATACGAATTGTGTTGTCGGTTGGCGTCCTTGGGCCCAAACTTTGCAGGCTTTATGGGCTTTGATTATATTTACCGCCTCCTGGACCGACAACTTAGATTGGGCTAGTACCACCCATCTTAAAATATTTGAGATGGTATTCTTTCCATCTAATTTTTTCTTAATAGTATCTCCTTTATTCATTTTTTTTATAAAATTATAATTTTACTAGTTTGATGGAATTTATGCAAAGAAAAAATCATAATATAAATAATTTTATTTTTTCTTAAATATTACGTATATAGCATATTAATATTCGATCAAAAACCCAAGAATTAAGAGTTAAAATATTTGTCAATATGACTCTATTCACATAAATTCATATTCAATTTAGACAAAATTTGTCCCATTTAAAGAAACTACTCCAAATCTAACGTGAAAAATTAAGTCATTTTTTCTAAAAAATCTATCCCTACTTAGAAGAAATATAGTTTATCTCAAATAGAATGTAGGGTCTTAAACTCTTTTTCTTTGTGGGAAGAGGGAGGTAAACTTACTTTTTACTACCTTTTGAACTCATAAAAATAAAATAAAATAAAATAGAGAATATAAACTTAAAAAAAAAAACTCACGAATAAGTTGAGGGGAGAATGCCCTTTCTCTCTCTATTTTTTTAGCTAATGCCCCATTATCCTTCTATATTTTCTTTAATATCTTATTATCCCTTGAATTTCAATTTTGCTTTTTAATATTTTAAATATTTTTAATTTTATCATTTTGTAAATCATTTGAACTGAAAGATAAAATCGAAAAAAAAAAGAATTAAGGGGTGATGATATATTAGAAAAAATATAAGAGATAATGTGATATTAACTTAAAAAGTAAGAGGATAATGGGCATTCCCCCTAAGTTGAGAATCAATAAACAAAAAGGAAAAAATAAATGCAAAATTATCGATTCATATTTATATAAAAATACTTCTAACAGATATCATTATTCGCTACATATGTATCTTTTAATGTTCATTCATGCATTAAACTAAGAACTTGCCAAACTTGGCCGCGCTTTAAGGGCTAAGTTCTCTTATGACTTGGATTTTAGATATGGTAGATTTGATAACCAAGAAGAAATTCAACCTGGAGCTATGAATAAGAATTTGCTTCAGGACGGGAAAGACCACACAAAACGCAATAATAGTAGAAATGTTGTTCAGGGTAAAGATATGGAATTGTTAAAGAATAAACAGCAAGATCATGGATTAGATAGTTCTATAACTGATGATCGCGGATTATATGCAAACCAAATTTGTTGCCTGAAAATGTTGTGGACGTTGATCCAGCTGCAGGGAAAATTGGTCACTCGGAAGCGGCAGATAATTCCATCACAACTGCAGATGCTAATTTAATCATTGGAAATGCGGAACATAGCAAAAATGAAAGATCATTGATGATTTCATCTTATAATGCTGTTGTAGTTCAAAGTCCTGGTAAGACATACTATCCATCGTTTCCTAGCTCCTTTACAAATATTTTCAAATGACACTGATAATCATCTTGAAAATATGTATTTGCTTCGTCGATAATCAATTCAATGTTTTTAATATTGACTTTTTATACCCTTCTTTTTGTTTTGGCTGGGATCTATACTCATTCTAATTTACTGACAAGTATAGTGCATTCGTACCGACTTCTCGCATATTTGGTTTGCATGTTGACTGTGTCTTTTTCTCTTTTTCTTGAGAGGCATAGCATCTTTTTTCTTTTGGCAGTTGTCAGGGTTCCTTGGAGTGACTGATGTTAAAACTTTCTACTTTTTCCTTTTGCAATTTCTCAGTCACATTGTTTTATAGACCTGTAGTGTTATTTCTAAAGCATTGTTGTCTGTTTTATGTAAATTTATTTATATCAATATTAATACTGTCCGGTGAGCATATATATAACCACCCTTCATTTATTAATTAGAGATCTACTGTGGTAGCTACAGTTTCTTTTCACAACTTCCTTTCGTATTAATATCGTTTGTGCCCTATGGTGAGATTCAGACGAGGTTACTATTTGTTTCTGGGATCGAGTGACCAAATATAGCCCCTAATAGTCTGATATTCTACCAGAAGACAAATTCTGAGAAACAATTGGAGAATTTATTCTGTTTTGCATCTAATTGATCACACGTCAACATTTTCTTTTTAAAATGAAAAAAAGAATAACTTATCCTTTGATGTGTGACAATCAGATCATAGTCAGTCCTTTCTATCAAAAAATCATAGTGAGTCCTTTATTAGACTCCATACATACTTAAGTTGTGGTCAGTAGCAAATGCACTCATTTGCACCTAGCGTATCATTGAGGATTGTTCCCATTTTCAAGCTTAAATGTTTTACTCAAAACTGGAGGGCAAGCATAACCTCTTTTAGCTGCTCATCTAACTTTTCAAATTGTCTTATATTCATTCTTTATTCTGGGGTGCTAATTGATTTAACTGATATAATCTCTTGGGGTTAAACTGTGCTCATATTAGGTTGGGGAGAGGTTTGGGTTATTTTCTTGAAACATTTTATAAGGAAAAATTCCTTTTAAAAAAAAATTTAAATGGGTCAAAATTTATATTATGTTGGTCTGGCTACACTTGTCTAAATTCTTTAATTGGTACACATGGATTGCTCAAGCAGCTGGCCTGGGGGCTACTACTTGTCTCCACAGTTAATTTACTTTTGCAAGTGCAATAATTTATGCTTGTATTTCTGTATGAGGATATATCTCTTCAGAAAAGCTGCATTATTTTTTGATAACTGGTTTCTTTAGTAGGCCATAAGCTTATTGATCGATCCTTATATGGGAAAAGGTGATGTTTTGTTCTTGATAAGCTTTTCTATCTTCTTATCTCTAACGGTCCATAAAGCTTAGGTAGATGTCTACTTGCTATTTTATGTTTCTCAAAATCCTTCGCTGAAATATTATGGATCCTTGTAAGTTGGAGGCAACTAAATGTAGATAGCTATCTGTGTTAATGTTAAACCTCTTCTCTTCTTACTCTTTTGGTCTCTCTCTCACTCTCTCTTGGGCTTTTTGTCTAATATTCTTACTTCCATGGTGGGGAAAATGGGTTTGGTGTGCGATTCCTGAATTTTGGTTTCCATTTCCATTCATCATTTTTATCGAAGGTTCATAAAAGAATAGTGTCTCCTTACCCAGCACTTCGACACAAAACAACTGTACAGTATATCTTTCACAATCTGAATTTTGTATTAACTCGGAAATACAATGCTGCTACTTGCAGCCACTACCTGCCCCAAGGATAAGAAGCAAGATCGATTCTCTCATCTTCTTGTCAGATTCTGTCAAAGCCACCAAATTGGAAGAATATGTTGCCGCAAATAACAGTCGATATGGTGCACCTCAGCCTGATGCTCAAATAAGCAAAGATATGACTGATAGGGAAGTTGAAGCAGAGGTAGAAGTTGAAAAAGTTGAGAGGCCAGTCAACCTCCACAAGGCACTATTCTTTCTGTTTAATTATTTTATTTGTGTCTGTTATAGTCTCTCTTTTTGAACCTTCATCTTGAAACACTTGAACGGCAAGGGCAAAATGGAAATGAAAGGTATTCTTTATATGTTCTTTCATGTTTGTTAATCAACAAGTAACTGGTTTGCACCTGATATGGATACACATATCATGATCTGTTGTGGCATCAATTTAGAACATCGTGTTATAAATACTTAAACGCAAATGCAATGGCCACAAAGTTCTCTTTATACGATTTTGCTCCATTAGAATTTTACCTTCTCTCAGCATCTCTCTCACTTTTGTTTCCGATTTGCTTAATTACCCAATTATATGTGCATTTTATGTGTTTCCACTTGTCCTTGTGTCTTTCACCACATTACTGTTTTCTTGAATGGGTTCAATCCACCTTAGCTAACTTTATTTTATCATATGGAATGGGTTTCGATCCATATGTATATTGTCTGTACGCTATGACTTGTGAAGCAGTCAATATTTTTGCATTCAAAATTTGGATTTCCTTATGTGCATTCTTGACATCTTTGCTGATGATTCATATTGATTTACATTTTTATTTGAAAAACATGCTGTATGTAGGATATGCTGCCTTTCTCATGCGTTAACATTCTTCCTTCATGTGCAGGCTATTTTCTCCCATGATTCTGATGATGAAACGGAAACATTTAATTCTAAGAAAGTGGGGGATCCAGAAAAGAAGATTGAAGTGGCTAATACAGCACTAAGCCATTTGATTGTGGGTGACTTCTTAGATCCTTGGGAAAAGAGCTAGGTCTGGAGGTTCCCCCTATCGTACATAACTCGATGAGTAAAGCCAAGAATTCTGCTCCTGAGAAAGAAACTCCTAATGCTGATGCTGGAAATGCTAATACTTTGCCTGTTGAAATTTTTAAAAAATAGGAATTAATGAAAATTAGGAGATTGTGCTTGTAGTCAATGAAATATAATAGGAAAGTTTATTAAATAGGAAAGCTGTTATAAATAGGAGTCTTTTCCCTTTTAGCTTTGTAGTCTCTTTTATAAGAAAGACACTTATGTAAAGCATTGTATAACAAAATCAATATACAAAATTCTTTTTTACTAAATTGACATGGTATCAGAGCCAAAATTTGTTCTCTGACTCTTCACAGAAAAGAAAAAAAATAAAAAAACAAACCCTAGTTATCTCTCTGCACAACTCGTTTGCCCACCATGTCTGATGCTTTGTTCAAGTTTTCCCTTTCTGTCATTAACCAGTCAAACAATAATGCTACTCAAACCTAGATTCACATTCTGTTCAAATCACCATTGTTCGCCTAAATGATGACAATTTTTTACCATGGTCTCAATTCGTTGGAATGTATATTCGAGGGCAAGAGAAAATTAGCTACCTGACTGGAGAAAAGAAGAGGCCAACACCTCCAGACCCAACATATGCAACCTGGGATGCAGAGAATTCTTCTATGATTATGACATGGCTCGTCAATTCCACGGAAGAAGATATTGGTTGTAACTATATGTGTTACTACACAACCAAGGAATTATAGGATAATGCCAATCAGATGTATTTTGATTTGAGAAATCAGTCCCAAGTTTATGAGTTAACCCTAAGACTTGGTGAAATCTGACAGGGAGATGATTTGGTTACCAAGTATTTTAACTCGTTAAAACAACTGTGGTAAGACTTGGACCTATTCAACGACTACAAATAGAAATCTGCTGGAGACGTCAATCACTACAAGAAGATTGTAGAGGCTAATTGAATTTACAAATTTCTTGTTAGGCTCAACGTGGAATTTGATGAAGTAAGAGGGAGAATTATTGGCAGAACACCTCTTCGTTTAATTAGTGAAGTATTTGCAGAAGTAAGGAGAGAAGAGAGCCGTAGAAATGTGATGTTGGAAGAGAAGAACACCAATGAGGCTATTGAGACGTCTACCCTTGTTGCTTCTAATGCAATTGCTAACAAAGCAATGAATTCCCAGAGAAAAACAGAGGAGAAGCCACGAATTTGGTGTGATTATTGTAACAAGCCTCACCACACTTAGGAAATCTATGGAAAATTCATGGTAAACCTGTAAATTAGAAGAGCAACAGAACTAGTGATAGGACCAGCCGTGCAACACCCAGTGTTAATAAAGCTAAAGCAAGTCCTTTTAGCAAAGAGCAGATGGATCATCTCCTTAAACTGCTAAAATCCAATTCATCATCTAATATTCCTAATGTTTCTCTTGCTCAAGCAGGTAGTGAACCTAGTGGCCTTTCTTGTTGTTCAACTATTGCTCCCTGGATCATAGATTCTGAAGCTTCTGATTATCTGACCAATCTTTCTAATTTGTTTAATACCTACTTACCATGTTATAGTATAGAAAAAATTGGAATTGTAGGTGGTAGTTTTTCACCTATTGCAGATAAAGGTTTGATAAAACTCTTTGACAATATTGATCTTAAATTTGTTCTCCACGTTCCTAAACTAGCTTATAACCTTTTAGCTGTGAGTAAGCTGACCAAAGACTCTAATTGTCGTATTGTTTTCTTTGATTCTCATTATAAATTCCAAAACCAAAGTTAAAGGAAAATGATTGGCAGTGCTAAGATGATGGATGGACTATACTACTTTGATGGTGACTCCTTTAGTAATAAAAAAGCTTAAGGCTTTAGTAGTGTTAATTCTATCTCTGTTTATGAACAAATAATGCTTTGGCATTTTAGGCTAGGACGTCCTAGTTTTCAATATCTTAAATACTTGTTTCCTTCTTTATTTAAGGGTTTGAATTACTCTATTTTTCAATGTGAAAATTGTTATTTATCTGAGAGTCGTCCTACAACATATTTGCCAAAACCTCACATTCCTTCAAAACCTTTTTATATAATACATAGTGATGTTTGGGGGCCTTCAAAAGTCACCATTATTTCTGGAAAAATATGGTTTGTCACTTTTATTGATGATCATACTTGTTTGTGTTGGATATATATGATGAGTGAGATATCCAAAGTAGAAAAACTGTTTAAGGTTTTTTACAAAATGGTTGAAACTCAATTTCAAACTAAAATCAATATTCTTTATACTGATAATAAAACCAAGTACTTTAATGAACATTTGAGAAATTTTTTAAAGAAAAATGGTACTTATCATGAGTCTACATGTATGGATACCCCTCCAAAAAAGGGTATTGTTGAAAGGAAAAACAAACATTTACTTAAAGTGGCTAATGCTATGATGTTTTCTATGAATGATCTAAAATATAGGAGAAGCTGTTTTGACAGCTTCATATTTGATTAATAGACTGTCTACACGTATTTTAAAATATAGCACACCATTAGATTGTTTTAAAAAAAAATTTGCTACGTCACGAATTTACTCGAATTTACTACTAAAAATTTTTGGTTGCATAGTCTTCCTTCATATTCCTAACCACTTTAGGTCCAAGCTTAATCCTAAAGCCGTAAAGTGCATTTTCATAGGGTATGCTGTAAATAAAAAAGGATATAAGTGTTATCATCCCCAAACCAAAAAAATTTTTGTTAGTATAGATGTCTCTTTCTTGGAAAACAAACCTTACTTTTACAAAAATTTTCTTTAGGGTAAGAAAGTAGTAGAATATAAGTTTTGGGATTTATCTCCTATTCCATTACCGAATACTATTTTCACTACTCTTACCTTCTCTTTCCCTTAATAGCACTTATTCTACTACTGATCATGAAACACTAAGTTAAGAAAAACTGGTTCAAGATACTGAAAAGATAGGAATCTTAGTAAAATATTCTCAAACATTGTTGTATCTTCAACAAGGGGAGAAACACTACAAACGGATCAAAGGAATCCAAACACTAAGCTTCAGGTTTATAATCGAAAGAGACTTCATCACAAGAGTCAAGATCAACCTATAACTCAATGACCTAATCAATCCTTATCTCCGAGCACTGGTACCTAAACTGTTACAAGTATTCCTACTCTTATTCCTAATTCTAATCCACCTTTAATTTCTATCTTAAACATGCCATCAGATCTTGATATTTCTATAGCCATTAGGAAGGGCACTCAAAATTGTACAAATATCTTGTTGCTAAATACCTTTCTTACGATAAACTCTCTCACCTTTATAGGGCCTCCACCTCAAAAATCTTATCTTTATTTATCCTTAGAAATATTCAAGAAGCCTTGAATGATCCAATTAGAAGTTAGCTGTGATGGAAGAGATGAATACTTTGAAAATAAGTGGTACTTAAGAGATAGTTGACTTGCCTAAAGGGAAAAAAATAATAGGTTGTAGGTGGTTCTCACTGTGAAATTCAGAGTTAGTGGTAGTATAGAAAGATTCAAGGCAGGATTGGTCGTTAAAGGCTTTACCTAAACCTACGAGATTGATTACTAAGAAATATTTGGTCCTATAGCAAAGATAAACTTAATTCAGGTTTTATTGTCTTTGGCTGTTAATTTTAATTGGCCTTACATCAATTGGATATAAAAAATGCCTTTCTAAATGGAAATCTAGAGGAGGAAGTCTTTATGAGTCTACTTCTAGGATTTCAGAAAAAACATAGACCTAATAAAGTTTGCAAACTGAGAAAATCCCTATATAGTCTGAAGCAATCTCCTAGTGCCTGGTTTTAACATCTTGGAAAAGTTGCGAAGAGTTTTGGTTACTATTAAAGTCAGGCTAATTATACAATGTTTTACAAGCACAACAAAGAAGGTAAGGTTGCGATTCTAATTATTTATGTGGATGGTATAGTTCTCATAGGAGATGATATTGAAGAATTAGAAAGGCTAAAGATGAAGCTGTCAGTTACTTTTGGATCAAGGACTTAGGCACACTGAAATACTTTCTTGGAATGGAATTCGCTAGATTCAAAGAAGATATATTTATCAACCAACGGAAATATGTACTTGATTTACTTGGTGAAATAGGTCTATTTGGGTGCAAATCAACAGAAACTCCAATTGGACCTAACTTTAAATTATAACCTACCAAAACTAAGGAAGTACAGAACAAAGAGTAGTATCAAAGACTCGTTGGAAGACTGATTTACCTATCCCACACACGTCTTGACATAGCCTTTGCTGTAAGTATAGTCAGCCAATTTATGCACTCACCTAAACTAGAACATTTTGATGCTGTCTATAAAATTTTGAGATACTTAAAAGGAACTCCTGGAAGGGGTTAGATATTTAAAAGATGTGCCCACCTATAAATTGAGGCATACACTGATGTGGATTGGGCAGGAAATGTTGTTGACAGACAATTAACTTCTAGTTATTGTACATTTGTTAGAGGTAATCTAGTCACTTAGGTAAGCAAAAAGCAAAATATGGTGCCTAGAAGTAGTGCTGAAGCTGAGTTCAGATCTGTTGCTCAAAGAATTTGTGAAGTTTTATGGATTAAAAAATCTAAGACTCTCTAATTCTTCATCTATGAAGATTTATTGTGATAACAAGGCAGCAATCTTTATTGCTCATAATTCTATTCTTCAGGACAAAACGAAGCATATAGAAGTGGATAAGCATTTTATCAAAGAGAAACTAGATAATGGATTGATTTGCATGCCATACATTCCTACTGTTGAATAAATTGTTGATATCTTTACTAAAGGACTGCCTAAGAAACGGTTCGATAAATTAATTAGCAAGCTGGCTATAGAAGACATCTTCAAACCAGCCTTATCAAATAGGGAAGCTGTTGTGAATAGGATTCTTTTTTCTTTTAGATTTGTAGTATCTTCTATAAGATGGACCCCATATAAAGCAATGTATATCAGAATCAATACACAGAATTCTTTCTTACCAAACTGATAGATATCAAGTCTTTTTCCACTGTAAATGCTGTTAGCGAGACTTTGAGAGACCAAGGGATGCCTGATGAAAAAGAGACAGCTCAACAGGCTGAATCCCAAAAAGATAAATTCACTCCGGGCAGCCCTATGAATTGTGGTGACAAATATGAGACTCATTTGAGAGAATATAGACATAGTAAAGTTAACCATGGAAGGACTAAAGAGGATGGAAAATCTAAATTACCATTTAGCTGCCATCAAAATCGGGGGCAGCAATTCATCTTCGGAAGATGAAAGAAGTAGAAAACGATCTAGACCACACGGATATAGAAGCAGTGACTCATATAATGATTCATCTAGCGATCATCGGGAAAAATACCATTCTAGGTCAAAAGAGAGAAGGAAACAATCTTCTTGAAAAAAGAGTAGTAGTAAAAGAAAACATTGTAGGCATCATAAGAGGGACTCACCGAGCAATAAATCATACTATAATGTTGAGAAAGAACACGCTGTAGGGAAGAAAGACAAAAGGAAACATAGGGATTGAACTGTAAATCCTATTTTCTTTAATTCCAATAATATAATGTCTAACTCATTACTTGAACCAAAATTGAATTAACTAATTCCACTCTTACAATTTCATTAATATTTTTTGTTTTACTTTCTAAAAAACCAATATTTTAGTTCAATTTTGATTTTAGAAGAAAAAGGTCAAGGTGATTGTAGCCAATGATCATTCCTATTTACAAAAAATTTAATCAAACATATATTTCAAACAATACATTTTAAATAGATATATTCATATACATATATTTTATATTTTTATTTATATTAATTATGAGTTTTATAATTTTTTTTAGAATATATAATGAATGTAATATAATTTTTTAAATAGATATATTATATATAAAAAATAAAATGTGAAAAATCATTCATTAAAAAAAATTTGATAATTAAATATGAAAATATTATTTTTTTTTGAAAAAATGTGAAATTATTATTAAGAAAATAAAATATGAGAGTTAAAAATATTTTAGCATAAGTTTATTTTTCAATATTTCATAGATTTAAGTAAAATAATACAATATGATATAAATTTTTTATAATTAACAATTTAGTCTATATTATTTATAATTTATTGAAGGAAGAATATCCAATTTTTCCTGATTTTAGATTTAATACCCCATTATCCCTGTAATAGTTATTAATGTCCCATCACCTCTTTGTCGTTAGTTGTGTCATTAACATTTTGGTGTTTTAATGCAATTGTCCTTATTACTATTCAAAAGACAAATAAAGCAACTTTTTATGTCAGTTAATCTTGTCTTGGGATCCCAATATTTTAAAATTAAATATAAAACATTTATTTATTTATAAACATTAAAAAATATAAATACCTCATTCATTTTTCTTCTTCTTTTTGTTTCATTTCAAAGTTCACTTTTCTTTTCTTTCATGTCCAAGAAACACCTCTTCAAAGTCAATTTAAACTCAAATACTGGCCAACAAAAAATTGTGAATACTAAACAGCTGCAAAAAATAATTTTAATATAATTTTAACATGACATAATTATTTAACGAGAGAATGACAATGAGATACATATTTTTAAAAATAAATGTTAAGCAAGTATTCAAATTAAAATTATTTGTCAATAACAACCTTTCGTTATATTTTTTCATTTCTATTAATATAAAAAAGGTAAAATAATCCTTACGACTTGAAATTAAAAATTAAAAAATATAATTATATTTTATATTTAAGGATAAGATGGTCATTTTAATTTAAAATAAATATATTTTATTAAAAAAAAAATTATATAATAAAAAAAAAACCCTAAATCACCCTCTATTTCTCGTTGTCGCAACTTTTCTTCTCCTTCTCATAACACTGTTGTTTTCTTCGTCTGATGCTGCTGCTGCTTAGACCTCTCATCATCATCATCTTCTTCTTCTTCTTCTTCTTCTTATGCCACATTCTACACCTCCCATCTTCTTCTTGTTGTCTTTGCATACTTTTCAAATTCAGAATTTTCAATTATTTCTTCAAGATTTGGGTTTTTTGAAAGGGTTGAAGTAGAGTGATTTTGTGTTTATGAAATTGTGTGGGGTTTTAGGTGAAATCAAAAATGTGATTTTTTAGTACCCACTGGATTTATGATTTGTTTGGAACCTTTTGGTGCAGATTAAACTAGACCTAGATGTTGATTTATCATGTATTTCATTTTTTTTAACATTGAACTTTCTTTTTCAGTAATTGATGATTATGTGATTTTATAAGGGAAAAAGAAAGCCAGACATGAATTTAGTAATCTCTGGCAGAATTTTTTAGTCACCATTGGAGAGCTTATTACAGGTCTGGTGATTGGAGACGAACAAAAGGATTCTAAAATTGAGCAGCCAACATTTGTGTTATTAATTTGAAGAAAGGCTTGAAAGTTGTTGATAAGATCTATCATCGGTTTTGAGAATTTTGGAAAAAATCTTTGCTTTCTATTTCCTGCAACACACAGAAATTAAAAACCCTTAAAATTAATTGACACAATTAATTCAAGCTTAAATTATTTTTAATTGGTTTCATTCATTTAAGGGATACAAAACGATAGTATTGAAGCGTGGACATTTTTTGTTGAGGAAGATGTGGCTACAATAGAAAGTAATACAAAATTCATTGTTTCAACTGTTTTAGATCCATGACGCTTAAAAATGAAGTCAATTTTTTATTGTTAATTTTAATTTTGATTTTAATCGTTTAAAATAATCAATTATTTTTTATTTTAGTGTATTATGTTTATAAGAAAAAAATTAAAACTCAAGGACATTTATTTCGATGTATTAGCCGAAAGGGTAGTTACGTCATTGCAGTAGTTAAAGATAGTCAAATTGTAATAAAAATAAAAAAATGTAACGGAAATGATATTATTGATAAATATTTTCTATTTGAATACTTACTCGACATTTATTTTTAAAAATGGATACTTTATTGTTATTCTCTCTTTTTCAATATAATTTCAAGCTCAGTCAGTCTCTTTTTATTCAATCTGCCACTTTCTTTCCTCTTTTTAAAATATTTTTAATAAAAATAATTTCAACCAACAATATATAGAGTAAACACAAATCCATGCACAAAATAACAAACTTGGTCTTCGAATTTCATTTTTCTGCATCATGCACAAAATGACCTATCACCAAAATGGTCTCCAAATCTTCAAAAAGAGCTGCATCATGCATCAATTTTGCCTCATCAAACATCTCATCTCAGAAACGCCAAATTGTCTGAATATAATGCCCAAAAACCATACACAGGTTGATTTTGCTTAAAATTTCATAGCATGCCCAAAAAAAACCACAAATTAATACCTCAAATAGATAATACAACCTTATCAAAGACTTCAAAAGCTTACCTATATGTTACTTAGACCTACGCTGCCACTACTGTAGCGAGATAATATGATTTATCGGCTCTCTTAGGGTGATTTTGCTTTGTTTTGGTCTATTGATTAGATTTATTCCTGGTCCTCTTGCCATACTTGGACTGTGATGTCGCAACTACTTGAAAAAAAAAAAAATCCAAACTAATCTTAATTATGAAGAAAAAATGAATGCAACTAAGAAATTTGAAAATTAACTTTGCTTCAATTACCTGTGATGTTAGGTCTAGTGCTACTAGTTGTGGCGGTGCTTATAGGTGTGTTAGTAGTAGCTTCCTATTCCATATAAAAACAATTAACAGGTTGGTAAAGAATATTAATGTTTAAATTACCAAGATTTAGACAATGTATTTTTTATCTAACTTGCTACGTAGGATAGTTTCTTTTGTTGTGACGAAGGTTCTTGCACTTGCTACATCTCATAGCAAGCCTTGTTCTTTCATTTGGGACTTCGGTTCGCTCTTTCCTTATGTTATATTTTGGTTTGTCTACCTTAGCAACTATAATCAGGGGTTTCAAATCTATAAACTCAATCATTGGACAATACACTTTATCTGGGATTGGGTGTACGGTTTCTAAATAGGTTAGCTCATATGATGCTCTTGTCAAACTCTCGTCGACATAATTTGCTGGTTCAAAGTTTGACTGCATGGTGCAAGCTAATGCCTGCTTGCATGTTACCCCACTAACTTGGCAATCTAAACAATCACAATCACGATTGCTAACGTCCACGACATAATGCATGGCACTGTCCAACTTATAATTGATAACTTTAAACTCATCCTTACTTGATTTTACCACCACAAGCTTTCTTTCAATAGTTGAAGCCTTTTTAATCAACCGACTAGACCCTGGGAGGAAGATTGTTGGCCATTCTGCACATTTTTCTCTTCCTCGAATCATTCTCTTCATTAACTTTATTCTTATGAACTCTAATAAATCATTCTCCATTCCAAGATTCAGTCATAATATTTTTAGCATGATTAATCTTAAAGAAATGATTAAATTTGTGTACTAGGTTCATTCTTTATTAGCCATTCAAATGTTGCTGGTCCAATTTCCTTGATTTTTTTCCATTGCAATGTCAAAATCAACCTTGTTTGTTGCTCGTACTGCCATCTAAAAGTGTTCTTTCAATATCTTAGTAGATCTTCTGAAAGTTAGCATAGATATACAACTCTCTGAAATAGTTCGTTGTCTAAACACTTGACCTAACCCGAGCTGACTGCCATCACATGCTGCAGTTTGAACAACCCGCCTCTTAAGTCACTAACCATCTAACTAAGAGCATTGCTTGCTTCATTAGAGCTATCTTCAATGCCTCTATCAACATCAACAACAGAATCAGATATAACTTCTTCATCTTCGGATGTGTCTAAGTCATTACCCTCTAAATCATTTTCAGCATCGGTTACATATTTAATCAGATCTGCTTCATCATTATCAGTCCATTCAAGTGATTCTTTACTCATAACCTCTTTGTCTTTATCGTCAATTTCATGATTATTTTCATCTGATTGTCCTTGTCCACGTGTTGGCTTTACTTATGTTACTTATGGAACGAAGTCATTCACTACATCAGCTTTTGTTTGATGGGAAAGAGATAGGGAAGTCAATGCAACCATGTCCATCTCTAGCTTTATTACATCAACACATTTATCCAGGCTTTTTAACACATGATCAATATAATCATAATCTATTTCTATAACTCTTTTGTCCAATGACCAAGGGGCAATTGTTTTTATAATGAACTGCTCTTCGTGGAATTTGTGATGCTGGTGAAGAATCTCTAGTACATCATTGATGGGAGATGCCAAGGAACAATGATCCATATGAACACACCCTATTTTAACTTGGACTCCACAAAAAACCATTATCAACTCAAATATAGAATTAGTCATTTTGTACACATCAAAACCAACAATTTCAATGTAAATTTCAGAAACTATAATCATGTACATATACTAATAAATTACCATGTATAAGTACATAAACAATCAAACTTTTCAATATAGGTTTCCCAACAGAAACAAAACTCATGTATCATGTTAAAATCTCTCAATCATGCAAATATTCAACCTTTTCCATCAACAAGAAAATATGTGGACTTCAAATCAAACAGAATAGTAATTGATTACGGAACTGAAACAACATAAATTATTAAAATTAACATAAACATTGTAAATTATAAAATAATCATGTATCGGTCATTCTCCCTATAAAAATAACCAAAACACTTATAACCAACTAAACTTAAAAAACCCATAAAACAAAGATTCGTTAAAAATAATTGTAAAACAAAGCCTCTTTTCTCAAACAATTTTCAAAACAACGTAAGGTTTTAACACCGAATGATACACACAATCAACAAAAATAAAATCTCTAAACAAGTAACATTATCAATAACCCACCATATTTTCCAAATTTTGAGAGATTAAAATACCCACAACCCAGATCCCACTTATGGCTTATGGGATTTCAACTGGGTTATGGCTTTATAAAGAAAGGCAATTGAAGAAGGAAGAAGACTTCAGGTGATTAAGCTCAAAGAGATGATGTGAAAATCTTGCGTTATGAGCAGAAGTGAGGGAGTTGTCGTAGAGTGGACCGACGCTAACAGCAGTCACATGCCTAAACCGATCGAAGAAATCACAGGAAACTCCCTGTACGTGATGATTTGATTTTCCAAATCAAAATTTTAATAAAAGAAATAAAAAATAACTAAAATTAAACCATTATTTTAATTTACATTGCGTGCATTAACAAAAATAATAATTCAAACCCGAGTTCCCCATCCATAACGATCTGGATGGAGGTCAGAGCCATTCCACCACTTCCCTACAAAAATTTGAATTGCAGAATAAAAGAAATAAGACCAGCAGAAAGGAAGAGAACAGTAAGTAAATCTCCAACTGCTACAATCAAGTCGTTCATTGCCTTTTTCCCAGCAGACAAACAAAAGTTTTCTTGTAAAGAATAGAAATAGAGTGAGCGAGAGAAATTAAGAAGAGACTCAAATGAAATGAAATTAATTACTAGGTGAATAATACCGAGGCCAGGTATATATATATATTATTAAGGTAATTTGATTAATAATTTACAGCTTGATGAACAGAAAGAAAAGTAAAAGCTGTGAAGAAAGCAAAGGACGACAAAATCTAAGAAGCTAGATAGCGGATGCCAGACAAGTACTGAAAATAACTTGATCTGGATGTGTAAAAAGGCAACAACAGAGTTAAGGCGATAACAAAATAAAATATCATATTGCAGACGAAAAGGATCAGCTAGATGAAAAGAGGCTAGCAAGCATTTAATTAAATGTACATACGCTAGGGCCAAGTTCTATAAAGCTTTGCATGTGCCATTGTTGCTGAGGGTTAGGACTTTTCTGCTCGAAAATGATAGCTAGCTGGTGAGCAAGCGTTCTGTGCTTTCGCTGTTGGCCAAATACCTTTCCTGATTTTTCTGCTGCTAGTTTCTGTTAAAAGCTATACAGATACGGAGTAGCATTAGTAGATTGATTATTACTGATGAGTTAATTAATGGTTACACAATTAGGGTTCTTGTAAGGGACCAATTAATTAATTGTTTTTTTCTTTTTAATTGCATGGATTTGCTTTGATTTGTGCATATGTGTAAATGCAGAGACAAACATGGAAGTACGTGCTGCTTATTTTCTTCTTTTGTTACAGTTATGTCCCCTGCTGGTTGCCCGAAACCAAAGGGAGAAGAAGAGAGACTAATAACAGTCCTATCTCTTCGTGTTCAACCAAATATGTACTGTTACTTGAATCCAAACCAGAAAAGCAACCAAGTTAATTTCCTATACAAAATTAAATTATTATCTTTAAATTATCAAATATGATACTTCAATTGTTCAGGTAGCCTAATTCTGACGCAGAACTTATAGCGTAACCATAGAGGAGGATGAATAAGGCTTTAAGCATGGAGATGGATGGAGAGCAATCATTAATATTGATTGTAAAAGCAATATAAAGGGAGAATGATCAAGTGGATATATATATATATGTGTGTGTGTGTGTGTATTAGATGTAGATCATAAGAAAACGACACGTCATTTGTCACTCAGATACTAGGCCGGCATTATTTTCTAACTTAGACTGGTCCACAATTTTAATTTTCACCCTCGAACGACCATAACCTTAATTGGAGCTCATTGTTTCCGATGATGGTTCCATGTTTCTCGTGCCAACTCGCTAATTCCTTATCATGATGAGGTATTATCATATACCCCTCCTACAATTTGTCCAAATTTCAGTTAGATAAAAAGTATTAAAATATAGACACCTCCCTTCGTGTGATTCATTAGTTGCCCCAATTATATTTGACTATTGTCATTTCAATAATTTTAGCTTCAATTCCGTGGCATTTGAAAAATAAAAAAGCTATCCAATTTTTGGTTAGATGGTAAAAAAACACATTTATTTGCAATCTCACAAATAATAGGATTTTACCATCTTATTGTAAAGTTTTTCGGCCTTATTCTAACATGAACAATTATCATTCTAATTTAAAAGTAAATATTATACTATAGGTACATATTTAAGCTATCATATAGCTGTCATATGTAAACTCCTAATAAAAATATGATGTATATATAAATATATTGTAATGTGATATTAAAAAATTTATGTTATTTTGTTAAATTTCAGGGGCGTATATGATAATACCCCTTAATACGGAATTGTGTCGTCGGTTAGTGTCCTTGGGCCCAAACTTATGTAGGCTTTATGGGCTTTTATTATTTTTACAGCCTCCTTGACCCAAAACTTAGATTGGGCCACTACCAACCATCTTAAAATATTTGAGATGTATTATGTCCAATCCAATTTCTTTTAAATAGTGTCTCATTTATTCATTTTTATAAAATTATAATTTTGCTAGTTTGATGGAATTTATGCGAAGAAAAATCACAATATAAATAATTTTATTATTTTTTAAAACATTAAAAATTACATATACAACATATTAATATTAGATTAAAAATCTGAGAATTAAAAGTCAAAATATGTGCTAATATGACTCTATTTACATAAATTCACATTCAATTTAGACAAAATTTGCCTGATTTAAAGAAATCTATTCTAAATCTATTGTGAAAAATCAAATAATTTTTTGCGAAAAATTTATCTCTATTTAAGAGAAATATAATTTATCTCAAATAGAATGTAGGAAATTATTAAACTCTTAAAAATTAAATAAAATAGAGAACATAAACTTAAAAAAAAAAAAACAAGTGAAAAATTATCAATTCATATTTATATACAAATGTTTCTAACAAATATCATTATTCGTTATCGCTGATGCAATTTTTGCTCAACTTGATGATGTGAATACCTTGTCTACGCGTCTTACTCTAAAAAGTAAATGGTCCTTCTCTTTTTTATAAAACAAAAAAAGGTCAGAGCATGCCAGATTATTTTTTAACATAAACCCTCTGATGACTAATTCAGTTATTATAAAATATTATTAAAGAGAGAAGTTCTAAATTTAGAGAGACAAAGTTTTTCCCAAATGTTCTTGGATTTTTTCTTTTCTTACCTTCAAAGTAAAAATTTCATCTTTTACACTCGTTCACTGATTTAATATGGATTCTGTAATTTCTTTTGACAAGTGTTAAAGTGTAAACACCACATAGCATACTCATGACTTCTTATAACTTCATCACATGTATTTATTTCTGTTCAACTTTAATTGCTATCTCCTTTTTTAGGCCTTTGTGCTATTAGGAAAGATATTTAGTGCTCGTTTAGTTTGGCTTTTTCATTAGCCAAAAAAGCTTTTTTAATGATAAAAGATCTTTTCAAATTTTTTAATTTCGTTTGGTTAACAATAAAAAAGAGTTTTTGAAAATTAAAAAAACTGTTTTTCTTCTATTAGAAGAAGCCTAAAATTTGGGTTTTCAGTAATAGAACTTTTCTAACTTTTTTAAAAAGTAAAATTGTCTAAAATACTCTAATTTTATGTTAAAAATTTTATGTTATTTCTTTAAAATAAAATATTAAAAATTTGTTTATTAAAGTAATTACTCAAATTTTTCTCAAAAGTTATTTGTGACAACCAAACGATTAATAAACTTTTGTTAAAAGTTCTACTCATAAAAATTTTACGGATAAAAGTTCTATTTTAAAAAGTTTTATTTGAAAAGTTATACCAAATGAACCCTTAGTTATTTCTCTCTCCCTTACGTAAACTTTTTGACTTTAAGAAATAGCGGTGGATTTCATACTTAAAAAAACTGCTTCTTCTTTTTGAGTATTTACACATATTTAAGTGCAAATACTCTTTGAGAGTTCATATATTTCCAATTTAATGGAGCCTCTCCCTTTCTATTAAGTATCTACAAAATCTTGATAGAAAGCAAAATTAAACTTTTCAATTAAAGAAATCTCTCTCTTCTTTTGAGTACTTATTTATTTTACAATCATCGTCTTCCTCTCCTCTCCAAGGTCATTTTAATAATCTCCAAAAGAAGAGTTTCCCACTAAGTTAAGCATCATAAATTTAAGTTTTTAATTATTAGTTTGGCTTAAACCCATTAATTAAGATTTTTGGATATAACAGCTACATATATATCTTTTCAATTTTCATTCATGAATTAAACTAAGAAGTTGCCAAACTTATTTACATTTCGATCCAAAAATTCGTTCTAACACACATGTTATAACTGCTAATAAAAAAAACTCAAAATTAAATTGAATATAATTGTAATTTTATATCAAGGAATGAAGAAGATGAGTGAATAATTATTCTGTATAGAGTATGGTGCACATTAACATTATTGGATGTAATGAGTGGCACTAAAATGTTGGGAGCAAACATCACTAGTCAATATTTATAAAACCTTTTTCTTTCTGCTTATGAAATATTTTAACTAATAAAAAATCCAACTGCCAAAAGAAAAGTCATTCAAATCAACGGTGATTACACTGCCATCGGTTACTACTTGCAATTTTATCCGGACATGCACTCACCAGATCATGCCCTCACACAGTATCCAAAGTGGGCCTTTGTTTTTGCGTATCTGCCGATTAGAGACGAGCACGAACAAGCAAGCAGACGCAGAAGCTGAAGAACGTCGTCGTTCTGAGCGGAAAAATTATCATTTTTTTTTTAAAAGAAGGAAATAAATTGAAAGAAACAGCGAGAGAATCCTGGAGAAACAAACAATGGCGCAGGACTCGGAGAAGAGGTTTCACTCCATCATGGATAAGCTCTTTCAGTCTCCTAAATCGACACCAGGCTCCTCTAGGTTCTCTCTCTCTTTTTATGTTTTTAATTTTAACTTTTTTTCTTTGAGCGTTTGGTTCCAAGAAAACTGAAGAAGATGATGGAAAATGAAAATGAAAATCGCGATTCAGTCTTATTTGTGCATTTATATTCTAGCTTCCAGAATATGAGGAAGTGCTTAGTTAATATTTCAGTTAAATTCATTTTGTTCATAGTGATGGAAAATAAATTGATAATTTTTTGAAAAACACCTTTAATTTTTTTTAGTTAATTTAACAAAATATTAACTTATTTTTTTGGTTTTTCTAAATAAATAGTAGTTGTTCAGGAGTAGAATCGAGAAGAGGAACCAAGCGGCCGAATTCAGAATCTGTACTAGCACTAGTGGAACCGAAAGGCATTGCCAATGTAACGGATAAATATCAGCATTCTTCAGCTTCAGCTGAATCATCAGAAGCTCCGCTATGTAGACCTTGGGACCGCGGTGATCTTATGCGGAGGCTAGCCACATTCAAGTCTATGACATGGTTTGCCAAGCCTAAGGTTTGATTTTCTGGCCCACTGTAGTTGTTTGGTTAATTCTCGCTCTTTTTCTTTCTCTGCAGTAAATTATCTGAATTTAATTTATTCTGTATGCAATTTGAAAGATAGGTAATTTAAGTATTATAGGTGTGTGTTATTTATTTATTATTCTCTATATGTTTTTGTACGTGTTCTCTTTTTCCTTTTTTTCCATAGCTTTTCAATGTGAGTTTGATACAATTTGGATGTTTTTTGACTGAAAACCTTCCATCTTACGAGCCTTGAGGTTATTACGGTTCTTTTCTTTTATACTATAGTTTTTTTAAAGTCTCATTGACCTTGGTTGTAAAATTTTGAAGCACTTTGCTTGGCAAATGTTGTAATAGTATGTATGATCTTTATCAATGCTTACATTGTTCGGGTCCTTTATGATTGTCAGAATTAATTTGTCTTTGACTGAATATTAATATAAATTTGTCCATTAAGAGACCTATTGAAAGCCTTGAGGTATGGATCCAATGGGATTTAGTAATTTTGGTTGAAATTAGTATATGCTGTTCCTCACATATGCAGTGCTATCTGTTGCAGGGACCTGTTATTCTTTTGCCTTCATTAGGTGCTTCTTGGAGAACTTTAATTTTATATACTTATAATTAATCTGAAAGAGATGGAAAGATAAATTCTCGTGATTCTATTTTCCTGTCTTTGTAGGCTGTAAGTGCTGTAAATTGTGCGAGGAGAGGTTGGGTCAATGTAGACACAGATACCATAGCCTGTGAATCTTGTGGTGTACGTCTTCTCTTTTCAACTCCTTCATCCTGGCCAAAGCACCAAGGCATGTCCTTTTTCCTGTTTCATTAACCATTTGGAAAATGTTGTAAATTTTGCCATAAAATTTGGCCTGATTTTATCTAAATTGGACTGTTTCATATGTTCTCTCAGTTGAGAAGGCAGCCTTGGTATTCAGTTTAAAGCTGAATAATGGACACAAGTTACTCTGCCCTTGGGTTGACAATATGTGCGATGAAACACTGGCAGAATTTCCTCCTACAACACCGCCAGTTTTAGTCGACAAGTTTAAAGAACGTTATTCTGCACTCTTGCAACTATTAGCTCTTCCAGTAATTTCACCTTCAGCTATTGATTATATGAGAAGCTCCCAGCTTGAAGAATATCTTAGATGGTCTTCAATTGTGGAATATGGCATTGAATCCACAAAAGATTCACAAACAGATTCGCTTGGCAATGAAGGTGTAGACAATTCTGCCATCCTGTATTACCAGGTTTGATACTTGCTTGATGGTTTCTGAATTGTAATCTGGCAATATGAATGTATCTTTATGCATATTCTTTTAATCAGCAGCTTATGAGCTTTGGTGCATCTCATGCTGTTGCTCCCCACACTACCATGTATTGTATTTATGTGTTGACTAATGATTGATAACATTGCACTTGAAGCCAAGACATTTTCGATGCTCTTTTTGTTCTTTTACTTTGTCTGATTGCTTTCATTGGGCACTCTAATAATATTATCCAATGATTTCTAATCCACCACTGGTTTTTAAACTTGTAATTCAACTATGTGATGGAAGTCAATTTAACTCCAGTTTTCTTTATGTTCAAATTGCTTCTAATGAGTTCTTTCACTGAAAGAATTAATTGTTTTCTTTTTGAATCCTGATAATTTATTTTTTTAAATGCAATTAATAAAAATTGTAAAAGCTTTCAGTTGTACTGAGTTTTTATTTTTGCTCTCTCACATAATTTGTTTGTACTACTTGATTATTCAATTCGCATTTTGTATCTTAGGCACAGAAGCTCATAAGTTTATGTGGCTGGGAACCACGTTCGCTTCCTTATGTGGTTGACTGTGAGGATGGAATAAATAAGTGTGTCAGAGATGTTAATGGAGAGAATCCAAGCATCAATGTCAACTCTGCTGTTAGCAATGAAATTATTGACGTGACTGAAAAGTCTGGGGCACATAATTCCATTGTACTGGATTGCAGGCTTTGTGGTGCCAGTGTTGGATTATGGGCCTTTTCGACAATTGCACGTCCTGTAGAGTTTTTCAGGTTAATAGGACCTGCAGAAGTAAATGGTGAAAACAATTCTGGGACTCATGTTTCAGGCATTGAAAATCATGTTGACAATAGGGAAGTTATTGCAAACACTTCCTCAAATGGCGAACCATTATACAAGGAGAGTTCATCAAATTTAAATATGACGATTGCAGGGGGGCCACCACCAACAAAACAAAATTTTAAAGCAACAATTTCTTTACCTGTTATTGGCCGTGCTTTAAGGGCTAAGTTCTCTTATGACTCAGATTTTAGAGATAGTAGATTTGATAACCAAGAAGAAATTCAATCTGGAGCTAGGAATAAGAATTTGCTCCAGGAGGTGAAAGACCACGCAGAATGCAATAATACTGGAAACGTTGTTCAGGGTGAAAATATGGAGTTGTTACAGAGTAAACAGCAAGATCATGGATTAGATAGTTCTATAACTGATGATCAAATCCCTTGTTCCAACCTCAGTGAAAAAGGTGATACTTTTGGTAAGGGAAACAAGGATGATGTGCCAGTGGAAGGAACAAGTGTCACTGGCCAAGACACGGTTTCTGAAACTGGGACTCATTGTGTCACTACACAAAATCCCACAGAAACAGTGCATACTGTAAAAGTAGGCCGAAGTCAAAGTGATTTGTTGCCTGAAAATGTTGTGGACATCAATCCAGCTGCAGGGAAATTTGGTCATTTGGAAGCGGCAGATAATTCTGTCGCAACTGCAGATGCTAATTTAATCATTGGAAATGGAGAACATAGCAAAAATGAAAGATCATTGATGATTTCATCTTATAATGCTGTTGTGGCTCAAAGTCCTGGTAAGGCATACTATCCATAGTTTCCTAGCTCCTTTAAAAATATTTTCAAATGACACTGATATGTATTTGCTTCCCTGATAATCAATTCAATGATTTTAATATTGACTTTATTATACCCTTTCTTTTGTTTTGGCTGGGATCTATACTTATTTTAATTTACTGACAAGTATAGTGCATTTGTACTGACTTCTTGCATATTTGGTTTTCATGTTGACTGTGGTTTTTTCCCGTTTCCGCTGATTGATGTTAAAACCTTCTGCCTTTTTCTTTTGCAATTTCTTAGTCACTTCATTGTTATAGAGCTGTAGCGTTATTTCTAAAGCATTGTTGTCTGTTTTATGCAAATTTATTTATATCAATATTAATATTGTCCGGTAAGCATATATTTAACCACCCTCCATTTATTAATTAGAGATTTAATATGGTTGCTACAGTTGCTTTTCACAACTTTCTTTCGTATTAATATCTTTTGTGCCATATGGTGAGATTCAGACTAGGTAACAATTTGTTTCTGGGATCGAGTGACCAAATTATGGCCCCTAATAGTCTGATATTCTACCAGAAGACATTCTGAGAAACAAACGACTGGAGAAGTTATTCTGTTTTGCATCTAATTGATCAAACGTCAAATTTTTTTTTTTTTAACAAAAAAAAGATTAACTTCTCCTTTGATGTATGATCAATCCAATCATAGTCAGTCCTTTCTATCAAAAAATCATAGTGAGTCCTTTTTGAGACTTCATACATACTTTAGTTGTGGTCGCAAATGCACTCATTTGCATCTAGCACATCATAGAGGATTTTGCCCATTTCCAAGCTCAAATGTTTTACTCAAAACTGGAGGGCAAGCACCCTTTTCTAGCTGCTCATCTAACTCTTCAAGTTGTCTTGTATTCATTCCTTATTTTGGGGTGCTAGTTGGTTCAACTAATATAATCTCTTGGGGTCAAACTATACTTACATTGGGTTGGGGAGAGGTTTGGGTTATTTTCTCGAAATATTTTAAAAGGAAATTTTCATTTTAAAAAAAAAATTTTAATGGGTCAAAATTTAAAATACAGTGGTCTGGCTACACCCGACTAAATTCTTTAATTAGTACACATGGATTGCTTAAGCAGCTGGCCTGGGGCCTACTACTTGTCTGGACAATTAATTTATTTTTGCAAATGCAATAATTTATGCTTTTATTTCTCTACGAGGATATGTCTCTTCAGAAAAGCTGCATTATTTTTTGATAGCTGGTTTCTTCAGTAGGCCATAGCTTACTGGGTCTGACAATAGGTGGAGATATTTGAGGGGCATCAAAGGTATGCCTAGAAGAATTTGCTAAAATAAGTTGACTGCACTAGTTTATTTATGTTATTGAAAGGATGGAAGGTAAGATTTAGTTAAAAATTTTAATTGGCTTTTAACCAACAAAAGGTTGACATTCGTCAATGCTTTGGTGCTGAACAAAAATAGAATTAACCTGCCAATGCAATAATGCCTCAGTATGTTTCACCATTGTAGAAATATTAATTTTCCTTGTGCTGAGTTAATGGTGTATTCTGCACACTGCAGCCTTTACTTTTTGTATGAAGTTTCATATGATCTGGTGAATTATGAATATTGCCTCCTTTGATGATGTTTCTTGCTCCATGTATTTCTAGCCTTTGGAGTTAAATCCTAACTTGCATTTTTTGTTTCTTTTTTCCTCGTAAGTTTTGTTATTTGGTTGCAAGAGTAAGATTAACTGTATTCCTCCATTACAGGAACAGATCCAAAGAAGCTACATGAAGAGACTGCAATGAAGTTTGATCCAATCAGGCAACACAGGCATTTTTGCCCCTGGATTGTATCAACAGGTAGTGGATCACCTGGCTGGCAACAAACTCTTTCTGCTTTACTTAGGCAAAGAAAGCCTTCTCAATCATCACCTGCAAACACTCCTCCATCTTCCTCGATTATTAAGGTAGCATCCTTATTTGGGTTATTCATTCATAGCAGTGATGATAACTGTATCTGCAAAGGGAATGAGATTCACCCTTACTTTATTCAAATTTTGTTAAAGCCTCCTGCCTCCTTTCCAATTTGAACCTAGTAAGTGTTTATATCCTGCTATATTTAATTCGACAGGTCAATGATCCCATTGCCTCGGTCAGAAAGCTGTTCATGTCTCCGGTCCCCAAAAGAATGAAACCCACTCCCAAGTCTAGCTGAAATGTTTGCAGACCAACCAGTTTTGCTGACCTCTGGGCATCTATGAGTTTCCAAAAATGGCCTGGATGAGACTCCCTCCCTTATCTGGTGGTATGAATATGAGTTATGTCTATAGAGATGTATTTTTGTTGATCGTATAGCAATCAAAACCCATTAAAGTGTGATTTATACATACTGTTATAAGGACAAAAGTTTTGGCAAAGCAGCATTCCATTCGTTTACACTGATAATGAGTTTTGAATTTTCACCTTGATCGAATATTCAATGCCTCCTTGCAGTGTCAAACATTGTAACGATGACTTTTTCTTTCCGAAAATTGGCAATTGAATGTATTATTCACATGAAATTGTTCTCTCGTTATACAAAATTGAATGAACAAGAAAGAGTTGCAAATTGATGTTATTCTATCATGCCACAATTTGTGACCACCACCTTTGAATAAGGGCGGTTGAAGCCGCGTTCTGCCACAACAGCTCTTTTGTCCCCGATTAGCTTCGCCACCCTGCTTACCAAACAACATATGATTGTTTAATTCTCTTTATGATAGCTCGGAAGATCACAAGCAGTTTAGTTAGAAAAAAGGAAATAGCAAAATGAAACACTGGAACAGACATTCATGTTGTGGTTCAACCAGGAAGAAGATAAGGACAAGACATCCAAGGAAACACAAGGGTTAAAATAACTAACCTGAAGTATGGAGAACCAGTATTCTCCTGCACAGTCTTCACCTGTCCAATCTTCTCAGCAACCTCCTTTCCTTCCAGGACTCTTCCGATAACCAGAGCTGAAGCATCCAGCTCTGGGGCATCCTTTGTGGCAATCACAAACTCTGTTCCATTTGGGTCCTTACCTACCTCCTCTTGATCAATTTCCAGCTTACCTTGCCGGGCAACCAGCTTCAGCTTCGGAGGTGGCTTCGAAGGGTCTCTCACTACAATGCTGACAGTTCCAGCCAAGTTTTTAGTTCCGGGACATTTTTCATTGCTTCTCTCCCATTCTTGAATGAGCTTGTCAACTGCCAAATTGCTTCCTGTTCTATTAGCTAGCTCAGCATCTACACCATACGATCTCACTCCTCCGTGTTGCACATAATTTGGCATGATTTTGATGAACTCTTTCCTTCTGTAGCTAATCCCAGCAGTCCCACTGACAAGACTAATAAACCTAGCAGCTCCAGCCGGAGTACTGTCTCCATATAATCCTATGATAATGCGACCAGCAGGTTGTCCGTCAATCGATATATCAAGAAAGGCTCGTTTACTGGGAACTTCATCGGCACATTTAGGACTACCATCACTCAAATTCCCCTGTCCCTCATCTTTGTTGTTACTTGGTGATTCTTCTGCTCGCGCCTTGGACACGTTGAATGGTTCCAGGACTGGAGTTCCCAAAAGAAGAAGCAACGAAGAGTTGCCGCAGACTGTGAGCTCTCGGCGTGATAACTTGCAGGTTTGCTTGAGGTTGGGATAAGATGGAGAAGTGGGCAAGTTCTGGAGTTGTGGAGGAATTATTGGTGATGAAGGTGTTGGAGGAAGGATATGTGGGGAAGAAAAATTCAAGGCATTTTGTCTCCGTAACATTTCTAGTCAAATATAGTTCTCTGAGTTATCTATCTTCACTGCCTTCACAAATTTCTCCGAGTTTTAGTAATAAACATAAAAAGTCTGCGTCTGATTGTATTTGGAGTATGAGCTTTTCAGGATAAGAAAAGATACAAAGCCAATCCATCCATATGCTTGCAAATGTCTCATTTTATGGCACCAAATGTACATCACTAAAATGAAGAATTCTTGTGGGCCAACTTTCTGATTTAGAGTCAAGGTTCTCAAATTTTATATGGACCATAAATTTGTCAAAGTAAAATTTTGATCCACATGTCACTTAAAATATATAAAAAAAAATTATAATTTTGTTTAAAATCGAAGCATTTCTGATTTTTTAAGTATATTTATTGTAAAATAAAATTATTATACTAGTAACAAATAACAAATTTTTATTAAAAATTAGTTGTTATCGTATATTTTAAACGTTATATTTTTCAATAAAGCAGGGTGTCATGTTCTAATTATATTCATTATTATTCACAATCTATTTTCAAAACAAATAATAAGAGTTTAGAAAATAAGTAACAAATAAAATCATTTTCCTTTTTCCCACGTGCAAAGAAGAGAACGAAGTTAAAATTTGCCACCTCATCATCAGCACTAGGGTTTAAGCCAAAACCCCCAAAATCAAAAGCACTACTGCAGTAATCACATTTCATCTTCATTCTTCATTTTGATGGCAAGTCTTTCAGGAAGACTTTATCGCTCTCTTCTCTCAAACCCTGGGGGGATCTCTCAGGTTGCCAAACCCTTCTGCACCGCCACCCTCTCCTCCTCCTCCTCCTCCTCCTCCTCTCACGATCACAACCCCGACTTGGATGAGTCAGCTGTCGATTCGGACACCGACTCATCATCAACTCGGAGCCCCGGTGAGCAACAACCCCTTTATGATCGGCCGCTCGAGAACGGCCTCGATGCTGGCATTTACAAGGTAAACCTTCACTCACCCAAACACTTTTTTACTTTTTTTTTCTTTTTCTTTTTCTTCTAAATTTTATTATTAATGTTTGTAGATGTATGTTTACACAAAACACATTCAACCACGGACTTAATTTGCACAGTAATTTAGTGAATGGTGTTGAATTTTTTATTATATTGAGGGAATGGAGAAATTTGTTCGGCATTTGATTCATTTCTTGTATGGGTTTCTGTTTTAGGCAATATTGGTAGGGCAGGTGGGGCAGAAACCTGTGCAGAAGAAGCTGAAGAGTGGGAGGACCGTGACGTTGTTCTCACTCGGAACAGGTGGGATTCGTAACAATCGGAGGCCAGTGGACAATGAGGATCCCAAGGAGTATGCTAGTCGGTGTTCAATTCAGTGGCATCGGGTTTCGGTTTACCCAGAGAGGTTGGGTGGGACTGTCATGAAGCATGTTGTTCCTGGGTGAGCTTTTCTATCATGAATGTTTAAATATATGGTCTTATTTAGGTTGGAAATGATGATCCTTCTTGTAGAACTACTATCCATTCTATCTTAGGTGTTCTTTATGAGCCTTTTGTAGGAAACCTTATTTTATTACTAAACCATAAAGAATGAAACAGGCTATTGAAGGGTAAAACTTTTGATCTCAGTCTTAGCAGTAAATGCATATTCAGAGGTAGATAAGTGTGCAGATCAAATAAAAAAATTGCAAACTGGTTGTGGTTAGTATTATGTATTGCATTAATTCTTATAATAACAAGATAATATGGCCATACGCTGGTGGACTTTTGAACAGATGAAGTTTTTCTTTTCTGTTTGGGAAGGAAAATGAAGGCAAAAATTTCACTAATTGCAGTTGAATGAGATCTCACTTTAGGAGAAGAACAGAAAATTCTGAAAAGAATGCATGCATTTTACATGTAATCAAGAATTTTACCACTCCATAATTCAAAATTTAATTCTTCAACATTCAGGTTAAGTTTGCTTGGTTTACTGAAATGTAGAAATTATCTTAGTGAAAATTCTAATTAACTCGTGTGGTGGAGGAAACTTCTAAACATATATATATATGTAAAATGTTGATTGTTGTACTAGATGATGCTCTGAAATGAAAAGGTGTACTTCATCCTATCCTGCCTCTGTGTGATATCAACTTCATGTTACAGAACATTTCACTATCTTTGTTGTTTTTGAATTATTACTTTCAGGGTTTCTTTATGACTGTTTTGTTGTTTCTGTTCTGAACGTTGATTTACTCCTCCACATTTGTATTTCTATTTGTAGTTGCAGGTCATTTACATATCATCTCAGTTATAATACCATAATTCTTTTGTTTTCTGTAGATCAATTTTATATTTAGAAGGAAATTTGGAGCAAAAGATTTTCAATGATCCAATAACTGGCCTTGTCCGGCGTATAAGAGAGGTTGCTATTCGTCGTAATGGTACTTACATCATTGCTTCTCTTCATTGTGTTCCGTAGCACAAAACAAAGAAGCACAATTACTTATCTTCCATTGCCTATATAAATTGTGACATTTTTTTTTTTCTTGGAAAAAAAATCATCTGAGCTGATACACATTTGATTCATTTTTGTTGCATATTACCTAGAGTTGTCTTTAAATATTATTTTCCGTGATTTATAGGTATCTGAGTTTTGCTGCTGGGTTCATTTATGAGTGATAAAATACAAGTTCTCTGTTAAAAGGGACACAATACTTTCTAATGCATGTGGACAACTTGACATAATCATCTTCTAATATATCATTGTGATTTTTGGATATCAACATTAACTTCTATGCTTGTTTTGAACCATGCGCAAGCTCGATTTAACTGTTAAACACTTCTTTATATATATGCCACTTTCTTTTATTATCTGATAGTTATTATATTATCACCTGTATAGACATGCTTACCAATTTTATTTTCCTGATTCACGCACATTTAAAATGAAACAATGAATATCAAAGAAGCAATAAGAGAGATGCATAGTTGGATAAATGTTAATTTAATAAAAGATGGTCAGTTTCCCTATGTGATATTTTCTCAAGAACATTAAGTCATAAGAATGCAGAATAGAGGGGAATGGCAAGTTAAGGGTGGTGTTGACTACCCTTATTGTGAAAGCTTAGCCATTGGACAGGAAAAGAAAAAAAATTTGGAAGTTGATGACCCTAATTTTTTAAAAAGTCCAAAGAGTGAACTTTTTTATGTTACTTTTAACTTGCTTCAAGACATTTTGTAGTGTAGTCTTTTGGCTAGGCAACTTGCTTGAAGACCTTAACAAGTACTATTAAGGCAGTTTTCCAGACCAAATGTTTGTGATTATTGTTTGTCCATGTACCCAATCAGATTATGTCAGACTGACTTCAAAGAGAACCATATTTGCTGATGCATCTGTTCTCTTAGGGATCAAAACTTCAGAGAGGATGTCGAAGAAAAGAAAGAAAGAAATTTGTCTATGTACTCAAATTAATTGTCTTCGTAATTAAGAACCTAAAACCTTTATCCAACCAATTGCATGGATCTGACAGTGAAATTGCCACCTGCATATAACTTTGTCTGTCAGAATATCTCTGGAGCCATTAGATGATTTCACATTAAATTTGGTTAATTTGTAGTGATAAAATCTTAGATAATGTAGAAGCTTTTGCAGTTGTGTATGATGATGAAGCTTTATTATTAGCTGGTAGAGAATTGCAAAGTTTTGATAATGCAGAGTTTCTCCATCATATTTAACAGACTTTACAAATGTGGGTTTGTCAGGTCGGCTTGTGTTCTTGGGAAAAGGCAGCGATGCGCAGCCACCATCTCTATCACAGGCTAAAGGTGTCGGATACTACTGAAAGCATTGCTCGAAGTGGGAACAACTGAAAATTCATTAAACATGAATCTGATTTTCAATTCTGTAATTATATTCTTGACTTTGCTTTTACATAGTTGTGAGGAATGCATAAATTTAGTCCTCAGCAAAAAGATCTTTGAGCAAATTTCTTTGTTTTGTGGGCTAATGATTTATGTTTCACCTGTCACTTTTATTTTAGTGTAACATTCCATTTGTTGTTATTTAATCTATTTATCATTACGGTTGGCAAAAACTCGAAGTTTACTCGGGTTTATAAAAGCTCAGCTAGGCCCGGATAAATTATTAAGTTCGTGACCGAATTTTATATTGTTCAAGCTGGGCTTTGACTCAGTCTGAAATGGGGCTTGGCCTCTAAAGTCCATTATTTTACCATCCGGGTTGGTTCGAATTTTACCCGAGCCTAGCCGGAAATATATTAAGGTATTATATTATCATTATATATTTTATTTTCCTTTTTTCAATTATATGAGGCATATGATAATTGTCTTAATAATACGTTTAATCTTATCATGTTTTAAATATTTATATAATATTTAAGACATTTTTAACAAAAGAATAATAACTATCTCAGGCTAATTTTAACATGGTTCTTAATCTTTACAAAGTGACAAAAAAAATATGAGCCTTGTTGCTTTGATAAAGTATAGGTAAGAATTTGATGACTAATACAAGTACATAGGTTGTTGTCGTTAATTTTTGTAATGAAATAATCTTTAAAATTTGTTTATAGTCTTTTTTTTTATTTTATTAAATTAAATCATAAAATATAAGAAATTGCGTAAAATGTCAATGTTATAAATGAATTTATGAATTTTAGATATCAAATATATGGACTTGTTTGTTACTTTCACAAATTATAGACAGAAATTTGATAATTAACCTTTCAAAAAAAAAAAGAAAAGATAATGTAATTTATGGCCAGAAAATTTAAATTCAAGAGGAACATATCACATGTGTTGGTTTGACAGCTAAGAGTATGTGCTATTTGATCCTTTCAGGTGATTGCAATTTATAGCAAATTGATTGAGACAGAAATCAATTCACATTGAATGATCAAAAATTACTTTGCAATTTCAAATTTATGAATTAACCATTTTTTTTTTTTAAATTTTTGTTCGTAAAAATTTTCATTCGTAAAATATTAAACTTTTATTTTTTATTATTATTTAAATTTAAAATAAATTAAGAATATCAAACATATTTTAAACTATTTAACACACAAACGGAAAAATTATGAATCGTTAAATTCTTATAATGTGATTTGTGCATTAATCATAATAATAATAATAATAATAATAATAATAATAATAATAATAAAAAAAATAGGATAAACACTACATTAAATATAGTCCTTTAAAACATGTTTGTATTATCCAAATTATGACCCAATGTGTTTCTTTTATGTTCCACATTTTGGACAAAACATTCATGTCCTATATACCACCATTTTAATCCTTGTAGTTTTTGGTGGAAGAAATTTTGGATATGATCATTCTATACTCAGATTGTTAGTTATAATATTTCCATTTTTTTTATGCAATAAAATTCAAATCATAGTTATATTCATATTTATATTTTTGCAATAAAATAAATCCATAGGCTTCCTAGTAATTATAAACGTTCAGCGCAGGGCTGCAGGCTTTTAAGTTTTTATTTATTTTTTTGGTTAAATTATATTTTCAATTTTTTTTTATTTATCCCGTATTTGAAAAAAAAGGTTATTGACGTTACGCCGTTACATCGTTACATGTAGCGTTATAGTAAAACTAGGGCCGTTAACGTCATATGGGGCCCAATCGTCGTGGCCAGTGGCTGACGTGGACTCGTACGATGCAAGTGGAGTGTCGCAGTCACAGTTCACCGCACTAAAATAAAGGCCGTAAAAACGACAAACAAAAAGGACATAAATAACCGACGGCACGCCCTAACGCAACCACTTCCCCCTCCCTTAAGAAAATATTATTAATAAATAGATAAAAAAATAAAATAAACCAAACGACACGACAGCCACTGATTCGTATCACTATTTTTAATCAGCAAATTACAGCCGTACACGTGGGTCATCTGCATTGTCAGCTGATGACGCGCTCATGCAAGCTTAATGGTCTCTGTCTCCTTTTCTAATGTAAATTCGAATGGTTTGAAGTTGGCCGAGGTAATGACACTTGGCAGTCATCGAGCGGCACTGATCGTCTCAAAGTTGACCGCCATGATATGATATGAAATATTGAAAAAAATGCGGACGTGTAAGTATTTATTATGGAAAATACGTCACATGTTTTAGTCATTATAGGATTTTAGCATTCGAATTTTATTAAAATTAAGCTTTTTATTTTATTAGATATGATGAAATTATTAAGGATCACATGATTGACATGCCAATTCGCATTCTAATTTATTTTTTTCTAATTATTTGAGATTTATTAATTACATGATTGAATGCTTAGATGTATAGAGATATCTTATGATTTGAAATCAATTAATTCTATTGCAATTAAGTCAACTGATTATTATTTTGTGGGACAGGAATGGATTAGAGTACATCGATATATAATACAATCTTTTTTAAAATTTTAAATTCCAATTTTTAATTGAAAAAATTTAAAATTATGAGAGAAGAATTGAATTGAGAATTAGATTAAAAAATTTTTGAGAACGCAATAAAAGGTCAATTGACATTAATTCTAAATATGAAGAACCCTTTGAACAGTCCCAATTTGACACGTCAGCAATGCACGTAGGTTTGAAATAGTGCGAGTGCAAGTACTGTATAGAATCCAAACAACCATGTAAACACTTTCGTTTGTAATAAATTTATCTATCATCACAAAGATGTCGCTGGTTCATACCATATTTATTTAACCTGCCCAAGCCAATCCAATTTCTGTGCATACAAAACAGCTAACTCAAACCCTTTCATGGCAACTCAATTTATTGTTGTGTTCTAACACTAGACGAAATCAAAACTCAACTCAAAGTCAAGAGACAGATAGACAACTCACCTGGGGTTGTAATAATATAATATTAGTATTAGTATGACCTCTCTGACGCAAACCCACCTCAAAAAACTGGGATTCTAGAGAGAGATCAGAAGGAAAAAGATTAATGGATGTGAAGAAAATAGCGGTGGTGGTAGAAGATGTAGAGGTAGCAAGAACAGCTCTTTTGTGGGCACTTCATAATCTTCTTCGTTATGGGGATGTCATCACGCTGCTTCATGTGTTTCCTCAGTTGAAATCGAGGAACAAGAAGAAAATCAGGCTGCTGCGGTTGAAGGGGTATCAGTTGGCTCTTTCTTTTAAGGATATATGCAATGATTTCTTTAACGTGAGTTTTTGTTCGTGAATTAGGGAATTTGTGTGGTTTTTGATTTGTTTTATGGACTGATATTATGTCTATGAATGTTCGTATAGATTGGATAATCAAGAGAATTGTGTTACAGACAAATGTTGAGATTATTGTTACGGAAGGCGATCAGGAGGGCGTCAAAATTGCGGCTCTGGTGAGGGAGATTGGTGCTTCTACGCTTGTTGTTGGTCTTCATGATCAGAGCTTTCTCTACAAGTGAGTTAATCATCGTTTTTATATAATCTGTAATTAAATTCTGAACTGTAAGTTGTTTCGTTGAATCTGTTTAATCATGAAGATTATAATGCGTTTGATGATTTGCATAATGCTTTCTGGCATGCGTGAAAAGAGATATTTGTAGCCTTTTTTGATTTGGAAATGTGAGCTTCCTAGAAAGCACAACTAAAAGGCAAATAGCTAGCTAGTCAACTCTCTCATGGACCTTGGGCTGCTGAGTTATGCCTTTTTTTTTTTTATTTGAAAATTTTATCTAAAAGACAATCTGAGCATGTGAGTTCAGTCTTTGAAACGGTTGTTCTAAAACTCCATAGCTGCTGCAGCTATGGTGGTGCAGGAGCCAAACTGTTCTTGGGGTTGGGTTACAGCAGATATTAGTTTGGTGGCTGACTCTAGCCTGTGGTGCGTTTGAGTGAATCACCCTAAGAAACATTAGAATTAAGTTGGTTTGTCAAATATGGGGCCAAGCTGTACTGTATGCCTAGACCAAATAATGTGCTAAGCCATGTGGTTGAAAATCACTTATCTCCTAGGTGATGCCCAACTGGGAAATTCAAACTCCAACAATAATTTCACTGCCAATGCATTCAGCAATCAAACAAAAAGATCCTTTTAGAAAATGGTTGCTTTAAGAGGTCCAAGCATTGCATTTTAACAGAAAGCGGCTCTCCTTCAAATGGCTAATAATTCACTTAGCTTAATTGGCTGTGACTAAACTCCAAAGACTGGGTTCTCTTCCATGAACTATGCACAAATGAAAAGCATTGGTTCTTGTGAATTTACTGTAACCAAGGGGATCAATTATTTATAGAAACCATTAAATGGAACTCGAACCAGTGTCTGTTTGCATATAATGCAGGTTGGCTTCGGCCCACAACAATATTGCTAGCAATTTCAATTGCAGAGTTCTTGCCATCAAACAACCTGCAGCATCAACACCACTGAGGACCCAGAACAAAGCAGCACCAACACTGGACAGTTCAACTAACATGGACTTTTCGCAGATCGAGATTGCTAGATTACAGTGAGATTCCTACTTTCTATTTCTTAAAATCATTATTCACCTGCTCCCTTGATTAAGTTTTCTAGTGAGTTACAAGTTAAAAAGTCTCTTTTCCATATTGACCCAGATGCCCTTTTGTTGCAAGAATCAAAAGTTTTTTACTTGTTTGATAATCATAGCCAAAAGTAAAGCATGCATTAAGGACATATATCAGAAGTATGAAAATGTTATGTCCTTGGCCTATGATATCTAATGAATACCATGAATGCATTGCAGAGTACCTGATATTCCACCACCAAAAATCCCATATCGAATCTGCCCAGACCCTTCTGCAATAATTTGGAGATCGAGGAAATCAAGAAGAAGAAAGGAGAGTTCTTGAAAGTAGGTTCACTTTTAAGCTAAAATATATCTTGCAGGCTAGTTAAACGTCCGACTGATTGAGCTCTTTTTCATCAAGAAGATGTTTAGGCAAAGTTTCACACCACACACTTAGATATACAGAAGAATAGTGGAATTGACATCATATACGTGTTGTGCTTATAAATCTCTGATTTATGAAAGGTTCGATTATGTCATTTTAGTTGTACACAAACTGAGAATCACACTGTATTTATCTTTCTCTTCTTCTTCTTCCTATATGCAACCAAATTTTTCGGCTTCAAATCGTTCTTGAGGACACTCTTTCAACTATGGCGCATTAGAACACATTGATGCAAGCCCAGGGAATCATAGGCATATACCACTAAATAAAAAAATAACTCTAAGTTCTCTACTGTCTAATAAAAACTTCTCATTTAGGACTTCCATTTCTATAGTGAGATGATAGCACATAATTGCATTAGGGCTTTATATCATGATTTTATTGGATGATTTCGTAACAATGTTTCCATATAAGATTATCTCTAGGGTGACATTGCATAAAACTATATTAGCCCCCAGTAGTTAGGATGCTTATAAATCATTTAAAGGGGATGATTGTAATAACAAACAATACTCCTTTATTTCTATTTTCAACAAAAATAATTGGTAATATTTGATTTTTTTTTTTTTAGAAAGTTAATTATACTCCAAAAAAGGATTCAATATTAAAAAATATTTAATTGGAATTTTCTTTGTTAAGAGTTTATAGAATTTAGATTTTTTCAATATCCTAAGTGATACTGGAACTTAAAATCACTTATACTATCTAAAAAATTGTACCAGTTTGAATAATTGATACCTACAATATTAAAAGATTCTCTACATGTTTTTATTTTTCTCTGTTATAGTTGTTACATTGTTAGATTTTTTAAACTAAGATAAAATTAACGTGCTAGTAAATAATTATTATCAAGAGGTTTTAATACATACCTTCTCTAAGATTTAAAATTTTAACACTTAGATGAAAAATTTAAAAAAACACACATTTACCTTCTCTAAACTATTAGTTGACCATCTAATTTTATTTATATAACTATAATACCCTTAATTTCAAAGTAAAGTAGAAGAAATTTAATTTGTATGTAATCAAAAATAATTTTAATTTATATTTATATTTATTTAAAAATTAGAAATTTAATTAATGATAATTTAATTTACGATTTTAACACTTAAATAGAAATTTTAAGGAAAGACATACTTACCTCCCTTGGACTGTCAATTGACCATGTATTTTTACTTAAAATGATTATAATACCTTAATTGCTTCAAAATAAAGTTTAAGAAACTTAATTTTAATTTATTTGATGTTCAAAAAATTAAAATAATTAAAATTTTAATTAATGACAATTATAATTTCTATTCATTTAATATTTATTTAAATTAAAAATTTATTTTAAAATTAGCAATTTAATTATGTTGATATTTTTTCTAATTTTCCTATTATTGTGTAATTCTATCAAATTTTTTGTGTAAACCCAAAAGTTTACATTTGCTTTACGAGTCATAAAGTTGATATTGAAATGTGGATTTATAATGAATGTGTATGATATATATCTTCTATTAAAGTGTTTTTATAAGAAGAGTAAGATTGATAAACTTGTAAAATTGTTTAGTGAAATAAAAAAAATATAATTTATCACTGGAGAATTTGCAAAAGAGAGGAGTAAGAAAAGTGACGGCTTTACATATTAGAATTTGACATTTGGATAAGTATGGTATATGAATAATAATTAAATTCCTATTTTGAGTAAATATTAAATAAATGTAAACTAAAATTATCAAGTTAAATTATCATTAATTAAATTCTTAATTTTAATAAATATTATATATACGTAAACTAAAATCACAAATTAAATTGTCATTAATTAAATTTTTAATTTTTAAATAAATATAAATATAAATTAAAATTATTTTTAATTACATGCAAATTAAATTTTTTATACTTTAATTTGAAATTAAGGGTATTATAGTCATATAAATAAAATTGAATGGTCAACTAATGGTTCAGGGGAAGTAAGTGTATTTTTTCTTAAACTTTTCATCTAAATGTTAAAATCTCAAACCTCAGGGGAGGTATGTGTAAAAACCCCTTATTATTAAAAAATATTAGTCCAATCATTAAATTTTCTGTTTTTTACATTTATTTTTTTAAAAAATAAACACAAGTTATATTTAAATATTATTTATTTTTTAGGAAACTTACAAAAGGGCATTTGTTTTTTTCTTAAAAAAAGAAAAGTAATATTTAAATTTAGAAAAGAACGTTTGATTTCGAATTAATAGGAAAGGAGGGAGGGGGCGAGGAGTCGGAGTCGGAGTCGGAGCCTAAGCAACCGAAGCTAGCGGGTATATTGGGCTCAGTAAACTAACTCTTTCCCTCTTAGTTAAGCCGCCAGCAGCCCACTACTTTAGCTGCCGCTGCTGCTGCTGCTGCTGCTGCAGCCTGCAGCCCACCACCATAAATAATAATAATAATAATAAATAATATATTATTAAAAAATATATTTATTAATTTTTTAAAATAAATAAATAGATAAAGCAAGCTTGGCTCACTTACAACACTCTCTTCGTTCAACGCTAGAGTCTTGGACGCAAAATAACCCGTCCGTAGCCAATCATTTGACCCACCAGCCGAGCCATTTTTCTTTCTCTTAAAAAAAAAAAAATTAAAGCCGTTGAAACTGCTTCAGATCCGGCGGCTCTGTAAAGACTAAAAGCTGATCTCTCTCTCTCTCTCTGATTTTCTCGCCTTGTTTTCTCTCTCTTTTCTGTTTCGCTCGGCTTAGATCCGGCTTAGATCCAGCGCCGATCTCTTTCTTTCTCTCTCTAGCTTCCCGTCTCCCTCCATTTTCTCTCTCTCCCTCTCTAAATTTAACAAAACTCTTCCTTCTTCTCACTCTCTGAGCTACGGCGTCGTTCCGGGAGTTTATCTTTCTGTCGCGTGTTCCAGTTCTAATCTAAATGTCTAGAAGAGCTAGAAGAAGGAAAGTCATTGATCAGAAACTGTTGCTGCCTTCTTACCTTAAATAGCAAAAAATAATGATAATTGAGAAGGTTACTGTGGCTTCTAATTAAATAAGCAGTTTCAGTTATCTCATGAATTTCGGGGTAAGAAGTGATTCTAAGTCTTTGTTTGTCTGAAAATGCTACTTCTAGTTCTACCTCATGTCTCTGTCTTGTCTTCTCTAGCTTTTTTTTTTGTATTTTCTTTATTTGGTAATTATTGTAATAATTTTTATGTTTTGGATTTTCAGACAGGAATAGTGAGTGGAAAAGCCGGGAACTCGATGGATTGGAGCGTAAATAATGCTTATAAGACAAGTTACAAAGGTACTGTGATACATAACTGTATGTTATGTCATCCAAGTACTGAGTTCATTGACAGTTATAATCAGTTAGTAGTTACAACTAAACTTAATTGCCTTCTTTCTGTGCATTTCTGTTACTTCGTTGGAGCGTTATGAAATATGAACTAATGTTTCTTCAGATAGGAGTGAAATTTCCCAAAAGAAAATGAAAAACAAAAAGAAACTGTTTATCTGTGTGATTTTGGATTGATATTAAGGAACTAGTCTAAAAGATAGGAGCCTTGGTGGATTTGGTGTGATTTAATCCAATAGAACATGTTTGGCAGATGTGGCAGGTTATGGAACATGTTAATCAGAGCGTCTTAGAACAGTTAGCATTGGCTTCATTTGACTTTGTTACTCAATGGAAGCATAAAATTGCAAGATTTGTTTGTTTTTACTTTTTTTGTCAGTATATTGTATTATGTGCTGATTTATATCCAGTATTGTCTTTGACTTAGACAAGATCAATTCCTTTGCATTTATGTACTTCTTCGAAGAGTCTGATAAATCTCTATTAGTTGTTAGGAGAAAGAATGAAAAGCTTCTAATTTTGAATTCTTGAAGAAGAGAAATATGAACTTAGTTTGCTTCTTTTTTTTTTTTTTCAATTGTGGATATGGGGATTTTAATTGCTTTATTGTAAATTAAAAAGATTGAATCTTAGTTCAACTGTTAATCAACCATTCCTTTTCTATTTCTGCTTTAGGGGTGGAAGTAGAACCCAAGCACATGATGGATATGACACTAATTCCAACCATTGATCCAATTGATATTGGACTGGGATCTTCAGAAAAAGGAAATGCTGTCCCTTCAGCGAAACCAAGAAAGAAGACTATGACATCAGTTTATCTTAAGTTTTTTGAGACTGCCCCTGATGGGAAAAGTCGGAGGTGCAAGTTTTGCAGCCAAAGCTATTCCATTGCTACGGCCACAGGTAAATTTATCCATTTGCTTTTTGTATCTATTTATCTCTTCTGCAATGAAACAGATTTTTCCAACTGGTTTATCTATAATCATATGCTCCCTGAAGAGTTTGAAGTTTTCTAGTGGAAGTGATATCAGATACAACCAAGTTCATTTGCAATTGAGATGTCAGTACTCTTTCCATTAGGCAGCATAGTTAGACTGTGAAAACTCAATTGCAGTTCTCGTATCTAATACTCTCCCTTTTGTCTAAGGTAATTTGGGTAGACACTTAGCCAATCGGCATCCAGGATATGATAAGGCAGGGGATGCTACTACCAGTACAGCGCCACAGCCTGCTGCTGTAGTTAAAAAATCTCAACCAATGGGTAAACCACCCCAAGTGGATTATGATCACCTAAACTGGTTGCTCATCAAGTGGCTGATTTTAGCTTCCCTCCCTCCTTCAACATTGGAGGAAAAGTGGTTAGTAAACTCCTTTAGATTTCTAAATCCGTCGATACAACTTTGGCCGGATGAAAAGTACAAGGCAGTGTTTCGTGAAGTTTTCAGGAGCATGCAGGAAGATGTAAGGGCATCTTTGGACCAGGTTTCTTCTAAAGTCTCACTCACTCTTGATTTCTGGACTTCCTATGAGCACTTTTTTTATATGAGTGTCACGTGTCAATGGATTGATGAAAGCTGGTCCTCTAGGAAGGTGCTTCTTGATATATGTCACATACCTTACCCTTGTGGAGATCCTGAGATCTATCACTCCCTAGTAAAGGTTCTTAAGATGTACAATGTTGAGAATAGAGTTCTGTCTTGTACCCATGATAACAGTCAAAATGCAATCCATGCGTGCCATACTTTAAAAGAGGAGTTTGATGGGCAGAAAGCGGGGCCCTTCTGTTATATCCCCTGTGCTGCTCGTACACTGAACTTGATCATAGATGATGGATTAAGAACCACAAAACCAGTGATATCTAAAGTCAGGGAGTTTGCACTAGAGTTAAATGAATGTACAGACTGCTCGGATGATTTTGTGCAGTTTTCAACAGCATATCGAGAAGGCAGTTGGAAATTTCCACTCGACACATCAGCACGATGGAGTGGCAATTACCAAATGCTTGATATAGTGCATAAGGTACTTGTTCTTCCTTCTAAGACTACTGCTTAAGATACGAGGAACTTATTCATACTATTATGCATCTTTGTGTTCCAGATGTTATTTAGTGACGACTAACAATGGCTTGTACTTGCAGGCAGGTAAGACAATGGATGCTGTTATCAGGAAGCATGAAGAAACATTAGGCAGCAGGATGATGCTAAGCTCTGCAGAGAAGAATGCAGTCAGTGTCGTGCATGGATACTTAGAACCCTTCTATAAGACGACTAATAACATGTGTGCGAACAAAATGCCCACAATTGGGCTGATTCTCTTCTTCATGGATCACATTTCTGAGATGATTGCGCTGTGCAGAGAATCCCGTCATAGTCCAGACTGGCTAAAGAGTGCAGCCGAAGACATGGCCAAGAAAGCCAGGAGTTATAGCAGCCAGGTTTGCAACATATTTACCTACATGACAGCCATTCTCGATCCCCGGATCAAAAGCGAGCTTATTCCTGAGAGCCTGAACTCAGAAAATTATCTAGAAGAAGCAAGAGCACATTTTATGAGAAATTATTCTACCACCCACTTCTCGTCCATGACAAGTGGATATGGTGCTCATGAAATTGAAGATGGAGGTAGTGTTTCATTTGCAGAGGAAATCGCACGAAAGAAACGAAGAGGAAGCATAAGCAATGCTACAGATGAGCTCACTCAATATCTCTCAGAGCCTCCAGCTCCAATACCAACGGATGTTCTGGAGTGGTGGAAGGTGAACAGCACCCGATACCCTCGGCTATCTGTGATGGCTCGAGATTTCCTTGCTGTGCAGGCAACTTCAGTGTCACCTGAAGAACTGTTTTGCAATAAAGGTGATAAAATTGACAAGCAACGGTTTTGTATGCCGCATGATAGCACACAAGCAATCCTTTGCATCAAGTCATGGACGCAGAGCGGAATCAAGTTCAAGTATAGATCAACTGAAATAGACTACGAGAGATTGATGGAATTGGCAGCAGCTGCTGTAGCAGATAACAGTCTTCCAAATTCCGACAAGAAACCAAAATGACAACGGAGACAACTTTGAAGTATGACCGACAAGATGTAAATTAGTTAAAAAGCTAAGCAAAGGGACTCATCTGCCACTAATTTAGGTCATTCCGGAGTAGTCAGTCTGCTTTGTAATTTAGTATTTTGCTGTGATTGTTGTATGTACGAGATGAAAACTATGTATCAGTGTACAGTGAAAAGGATTATGAGAAACGTTAACCAGAAATTAGTGTCATTGTGATCAATATCACTTCGTAAATCTTTGAGGCCCAAATTTTGGCTTGCTTTATTTGTTTTCATTTAAAGTCTTGTATTGCTGCTGCTTTTGCCGATGCAGAAACTGCATTCAAGAGCTATAATCTGGTTCGGTGAACTTAAGCAGATCTCAAAATGCAGTTAAGGCAACCGGAGTCCACATTCCACAACTAAGTTGCAAGGAAAAGAATATAAACAAATAGAAATCACCAATAACCAACATTTATGCTAAGCGGACCAATTATTGAACAAGCATATTCAAGAAAATATTGGATTATTAGAAGAAAGCATCTCCAAAACAGCTGGAAGAGGTGAAAAATCACTCTTCAATTTATCATATTTACCAAAAAGTTTAAATTAGAAATGTAATTGACAGGACAAAATTGACATCTATGCAAAAGGAATCATTAAGAGAGGGGTTTAGGATTTTAGTATTCTCTATTTGTTAAAAGAATCTAATGTGTTATCATTCCTGGCGCGCAACCCCACGGTCAGTAATGACAACTGACGCATGAGTAGTTCTCTCTATCCAATAATGTTACTGTGATGAATAGTCTATACCAACAAATACTCCCTTCGATACTCGCGCACAATGACAGGCACACTTGTCGGTGGGATCTGCAAATGAGAATAAGAAGAACAAAACAAAACCTACAATTAGAGATATCTCAAGCATATATAATAACATTAGCCTACATCTATCACCAGGGGTCACTATGCATCTAGCAGGCGAAAATGAATGTCAACTGAAAGCAGGATTATTGCTGAAAGGTCACTTTGAGAACCCGGCATTCAGCTGGAAAATCCAGTATCCTTTCACATATGATGCACATTAATTCTACGAATCTCTTTACAGTATTTGAAATTATTAACAGATATGCAGCTAAAACCATTATATAGCTCATCTAGATCTTGCCTTGGAAGCATAAGTCATGGTTTAAATACTCAATTGTGATCAGACAAAGCACCAGGAGCTTAAATCTAACATATACGTATCTGGTAGAAAAAAGCTAACATGAAAAAGTAGTGAAAAAGTAGTGAAAAAGTAATATAATCCGCACTCGTACTTGGCCATTTTATTATGATTTACTAATTGATTTTTAAAGATCTGCCCATGGATGTTGCTCATGCACAGATAGTAGAGACATTAAGCATCCGTACGTAGAATATGCTACTAATAAACTGATAAAGACTAAAATGAAAAACATTTTTAACAACATGACTTACCATGCCATAATCCGTGATAATCATAGAGATATAATCTGAAGGAGTAGCATCATACCTGTTAACATCACACCAAGAAAAGTGAATTCAGAATCACCAGATAGAGGATATATCCTTCCTTTTTCTTCTATGTGATAAAATATTTAAAACCTTACATTAGATTCAGAAATTGGAGATTTTCCTTCTTGGTCCGATCATCCAGGTGATTCACATCTGTTCTTCCAGGTACTTTTGCAATAACATTCGGATCACCTGCAAGAGACTTGAAGATGCTTCAATGCGGTCACTTTTAAATCAAAGGGTTACATAAATAGCATCAGAAAGCACAAACATACCTAGTTCATTTGAACAGATGGAATCAAGCTGTACCCTTTCATGAAATTTGTATGCCTCACAGCAGACTAGTACTGGAACTCGAAATGCATGAGCAACCATGGCAATACATGCAGTCCCAACCCTTGAATATACAGTTCCATTAGACAATACAGAGGAAGCCCCCAGAAAAACTCGTGTAACTTCATGCATAATGTAGGAAACAGCATTTATATGAGTATATGTACAACTCAAGCCCTTTGCCACCAGCCTACGAAGTAATGCTTGCCCTTCAAGCTTCGGTCGTGAGTCTACCACAACAACACGGAACTGTTTCCCAAGCTCATGGGCATATAACAGAATCATCTCAACAACACATGATGATCCATAAGTGAGAAGAACATCCCCATCCCTGACCTTGGTAGCAGCATGTCTAACTATCACCTTGTCAGCCAGTAATATCTTCTCATTAATGAAACGATCAATATCTTTACAAAGAACAGCTTTTGCTTCTGATTCAGAAAGTGTTAAAGGTAACTTGGCAATACGACTTTTCAGAAACCTGATGGCATTTCCCATGCTCACAGAAAGTGGCCGACATTCAATCAGAAATGAGACATAACTACTAATTTTTGCCGTTAAATCTCTAATAAGAGTTTTTTGAGGTGGTGTAGAGTAGTCCTTAATGGCTTCCTGAAATGCCTGAAGCATTGCAATACAGCGAGCATTACCTCCTGACAGATCTCCTGCCAAATACTGCAGTCCCACCTGACAGTTTTATAGGTACATCAATAAACAAGCTAGATAGTTCATTTCTGATATTAATTCATAATGTGCTCAGCACTAAATGTATCTTAATTTCTTTTAAGAAGTAGGAAATCACACATTCTATATAATATTTACCTTTCATACCAAAATTTTTAGTTCTCTAACACTTAAGCACCCAATTAATCTCATTTTCAAGTCTACTTGAAACCCTTTAATATATTAGACGAGGAATCAGCTAAATACAACTTGACATTGACAAGATAAGATTCACAAAAACAAGACTGGGAACAGATGTCACAAATCAACAAAGCAATATGGTATAAAACAATGCACAGAAATTCTGATTTTCTTGAAATTATGCATTTCCATTCCAAAATAAGATTCCCAAGTTGAAAATAACATTCATAACACAGCAATTTGAAATGAAAACAAAAGATGGGCAAAATAAGGTTTAGTTGTGACTGAAAAGGCACATTGTAAATTCTAAGTCTGAAGGACAAGTGAACAAAGGAGCCATATTTGCACAAGAGATGCATCAAAACACTTCTTCGACACGTCTCAACATACAATTAACTCTAGGCAGGTCCCTTAAGCATAAGAGTGAGTGTGAAGAACATAATTACTATACACATGCATAAACATATTTATAGTCAAATTACAGAAAACTTGGACGATCCAAGCAGAATGAAGAAGGATAATTAAAGCATATTCAATGAAAAGTGAATCTAATCATATAGAAACACACTCATCATGCCAAGCAACTGTCTGTTGACAAAGATTGACCCATGTTCAGAGGTTTAATAACCATGTTAAGAGTTTACTACTTCAATGCTTGCAAGCTGAGATTAAGCAATAAATTAACCAAAAGTGAATGGTCACCTTGTAAACAGCAGGATGCATTGAATCAAGTTGGAAAAATTTTGATTCAAGATCACTAAGCTGTGTTCCATGTTCATACTGAGGTAGATGCCGAAATAACTCAACTCTGTTTCTAGCTTCAGTTTGATTGACCACCGCACGTTTCTTTGACTTGTTCACACGATCCTTATCATCAAATTGCATGCGTGGAGGAGGGACATCTTTCTTCCGATCTCTCTCCAGTACACGATCACCTCCTCTCCTCTCAGAACCAGCAATTGATGTTGCAACTGGAGGAGCATCTCTGTTTTGTGAAGGCTGCCTCAAAGATCTACCAGGGTTTGCTTCCCCAGACGCAGCAGTAGATCTATTTCCTTCAGCTGTAAGAACAGCATGAATAAGTAATATGCAAAACATGAATATAACAAATGAGCATAAGGCTCAAAAATATAACCAGAAATCCAGGTAAACATGAAACAGTGTACATTGTTCCAAACATGTCTAAGCAGCAATTGAAAAGGGCTGCCTGAATTTTGCATTCCTCATAAGTAAGAAGAATATAAACTATATTACAGAGGACCAACTGCCTGAGTACAATAGAGCATTACTTCGGCTTGAAAAAGAAACAAAAAAAACTTATTGGGATTGCAAGTTCAAATTTATTTGCTTCTCACTTAGGATGTACAAAAGCGATTTAAAATTTTATTTGCTTTTCTCAAAGGAAATACAAAAATCAATGCTTAATTTTCCGCTTAAATGAGAACTTATTGGGATGGGATCGCAATACAAATTTTATTTGTTTTCACATAGGAAATACGAAACCAATGCTTAATCTTTTGGCTTAAATGTGAACAACTTGTTGGTATTGCATTTAGAAATTTTATTTGCTTTTCACTTAGGAAATCCAAAGCAATGCTTAATTTTTTGCTTTTGAAACCAAGGTAAAAGAATGCAATAGTGAATCAAACAGAATAGGTCCATTTCTCAAAATAAATTGAATAAATCATAGAAGAGGACCCCCAACAGAGAATTCTTCAGATTACAAGCATGTAAGGGAATGTCAACAACAGAGCAATAGATTGTCAATACAACTGACTGAATAATTTTAAAAAGTAAACAGTAAAAATAGGGTGCATTTGACCATAGTTTTAAAGGAGTTTTTGGAAAATATTTTCAAACGGTGAAAATGATACTTCAAAATTAGTGTTTTAAAACATGCTATTGATTGTTACAAAAAGTTTTTTAACACTGAAAACATTGAGGATATGTTTTGTAAGTTCATGAAAAAGTGAAATAATTATTTTAAAGAAGTTGTTGTTAGTTTTTGAAACAAGTTTTCAGAAATAGTGGAAAACAACAAAATGTTCTTTTTCAAGTTTTAGTTATAATTTTGAAATAAGTGTTGCAAACCTTTTAACCATACATGTTTTTAATTCTTTCTGTTTTTGGAAATGGAACCAAATGGCCACTTAAGTGACTTAAATCCAAGACATGATAGCATATATTAATATTGCTTCAACTATTCAAGGAAAAGAGAAAGATCACTGTTTGAACCTTTTGCAGCTGCTTTGGCAGCTCTTTGAGTCTCCTGCAAAGCACGCCGTTCAGCTCTTGTTGTTTTTTGTTTGGGTTGTTCTAAACTTGATGCTTCAGTATTGGCAGCACCTCCACTTTTTTCTGCAATGTTTTACATTCTAATCATGTACAGAAAACATTACAGAGATTTGAAAAAACGACATTTATATAATAAGAAAGGTTATTATTTGTCCCTAGCTTTGTTTTCCATTATTTGCGGTCCTTCATGTTTACAGAAATCCTTTTGGTCAGTCCAAACAAAACTGCAAAATTCTCCTCACACATATTTTGTTGGTCATTTCCAAATGCTAATTTAAATCCTTATATTTCTATACATTTTCCCACAAGGTCGCCCCAAATGCTAAGCAACATGATAGCATATATCGCTTCCAACATTCAAAAGAAGAGAGAGATTACTGTTTTCACCTTTTGCAGCTGCTTTGGCAGCTCTTTGAGACTCCTGCAAAGCACGCCGTTCGGCTTTTGTCGGCTTTGCTTTTGGTTTTTCTGAGCTTGATGCTTCATTATTCACTACCACAGCCGCCCCTCCACTCTTTTCTGCAATGATTTGCACTTGAATCATGTACAGAAAATATTAAAAAGGATTTTTAAAAAATTAAAAAAGAATTTTATGAAAAGAAAGGTTCCAAAGTACAGCCAGCATCTGTCAACAAGATAAGAATTTTAACGAATCCCCAAACACTATTCCAACCTTTGCTCACTATTGGCAGTCTCACATTTACAGAAATCCTTTTGGTCAATTCCAAAATCTCATTTAAATTCCCTATCTATTTACAATTTCGCATAGGGCCACCCACACAATGAAATTCCATATTTTCAAACCTGACAAAACTCTTTCTATCACTCAAAAGCAGACAGTAAATTTCACTCAGAAACTGTGCAAACTAAGGGCATTTATAGCCCAGCCGTCCAAAATATAATCACTTGCACTGTCTCTATCTCTTCTTTGTAAAACACAATTGCACCAACACAAATAAACAAAACTTCTTGTTCATACGCAATAAAAAACACATTCATTCTTATTTATAGTGTGTACTTCTAAGTCAGAGGCCGTTCATTATATTTCAGCCAAAATCATAAATGAAATTTTAAAAGAAACTAGATATATCCGATTTTCTAATAATTAATCCATCATATTTGTTTCAAAGAACGGGATTCATTGAAATTTAATCCGAATTGCAGAATTGTTAAGAAAAAAAATTAAAACAACAAAATTGAATTGTGATTTCCATCTAAACAAATACACTAACATGTAAATTGAGCATTACCAGGATTTACCGCGGGCTCTTTAACCTTCAATCCAGTAATATTCTCCGATTTCAGGGTAGTCAAGTCAAAACCGCCACCTGGAAAGCTCGAAGCAGCCGTGAATTTCCCGGAGCCGTTTCTACTGAACCACTCCAAAGTTGTTGAAGCGTCAGAATTCTCCGACAGATTCGGCGAATCCGAATCACCGAGCAACGAATCCGCCGGATTATAGCTTCCAACTACAGCCACGCGGTCGTTTGGCATTGGACGGCGGTTCGAAGAATCCGGGACGGGCACGGCCGCGGAACGTAGGTGAGCAAGATTATCCGAATGGTGACGTGGCGGGGAATCATGACGGGTGAGAGGGAGTTGCCGCTGGCGGGAGACTCAGCGAAAGCAGGCGAACTCGACTCGGCGGGAACCGACTGAGTCCGCGTTGGCGGCGGCGGCGGGTTCTGGTTGGAATCAGGGTTAGGAGTAACGAAACCCACCTGCCGGACCTTGGGAACAACGGTGGAACCCCGACGCGCGTCCATGTAGCGTAGTGTTACAGTCGCCGCGAACTTTTTAGTTCGTCAAATTGAAAGATAATGTTAGAACTCTTAGGCTTCTTGCTATTTTATTTATATTTCCTGTTGCACTTGTCAATTCATTAGATTATTCACAGATTACTACTAGGGTTTGGAATGTTTAGTCGACGAGAAAGAAAACATTTTTCCTTCCTTAATTGAGAACTTTTTTAATTTTACATCAATTACGTTATTTTTAAATTTTAAATGACTTATTATTTAATTATAAATTAAATATTTTTGACTAGTGAAACGATTTTTAACCATTTTTTTTTTTTTAAAAGTAGAGGGTGCAAAAAAAGTAGAAGTAAGGATCCACAGAGTGGTCAAATTCGTAGAGCTTCATCCTCCCACAGACAGTGATAAAAGTTTATTCTGATTCCCCCTTACATCAAAGGAATTTTTTGATTTGTCACATAAAACTGAAATAAAATTTATAAAATATCTAGAGATATTTATGATTTTGGTAAAAGTAATTATAACAAGTTCTTCCAAAAATAGCATTAAATACTGGTGTTGCCTGCAGAAAAAATCGACCACTAATTGATGATGAGTTTTATCAAGTATGTTAGATATTTAGAAGTACACAGAATTTCAGTTTATTACTAGACTGATTTTCAGCTGGGTTGCAGTACAAATGCTCTGCTGCTGTATACTGTAATCAGTTTACATGATATTCAGGCTGAGCTTCATGGTTGCAGCTTCAGTTGCTGCAGTAGCTTTTTGTGGGATTAATACAGACTCTTCCAAGAAGAGAAACTCTTCCAGTATCAAACATTCAGGTGCTTTTTCTCAATTTTCTCGACTAGTTTTAGCTTAATTTAAGTAGTTCAGTGAGTTTAGTGAAGTGGGATGGTGTGTTGGTTTTGCTAATTCCTGTTGGTCTTGTTTTATGTTTTAAAGAGAAAAATGGCTCAAGCTTCCAACAAAATGAAGCAGAGGAGGAAGACCAGTTTACAGATGAGCTCTCTGTACTCTCTCTTTCTCTTTTTCTCTGAGTACTCAGAAAATGTGCAGGATTACCAATAACATTAGTGTAACTTGTTGCAGGGTGAGAAAGCTCCGCCGAAGAGGTTAAAAGGGTTACAAGGAAAGTTATGAAACTAAGTTCTGAACTGGATATTCCAAAGGAGCTGTTGCGTAATTTAGCAAAGGAGTTGGAGAGGGGGGAAGTTAATCCTGGAGAGAAAATTGCTTGAACTACACGGTCTATGAGAGCAGCAATCATACATTGGTCAGTTGCAGAGGAACTTGGAGGACAAGATGGCAGAAATTGACATGCTGAATGGCGCTATTGATTCATTGCAGGATGAGCTAAAGAATTTGCAAGAGGAAAAGCGGCAGGCTGTTTCAGCCAACATGGAGTTAGAGACGGCGAAGATGATGTTACAGAAATTGCAGATGAAGATGGATTCCAACCCAAGCAATATGAAAGGCCAGTTGGTGTTACTTGATCAACGAGTTTCAAGATTTCTGTGCAGTAAGGAAACCTCCATTGACAGTGACATAATTCAGAAGAAGCTCAAAGCTGCTAGACTAGTTGAGTTAGAATTCGTGGAGATGCAGAGAATGAACAAAGAACTTGAGTTAGAAAAGAGGAAACTGACACTAAAATTAGTTGATGCAAATGCTAGAACTAAAGCCTTTTCCAACATGACACAGGTATAAAACGAATGTATCTCAGTGCAATTAGTGTCATTTTCAAACTCAATATTGACAGAAATCTTTGCTTCACAGGACAAAATTATTGCCCAGACAGAGGAAGAGATGAGTATTTTGAGGCATGCCAACGAAGGCCTGTCAAAAGAAGTTGAAAGACTGCAGGGGAACAGATTTAACATGGTGGAAGAACTAGTGTATCAACGGTGGCTTAATGCCTGCCTGAGATTTGAAACTCAAAATTATCAAACACCATCAAGAAAGGCCTCTAACTCTGATCAGAAAGCTAAGCAACTAGTGTTAAACAGAGGTTTTGACAGCATTTCTTCTTTCACCTCTTCAACTGAGAGCAATGAAATTCACAGTTGTTCCAATAGCCGGAGTAGTGTTACTACGAAATCTGGTTTAATGCATAGCGTAAAACAGTTGGGAAGAAGCAATGATGACTCAAGTGCTGTTTCATCAGCTTCAGGTAATTCGCGTGGAAGAAGCCCCAGGCCTCACTCGCAGGCATTTTACTTCAATAATTCCATCAAGGCCAATACTGCTAAGTAGTACAGTTGAAATTACATCAAGTGTCACTCCATCTGAGAAGAAAATTCTTCTTGAATTCAGTAATGAAACTCAGACCACACCAAGTCTCCCGCGTATAAGGAGAGTTTCTTTCTGTGATTCAGTTGAAACATGTACATCAACCTTTCAGCCTGCACAAAAATCTGTTGAAGAAGTCAGTGTTGACGAGGGAATGTGTGATAAAATATTGGAGAATGCTAACAATCTAAGGGATGCAAGCGCGAAAAACATCAACAATGATAGTCTGGATGATCAAGTTGGCAGGAGAATTGAAATTGATCAAACAGAGAAGTTGCATTCAAGGATTCACAGGAACGTTGCTGGTGAAAGCAAGGATGAGATAAGCATAGGCAATCCTAATACAGCTGCATTGCTCATTTTGCTCATCGTCATGTTGCTTGTTTATTTCTTAGTTCCTGCTAGAATTAACTAAGCTTGATAGTCATGTGAATAATGCTAGCACTACCAGCGAGTGAGACTAATATGTAAGTTTATATATTAACTATTATCAATAAGATTTCGACTGAATTAAAGCTTTTATATTTAAGAATTACCTTCCATAATGTGAACTTAATTTGGGGTAATAACAGATTTATTCCTTAATTGGGGGGGATTAAATTGTTAGTATAAAATAAAAGAATAAATTATATATTGCTGATAGAAAAGATAACCTAATGATGATCTCAAAACTCTAAATTAAGGATAAGATCAGACTGTCGATAAACACCGATCAAATCATGATCACGTCCGCCACAAAACCTCCCAATCAGCTGATCCAATAGCAAGAAAAAGTCAAGACAGAATCAGTCCCCACAAACCCCAACCCACATCTAGGATTGCTAAAACCTTCAATCATCTCCACGTGTACCCTTGCATGTCTCCAACAACCCACCTGTTACCCAAACCCTACACCTTTCTTCTTCAATCTTCTTCACTTCCATCACTCTTATCATAATAAACTTTAACTCTTCACTCCCAAAGCATTTCAACAAACACTTTCAGCTCTCAACAATGACCGACACCCTAAACCCTACCCACCAGAGACCCACGAGACCTGTAGGTCCACCCTTCAATACCAACTCGTTTCTACGAAAACTTCAAGCGCATGCACCCAATTCAACCCAACTCATTGGCTTTTTAACGCTTTTCATATCCGGTTCGATTCTTCTCTTTCTTACTGGGCTAACGGTCACTGCAACAATCCTCGGCCTCATTTTCTTCGCGCCCTTGCTCATACTTTCCAGCCCCATATGGGTCCCTATTGGCGTAATCCTTTTTATCGTCGTTGCTGGTTTCTTATCGTTCTGCGGGTTCGGCGTTGCGGTTTTAGCCAGTTTGTCGTGGATCTACAGGTACTTTCGGGGGATGCACCCTCCCGGTTCGGACCGGGTCGATTATGCGAGAAGCCGGATCTATGACACGGCGAGCCATGTGAAGGATTATGCTAGAGAATATGGCGGGTATTTGCAGAGTAAGGTGAAGGATGCAGCTCCTGGTGCATGAGGCGATGAGGATTGAGGAGGTATCTTGGACCGGGAGGCTTATGTTGAACCGGGTTTGCTTCTCTTTTGTCCATTTGATGATATGGATTTTTGTTGTGGTTTTTTCTTTTTCATTTTTTTTTTTTTGGTTTTGTTTATCAAAAAGAACTTACTTTCTAGTTTGTAAGAAAATTGTTTACTTGGACTTCTTTTAAATATTATCTTCGGTTTAAAAAGAAAAAAAAAAGAATAAGAAAGATTAGTTGTAACTAAAGAAATGGTGAAAAGAGGAAAAAGCAAAAAAAAAAGACAGATTGTGGTTTAATTTGATTTAGTTTACCCTTTTTTAATTTGAATAATAATTTAAAAATTACAACGGAAAATAAAAGGGAAAGGGAGTGATTTTTAATTCACTCCGTGGAAGACACGTTAAAAGAAATAAGAATATTCTAATCTTATGTTCGTTACATACAACACAATATAATTATAACAACTCTTTCATCGTACAATTTATGATTATAACTTGAAATGATGTTAGGCATCATGTAATTATTGTCATATTTGGAAACCAAAACTAGAAAAGCTGATAATTAATACTAGTTATTATTAGGATCAAGTGTCTTTAAGAATTGTTGTATGTTTTTAGGTATACTCAAAATTACAAGATTTAATACTAGCAATTATTGGGATTACTAATTATTATTAGGATAAGTGTCTATTTCAAAGTGTACTTACAATACAGTGAATTAATTATATATAATGGAAGTTATATAAATAAAATGTGCTATAGAAAGATATGTCTTATGTATATTTATATAAATAATTTATTAAAAAATAATATTTTTGTATTGTTTTAGAATTCTAGCATCTATATGGAATTAATGGCCATTGTCTTGGAAAGAAATTGTCATAGTCCTACAGAGGGCAGAATTTTGCTTAGGGAGAGCAATATAGGAGTCGCCACAGAAATCAGCTCCAGACCGAAATCGATAAGTTTAATTCGGTTTTTTATGTAAATTAGTTCGGTTTTAGTTTTTAAATTAAAAATTTTAGAATTTTTTATTCGATTTCATTTTTAGTTTAAAAAATTAGGATTAGATTTTTTTTTAATAAAAATGACATTATTATTTTATTGTATAAGTAAAAAAAATTGATACGTTTTTTATTGTGTAAGGTAAAAAATGATGTAGTTTTTTAATTTTGAAAATTTTAAATTTAACTTAAAAATCGAATCAATTCGAAAATCAAACCAATCAATCTAATTTTAATTTAATTTTTGTATATAATCGAGTTGGCTAATTTTAATTCAATTTTTGTGAAATCAGTTTGATTTTTTTTCTATACTGTCTAGTTTGATTTTAGATTTTGAAAATCAAAAATTTTCCATGTCGGTTTAGTTTTTCAAAAATTTGAAAATTTTGAATCAAATTGGATCGTGTTATAGGCTAAAGAGAAAGTAACCGGCTAAAGAGAAGAAGCAAAACTTCAAGGCTAAAGAGAATAAAAAAAAAGAAAAAATTAAAAGAAAGAAAAAAAATTAGAGAAAGAAAAAGATGAAAGAAGAAGAGGTAAGAAAAAAAGACAAGTTAACAAAAATTGTTTTTTATTAATTGGAGATTATAAATTATAATTTTTTAAAAAAAATTTTTTTTTTTATTAATTTAAAATTATAAATTATAATTTTTTATCTTGTAAAATGTTAAATAGAATGATGGAGTACGGATGAATACTGATAATAAATTTGAATATAGAATATTGTCAATATATATGTGAAGGGATTTAAGGGGATATTTGGAAAAAATTACATCAAATAAACAATCTTTCTTTAAATAAATTATATTAAATAAAAATTTTATTTAAAATTAAAGTATTATAATTTTAAAATAACAGTTATAATAACATGGAATTATTAATTGTCATATATTAGAAATACGGTTTGGAAGTTCTATCCAGATTCGAAGGTTTAGCTATATCAAGTTCACAGTTTAATTCACATTTGAAGATCTGGTAGTATAAATTTATTAGACATGACTCAAGGCTTATTTAAGCACAAAATTAATAGATTAAATTTACAATTTGCAAATAATAATAAGTTAGAAGTTTCGATAAATATTACTACGTTGTAATTAAAAAAAAATTATTTACATAAATGGCGAATTTATACCCTTGTATGGAGGGAATAATAATAAATGGTACTTCAAAGTTGTACAAATACATAGTCACTCATTTTAACCCTTATTATTGTATAGTCACTCATTTGTACCATTCACTTTAAATAGGGTTTATTAAGTACACAAATCGCTTAAATTAAACTTTGATTAAGATGTTGATATAATGTGTTATATTAAAAAAACTAAATAGTGATAAATCAAAAATTGTACCATTCACTTTAAATAGGGTTTATTTAAGGACAGATATTCCTTTAAATGTAACTATAATGTGTAGTATTAAAAAAAATAAATGGTGATTAATCAAAAATTGCTCAAAAGGTGTTGCACTAATTATATTTTCCCTTCTAGTCAAAGTCAAATAAAAAGTCAGGAGTCAACGGAAAAGAGGCCTCTTTACTCCCGAAATATACAAATAAATCTTCAATCCAAAGATTAAACATGGTGTGCATGTCCACGCTGCTGACTAAAAATTAAACAATACGATATTCTTGTAAAATTATTAATTCATAATAGACACTGACCAAATTTTAATGACAATTACTCTTGTGATTGGGTCTCAAATTGTATTTTATTTTATTTGTTTTTAAGTCATTTTTATTATTAACAAAAAAAAATAGAGGCTCAGCTTGATTGCTAAAAGATCAACAGAGTAGTAACATTTTAGTCCAAAAAATTTTATTAAAATAATAAATAAAGATATAATTTATTCAATTTTAAAAAATTTTATTTATAAAAAATTTAGTGAAATTATAAAATGACTTAAATTAGAGATTGATTTGTTAAATACATTAAAATATAGCTTAATTATTATTTTTACAAAGTTCATTACCAAAAGCTTGTCTACCCTAAAAATAAAATTAAACTCCATGACAAATTTGCCCAATTTCTTGTGAGAAATTATTTTTTATTTTATTATTAACGGTTTCAAGTTTTTAATTCTCCTATAACCAAAATGGGTCTTAATAAAAAAAAATATATATGTATGTATATATATATATACACACACAGAGCACAAAGAAGTTTAGAGTACAATAATTACTAGTATTAAAGTCGTTAATAAATTTGATTTGTTAGTATGTACTATATAAAAAGTAAATAATTTTTATATTTGATCATGTAGATAAATTATTTAGTATGTATTGACTTGAAAAGTATATATTTTCTAGCATTATTTTATTTTATTTCATCTAATACCCTATGGATACTCCTAAAACAGGAGATGGGTAAGCATATAAATCCTACGTAACATAAAAATTATTTAATGTTTAAATTGATTTAAAGTTTTATTTATACATAAAGAAATCGTCAAACTCAAGGCAGCGTATAAATGACTGCTAGCTTCTCTCCATGACATCATAATTAATATATTACAAAAAATGTTTTTAAACCTGTAATAATAATAATAATAATAATAATAATAATAATAATGTAAGCTATATAAATTATGAAACTTAAATTGAAATTAAGATGAATGCACGTTAATTAGTTCAATTGTTTTTTTTATTTTTTAAAATATTACAAGAAAATTATTCAAATTATTTCCTAATTTAACTTGGGTGAAATTTTAAGTAATTGATTGAAAACAGAATTAAAGTTCTCCATTAAACTCAATCAAAACCATTCCAGTAGTAGCAGCGGTACACCCATTCCCCATCCCAATTCCCAACTTTGTACATACATGTAAACGACACCGTTCCACCCTCAAACTCACTCTATGTTACGGCCGGTATATTATATGTAATCCACCACACGACAGACCGGAAAATCAGAGAAATTTCAACAAAATTACGAGTTTGACATTAATGTATTCATTTCCGTCCAATAACGTTTCAAGGTGACCTATCTAATATACCTGCCGAGGTGACGGATTCAAAGCTCTTGCTTCCGAGCAAGATAGCCGGGCAGAGGACTGGCACGTGGCGACCGAAGAGGCACCTCGTCCAGCCGCTTCCCGCTACTATCGTAATAAATTACACCTGAGAAATCCAACGGTTGACATTTGTCCCCCATCAAGATCGTCCTTTGCCAGACCCCGCCGTCCCCGAACTCCTCGTGGGCCTCACTGAAAACGTCGTCCTTTTCCTCGCCAGATTTTCTCTTGTGGATGAACGTGATCGCCTTGTTGCTTATGGTCGTTAGAAGCTCTTTGGGCCGCGCCGTTAAAGGAGATCTCGGACTCGCCGGTGGTCTTGGTGGAGTTCTACCATGGTCCCTGATAATTTTTATCGTCTTGGCTTTGTGGAACTTACTGGAGACTCGGCTGGCTCGTTTGGCGAATACAGCCATGAGGGATGATATGGACATGAGAAAGCCGAGTGTTAGCCGCTTTGGTGAGCCGGAGCCGGAGCCGGAGCCAGAGCCGTATTCTGGTGAGGCTCGGACCATTTTCCGATGTTGCGTTTCAACGCTTGTGTAACTGAAAACAGAAAAATGGCGGGGAGGTTGTGTTTGTGTGCTGGGGAACTGAATATATAGGTGAACAAAATGAATAACAATGGGTTTAGGTGACCGGTATTAGCCGGTAGTAAGTGGCTCGACAGTTGACTTGTCTAGTTGTTTATTTTTATTTTTATTTTTATTTTTTTTAATTTAAGAGAAAATGAATAACAAATAAGAACAAAAGAAGAGAATATTGGGACATTATTTATTTGGTTGGTTCTCTTAATTACTTTTTTGATTGTTGATTAATTATATAATCATATATTTAGTAGAAATTTTAAAATATATATATATATAATTTGAAGGTACATTGTACCATAATAATAAATCACGCCATTTTTCATTACATAGAATAGAAGATAAATTGCACTAATAATGGTTGAGAATTAGGCATTGTGGATGCCCACTTTCCAAAAAAAATCAACTTACATTTCTATCCATTGGGTTGAAGAATAAGAATAGCCACGAAATTAAAGATCCACATTGTCATTATCTTTTAACCATAATCATTAATCACACTTATTAATCCCATCAATTCTCATACCTACTTTAAAAATTTGAAGTTGGAAGCTCACGTTAATACGAAGCATAGATAAAATTCCCCACGTAAGTAAATCACCCAGATGATCATGATTCATGATGATCCACGTGTCTCGCATCAAAATGAGGAGAGAGAAAGTGTGGGTGAGTCAACGCGGGTGGCGTGCATCACCGAGGTCTAATCACGAAACTCAACATGCCCATTTATTGTCCGGACGAATAAGTCTATTTTTTGTTTTTAAACTAGTGGGCGGGCAAGTGCGTGTGGGTCCCGCGTCGACTCACTCGGCAACTCGGGAAACTTGTATGCGCGTTTCTTATTTCTCCCGGGCCCACCAAATTGCGGGCCAGTCCACTTCTATCGTTTTGATATTTTTTATTTAATTGATTATTTATTAATTAAACAATTTTATTTCAAGCTTCTTATTCCAATTTATAGAATACTTATTGCTCACTAGGGATTTTATCTTCTTTTTTTTTTTTAATTTTATTGAAATTGTTTGAATTTTCTAATACCAACTTCTTGATTGTGAATCTACGGGATATAGTTAAAAAAATGTTAAAATAATAAAAAACATTTAATTTATTCTCAATTTCAATTAAAGATAAATCTATAACATAATTTAGGTATTATAAAACTTATGTTGAAAATTTCTTCATAAAAAGAATTGAAAAAAAAATCACTTAAAAGACTTTTGTAGATATTCCAAAGTTTAATACTACATTAAATATTAAAAAATTGTATAATTTTTTTAAAAAGAAATTGATGTAAGAACAATTCAATAAAACGTTTACTACTCTCAAGTTGTGCAAGTTATGCGTTTGAAGTCAATGAAGTCGGTCAACTTTTCTGCTAAGAAAGCACTTGTAAATTGTAATTATCAAAAAAATAAAAAAATAAAAATAAAAATAAAAATAAAAAGAAGAACAAAGGGTGTGGGCGGTTACCAGATAATAACCGTAGCGTTTTTTTTTTTTTTTTTAAAACACAGTAAATTAAAAAGTGAAAAATAAATAAATTAGTGGTAGGTTACCTTCCATTAACTTTAATTGCTTGTAAAATTCTTGCATCAATTAGCATGCATGCTTAACTATAGTCAACTTTCACAATCATAAGATTTTATCAACAATAACATCTCCAATAATTTATTAAATAATAATAATAATCATATATTAATATTATAATTCTAACTTAATTTAAGTAATATGAGATATATTTGACGTTAAGATATTTTAAATTTGAGTAATAATAATATAGAGTAAGAGTTTAATGTTTTTTAAATGAAATTTCTTACTCTCATTTAAAATATTTTTAAAAAAATTATAATAAAAATAAAATCAAGATTAAAATTCATGCATCAATTAGCATGCTCGCTTAACTATAGTCAACTTTCACAATCATATGATTTTATCAACAATAACATCTCCAATAATTTATTAAATAATAATAATAATCATATAATAATATTATAATCTTAACTTAATTCAAGTAGTTTGAGATATGCTTGACGTTAAAATATTTTGAATTTAAGTAATAATAGTATAGAGTAAGAGTCTAAAATTTTTTAAATGAGATTTCTTACTCTCATTCAAAATATTTTTAAAAAAAATTATAATAAAAAAAAAGATTAAAATTAAGTTTCAACTCAATCAAGAAAAAGAAATTTAGAGTAAAGTATGAATCGAATTCAAGATACAAACTTTTTTAATTCTTATAAATAATTTTAAATTAGAATTCAATTCTCAATCAAAATATAAATACAATGAAATATAATTCAAATTGTTGTCAATTAAATTTAATTACAAAAGTGCCCTCGAAGTGCTCAACTCATATGGTTGATCTCACTTATTTAGTGACTGTTTGAGTTCGAATTTAGAGTAAGAGGTAAAAAAAAAATTTTATATTTGAGTTTGGCTCATTTAAAATGATAATTAATCTTTTTGTACAATTTAACTTAGTTGAGAGTTAATTTTTACTGTTCATTAACTTTTATATTTAAAATCTAACAATTTTTCTCTCAATAGTTATTATTTCAAGTCATAGTATCTGAATTTCAAATGTACCCTGAAATTGATTGATAATAGTTAAATCTCAATTGTTTAGAATTTGTAATTAGAATATGAATTGAATATCAATATATATATATATATATATATATATAAAACTTAACCTCTTACATTTAAAAAAAAAAAAATTAATTATAAAAGTGAACACATTTCAAAATTCTAAGGTTACGTTCCCGAAGGAGCAAAAATAGTTATAAGCACGAGTCAACTAAGTCTAGTCATTTTAAATAAAATAAATAAATAAATAAATAAAGTCCGAAAAGGCTGGGTTAGTCAAAATTCTTTCAAATTAATGAGTCAAAATATATATTCTTCTACCGATTTACATATTTTCAAGTCTAAAATTCCATAGACAAAATTACATTCCAATCTCTTATTTTGGGCCAAGGAATACTTCAACTTTAAGAACACTCGAGTAAATTTACTTTTTGGAAAAATAATCTAGTAAACATACATTTTTAATTTTTTTAATTACAATGTTTTAAACATGATTAAATGGAATAAAAATAAAAATTGAAAAATGAAATTTGCCTATTTTGGCCGTAACCCGCTAAATAGTGATAAATGAAACAGTTTTATTTTCTTTAATATGATAGAATTTATTTATAAGAAAATTGATATTTGAACTTCGCTAGCATAAATTAATGTTGGAAAATAATATTGAGGGTTGGAATTAAATAAATAAATACAAAATAGAAATTTCTGTAAAAGAAAAAAAAAATTATTTGTTTTGTGATTTGTTGTAATAGCAATGGGTCTTGCAATGGAAATTGGAAATAAAAGGAAGGCCCATTTCAATTCAACAATTCAAACTTCCAAGTCCATCTGATGCTATTGCTAGCTTTTCACATGTGAATGTGATTCAAAGAAAATGTGTGAACGAATATTTGGAATTATTTCTTCTTCTATATTTTGAGTGTTTGGATATTTGAACTTATAACAAAATTTTGAAGACAAATGTCTATGCATCTTTGATTTGAGGTAAAATATCGTTGATACCTGATTTTTCCACATATGAATACGCAAATCTAATTCTATTTTTATTATTTTTCTTACTAAACAATAAGCCTATAGTCATAAAAAAGGGTTAGTCAGAGTTATCGAAGTTATCAACAATAATTTTTAAACACTCAAGTCAAATAGGCTACAAAGAATTAAAAGTTTTGATTAGATCTAATTTAGTGACGTTAAAAAATTTATATTTAATCTGTGTGAAATCTGTTTCTACTATTTTTTTTTAAAAAAAAAAATGACATCTACTTTATACTTGAAAGGAATTAAATTTTTACTACACAAATGAAAGGTAAAAGTACCGATCGTCTAATTAAGGAGTGATTGGTAATATTTAAAACGATTAAAATGAAATAAAAATAAGAAGGTGACTATTTTTGAATTTATTTTTTTTCTGATTGTTGCTTAGCAACATGAAACTTTAGATATAGAGAACTGATTTTTCATTACTCCTTTTTTTCCTTTTTTCAGTTTATCTTTGTAAATTTTTAAGTAATCTTCATTGAACGAATTCTTCTTGTCATTAGTTTGCTCAAGTGGGGTAAAGTTAGAATTATATTTAGGTCATCAAAGACCTAATCTTATTAAGAAGATGAGTTGAAGCATATTAGAGATGATCTTGGATGAGCTGAACACATCAAGAAGATGAGGTGAAACAGATCAGGGATGATCTTGGATGAGTTGAGTATATTGTACCAATCAAGTTACAGAAGCATCAAGAAGACAAAAGTGAAGCAGATCAAAGGGTGATCTTAGATAAGCTGAGCCTATTGATTGGTTGATGTTAGCTCATTGATTCTAAAACAAGGCAAATTCACTGATTTTGCTAAACATTTGTTTATCTAAATCTCATCAATCTCCTTTCTTTAATTTCAAAGAATATATGTTCTATCCTTCAATGCTCATAGAGTATTTTTTAAGTCTTATTAATATATGAGAATCCCACCTATGGCTGTATGATAAATTTTTCTTTAAAATTAAATAATTAGGAATACAAAGAATAAAGTTTAGACAAAAAATTCTCGGCTATGCTATCATCAAATCATCTAAAGACCATTTCAAATTTAAGTTACATTGGAGACAAAGACTTGGTATTCTGAGGCTTACGTTTCTCTCTTTTGTTTTAAAATTTTTATTAGAAGTTAAGAAAAAAAAAATGTTACATTCTTACATTCACAATGTGAATTATGTTCCATTCAATTTATACATATTATATTATTTGAGATAGAAAAAGATTAGAGATAATAATTGAAGCATGTAGTATTTTCTATCATAAAAATGAGTGTATCATAACTAAATCATGACTATATAAATAATATTTAATGTCATTTATATAAAATATTAAAACAAATTCAAGAGAATTTAAAAATTAATAGTCGATGTGTTTTTTCTTTTCATATTTAATAGCATTACTCATTTCAATAATATTAGTATTATAATTTCTTAAGACAATGTAAAGTTAAAGAGTAGTTTGAGTTTGTTAGATTTTACTTGCCAAACAAGTCCAACCATAAAAATTAATAAATTATATTTTAATTTTGAACGTAAAAAATATTTTGTTATAAAAGAAGTGAATGTTATTAATATCAAGAACGAAAAAAATAAAAAAAAAAATCCAAATTTTGGTGGTGGATATTTTTTAGGCATTATTTAGAAATTTTCTTTCAACAAAAAAAATTATCTACAACAAATTAAAAAGTAGTAATGCAAAAACAAACTTATCCCTAACAAATTGTCTTTCACTTAATGAATCTGACAATTAGCATATATCTTTTCCATAATCGTAAACATAATATATGATTGTTAAACAACTTCATCTAAAGAGTACATAATCCCCACATATATCAATGGTTAACCCAATACATTTTATCCCAACTATTGTATGAAAATTTTTCTTTAATATTTTTTTATTAAAATTAAAAAAATATATGAGCAAAAAAATTTAAACTAAAATGCAATGTGACAATATACAAAAAAGAAAATAAATTAATTAGCAAACAAATTTTAATTCTAATTTTCTGCAATATTTTAAATTATTTGTATATATCTTTATAAAAATTTAAAGATTAAATTAAAGAGATTGAAAATAGAGTGGGATTTGGTAATTGGGAGACCAAAAAAAAAAAAAGTGTATAGAAAATTGAAAAGAAATGAATTGTGAGAATAGGGAAGAAAAAAAGGGAATGAAAAGAGAATATAAATACAAATTTTTAAATAATAATATAATAGTTATGATACATGTTTTACAACATACAAAGCAAAATTTATATGAAAAAAGTTCTCACAAATTTCAGTAACATAAAAATTAGTAATACATGATTAAATTAATTTAAAAAAGAATATTTTTTTGTTAATATTAAAATTTTCATACTTTTATACATGTTTAAGATTTGATGGGAAAATTATTTGACAATAAAATATTTGAACCTTGCATTAGAGGTTAAATTTTCCTACCCAATACAAAATTTGTACATTTTGATGAGAATATTAATCACTAATTAATTAAATTAAAGATTATTATAAATTAAATTTCAATATGTGAGCAAAGGATACAAAAAGCAAGAATCCTTCACAAAATTGTCATTTGTATGTATTTAATTATTTATAATAAAATGTCACAATGTGAACAATTTATAAGACATTGGGCTTTTCTACTGTGGCCCATTTGAAATCAGTGTAGTCAAGAATTGATGATTAATATGGCGCGTACATTTTCAGTTTCCACTAATTATAATTTGTGATTCATGCTATTCGTCCCCCATATATTGTCTTTTAAGACCCCACTCTTCGATTCAACCCCACTAAGTTTCCCATGGCTCTCTCTCTCTCTTTTCAAATATTGCAATAATTTGTGAATATTAATTGATTCGACTGAAAAAATATTTTTGGTAATACAAAATATTTAAGGTTTAAACTTTATTCATATCATATTAATGAAGGATTTGTTATTTTCTGATAAATATTTATAAAGAAAAAAAATTGTTCTGACTTAAATTGAGGTGATAATTCGAATTATAATAATGTAAATCAATTAGATGGTGTTAGGGATATTTGAAATTTTATCGCAAATGATATCGTATTTGTTAAAAATAACATTAGAGAGAGTTATTTTATATATTTTGATATTAAAAATTAAAGTTTTAAGATTGACAATAATTTTTTTTTATTTAAATGAACTAAAAAATTTATAATTATAAGAATAATGAATTTAAAAGTGGTGATTCTGACTATAACTTTTACATTCTTTCTTACATGTCAAGAATAAATCAACTTAGTTTTATAATATTTATAAATGAGTTGTATATTAGTTGAGATATAAAATATATATATATATATATATATTAGAATACCCACTTTATTGCTTCTATATATATACATGAATCTAATTTGAGTTCACATTTAGAGAAATAGAAATGTAGTTTGACATTAATGATTAACGAAAATGATAAAAGGAAAAAGAGAGCGGAGTGGATCTTCACATAAGATGCTCTTTAATTTCAATAATAAAATTATACTCAATTGAATTGAAATGATCTTCTCTTCCCCACGATGAAGTGGTGCTTCCACTACCCTTACTAATTGCAACCAAGTCAAATCCACCTCCTATTTATCCTTACATTTTCACACATTATTATTATTATTATTATTATTATTATTATTATTATTATTATTGCTGCCATTACTCTATTCAAAAACTAATTATTATTATAAAATTAATTCAACTCCACAAATTCCCACTTCAAACTAGATAGAATTCCTTCTCAATTTGAGTTTTTTTTTTTACTAAAATAATACCAAAAGTAAATATATACCATAGTTTTATACTATTGTTTCTGATAATTAATCTATTATTTTAATGTCATCATTATTATTATTAATGTCATTACTCTATTCAAACATTAATTATTATGTTGTTTAGAATTTAAGATCAAAATTAAAATGTATATAGATTGATATTAATAATAATAATAATAATAATATTATTATTATTATTATTATTATTATATCAATTAATCATATCTCATTAAATATAAGTTTCGAAAGAATTTGGTCTTGAGATTTTTAAATTTAAACCATGCATAAATGAGTTAAAAATTAGAATCATTCTCTTGATAAGATTCGACAAATCAAAATTAATTAAATACGAGTGAAAGGTATTTGTATAAATTTAATGCTAATCATTGTTTAATATTTCGTGCCAATGAAATATATTTATGTATTATAGAGGGGTGAATGGATAGAGAATGTGATGAGAAAGTATACAAATGTTGAAATTGTAAGCTTTTTTCTAGAACTAATACCAACCCCGCGTTGAAATTTTGAAAAAAATTTAATTTTCCAGTTCAAGAAAGAGGCAAAGGGGTGAATTTTAAGTACACCAAATTCACCATTGATAGGAAATTGTTCCAATTTTATTCAAAACAAAACCACAAATTGAGAATCCAATGTTTTCTATGTGTCCTTTCCCCATTGCTAAATGTCCTAATCTCTACAACCACTTCTCTTCTTTTTTTGGGTTTTTTTTTTTTTTTTTGAAAAAAATGTAATAAAAAAATGGATATCAGTCGTTATAAAAAGGCACCCAATTTATATATATAATTAAAAATATCTATCTTTTAAGTCAACCCTTTATAGTAATTCGTTGGCATTTTGCTTAACGATTAAATTATAATAAATAAATCCATAGTTTTCAATTTATCTATAGCAAGTAAAATATTAATATTAAAATGTTTTTTCTCTCTTAGCAGAGTGTTTGCTAAAATTCCGCAGCTCATGACATGCCGTGCCGTCACAGCTACTCTTTCTCCATTTTTTTTTTTAATTTATTTATTTTTAACTATTTCACACAATAATAATGAATTATTAAATAAATAAATAATAAAGAAAATGATAAATTATTTGCATGATCAGATCAGGCACACGAATCGATGACGATGATGCATTTAATTAATAATTATATAATCCTTCGAATCGTAATTTGCATGCATATTACAACTAAGAAACGATGGATGTACTGGAAATTAAATAGAATAATTAATATTTATAATAATAATAATAATAATTATTATTATTATTCACATACAGATAATAATTAATAAATAAACACTTAATTAGGATTCAAAATGGAGTATGAATCTATTCAAATTAATTAAGTATGGAATAATACAAATAATTTCATTAGACACAATTTCTTTTCATTTTTTTATTTTTTATTTTTTTGGGTAAAAAAAAGAAAAAAGAAAAATAAAGAGTAAGCAAAAATGGAGAAGATGAACAAAGTTACAGCTAGCTAGCACGAGTATCGAAGAAGAAATGAAACCTCAATGGTGCAATGGATTGGGGCCGGTGGGAACGAGCCGTTTTTCGACACCGTAACGTGGGTCGACGTCTGTTCCGGCTGGTTGCGGGAGGTGTTTCCGGTGATGTCTGTGGGGGAGAAACGGAGAGAAGTCGAACTTTGTAGCCATTAGTAGCACTTTCCTGTTGCTGATCTTGCCGTTGATGCTATCAGAAGTAGTAGTAGTAGTTGTAGTAGTATTGGAGGTAAAGACGAGGGTGGTGAAATTACACCATGGATGAAAGAATATAAGCAGAAAAAGAGAAAAGCAAAGAATGATGGTGATAAAAGAAGAGTACTGTGGGGATTTCTTCATGGCTGTAATAAAGAAGGAGAGAAGAGAAGAGAAGAAGAGAGTGGATGCATGGAAATGGAGAGAGGATAATAAAGAATAAAACGAGTTGAGGTTTCTTTAGAGTTAGAATTGGAAGAAGAAAAGCAGTGACAGCAGAAATGGGGTGGTAGAGAAAGAGAGTTAGAAGAAACGTGGATGAAGATGAAGATGGAGATGAAGAATAAGAAGTTACAGAAAATTATTAGTAATGACATAGGGGAGTGTATGTGTTGTGTATGTATGGAGTACTACTAGTTCTTTGCTGAATTCCATGAGAGGAAGGGGGAATTGACTAAGCTGGCAAATGAACAAATTGTTTAATTAATTAATTAATTAATTAATTAATTAATTGATTGATTAATGAAAGATCGAGAAGAGGGAGATGCGGAGAGGAAGGCAGAATTGTCGAGGATTAAGTTGCTGCTTTGTAATTGGAATTGGTTTAGTTTCCCGATGAAATATGAACTTCCTTTGCGTTCAAGGAACAAAGAAAGGGGATTCATTAAAAGCTGTCGTTTGTCAAACCCCCCCTTCCGACTCCCCCTTTGATTAATTAATTAGGTGAGATTAATTATTAGCTGTTAATATCAATCCTTAACTATGATTATTGTTCGTTGATTAGAAATGTTAAAACATATATTATTGACATCATATTTTCACCATACATATTTGACTACATCAACATCGTTATATATATATATATATATATACACTAATGTCAATCGTAAGACGTATTTAAATTATGTATAATCACCTAAATAAGAAAGGTGTAACAAAATGCAGATGTTGATGACTCATAATAATAATAGAATTACAAATTGTTAAGGACATCCGTGGCTAATGCCTATTCTATTGGCCGACATTCGAAGTGAAATTATTAAAGTAATAATTAATTATATTAATTATTCTTATTAATAATATTATGAATTTGAATGTAAATTTGTTCTCTGTATCTTAACAATATGTAGAGAGGCAAAGTAAGCAATGCAATAAGGTTGACCTAAACAAGTATCGTGAAACAATTAATGTTAATGGGAACTTTTACGTTGGCATATTATACATAGCCCCCTCCCTATTATTGAATTAAATTAAAATTAAATAAATTTTTATATTTTCGGACAGTTGGAATTATAAGCATAATATATATATATATATATATATACGCGTAATTTAGTGTTGGAACACGTTAGGTTGCATGGGAGGAAACAATTCCTTCACTATACTCCTCCCTTTTCTTATTTTATTTTTTTCATTTATTTATTAATTAATTTTTTTTTTTTTTTTAAAAAATGAGATACATTTTGAATTATTTAATTTAATCTTTAACATAAATTATGATTTTTTTTTAAAGTTTAATCCAAATAGTTATATGAAATAATGAAAGTTCAAACTACCTAGCTTTTGAATACCATATTTTCAGCTTGGTCAAAAATTAAAAATAGATTGTGTTATTATTATTATTTTAACCCATGTTATACGTAAGACTTTAGTAAGATTTAATTTTGTTTTGAATTAGAAAGTTATAATTTTGATAAGTTTGACTTTCATAGATTACGTAGATGGAGATGGAGATGGAGATGATAGACTCTCGGGCAAAGATCCATCATGGTTGTGTGTGCTAACACGATGTCCCAAGGCAGCAGGTTGAAGTCGAAACTAACACACACATACACACGAAGACGAAGACGAAGACGAAGACGAACACCTCCTTTTCTCTTTCAATTTTTCTTTCTGTTTATATTGTTATTATTGTTTATTATTTATATTTATAAAGTCCCCATATCTTCAGGAATCGGAAAAGGACTTTGAATTGGCTTTATTGCTAAATGAGAGGCTCTTGTCGGAAAGAGCTTGATAAAGGCTTCTTGACTGTCCTCATTTTTTTGTGCCACGTGGAAGGCTGAGTTGGCTGGCTGCTTCTTCGTATATGCCAATGCCGCACCTGACCTCATTGATTAGATTTAGTAGTTTCATACTGACCATCCATCCCCGATTAGTATTATTATTATTATTCTGAGTTTTATCCCATATGGGGATAAAAAATGTCAAAAGAGTGGGTGGAAATTTGAAGAAAAAAAGGTAGATGATCACAATGATCGGTGATTGTAAAGTCAACCACCCGCCACCCAGTTCCTTTATTAAGCCGCACACACACACACACACACACACGCATTACTTACATGATCAACTGTTGGAAATGCAAGCACTATTGGTGATATATAGCCCAAGGCTTATTTCATTGGAGTTAGTCAAGAGTTTTGAGAAGATACATGGCATTTACGGCTTGGCTTTGCTTTGACTCATTCTACTTCAAACCTTTTCGGGTGATTGAAAAGGCAAATAGTGAATTGATTTTTGTTTTGCCCAATGATCATCATAACACGTGTTGTAGACTGCATATAACCAGAAATATTCTGGAAAACAAACAATTGTTTCTAAATGAGATCTATACTACATAATTCAAGATATATAAAAACTATCTTATTATGACCGACCACCAACTGGAAAGTGCTTTTCTACATTAATTCCACAGCCGGAAATACGCACGTACACAAGAACAGTAATCTAATAGCAGAATAGGTGCGGAATGTCAATTGTCAGCAAGCTATAATTTTAATTGCAATAAGGAGAATGGCCCGGAATATTAGAGAAAAGTAACAAAACAAATACTCCATCCATCGGAATCATATTTGACTATGATAGCAGCCGCGCCCATAACATGACACATAATTACATGAAGCACAGTTTTTTTCCTTGCGCTCATTGGCCAACTAAGACTCTCTCTGTATAATTCAAACACATACTTCCTTTTCCACAGTTACAAATCAAAGAATAAACAATTGTCGGTAATACAAAAAGAAAGTTAAAAGTTCTAGTGAACACCCAAAACTTGCCGGCATAAATTAGAAAAACAGCAGGGTATTCATTTTTTATCTTCTTAATTCAGAAAACAGCAACTAACCACATGATACACCTCGTGAAGAGCAAAATGTTAATAATGCTGATTCGAATGATAATTATGGCTTTTACTGAAGCTGCTCTTTCAAAGTATCCGTTACAAAGAAGAAGAAATGATAAGTACTTTACAAAAATCTTCCCATCTTATTGTTTTTTTTTTCCCCACGCCTAGAAATTGTAGACATAAATTCAAGGCTATTGCAAACAGAACCAACACCAATGTAAAATTAGCATTTCGTGAATCAAATTGAGGCTTAACTTCTCCAAAAAATACTTGATACCAAATTTGATTAACATGTATGTTGTAGATCAAGGGAAACTAATGTTCGTTTCACCAAGATGTAATCCCGTTGCGCTTTAACCTTCCTCCCAGTCTATATCATCCTCATCCTCTGGTGAAGCCGCGGCTTCAACATTCAAGTCATTGACCTTGAAACTCTCACTCGTGTTACCTGAAGTAGAACAGAGGAATATATGGTTGACGAACATCAAGCCAATATCATAAAGTAATAAACAGATAACCAAGATCCCAGACACAGGCACACATTAACGTGCTTATATTATTGTACTAAATGAGTATGCCTTGTTTCAACTAAATACTCAATGAAAATATCTGCATTTAAAAGGTTGCACTAATGCAAATGAAATTAAGAAGCAATCAAATATATAACTATGCATTACTTTCTTTGGAAAATATAAAAACAAATATTCTGGATGCAAATTCCTTGGGCCACACTGAATCAAATCACAAATAGACAACCAGGATATCCTCAAGGGTACAACACGCCACAAATTATCCTCTCAGCAGTATTTGATAAGTATCTTGATGACTTCTAGTTTCAAGTAGGAGTAAAAACTTATAAGAAGATGCAAAGCAGAATGATAGGATCAGTTTTTTCTCAAACATGTCAACCAAAATGCCAGTCAAGATTCACTAGTAGTCATTTTGTTCAAATTTGACAGCTATAACTTGAAAAGTTGTAAATGTAGTAAGCAAACTCTACACTTGTAGTAATTTTTTGACATTCTAAATTTTAGTTGATATTCAACGTAGTTACCTGCAACCGGAGCCTCTTCCCAGTCAACATCATCATCTCCCTCATCATCTTCACGTTTAGACTTCATGCCCACTTGACGATTAGACATTCCTGAAAGACCGTCAGAGACAGCTGTATTTGAAGATTCCTGTTGTTTAGCAGCTTCTTCTAGTTCTTGTTGTTTCTTCAGAAGAGCAGCATAATAAGCTTTAACATACTCATCCTGCAACATAACAAAAACAACGAAACTACATCAGATTTTAAGCAAATAGACAGATCAAATGAGAAGTGTAAGAGTTCTTTTCATAGCACAGGCCTGTAAACTCTTTTTATCATCTTCAACATTTGACTTCTTGTCATCTGAAAATCCTGATGGTGCTGCTGCTGAACTTCCATCCATCTTTGACTCCTGCTTGACCTCTCCACGTTGTTCCTTTGTAAGATTCATTCCTTGCTTGATCATCCAGGGTGGTAAAACTTTCAAAGATGCGTTCCCAGTTTCCGATTTGACATCAACTTCCTTACCTTCAGCACCAGCAAAGGCAACTTCAACCTGCCAAAATCCAGCCACGCTTGCTATCAAACAATCCAATGTAAAGTCCAGCATCTCACATTAAACAGTAATAACCAAACAATCCAAGACATTCTGTTCATAAAGCATATTAAAATAGTAGGACATTAGATCACGGTTGTTCTTGGGTTTTTTCCCCCTCTAATAGATACGATGTAGAATTTAATGGAAACATCAGAACAAGAACAAACCAAAGAACTGGCATCCTTTATATCCATTTGCTGAAACTTCAAACAAGACAAATTGTACATGAAAAATATTAAAACCATCGCCCATGGATCAATACCACAAGACTAATTTTTTCCCAGCTATTGTGTATGACTGAACAACTTAAAGCTTTAAGTTATCCGGTGAAGCGCCCACTCATAGTACAAGAAACCGTACTAGATATGAAACTTGACCAATATAAGACAAATTAACATTTCCCCTCATGTAAAAATGCATGTGGAACGGAAACTAAGCAGAAAATATGTGACCAAACAGAGAACAAAAGCCAAACCTGAATATGTTAAGAGAGATACAATCTGAAACTTATGCTATCAGGTGGAGGACCCAGACAATTAAGTACCAATTGCACATATTAAATTAACCAGTGAGATATAGATATAAGCCCCACAGGCTACAGAGCATATTGTAAAATTTTGTTTAGTCAGGATATACTAAGCATCTCTTCATGCAATCCAAACTAGCAGTCGACCCTGTCATATTTTGCATATCGCACTCCGCGCGTGGATATACACACGCAAAACAGAAACCATGCTCTGAATTACTCAATCTTTCTACCATATAATAGGGTGGTCAAAGTTTGAATGAGGACAATGACCAATTTTTCAATCACACGCACTCAGCACAAAAAACCAAATTACCATCACCGTGCACTGTTAGAAATATTAATCCCTTCATACTGTCCACAGATAAATATGTGCAGCTGCATGAAATGATACATCTAAAATACATTCAGTATTCTGTCCGTACCAATGCACATGCAAATGCATATTCCAAATCACCAATCTTCGATTAGAAGTAGAAACCATCCAAGCACTAGAAGTGGCTTGAAATTTATGAAACTAAATTATGATAAACTCGAAAAGCCAAACATCAGATATGAAAAAATATGCTTGTTCCTTGAAATCCATACCAGACACACACACTCAGGCACATGCATTTAATATAGCACTCAAGCTTTGACCCAGCAGTGCATACAAAACAGAGAAAAATCTTAGAGAAGAAAGTTACCTTTGTGTCTCCAAGGAATGGCATTGGTGTTCCACCATACCCTTGAGAAGATTTGGAGGGATCATTGGAACTCGAATCTCCATTTGCAGCACGCCCAGCAGCACTTGCTCGAGCTTCCCATGCTTGGAGACTTCCAAATTCAGGAGCAGGCAAATCTTTTACTCTATTGAGTTGTTCCATCAATGGTTTAAGCTGAACCTGCAGTCAGTTTACCAACTCAAAAATGAATTGAATCATAAACAGAGTCTATAAGATAGTCATTAATCAGCAAGCATTTACATAACCATCAAATTGAAGTTGGCTTAATCAAATGGCCCTCCAAATTACAAAAACTCAAAGCGATTCACTGACGTTTCAAATACAGTCTGTATAAGCAGAAACGACAATAGATACATGATCCAAATATAAAGCTATACAAGAAAAACATTGGAGTCAAGCTGAAATAGCTGAAAGCAAATGTATATGGAAGACACATCTGCATATAGTGGTGCAGTAGTGTGTTCAAGCCACTCAAAACTTGCTAGTGCTTGAGTTAGTAGCAGAAAACACTACCATCAACCTGAAAGTTTCTACTGGTATTCATCTCTTTTTGTTCATTAACAATGAAAGGATGTGAACCCAGGAGTCCAAAAATAAGCAAGAATAAGCATGCAATAAAATCGAGAATCCATGTCATAGTTAAACTTCCTTCATCTCTTCAGTCTTCTACTAGAAAAATTCAGGACCTCAAACCACTGACCTATATCAACCTACAAGCAGCAGAAGGCCAGACCTCAAATAAACCATGGCGAAGTCGCCAAACTATGACCTAGATCTTGTCATTTTGATCCACTATTACATGGCCTTCAATCATCATTCACACATTATCACAGTCCATGTAAGATGGACCTAAATACATGACAGTAATTAACCAAAAAACAAAAAGATATTCTTTACAAACTTATTAAAGTTTGACCACACGATCAAATCGACATTATAAAGTATATGATACATAATTATGTTTTAGTAAAAAAAAAAAAGAAAAAGAATAACAATAAATAAATATTCTAAAATATTTTTAAATCTTAACTATTCAGTAAAAAAAAAATACCATGATAAATTCAAAGGGCACATCCAACACAGAAGAATAGGTAGCAACACAGTAAACAGATAAAGAACATAATAGAAAACAAACCTCCATTTTCTGAAGCATGTCTTTTAGTTTTTCACGACGTCGCCTTCGTGCATTGTCATCTCCATCTCCTGCTTCTTGAGCTGCTAATTTGTCACTCTCCGCCACAAGTTCTCCATTGCAATTTTCACAGTGAAAATATTCATCTTCTAAAGAAACCAATCTCAGTGCATCCAATGCATTGTATCTGGATTATTACATCAAGAAATTCTTGAGTTTTCAGGAACATAAAATTCATCTGCATGTAAGAACATAATAAATAACTTCAAAGATAAAAATGAAAAACAAGAGTAACAAGGACCTTCTCCCACAATTAGGGCATATGTACTCCTGAACTGTATTTTTGCTTTCCAGTTCATCCTTTAGTTTCTTCTTCATACGATGTATTCTGTACCTGACAACATCATATATCTGCAAAATATCTCTGCTTTAGGTCTTTTAACTGATTCCAAAGCCAAAATGTGATCAATATATGATAGGTTAAAATGAAGCAATAAGGTTGAACAGGAAATATGCTTTCTCTGTTCAAAAAGACCATAACCATTGATTAAATTTCATTATCAAAAAAAGAGTAACCTGCGCATAATCTAAACAACAATAAGAGTGTGTGTGCAGCTTAATCTTTTCTTCTCCCTCTTTTCCAAACTGTGGCCCTTCACTCGTGGCAGCAACAGCAGCACTGTATATCTTCGCACCCTTAGCTGTCTGTGACAAAATCAATTCAAGATAATGCTAAGGTAAATAAGGATCTCACTTAATCAGGGAACTTGTTGATTAATCTAAAACAAATACTTTAAAGCACAGTTCTCCACAAGTTGATTACAGATGAAAATTTTGGAAATTCATAGCAACCTATATGCACAAAGACAATAAAAAAACTGAACAGGCAATAAAAACAGAAACACTTGTAAAGTATTTCAAGGTTCTAGTGATTGGTTCATCTAAATGCTTGCTTGAGCTAGGCAAAATTTTACGTGAAACAAACTTAAGCGTAATACTAAACTCATTACTTTTACAAGTCAAACAAAAGCATGATGTTACTTGAATCGGTTAGACAATTGATGCAACTGGATACATGTATGCGCAACAGAAGAAACAATTTCAGTTTCTTATCCAAATAAATAAATGAGGAAGCAACAATGAAAACAAAAATGGAAGATAAATATAAGCCTCTAATAAGTAGATGATAAGAGTAGGTTTGGTGATAGTTACTTTTTTGGAAAAGGCTAGACTCAAGCATCACCTCTAGACAACCAGATACATAATGGCATGAATCCCCCTGAAGGAAAAGAGTCAAAACTAAAAACGGGTATGGCATATAAAAAATCCAATTAAAGAGAAAAAATTTGCTTTTGCCTTGAAAGCAAGCATTCTCATTATTCTTCTTTTTTTCTTTTTCTTCTTAACTTCCTTCTTGTTCTCACAAGTGTGCTATTCGTTTGTGTGTGTCCATAGGATTTCTGTACTTATTGCTTTAAAAAGCAACTAAGAGGTCATTCAGACATTTAATATATTCATAAGCGCTTCCAATAAATTTTCAAATAAGTAAATATAATTCAAATGAAATATATTAATCCTAGAAAGAGAATCAAGAAAGGAAAGAAAAAGAATATGCCTATAAATCTTAAACAGTTGGATTGGGTTTCAAGCTCCATGCTTTTGTATGCCTCAGATTTTCAATACTACTATGGAAAATAATATACGAATATGAACATGCAAATCTTTGCCATAAAATTGCAATAAGATAATGTGTGCCTTGCCAAAATATCAAATTAGTGGTAAGTAACAAGCACCTCAATAAACTGACCTCTTTCCTGTGATCTCGAGTAACAAGTTTTTCTTCTTCAAAAAATCGTAAAGTTCGACGAAGCTGCTTTGAGTGCAGTTTCAAGTCCTTTGCCAAATCTTCTTCTCTAACCCATTGTCGTCTAAAAGAAAAGAAAATATTAACAAATAATAGATAAAGGCCTGCTCCAAAAATAAATGAAACCTTAAAACACAGTGGAAACAATCACATTATAGTTATTAAGTATATTCAGCAAGACTTCATCCCTGAAACCAACTATGAAACTAAATTTCAACACAAAACCACATGTTTAAAGTCAAATTTACTTGTGTACCCAGCCAGCACAAGCACCTCACTATTACCAAACTACACTTTATTAGTCTATGATATAGTTCATGATAACAGATCCCGATAATGAAAAGCTAAAAAACATATGAGCGCCATGCTACAAATAAACAAAAATCTTACTAAGAGTGACTTAAAAACATGGAAGTTGTCATGGAAGTTCATGATAACATCAGTGTTTAGCAGGTTGGTAACATATTAAAACTCTCACAAACCAGTACAAAGTTAGAGTAGATATTCCAAAAAAACTTTTCTTTATCACTTAGTCTCAGTCATACCTAACATTTGGGAAAACCTTGAACTAAGAGCTCACAGAGAAGCAGTCCTAACATAGCAACGCTGGACACAACATAGGATGCAAACTAGATACAACCACGTGACAGCTGATAAGCAGCCAAGTTGTTGATCAAAAACCATAAACTATATTATGAGAAACATATCACCAATTAGAATTATGTCTCAAAAACCCCAGGTTGTAAAAGGAAGATTATCCAAAAGGTAAACCCTTTGAATCTATCTTCATTTTTTCTAATGGAGATAGTTTAGCTGATCAGGATTGCCATCTTTAACATCCACATCCACTTCTACAAATGTCTTAATGACCATTGATAGTTTTTTCGAGAGCCAATTCTGTTAAGAGAACTTAGAAGACATATCTAATGACTATCAATATATCCACCATGAGATAGCTCCATCGGTGTACATGACACAGAGCATTCCAATCTGTTAGCATTATTATTCAAAATATCAATTGAATTCAAGGGTATTACGACCTCTTAATACTAAATTCAAACATGGAGCTCTAACGATGTTGGAATATCCATAAGCCAGTTTTTTACCCTAAGGAAGCAGTACATATATTTTCATACATGCCAGAGAGCATTGCAGTCTGTTAGCATTTACGGATGATTTCACAAATAAAAAATCCATTACATGGAAAACATTGGGTGTCACTAAATCTTCGTCAGTCTTCCCCAAAAAGACCAAAGCACGTTGAGACATTTCTGTAATTAAATATTAATACAATGTGTAAAGGAGATCTGTGTCTTGTGCCAGCTCCAAAGCTCTCCTAATGCTATCTGATTTACAAGGACTACAACAACAGTGGAAGTAAGAAACTATACTGCTTAAGGACACAAATAAAAAAGGTGGATGCATGAGAAAATTTCTCCACTCGGTATTACTTGAGACACACCCACATGACTGCAGCATCATCTAGAACTATGAAAGGTATATCATATTTGGCCACTGAAGAGCTTATATAAATTAACAGTCACTTCACTCAAGCAATCATCAACGACAATATCTGCCCCAACAAAGGTATGAAAAACAGAAACGTAAGTTGATGGCACTGTTATGACATAAGTCATGCCTGAGACCATCAAACTTACAAAACTACTTCTAGCTTAAAACAACAGCAACTCTAATTGTGAGGACTCAGGCACAACAATATTAGTGGCAGCAATTTTGCTGCACGGCAATTTGTTTCTGAGCAATTGAAGCAGCAGTTCATTCATATACAATATCCAACAAGTTTCTCTAGCCTTTCACTTTCTGCATACCCAGCTTCTCGATACAAGTAACATGACCCTCTTTTTGCCAACAGAAAGGTGAACCTTCTTCATATTCTTCCTCTTGTATAAAGCTTGTATAGAGTTAACACGCCAACTCTCAAAATAAACATTCGAAAAGCATATGGTAATGATAATCATATCAGCTTTTTACTCTTATACATGGTGTAAAACACTAGTTACTAGGCCTTTTAAGACCCATGCCCAACGTTTCATCATTTTGCATCTCAAACTACTTATAAAGAATTAAAAACTATATTCAACCTTTGTAAAACTTACACACACCCTCACAGTAGGTCATGTGTCGTATCATTCAATTAACAACCAAAATCATCAGTGCCAGATAATGCAGATCCATCTAAAATTACCACGGTCTCTTTAATTCTACCATAATAAAGATCAAAGAATATCGGACAGACTACATTCTACTTAAAGGCGGTCTAATTTCAGCTCCTTATTCAAAGCTTGACAAAATAAACACAGCTTCGATCCACTTCTGTTCCCGTAATTTCTAATATAAAGTTTCCAACTTCTAGAAACAAAATCAAGAGTAACCAATTCCAAAACAGAATGTAAATCCCGTTGTACCTTGTGAGCGCATCAAGCACCACAACGGCAATCCCTCTGTTATCACTCCTCCCTGTTTTTGGTTGATTATCTCCTTTCGTCGTTATGTCATCGTAAAACGCCCTCGCCGTAAGCTTCACCAATCTGTTTTAGAAACAGAAACAGTGTGAGAATTGCTTCAATTTTCCGCTAGACAAGAAGAAAATTGATAATCTTCACTGTCCACATTCCGTCTCGAGTCCTCAAAATATTACCGATTAAATGGTTCGACGCTCATTTTCTCACGTCAAAGTTCAGAATCTCGAGGGGTTTTCAGTTGAAGTTTCGGCTTATTTGCTTTGATCAGTCATCTCGAGATTTTGTTTCGCGAGAGACCTGACCTCTCGGTTACGTTTTGATTCAGATTTAGGGGAATTTATAAAGGAGAATTTTTAAGAGTAATCAATATTGATTATTGGTGTTTTTAAATGATTATTGTATAATATATATTATAAAAATAATTAATGTAGAATAAAATAATTTTATAAAAATTTTTTAAAAATTATCAACATATTTATGTATGAATATTTTAGTTTAAAAAAATTTGAAATAGTTATTTTTAAAAGATATTTTAAATAGTAATTATTATCAAAAATTTATTTTAAGTTTTAGTTATTTTCGTTAAATTTAAATTTATTAAATAGAGATTTTTTTAGGTATTAAGTAGCTTTTTTTTAATTTTAGATATGATTAAATTCTAAATTTAATTAAAATTAAAATTTAAATAATATATTTATATTTATAATAATTTTAATTATATTAACATAATAATAAATAAATAAAATAATAAATTATATTAATATGTGTATTATTTATTTGTTTGATATTTTTTTAAAAAATAAATTTTAATTAATAATATAAATTTATTTTTTAAAAATAATAAGTTATATTATAATATAATTGTAATTATGTAATTGTATAAATTTATTGTAATAATTAAAATATAAAATAAATAAGAGATAAGAAGATTCATAATAGAGAAAAAAGACGTTAATAATAGTTAAATAAAATTTTAATTTATTAAATAAATAAATTTGATAGCATATTTTGTAAAATTTATTTAAAAATATTTTTATTATTTTTAAAAAATAAATTTTATTTTGTTATCAAAACAACCATTTTACTCTTTTAAAAAATATTACAAAATATATTCTTTTTTATTTTTTAAAAATTTAGGTTAACAAACATTATTTTCTTTTTTTAAAATTATTTTAAAAATATTATTTTACAGTTTTTAAAAAATTATACTAATTTATTACAAAACCTCGTAATCTTTTTTGTTTTTTGAATATCAAAGCCTCGTAATCTCAAAGCAATTAATAATGATAGTCCAATGAAAAGGAAACTCTCCCTTTTATCATAAATAAAGAACAAAACATAAACTTTAAATTTGTGGAATTATCTGCTAAAGTAAACACTAAACACATATATATTTGCAATTAAGCTCATATTAACCTTTATTATCCAATTATGCTAAAACACGAGGACTGGTTGCAAAAAAGAATTTTAGGGAAACTAAAATCCAACGAATCCAATTTCCACATCACGCCAAAAATTGCCACGTCCATTGCCTATTGGGTCTCGATCAAAGAGATGAAGTCCGTTGGATCACTCCGCCACGCGTACGGTCGAGATCGAAATAACAGAGGTAAGGCACAGCCGCATCATGAGTGACCTACAGCATCAGAAAAAGTGGGTCGTAGAGTAGGGACTTTCCTCTATAAATAAAGCTTTGGAGGATCTCAGCGCGCTGATCATCGTCAAATCATCGAACACACAGCGAGCAAGCGAGCTAGCGAGCTAGCTAGCCATGGCGAAGCCTCGTAAGCCGAAGAACGAGGACGCGAAGGCCGAGAATTCGGGCGCTGTCGTGCGTCATCAGAAGCTCTGCCTTTCAATCGACATGGACAAGCGCCAAATCTACGGGTGAGAAAATTAACATTTTCGCAAACATTTACTTGACATCGCGTGATTCAATTCAGTACTGAACTAATTGCTATTTTTTTTTTAAAATTTGTTTAGCTACACCGAGTTAGAAATTGCTGTGCCGGATATAGGGATTGTAGGGTTACATGCGGAGAATTTGGGAATCGAGAGTGTATTAGTTGATGGAGAGGCTACTGATTTTGAGTATTACCCGCATAATCATCAAAATGTGGAAAATGAAAAGAGATGGAGATCGGTCTCGTCGCTTAGTTCTGCTGCAGATGCTGCAGCAGCGGCGTACGTATCAGCTCTGGATAGAGAATTGGTCCCCAATTTGCTTATCAATTGTTGCAAGCCATTCAAGGGTTTAACTGAACAGATAGACCAATTGAATTTGGAGAATAAGTCGGATTCCTCTGCTGAACCCAAGCAGGTTACTGTTGCTATCTACACGGTTATGCTGTTTGTGAATTATTTGTTGCTTTTTGATCAAGTTGTTTTTTGGGTATTTTATAAATTGGCAACGACAGCCATTGCATGACGTGAATTTTACTAGGCTTAGTTGTCTATGTGTGTATACATATATATATATATTTATGTATATATATGTATATATATTTATGTATATAGATTTTTATAGATGTATATATGTATTTTGAGTGGAGTTTTAGTGTTTATAGCTGATTTACTTCCAACATCTATCTTGAATAACTACACAAGTATTTCTGACACATGGAGATCCTTTCAACTCCTTGTGTGCTAGGTTTTATGTGTGGACCATTGGTCCTACTATTTGTAGTAGTCAGGATAACCAAATCCCAGGTCGGTAGCCCCAATGGGAATTGAAACTCGGACCTTTTGATTGGAAATTTGACATAGGATACCCAAGGTCCAGATTCATGAAAGCAAATTTCATTAGCACTTGGTAGTTTCACCAACACTAGCAATTATGGGTTAAGTTGACTTATTTATTTTTGGTTTTGTGGCTTGCACTCTAGAAATATTGTGACAAGGTTTACACTTCCTTGGTTTCTCATGTAGGTTGATGTTGGGTGCAGAATGTGAAATTGGTTCGTATTGACTATTGGGTAGAGAAAGCAGAGACCGGAATTCATTTTGATGGTAATGTGTTACATACTGATAATCAGATAAGGCGAGCAAGGTGCTGGTTCCCCTGTATGGATGACAGCTCTCAAAGATGCTGGTATGAGACGTTTGATTGTGCTGATGTTTGGTGACTATGGTCATTTGAAGTCTCTATAATAAATTCATTAATGTTGTAAATGTGATTTTGTTCAGCTATGATCTAGAGTTTACGGTCTCCCGCAATCTTGTTGCTGTCAGTACTGGAAGCTTATTATATCAGGTTAGAGAAATGGATGAAAATATTTTATTACTCTGTACACTGAGTGTTAGTGATGTCTCAAACAACAAGTTGTTGGAAGTGTTAGGAGATCCATGTTTTTGATTTATTAAATCTCTTTGTTATATCAACTCTAGATGGATATTATTTTTACTGTAGCCCTTTAATTTGTGCCTGAAGTTCCAGCATTCATTTTATTACTTTGGTTGTTTCTGTCATGGGAATGCATTATTGGCTCTTGCAACATAAAAGATTTTCCAGTCTTTGTCTTTATTTCTGGCACTTGTCCTAGATTAGTCTTCTTTGCTATGGAAAATGATATTTAAACTTGTCCATAAGTTAAGAAGCAAAAGACTTCCTTCTCGTAGACCCTGGTTTGACTCTCGGTTGATGCTTATTTTGCGGGGATAGCTCAGTTGGGAGAGCGTCAGACTGAAGATCTGAAGGTCGCGTGTTCAATCCACGCTCACCGCACTCATTGGGGCTTGAGGCTTGTTGAGTTCAGTTCCAACTTGGGATATTGTTCAAAATCCTTTTCCATGGAAAATCTCTCTCTGCTTATCACTGATGTGAGACAGTTGAGCTGACTGTCATTTCTCAAGAATTTAGGCATGTAGGCTTCGCTTGGTCTATAATGAAGAGAATAAGCTTAATAACCTATGAAGCATAGATTATAAGCAAAACAGTGTGCAAGTCTGGAACTAAATTTTGAGGTTTATCAAAATTATGATTACACTTTCAAAGACAAAGTGGTTTTCCGGTATTCAATTGACACGTTATATGGTAAAGAGGGTTCGCTGAATCTATCCAATACAAAGTAGATAAGCTGACAGCTCAGTGAAGGCGACTTTTGTAAGTTGGTAACTCCTTGTAGCCTGACGATCATGATGAAAATATTTATGCAAAATGAAAATTTGTTTTCTGGTACTTTGACTTGCTTCCAATAACTTCTTGATAACCCAACTCCAAACGTTAGAGGGAGACATTTTAATGTGTTTATTTTTTATTGCATTGTTTTTATCTTCTTAAGTGTTTTGAAAATGTTTGATTTTTAACTTAATAGACTAGAATGATCTGTTGCATTTCCAATTTAGCTCCTGACAACTTTTTATTCGCCTAATCTCTAAACCAATCTTGTGCAACATATCGGGCCAATAATTTGAAATCAGATTTTTGCTGATGGAGAAATGTTGTGTACCATACCCATAAGTCTGGTTGCTTAATCATTTAACTTAAGATTCGTCAATTTGACTAATTTAAAGGATTCCAATGATATTGAAGGAAGTTATGTCATTGATTTTAGTTAGAGCTTTGAAGAGAATGCAACCTATATGGGATTTTGACATTGTTTTCTGTCAAAATCGAGGGGAACTGTGACCAAGACTCTTTAAATCACGTCTCATTCTAGTATGTGCACCAGATTTTTTCATTGTTGTGACATAAATATTCATAAGAAATATGATGTTTTATTAATCAGAAAAGTTGCTTTATTATGGTGTTGGGGGAAGGGATTTGATTGTGTGAAATATAATATCCTGCATGGTAGAATCAAGAGATGGGAACTGATGGGGGAGATGGTGCTTAATGAGGCACCGATCCTCCTTTCTTCCATTTATTTACATCAATAATGTGAGATACTAGTATTTTGCCTCAAATGTATAATGAGGTAGGATTTGTGTTCAAATGCAGGAGTAAGTTTTAGAAGATGTACATAATTGGAATATTATTCTCTTTGTATATCAATAATACTCCAATACTTAAAAGGTAAATGCACTTGTAAAGGTTCTACAATATATCGATCATTTGATAATTTCTTCAAAGAATTTATACAACTCCAGTAATTTTTATAAATTTGTAGGCCTTTTAAAGTTCTGTTTCTGCTCTATAAATGAATTAGTGGAAATAGAATAAGCTATATCAAATTCCAGTCCATTATCAACACACTACATGTTAAAAAATAGAAAAAATGATAAAAAAAATCAATTGTATTGTTCCAAAATAATAATAGTTATTAGGTTTCAACCTCCAAGGATTGCCTAAGGAACTGGAATATTCTGCTTTGTTGTATGCATTTTTGCTAGTTAACTTGACTGCTGAATTTTCAAAAATTGAGGCTTTTGCCTTCATCTTGCATCTTGCATCTTGCATGGAAAGTCTCTTATTGGGTGGGGTTCTACTTCTTTTATAATTGTAGACTTTCTGAGGTGTCGGATGTTGCTTGAGGCAGTTTACATCTGGCATATCAAACACATTGCTTGTTTTTATGCCCAGACTTAAAAACCATTTTACCCATTTTGACCTTTTCTCTTAATGGTTACAGGTGCTGTACTTGATTCTTTTAGTGTAAATGAACTTATTTTCCGGGGCTTCAACATTCATTTTGTTGTATGTTTGCCTTATTAGGCTTTTTACGTTAATCAATGCTTTGATTTTCTAAGTATCATTGCGTCTACTTAACAGGTTTTGAGCAAGGATGATCCTCCTCGCAAAACATATGTCTATAGATTAGATGTTCCAGTTACTGCTCGGTGGATAACTCTGGCAGTTGCACCATTTGAAATCCTCCCTGACCACCATCATAGTCTTATATCACACATGTGTTTGCCAGCTAATTTGTCAATGGTCCGTAATACTGTGGAATTTTTTCACCATGCATTCAGGTTTGTCAGACAACACTGGAGGGTTGTAATTTAGATCCTACAGCTTTTTGGGATTCAACATCTAAGTTTTTCACCTTTGAAATGTTGCTTGATTGGACATTTTATTTTTGACAGCCATTATGAGGCATACCTTGATGCAAAATTCCCATTTGGGTCATACAAGCAAGTTTTCTTAGCTCCTGAGATGGCAGTCTCTTCATCCACTTTTGGAGCTTCAATGGGCATCTTTAGCTCCCAGGTTCTATATGATGAGAAGGTTATTGATCAGGTTTGTTTATCCATTTGACTCAGAGTTTAATTAAGTTCTGCACTCTTGTGAGAAAACATTTTCAAGTTTCTCTAATAATGATTTACATATGGGCGGGCTGTCTAAGAAGTCAAGACATACATATGGTTACACAATCTCCTTATCATGCAGCATATTTGGAGCATAATTTCTTTAAGGGTGCTGTAATTGACATGCTTTCCTCCTTCCTGTGTCTTGCTGAGAATAATTGTTTTAACAGGCCATAGACACAAGCATTAAACTTGCATTTGCCCTTGCAAGACAGTGGTTTGGAGTATATATCACCTCCGAGTCTGCAAATGATGGTAGGTTGGTGCTATATGATTGTCTGTACTTCTTAATTGGGATTTACTTGTTGCCTCCAATTTATACGATATAGGTTACAGAAAAAACTTTCACTTTTTTTTGTCATTACTTTTTGTTTAATGTCAGAGTGGCTGCTGGATGGTCTTGCTGGCTTTTTGACGGATTCATTCATTAAGAAATTTTTGGGTAACAATGAAGCTCGTTATTGGAGATACAAGGTTTGCATTCCTAAATGAGTACACCACATACCTGATATCTATATTTTTATGCAAGTTTGCTTGCATTGTGGTGATGGAAAGTGCTTTAAAGGCATCTTTGGTCATTGCAATAATGTTTTTGGAGAAGCTAATCATTCATTCAATTATAATCTTGACTTCTTATCTACTGTTTCGCATCTCTGTAGCACAAGTTGGTATTAGGCTGAGACCAGTCTCTATAATTTATCAGATGAAGTTATATATCAGTACGTTTGGGCTTTGATGCAACTATCACCAAAGTAGCAGCAATGCTTTTTAGCCACAGTTGGGTGGTATTGTTGGGGCAGTAGTGAGCTATTTACCTGTTGGCAGATACTAGGACATTGTTAAAACTGACTAAATGATGTTATTTTGTTAATTATTAATGTGGAGAACTGGTATATGTTGGTGATGAGTAATGTGTTTTAGTGGAGATGTTAGAAAACTCTTATGGTGTTTAAGTGTTACTGAAACAGTTATGCTCATCACTAACATGACTACAGAAGAACAAGAAGCCATGAACTACAGCCCAGCTTCCTTAATTTTAAGAAAAATACAAAGCTGAGGCTACTGGACAATGAAGACATGATGAATATCCCATGCATACTCCTTTTGCACATGATACACTGATTAACCCTTAGCTTATTTTCTGCAGTAGAGTGTCAGAAATGTTAAATTTACCCAGCGGAATTGTCTAGGAGTAAACATTGGTACCTTTTGGGAGCTTTTGCCTCCACACAAACTTCGTTGAAGTGAATGTGCAAATTGATGATTCATCAACCTATCAAGTTTAAATTTGAGGGCTTAATAATCATAACATATTTTCTGATATGATGTAAAAGGTTTACATGCAATTTGCATGCATCTTTATACTCTAGATAAGTTGGAGAAACTGTTGTCTTGGCCCTGAAGGTTGTAGTCCTGATTAAGGTAGAAGGTTGGAGAGATTATTGCAATTATTTTCCTTATCCCTTGAAGTAAATAATATGAATATCAATAATTATTTTCCTTATCTCTCAAAGAAAATAATGAGTATCAATAATTATTTTCCTTTTCTCTCAAAGCAAATCATATGAGTATCAATTATTTATTTATTTGCCATATTTCTATTTGCAAATTCACTTTATTGTTCATGATTGTAGGCGAACTGTGCTGTTTGCAAGGCAGATGATAGTGGTGCAACAACTTTGAGCTCCACTAGTTCTTGTAAGGATTTGTATGGAACCCAATCCATTGGTATTTACGGCAAAATCCGGTCATGCAAGTCTGTAAGTTTACTTTGAAGATCTCATGTATTTCCATTGATTTAATGTCACACACACACACACATTAATTTGGAGTGTTCTCTCACTAATTGGTTGGTTTTCTTATAGGTGGCAATCCTTCAAATGTTGGAAAAGCAAATGGGATCCAATTTCTTCCGAAAGGTATGGGTCCTTGCAGTTTGCTTGCTATACTCATGATTGTCTTGATGAATGAAAATCTAAGGATAATCCTTCTGGTGTTTGATACTCTTTTTGGTTTTCATTTCTTTTAAAAAAAATTCTCTTTAGTTCTAAGAATTTTGTGAAGAGTGTAATTCTTTTTGTTGATGGGCTATTAGGTTTACCAACTGGGTGGAATTTTTTTTTAAAGCCAAGAGGGAATGAAAATCATTGGTTGCATAAGCAGCTTTGTTTGATCATGCATGATCTTTAATATTGCCTTCATTAACTTGTATCTCTTGATCTAAAACTTTAATTATTTATCATTTTTTCTTCCCCTCGGTTTAGCACATGCTATGCTAAATAACTAACTATTATGGTTCCCAATATGTCACACTTGGTTGGTGGAAGCCAGCATGTCATAGAATTATACACTTCTACTGTGTATATAGTATTTTCTCCTTTCTGTAAATTATTTGCTTATATGGTTTTTTAGGGGGAGTTAGATTATTTGTTGAAATGCTCATTTCTGAAGCCCATGATCCTTCATTTGGTAAATGATGTGCAATGTAGGTAGTCAGTCTGTTTTTGATCATGCGATCATGCGAAATTTATGGGAATGGAATTTTTTTGTTTATTCTTTCATTTGGCTTGATGCTTTGGTGAACATGAATGAATATTTATACCTTAGAAAAGTTAGATCTCTGTAATTCTGTTTTCATTAATTATGGGACAAGATTGTCGTTTTCTTTTTCCTAATTTCATTAGTTTATGTGCAGCAGATGTATAAGATTAATAATTTGCATGTTCTGTAAAAATGGAATTCTAAATCCGCTGACAGTCTTTGATTCTTGCTCTTGTTTGTCTGCTATATGTAGATTTTGCAGAATATTGTTTCTCGGGCTCAAGGCGCTTCTCCTGTGAGAACTCTCAGCACTAAGGAGGTAATTACATTCTACTGCAGCATAATATACAGTTCACCTAGTGATGGTCTTCTGCCATGCATGTCTGCTTGTTTTACCCTTTTTTTTCTTTTAATTTTAGGAGTTTTTCCTTGCTGTTACTACTAATACTACTATTAGTTATGACATTTAGCATGGAGAGTTTAGTTATAAATGACATCAATTTTACAACTGTCAACATTTAAGCTGCTTTTCTTTTCTTGGGAAAATCTTTTATGAATTTTCCTTGATTTAATGTGCTTTATACTATGTCAAGAGTTTATACAGACAGAAATACTGTGATGGTCCAGGAGTTATTGTAAGAAACGAATTTAACTGGGTCAAAAGCATGGATTAGTAATGCTCCAGTGAGAAGAACAGTATATTATAATTTAGTCAAAAAGTTTATTTTATGGTTTTAGAGATATTGAAGATGCTTATTCAATACTTTGTTTTAGTTCGAAACTTTATTCTCCCTGCTCATGTTAACTTTCCACCTTGGCTCCTTCTTAAAGTTTTGGTTAGATTTGGATTTGCAGGAACTAAGTTGTTCCACTAGAGTTTTATTAGACTGTATGGTTGCAGTTGTTTCTTTCTTGCTTGTGAGAAGGCAGCTAGTGACAGGGTAACTAATCAATAAGGTGGTGGTGGTTACAGAACTCATATAACTATTTGTTCTGTGGGTTTTATCTCATGTAACTCACGTGGTTATTTTATTAACAACAATGCAACTTAGTAGTTTGATACCTTTTCTGTTAAGCAGCTTAACAGAATATATTTAGTGCTGTTTAAATAGAAGCATGCATTTTTTCCTTAAAATAATTGAGAACAATGTTTGAAGCCTAAACATCCTTTTTGACAAGGTAATTCTCCAAACAGTGCTGTTTTTTCTTTGTTTTTTGAGTTTTATATTGTAAACTTGTGGATACGTGATTGCTTTTGTTATAACGTATAAATGAGCAAGTTTACTTCCTTATGTTCTTCATGCTGGTTGCTAGATTTCCTGGTTTTGCTAATAGCTAGTTGTAGATATGCAAGGTTTTAAATTGACACTCTAAGGTAATTGAATATTTTGTTGTTACCTAAGTATATTATAACTTTGTGAGATGCAGTTTCGCCATTTTGCAAATAAGGTTGGAAATCTTGAGCGTCCATTTCTTAAGGAGTTTTTTCCTCGGTGGGTAGGATCATGTGGCTGCCCAGTGCTCAGGTAGGATTTATGTGAGCTACTTTTTTGTATGGCTGGATTCTTTGCAGGTTACATTTGTTTTGATGCCATATAATTTTTCTCTTCTGGTGCCTTGATCATAAGGATGGGGTTCTCATATAACAAACGAAAAAATATTGTTGAACTGGCGGTGTTGCGGGAATGCACTGCTACACCTGATCCAAGTGCTGCTGTTCTTAATTCTAACCCTGATTCCGATAACCGAGATGGTGATATTGGGTGGCCTGGGATGATGAGTATTAGAGTTCATGAACATGATGGTATGTATGACCATCCAATTCTGCCCATGGCTGGAGACGCCTGGCAGCTACTGGAAATACAATGCCATTCAAAGCTTGCTGCTAGACGCTCCTTGAAGCCTAAAAAGGGTTCAAAACCTGATGGCTCTGATGATAACGGTGATGCTGTGGCTGTTTTAGATATGCGTTCCAGGTGTGGTGTTGTCTCACATGTTTTTGTAGAACTTATCATTGAAAGAGGATAAAGTTTTACATTGGTTATTTTACAGTATGGAATCTCCACTGTCATGGATTAGGGCAGATCCAGAAATGGAATATCTGGCTGAAATTCATTTTAACCAGCCGGTACAGATGTGGGTAAGGAAGAAATTTTGCTTGTGTTGTAAATTCATCATCCTTTTGTATAACTATCCTTATTTAGGATCACTGAAACTGGCCTTTGCCCTGGCTGGTTATATGCATGTAAGCAGTACTGAATCTGCATGCTGGTTCTAATTGTTGGTTAATGGTGCATTTATGCATGAGCACATTCCTACTTATTTATAGATTCAAATTACAGTAAAGTTGATTGGAGCAATTAAGTTATTTCTATGTCGCATGCACTTGATTTTGCTGCATCTGTTGCATTGCATAGTTGATGTTTTAAGGATGTTTACTGAACGCATTTGGATGACAACTAAACATCATTGGTATGATTTTGCTTGCATCTGTTGCATCACATAATTGCTACTGGTTTGCAAATTAATAGGACAACTAACTTATATCATTGTTATGATTAATCAGATAAATCAGTTAGAGAAGGACGGGGACGTTGTTGCTCAGGCACAAGCAATTGCCGCACTCGAGTCTCTACCGCAGCTTTCTTTTAATGTTGTCAATACACTGAATAATTTCCTCAGTGACTCCAAGGTTTTAATCAATTTTAGAAGTGCATAAGGTTTTGATGGACTTGCATTTAATGAAATGAATTAACTGATTTTTTTTTTTTTTCTGTTGTCAAGGCCTTTTGGAGGGTTCGAATTGAGGCAGCATTTGCATTGGCAAATACAGCATCAGAGGTATTGTTATCATTCTTTTACCTTTATTCATCGAATTTGGGCAGTAGGTCTGATGTTGTTTAACCAAATCTCCACCAAAATTATTCACCAAAGTTCACATAAAGTGAGTTCTGTTGGAAACTATATTTGAATCAAGAAACAGTCATTTACACCCATGATACAAGTGATAATAATATAAAAATTTTTTATTGGTGCTTCTGTATATTCAGCAGAAAGTCAGAAAGATATCTTGTGCAAAAAATTTTCTGAACTACATTTTTTGGAAAATGCTAATACTTTGTGTGATGGTACATGCATATATTTTCTTTGTCTTCTGCCATTTTTAATTAAACAATCTATTTTAACTTGTTTATATAGTCAACTGTGGGCAGTAAAATTGGCTGCATATATATAAGGTCTAATGATTTTTCGCATATTTGACATATTTGAACTTCATAAAAGAAATTTGTAGTTTTAGATTCCCTTTCTTGCATATTGTGCTTTTTTAAATGGAAATGTTATGGTTTGTGCGCCATGTTTCACTTACCACTTCTCAGTACTGACATATGAAAGTATATACCATTGTCTCACAGGAAACTGATTGGGCTGGTTTGCTCCATCTGGTGAAATTTTATAAAAGTCGAAGATTTGACGAAAATATTGGCCTTCCCAAGTGAGATTCTATCATAGTCTGGAATTATGGTGATGTTACTGCTCTGACATTTGTTAAAAACTTTGTGTTGTGCTTATCCTTCCAGGCCAAATGACTTCCGTGATTTTTCAGAGTACTTTGTTCTTGAGGTAATGCATTGAGGTAGGGTATGTAATGAGTTGTGTGAACTGTGAAGTGATTGTTTCACATGATTTTGGTCTTGCTTTTTGCAATGAAAATTTTTGGATAGTCTGCTCTATCTGGGTGTTAAATTTCTTTTTTATTTGTTAATGAGCTAAGTACTACAACAATTTTTGGCACAGGTGCTTTGTAATGAATGCTCATAGATATGTTGCTTTCTGCTCTCTTTGAAAAAGTAAAATGGACTTGTGTTGATTTGGACTGCTTGGAGTTGCTAAGCAATGACTAATGGATTTATGTTTATTTGGACTGCTGGGAGTCACTAAGCAATAACTAAGTTTTTGTGTTTTAGAATTTTACATGACTGAAAAAGTGAGAGTACAGTGGAAGAGGAATAAAAAGAAAAAATAACAAAGTAAACAATGTTGAAAACTTTAGGAGGAGAACTAGGGAAATAAATAAAAGAGGATAGGCATAACATTTGGTGGCCTTTTGGCATCATAACTAAGGTTGGATGCATCTCATTTATCCATGTATGGCATTATCACACTAAAGCTGCACATCCAGTGGGAATATTTCACCTGTTTGTTGCCTTCAGGAGTGTCATCATATATGGTGCATATTGATTCAAACCTTGAGCTGCAGTCAGAGTTGGTGCAGGTTAACTTGCCATGGAAGGATGGACCTGCAAAGCTTAAACGAATTAACTAATGACTGGATACTATTTTGGAATACTTAGACTCCTGCACCTGAAACAATAATATTTGTACACATAGAAGACGAGAGATCTGGTCTTTTTGTTTGTTTGTTTGTTTCCTTCCTCAAATACTTAAGACTTTTAGTTTTTAACTGTTGTCAACTTTGGAGCAGTATGGCCTATGCTAAAGTTAAAAACTAAAAGTCTGTTGGCATTTTCACTTCTCAAATTTTCTGCATTGTGCAATCTAGAAAAGAAAATTTTCTGTTTCATAGGCATTCTGATTGCTGCATCAGTTTCTGGCGTTTACATCTGTCCAACATTTAATATTTAAATTTTTTCTTTACTAGGCCTTTGAATTCTGTATCAAGTATCTGCCCTTGTAGCAGATAAACAAATCATGTATTTAATTTAATGTGCCATGCATTGTCTCTGCCTTTTTCATTAATTGAGAGATCACCATTTCTGCCTCCCCTGGAAACATATTTGTTACTATTTTATAATTTGACTTTTATTGCTATATGAATCAATAACTTTTTTCAATTCGCTGTGACAATCTCTGAAATGCTTTACTCTTTTTTTTTTTGGTTCTTTTAGGCCATTCCACATGCCATAGCTATGGTTAGATCTGCAGACAAGAAAAGCCCAAGAGAAGCTGTTGAGTTTGTTTTACAGCTTTTGAAGGTAATTCTTTCCTTTGTCACTAAGCTTATGCAAGATCAACAATATTAATAATTCTTTTTCCCTTGCATATATTTTGGCAATAGATTGGGCACTGTAAAAGATATTCTTGTTTTATTGAATAACAAATTGAGAACAGCCGACCATTGGATGGCTTGCATTGTTTTGTATAGCTCTCAAGTTTGAATTGCCACAAAAAATGTTTTATTTATTTATTTATTTCATTGCTGAAGAAACAGAAAATCATATTTGTTCCCAGCTGTTTTAGAAGCCTTCCTGGGAATCTAAACCCAAACTATACTATAAGTGTTTTCTTCAAAACAGTCGGTGGAAACGGCAAAATCCCTCTGCTCTTCTAATTAAAAAATAGTGAGCCTGAAGTGACACATGAAAGTTCTCAGAAGTTCTAATTCATTTCCATGGACCTGTATTTCTTTGTGTTTATCAACAATAAACTAAAATTGTATATCATATGATGGCACTGACTTAATCAAACAAAGTACTAATCTTGCCCTGTCTAACTTGCGCTGTGTCCCAAAATATCCTTACTGTATATTTGGGTATTGGCAACACTTCAATAGAAAAAAGAGTGACTTAAACTACATTCACAGAGCATTTGAAATTAGTGTATATTTGGGTCATTATTATTGCTCATGAAGTCAATGATAGAGATGCTCAATGAGAACGTGGTAATATAAGTCATTAGTACTTTCTCCATCTGGTAGATTTGTTTAGCTGCTCTTGTTTGGCTCCCTTAAGACAATCTCGTGCCTTAAGTCTCACAGATTACATTTTCCTTTTCTCCATTAGTATAGTTATCATGAGTAGAGCCTTATTTATTCATTAACCGACTGGTGTATACGTTAAATGTTACAATAATTCTTTCAAATTCAATCAAGGTTCTTGATTGCATCTATATTCCTTTCTGTGTTGGTTGATGATGATACTGCTTCCATTTCTTAAACCAACGTTTTTGCACATTATGGCTATCTGATGTAGGATAATTTTAGAATTTAATTAATTTAGAAAGTCTTTTATTCTTACCAATTTAATTTGTGATTTAATTCTTAGTTTTCTTATTTAAGTACGAGTTCTTTTCCTAATTTGAGTTGACTTGTAATGCTGGGTTTTCTCTACTATATATAGAGAGTTTATGTTATTATTTTGAATAATTTTTTTATTCAATAAAATATTCCCCTTTGATTTTGTCTCTCATAGGATTGTTATCTAGACACTTGTGTTTTGAGTCGTTAGGGTTAGAACGATATCTAATCCCGTTAGAACGTTTATTTAATCCACTGCATCAAAGAACCGAATGAGATTCGGCGTTCGACAAGGTATTTTTATCCTACTCGCTATCCCGCCTGTGTCACTATGTTCTTATCCAGTGGAACTGTATGACTGTCACACTCAACACCTTTGCTCATGTCTTGTCCTGTGAAATATCTGCTTTCTAGTACTTCTGCATTTCTTTTGAATCCTCTAAAGCTTTGCCTAGTTATAGAGAAGGATGGAAGCAATAGCCAAGGACATGGTACTACAGAAATATTTATTGAATAACTAGATTTTCATGCTGTCAAGTGACTGTCCTTTGGTGTAAGAATTGATTTAGTAGTACTTTCAAAAATTTTCTTTCATGGATTTTATTTAAATTGAATGTTAAAAGAATAAAACCAGTTTTCTTGTCTTTTTTACTGACCATGTGATGGTTCACCATCAATGATCCTCATCTTTTTTTTTTTTTTATTTGCTTTATTTTCCTTTTTGGCACTGTCTTAGTTATTTCTGTTTGCTGTTATACCTTTGAGCTCATTGTTCATTTTCACTGTTGTTCGACAGTATAATGATAATAATGGGAATCCTTACTCCGATGTATTCTGGCTTGCTGCACTGGTCCAGTCAGTTGGTGAACTTGAATTTGAGCAACAGGTGGTTAATACTTCTTGTCTCATGGATTCCTTTTGGTTAATGCCATCTTTTTTGATAGACCCTTGTCCCATTATCAATTTATCCAAATTATTACTTGTCTATACACATAACCGTAATATATTTGTATGAACCATATGTGCATAGAGTTTTTAGGCTAAAGAATGAAAAGTTCAAACAAACAGAATTTTCCAAAGAAAATACTGGTATAGTTGAGATCTGATTCTAAATTTGGAGATTCTTGCACATTCGACATTTACGTTGAAGTTAACTTCAGGAATCATGTAAAGTAACAAATGGTACCAATTTGGTGGAATCTTATAGGATTATCATGGTGCTTAGTGTGTTGTTCAAAATTTGAGCTTCTCAGTGATATGTTATGCTTGTTATCTTCTAGCTAAATTGCTTCTTAGTATGCTACCCCTATCATTATATCCACTTCACTCCACCTGTGGGTATTATGACAAGGTAGTGGATTTAACTACCAATTTAGACTTAGATGAGAAAGTTTTATATTTTTTTATTATGGGAAAGTTAGGATGCTCATCTTATATTTTGTTATTATCCATAAATGTTATAATATAAAACCTCATTTCTTTCCTCTACATTTTGATTTGTGCTCAAAAGGCTTACTTTGTACATCTTTAATCTGTAACAGAGTATTCTATTTTTATCATCTCTTCTCAAGCGCATTGATCGACTTTTGCAGTTTGACAGGTGAAATTATTTTTTTGTAGTTGGGATGCATTTTTAGAATAACTATTGAATTAACTGTGTATCAAATGGCGTTCACTTTGTATCTATTATTGACGTTAACTCTGTATCAAATGGCATTCATTAGGCTGATGCCAAGCTACAATGGGATCTTGACAATCAGTTGCATCCGAACTTTGACGCAAATTGCATTAAAGCTCTCTGGATTCATCTGTCTTGTAAGTATTTTCTTCTCCCATTCTAGTGATAGATTGATTCTAGACTTATCTTGATTTACTTGTGGTCTCTATTCCTGCAGGATCATGTTGTTGAACTTATTAAACCATTTTGGAATTTCAACAAAATATGGCAAGTTCGAGTTGAGGCGAGCAGAGCTCTCCTTGATCTTGAGTTCCAATGCAAGGGCTTAGATGCAGCATTGTTGTTGTTTATTAAATATGTAGAAGAAGAGCCGTCGTTGAGAGGTTTTCTCTCTTTTCTTCTTAACCTTTCAGAGGGAGAACTATCTTTTTATGGCTTCAGCTTTTGTTAATAGGGGGTTCAAGTGTTCTTGAAAATGATAGTGTTTTTTTTCGTAACTTCTAGTATTCCTTGATTTCAGGGCAGGTGAAATTGGGTATTCATGCTGTGCGAATATGTCAGATAAAAGGTGGATCTGATTCCAATAATGAAGTTCAGACTGCAACTCTCGTGGCTTTGCTTAATCTGCTTGAAAGCCGTATAGCATTCAATAATGTATACCTTCGTCATCACGTGTTTGGCATTTTACAGATCCTTGCTGGAAGGTGGGTTCACTATTATCTCTCCTTTTTAGAAAGGGTGGTTGAATTTTTATAGAGGTAATCATTGCAGGATTATAAATCTAGTTATTAAAGAGCAATCAGGTTATATACATCTGGTTATCAATGACCAATAATTGCCTTTATAAGTAATAGTATGACAGTAATGTCATTGGCATTGCATTGTGGTGGGTATTGTGATTTTTTTTTCAGCTAATAAGTAAATGTTGTTTTAACCACACTGGTTTTGTCATCCTTGGAATCAAAATCAACCCAAGTAAAGTTCGTTCATTTTACTTGTGAATTAATTATGTCATTTTGACTTGCTTTTTGATGTATCAAGATTTTTTACTAGCTAATAAGTAAATATATTTAAACCACATTGGTTATGTATTCTTAGGATTGAAAACAGAAACTCTTGGGTTCATGTTTTGAAGTTGGCTCAAAAATAGCCAAGTGTTTATTTAATCAAATAAGTACCATGGAAATATTTGAATACGGTTGAAAGGATAATAAGTTGGCTCAACTAAGCATATATCAGGAATCATAAGCATGTTTAGGAGGTTGACATTGTACCCTTTTTAAGGTTTTCATTTTAGAAAAGTTTGAAGAAAGTGTTAGTTCTACTGCTGGTAGTTAGGCCATTATGAGTCATGGTTGGGGTTGCTCCAGTTCAGCTTAGAAGAGATTAAGGCTTTGTTTGTTGCTACTGTGCCTCTATTGTGTTTTGAAAGCACAACAGCTAAAGCTTTTGGGAAAGACTTGAAACTTTACTGTCAAAACTAAGCTGATTTACTCCAACTATATTGGTAAAAAAATAATATGATGAATTTTATTTTTAATAAAATAAAATTTAGAAGAATTTAATAAAATAAATTTTGAGATGGAATACTCCACTAAATGAAGTGCTTGTGTTCCAACCTGTAGTTTATTGCAAGAAGCCACTTTTAACATTTGTAGTCCACATCGTTTCTATATATAGGTATGAGATACTATGGCAGAACTGCAGTCCATTGTAATAACCCAGCAAGTAGGGTTTGAATTGTAGTATCAGTTTGTGCTTATCCCTTTGAGGCATTTTCTTTCTGCCACGTCCTTTATTGTAAATAGGATTTCATATATAGTTAGAAAAAGGAAATACAAGAGAACAAGATATATACCATAGCCAACCGGTTATTACAACTGGTGGGATGGAAGTGATCTTTAGTTTTAGGTTTGGGTTCTTAGGCATTATACCTATTTTTACGTGTGCTGAATTTTCAAATTCCAACTGTGTATTTTAGCTTAGTAAGTTCACTAATTTGCAAAGGCAAAAGGAGGTAAAATAAAATTGGTTTGTCACCACTACCTACTCTTCTTTCCTATCAATTGGTCTAATTCCTTTGACCCTCAAACAAACAGTTTTGTTCAATGTAGCTGTTACAGTTAACTTTCATATTAATTTTTTATCATTTTCTCGTTTCCTGTGGTTGCCCACATTTCAGAAGTGAGGAGGTGTTACACTTGCCATTTTCCTTGGATGGGAATGATTTTGCAAAATTATATCCTGAAATTGTCTGCGTTTTCTCTCCTTCCAATTTAAAGGAACTTCTTTGTGTATCTTAACTGTGTACACCCAAAATCCTATATGCAAAACTAATTTAAGATCGAAATTTGACTTGCTTTTCAGAGCCCCCACTCTATATGGAGTGCCCAGAGATAAATTGTTGCTTCTAGGTGATGCAGAAACTAGTGAGCAGAAGAACATTTTTGCATCTTTTGTCACAGAAATGAAGCGAACAGAACCTTCTTTGGATGCTCCAAATGTTTCACAGGAAAATGTGGCTAATCATGATGCTTCCAAGGAAGTTGATTGTGTTGCCAATGGTCACGAAGAGAATGTATTAATTGTTCCAGAAGTTCCCAAGGAAGCAGATGTCGATTCCAATGGTCATGAACGGAAAGTGCCAGTCCCAGAAGTTTCTAAGGATGCAGATACTGTTTCCAACAGTCAAGAAAGGAAGATGCCAGTTGTTAAGATTAAGGTTAAACAATCTACAGCTACTAGTAGAGCAGAGGAGGCTGATAATAGAACTCTAGGTGGAAATCGTGAAACTGATCGTGGCACCAGCAGTTCTGTTTCCGTGGATGCACCACAAAGGAATTCAGCAGAGGCTGTGAGCTTTAGTAATCAAAACATTGAGGAGGTCAATTCATGTCATGAACATGGGTCCCGGATGACTGCTAGCATCGGAAGTGCAAAACTTCCAAGCGAAGGTGATAATTTTGGAAAGGAACTCCAGTGCACTGCCGATTCAAGCAAAGTATCTGTGCACATGCAGCCTGATGATCCTTCGTCACCCAGCATCATGCAAGATAATAATGTAGATACTGATGCTCAGAAATATGCAAGCCTTCAAACCCTCTCTGGTGGAAGGCATGATCTCAATGGTGGTTCATTAGGTACAGTGATTTCACCTTTCCATGGAAAAGAGAAGGAGAAGAAGAAAGAGAAAGAAAAGAAACGGAACAGGGAAGATCCGGAGTATTTGGAGAGGAAACGTCTAAAGAAAGAGAAAAAACGAAAGGAGAAAGAGTTGGCCAAGCTGCTGAGCGATGAGGCGAAGGCGCCTCCGGTAGAGTTGTCTGCTAAAAAGGAGGAATCCAACATCGAGATAGCAACTGTGCAATTGAAACCAAATGAACCCAGTGGATCAAAAGTAGTGATCACGAAGGTAGAAACTAAAACGGAGCCATCAGAAGGTAGTTCTGCCCCAAAATTCCGAATAAAAATTAAAAATAGAACTCAGAATAAATTATAATGTATATAGTTATTATCCAATTCTATGTATAGCTGTTACCATAAAACAATTTTTGTCTCTTAGTTTGTACCTCAGCGGCAATGCGTAGAATTAGACTGTTGATGTGAGGCACTCTACGATTTATCTTGTCCATCTTTTCTCAGTCCTGCAATGAAATTTTTGGCACTCAATATCAATCGTTGCCTGTCTAGGCTTATCGTCAAAACATTTCAAGTAATTAGAAGATAATGTTTTTGAAGTCCTGTTATCACTAAAGTTTTGATAATTGATGCTTGGAAAATGATGTTTTATCATAGTAATTTTCCTTTTTTTTTTTTTTTCAATATTTTGTTGAAGATTACATATTACAATTTATTGATACGTAGATCGAATGTCTACAGTGCAGTTTTACCAAAACCCACATTAGTGGCAACTCTCGCGAAGTATGAGGGAAATTCTGTGGAATCCCTATAGGGTTCGAACGCATCCCCTGGGTGAGGAGAGAATGGGCTCCAACCATTAGCCTGGATGGCTTTTCCCTCTGAAATTTAAAACAAAGAAAGATTGTTTTTATTTGAAATTGTTATTGAAGCAAGAAACTGACAAAAGGTTTTTTTGGTTTCCCTCTAAAATCAAACGAGCTGCAAATCACAAAAATTACAAAATGAGAAAACGAATTCAACATCAACCGGACAAAAAATAAAAACTTGAATGCTAGGGTAGGTAGGCATGTACGAAGAGTTATCTTCTCAGTCGGTTTCACTTTGGAAAGGCAAAGGCAACACGATTCCCCAACTGTTTAAAAGTGAAACTTGGACAGAGAGAGAGAGAGAGAGAGAGAGAGAGAAAAAGTTTTGTAATGTAGAGGAGACGTACATAGATGGTAGTAGTATTGGGTAATAATGAGCGGTCGGTGAGGTAAGTAGGGTTGGATTGTACAATCAATAAAATATTATTATTATTATTATTATTATTATTATTATCATTATAGGGAGGAGGAGTATTAGTAGGAATGGAGATTTCAGATTTGTTTGTGTAGATGTGCATCTGATCTTTTTAGATTCTGCTTGTTCTATTAGATTTGTTGGTCTCTTTTGAAATATTAAAATTACAGTCGGTAACAAAATAGTCAACAAAAGGGTACAGTGTTGTCTACATTCTGGTTGATTCTGACACACAAATCGATGACTTCTCAATCTCATTTTCACCTCAGTATATGAAATCCTGCCATTGCCATAATCGCTAAGAAGGGTTATTTATTGAAAGAACGTCTAAGGGCATTAACACAACTGCATATGAATGCATATAAACAAAAAGATCGTCAAGAATATGGAGGAAAAGGATTCTTGTCAGATCAGGCTCGATTAGATTTTCTCCCATGTCAATTATGTTGGATTCTCTTCTCTCGATTTCAATTTCCAAATTAATCGGATATACATTCAAATAGATACATCTAATGTCTTACAATTAAGAGATATTTTCAGCTGATTATTTTAGTTTTAATGATATTTTATTATGATATAATAAAATATTATAATACTACAATACAATTAATAAAAACATCATTCATCTTAACTAATTATTTTTTTCATTAATTCTATTAATTAGTAGAGGGGTAAAAACATTTTTTTGCTTTAAGTTTTAATAAAAATCTCAGTCAACTATTTCAAATTTTAACAAAGTATTTAGGACATGAAATTGTTAAATTATTTTTCAAAATTGACATGCTTCTTACTATTACACCACTCACATATTTTAAATTATTTTTCAAAATTGATCATATATAATTTACAAAGGATTTGCTTGATAAGAAATTATTTTTATTTTTATTAATAAATTTTAAATTATATTTATTAATCATATATTTTATTAGTGTTAAATTTATAATTTATTAATATTAATAAAAAAAAATAATTTGTTTAATGCGAATATGTTTGTTTAGTAGATTGTTTACTTTAAAATTAAATGCTAATAAATAATTATAATTGTTTAAAAATTTAATTTTGTTAATAAATATTTAATTTAATTTTAATTTTAATTTTCTAAAATAATGTATTACTATCAAATTTTAAAAAAAATAATTAACTTAAAATTTATAATTTAAATTTCATTATTAATTATTAACAATAATTTCAAATTTTATTTTAAATAAATAATATATTAAACAATAAAAAAATTATTTTGATTGGTATTAATAAATATAAATTTAACACTAATAAAACATATATTTAATAAATCTAATTTAGACTTTATAATAATAATAAAAATAATTTCTTATTATGAACGTCTTTTTTATAATTATATATGGCCAACTTTGACAAATAATTCAATTTGTGTAATTGATGTAGTGATAAGATATTATTAACAACCTCATATCTAAGGTTTCACTTATGATAAGCAAATTTTCTTATGTTATATTGTATTATAATGAGATAATTTCAAATTTGAAGTAGTTAGATAAGATTTTTATTAAAATTTAAATAAAAAATGCTTTTGCCCCTATACTAATTGATGAAATTAATGAAAAAATACTTAGTTGAAATTAGACTTGACAAAAATTTAAGTTCGAATCCATTTTTATTTTTTATAAATTGGGGTTTAATATTTCTTAATCAGATAAAAAATTTAAACTTTTAATAAATTTAATATTATTTTTTATTTTTAGATCGGGTTTTGATAAGATCCGATCCAATCAAACTTCAAATAATTTAAAGACAGATTTAACTTGGATTAGACTGGTCTAATCTACTTTTAGGATCGGCTTTAACTTGATCCTAAAAGTCAAATTTTATCCGAACAGGGCCGGGCTCGAGTTTTTTAACAAGCCTAATTGTGATAAATGACGTCTTTGTGAATTATATTGTAACGTTTTAATATTTGTTGTATTATAATAAAATATTATCAAAATTAAAAATATTCTAAAAATTAATGATGACAGTACGCACGGTTTTGTTTAATTGTCAATTGAAAGAGACATTTTGGTAGCTGAAGCTAGCTAGCTATAAATTATTTGAAAGCAAGTATATCAAATCAAAGCAAAGCAAAGCAAAGCAAAGCTAAAGGTAACCCGACGGCAAGCACAGGGCTACTACGTGCATGCCCTAACCAATGCGCATGGCTCTATGTAAAGTGTGTATAGTAGATTCAACAACAATATCCATATCACCATATGGTCAAGCAACTGCTGCAGTTGGTGAAGAGACTTTTCACCGGTTCAAAAATGACTCCTACTTTCCATCAATTAATTAATTATTCTCTATATTCGTGCTGCATAGCTTGTGAGAAAAAGACATTAAAATGTTTTTTCACTTGTCCCATTTGCTTCTTTTGATGGGTGAATTGAATTCCATCAAATTAATTAAGGAGTAGAATTTCGGGTTCGCATACATGCATGCATCTTTATCTTAATTAAACTGATAGTATATGCCCTACAAATTAATGTTAAAAAAGATTGTTGATAATTAAAAATAATTCACAGGATGATGACTTTTGATTGAATATATAGATATATATATATTAATTATTTTTTTTTTAGTGTGTAAACTAACTCTATTTATAAGTAAAAAATATTAATTTTAAAATTATATATTTTAATTGATGTGATAAATAATATGATATTTATTATTTTTTAAATGAGTCTACTATTTGATACAAATTTATTCTCATATCATATAATAGACATAAACGTTTGTTAATGTAAATTTATGAAAAAAAAATGATATAAAGAAAGAAAACCCAAAAAAAGTGTGGGGAGATTTTGACATAAAATTTACAAGAAATCTCTGTTATTCTATACAATATGAACCTTGATCATTCCATGAATAATGAGAAATAAATTGTTATTATTTTTACCAAATGTTCCACTATAGTTTATTAAATGATTTTTCGTAAATTTAAAATTTAATTAAGTACTGTGTAGATAAAAAAAGAGTAAAATAAGACTAATAAAATCTTAAGAATATATAGTTGTAATTATAAGATTGGGATATAAAATTTATATTCTGATTAATGACTGTTGTTATAATTAAAATAATGACTTATTTCATTACATTTAATGTATAATTTATTGCAAATATTATATGAATGTCATACGTATACTATGTGTAACATTTTTGGAGTACTTTTAATTAAATTTTAACAAATTAAATATTAGAAAAAAAATGATTATGAAACATAAAATGGATGATTTATTTAAACTTAACTCAAATAAAAATTACTTTTTCTCTCATTTTTTATCCCCATTTCCAAACGGAAGAAAATTACCTTTCTTTCCTATACTTCTCATTCTTTTCACTGTCCCTCTTCCCAAACGCTAGTGGCAATACATTGCTTTATATACATGCCACGTTCATAGTTTATTATAAGGACTAAAATCAACACAAAGTCTCATCAAATGTAAAGAATCATAACGGAAACAATACATGTAAGAAATTTGTAGGGTGTTGATAGTCCGACACTAATATGCAAATTTAATATTTTTTAACGGAGAAAAAACCTACACCAATACAACAATATCAATTCAAAATCAATATAAAAAAATTTATCCAAAGAAGAGTGGAGTCAAAATAAAATTCAATAGTTGAGCGCTATCCATAATATATGATTCCTTGAAAAAAAAGAAGATGTAAACACTTTACCACTAGATTATTAGAGTTCATAACACAAGCGTTTAATTGCAAACACCATAGACAAATAAACAAAAAAAACCTTGTGTGGGTACTTCCTTGTGTGAGGCAAAATCTATCTTACAAATACTTGAACATTATATATATATATATGTGTGTGTGTGTATGTATATATGAGTGTATGAAGTGGAATCTATCTTACAAAAGTGTGAGCAGACATTGAGTTTAGGAAGTAGAAATCTCACATTATCTAGAATACTTCATTGGAAAGAAATTTCAGAAAATGAGTAGATATATTTGATACTATATTCAAGAGTCTAGGTAAACTGTAAGCAAAATTCTAACTCTATTTGAATTCAAAATCTATTTTAATGTTAATATATTTTTTTTAAGAAAGAAAACTTCGGCCAAAAACAATTCATACCCCAAATTAAAATCAAATAAATAAACGAAAAGAATGAGAAGAGTCGTCGCACAACCCGAGGTAACTACTTTTTCTGAACCACTGAAGACCCCTGAGTATATATGTTTTATATAAATACCCTTTGTCTGTTTACCTTTGTACTCTGACATGTATATATGATATATACATATTAATTTAATTTAATAGTAAGAAACCCTAGCTTTACCTGAATTTTATTTATTTAATAATTTAACATTGTGAAGAATGTTTGCTTGCTTGAACTAGCAGTTTTACTTATTGCTGTTTTTCCTTTCTCTCTTCCAGAATCGGCTTCGTCTCCTTCAGTTTTCGTTGATCTCTATCTCTTTTGTCCTCCTTCTGCAGAAGAAAATTAAAACAGTTCAAACTTTTCTGCTCCAGTTTATTGCTACTACTCTTGGCCTTTTGTTTGTGTACTATTATGATCAACGCACACAACCTTGTTTTCTAGCGGTTTCCATTTTTCTTTATAAGCAAAACGTGGTACCAGCAGGATGAATTCTTTCAATTCTCGCTCAATAATTAATGCTGGTTTTGTCTTCATTACCTTCCTTCCCTTTTTCCTGTAAATATATATTCCTCCTGCAGACGCTTTGGAATCATCATCCTATGATCATACTAATATCCCGCAGTGTATATATATATATATATGCTCTACTTTTCTTTTCGAAGCAGTGATTGCTAGAAGAATCTGCACAGGTAAGCCTCAACTTTTGAGTGTCACTCCTCTTCCGGCTCTAAAAGAAATGATAATTATTGTTTCTCCTTTCCTTTTTCAGAATGTTAAAAGCTTGTTGCTTAACCTGACATTTCGCGCGCCAAGGTAAGACTTCTTCATCTGTGTTTATAGCTATATATAATACGATGTCAAATCTATACTCGTTGATGAATATTAATTGCTTTTTAAAGACATTATTATGAAAATATTTTTCAACACAGAATAATTCAACGTTAAAAGCACATCTTTATCCTCCCATATCGAACAATTATTCAGTCTTATGATGTCCGTTGATATCGAAAAGACACATTAATTTGTTCATAGAATTCTGCCCTTAAAAACTCTCTCAATCAATCTTCATGATCTATGTTTACATATTAATAAATATTAAATAAAGTGATATTTTTACATAAGTTTTAATATTTAACAGTTATATAGGAACCCTTTATTACAGGAAAATAGGAATTTTGAATTTATAGATAAATGTTAATGCTAATGATATTTATATATGTCTACATATATATCGCATCAATCATATCATAATAATTATTCATTTTTTTTCAAGGTTCCGTAAGGATTTGGCTCGCTTTGAAAATTAGATACTCTTTGCAGCTTTATTTTTATTTCCTATTCTGCTGAAGAATCATCATTCTTCCTTTCCCATCCATTAAATGCGAAAAAAAAAAAGTTTGGAGAAAAATCTTTTGGTGGGTCCATTTCTATATCACGTTTGAAGTGATATTTCATAAAATTAAATTATTCATGAAAAATAATTATTTAATATAGTATAATTAAAAAGTTAAAGAACTGATATAATAAATAGAAATTAAAACGTATTTTTAGAAATATAAATAATTTATGTGTGTAATGTATCTCATTCTTTAGGTTGTTCTCCCAAGCTGCTCAATTAAAGCTTAATTTCTGATTAACAAAACAGATAGAAGGCTAAGCAGATGCTTCAAGGTACTATTTTACCCTTAATTTTGCTTCTCAGTGGTATTACATAGTAGAATCATTTTTCTATGATAATTAATTAACTAATAATTCGTAGAAGATACATAGATAGGTTGCATATTATTAGTAAGCCGCTTCATCATTTTTGTGGTTGTTCCTTTCTTTGAGTTGGTGATCTAATTAATCCTTTTGGTTATACATGATGCATGGATGGTTTTATATAAAAGTTGCAAATTTTGAATTAATGGAAATTGCAACACTTTCATGTGCTTAATTTTTGTAGATAGCACAAAAGATAGACAAAACATGGAGCTTTGATTAAGTCTATAAAATAGACAGATACGCTTTGACAGTACTAGTAAAAATTTTCGTAGCACTCAAGGTATCTTTAGTTGAAAGAATTAAGTGGGAAATGAAAAGAATTTGAGGTAGAATGAAGATTAACTTGTTTGGTTTGATAAGAGAGCGAGAAAGAGGATTCCTCGTAATTCCTCATTTCCTCGAATGGGAAAACTCTAATCCTTTCCAATACTTAATCCTTCCATTAGATCCCCCTTCTTTCATCATATTTTTACTTTAAGTTAATTATTTTTAAGAAATAATGCATATAATATAATATAATTTAAATTTTTTTAAAAAATTATTTAAATATTATTTTATTATTATAATATCTATTTTAGTTTCGAAATTTAACATCATCTTATTATATAAAATTATTATTTAAAAAGTAATTTATCATTATTAATGTAATGTTAATTTTTATCTGTAAATTTTACATAATTTTATTATAGTAATTATAATTATTATTATGTACGAAATACTTTTTTATATGTTTTATTCTCTATATTAATTCATAATTTTATTTATTTTATATTTCATATTTATTATTTATACGACAAACTCCGAATTTATAAATTTAACTAACTTTATGGTCATGGTTAAAATTTATTGTTATTGTAATATTTGAAAATATTTTTACTTTTTTATATTTATCTTTACTGTTTATTTAGTTTTTAATTTATGACAATAAATTGTTAAATATACTGATACTTTAATATCAAAAAGTTTAAACATGAATTAAATTATATTTAGCGAATAAAAATTTTATTAAAAAATATAACTCAATTCTAAATTGAAGGATTTTTGTTCACTTTACGATTCCTTGTTTGAATAAAATAAATGAGTATTATTCCTTTTCCTTCTCCTTTCTCCTTTTCTTTTCTCATTTCTTTGTATTCTTCAAATCAAATATAGCTTTAATGTAAGAGCGGAGAATGAGTTATTAAACTATAATATCTAAGTGAAGCTTCAGTACAACTCTGTATTATGATAACCCTTCGTATATTGGAGGTTACAGCCACCTTACCCAATTTTTTTTTTTTTTTTTTTTTTTTTTTTTTGTGGGTATTGGGGGGTGGAGAGCGAGGCGGGGGAGTACAATCAACTTCTTCTTTGCTAAATATTCTCTTTATTACAGATTTGTTGAAACAGTGATTATAATTAAATTCATGATTTTGCTATTTCACTTCCAAGTTTGTATATAGTTTTAGCTAAAATTTCACTGAGATAACTGCAATTTTTCCTTTTTTAAAAAGAAAATTGATAGTTGGTTATTATTGTATGATAAGTTCGATTATTTATTTACTGAATTTTCTTTATTTTATTTCTGAGAGAGTGGGCTTCAGTATAAATCTGAATTTGAAAATATTGAACAGTCAAGTGACAGTATCATTCAGCTATCGTGGAGAGTCGATTGTGTTCAGGAAGAACTACAGCAATCGTAGAGGAGACACAAATAGAGAACGAAATCGTTCGAAAGCTCATTATCCTTAAGGATTTATGACAAACTTGGTTAGTTATATATAGCCTTCAAGAACAGAAGTAGCCTTCAGAGATTGCTGTCTTATGAAAAGAACATCCTCTAGATGCATGATTATAGTTAGAACTCTTAGAATTAAGGTAGAAACTTGGGTGTAATGTAGTCACTATCACTATAGACCAAACAAATCACCAACAGCCTGATCGATTGCCGGAAGAATGCCTAGCTAGTATTTATTCATTGGTTTATATCGGAGAATAAGTTGGTATATATTCAAGCTGAGGTCGAGCCAAGAGGTTGCCTCCCAAGCGTTCACATCACCTGATTACTTGGTAAGTGCATTGGGATATTGGCTATAGGTTAATTGGCTTTTCACAATTCTATTTGGAGATGATCATTCTTCAATGGATCATATTCTATCTACCCCCAGTTTCCGATTAAGGCACAGTTCAAGCTCAATCTTTGGCTATCTTTAGTTACTTAATGGTTAAAAATGAGGGATCAGTATATATGCATTAACTCTTTGCTTTGGCAATTAAAATAAGATTAGCTGGAGGCCGGCATGCATATGGGGCAGAACCATACTTGTATTAGTCAGAGAACAAAGGAGTTTGAATAGATAACCATACATTTAAGGTTAAGTGTCAGCTAATTAATTAGCTATTGGGAATTCTTTGAACTCAAAATTCTAAAGCCACGGACTTATTATTCTCAATCTTCAATTTGTATGTCAAAGGATCTCAACCCAATACTGAATGTAAACGAATCTGCTCTGTTTAGGAAAGTTGCTCATTCTTGATTTAGTTAGCCTCCCATGGAATTGATTTTTAATTAATCTGGTAAAAATAATTAGGTGCAAGCATTGAGCGGGGATTAGAAGTATATAATTTAAAAACATATATGTGAGAACAAAATTAAGTGTATAATTGCCTGGCGGTCCCAACTCCAAGGCAGGCAAAATTTGTATAATTTTTAGAAATATTTTGGGTTCTTTCTCTGCCTTAGAAGTCGAAAAGCTTTCAGTTCTTGCTCTGTTGTTAGGTTTGAAATGCCCTGTAATTCTTCTTCTTGTGTAGGTTCCTCTTCATTGGACCATTGATTATATCTTTTCCTTTCTTAGAACCATGTGTAATAGATATCTTGCTGTTGATCAGTGTATCCTGCGTTATCTCAAGATGTCCATAGATGATCAGTGTTTGTCTAAGCCAAATGCCAGATTTTATTCATATGTATATATATTTATGATATGATACGAAGGGCCTTTAAACCAATAGTAACATCTTAGGCTTTGTTTGATAGGATGATCGACTGATGCTTAGTTCAAACAAGATTATCCAAACACTGAGATTTGTACAAATTTGGGTTTACTTGGAATATTGTTCTCAAATCTAGGCTTAAAGAGGAGCTTTAAGTACTTGTCTAGGGGTGGCCAAGCCGATGCTTTGGGGAAACTTGGAATCTTGCTTAATTAGATCTTGGGAACTTTAGCCTGTTCTAGCCCACAGATCCCATCTTTATACTCAATTAATTTCTCAATGAAACTGGAAGTTCCTTCAACGATCATCTTAATCTCTCCAACCGATGATCTGCCTCTTGAGCAGAAGATGTCCGAGCATGGGCTAAGATCTTCTTTTGCATAAAGGGAATTCATAATCTTTCTAAATTTTTTGTCATAGGTTGAATTAATTGCATCTAAGAGGCAATGCACATGAAAGCATTTTCATGTGATTAGTTTAAGTAATATTATCTTATTTTGCTATGCTTCCAAAGTTTTCAATATATCATTTTTTAATTATTTCTCTTAAAATTAAATGATAATAAGATTCAACTATAGCATGTTATGTTTATACTATATTTAACAGCTAATTTGATATTACTCTCCCGGGGTTTTGACATATTTCATAGATTTATCAAAATTTTGTTTTTTTATTTATGATCATAGTATCCTCCATCATGTTTTGACATTTTGATCATATTGGTTTAAGTAATATCATCCATGTATTATCTATGTTTTGAATGTATATTTAGCAAGAGCTGCTAACGATTGGAGCACGTGATGATGACAAATAAGACCATTGGGGGGCATGATGAAATATATGAAAATATTTTGGAGCAATACGAAATTAACCTTGTATATTATTAGTTGACTGTGTACCCAAAATGAGGTGAATTGATCAGAACATTTGTTTAAGAATAATTTCTCTTCAAAGGATTTCATATCTTCCTCCATACGTTATCCCAAATAATCCTAATGCTCATAGGTTACAAAAAACTGGAGCTAATAAAAGGTAGGCTGAATCTGAAAAGTACCATCTGCTGGTTTCCTCTATTGTATTTTACGTGGTATAGAAGAGTTTTTGATGCTGTAGCCTAACAGATACTGTTATTTAACTTCTAGTAAAGACCTTTTTATTTACCAAGAATTCTCTGTTCACCATGTCTTGCAGTTCAGTTTTCACTACCTAAGAAATTTGTTTTCGTCAATGTCTAGAAAATAGAATGCTTTCTAACATTTTAATTGGGATTGTGCTCTAATTCTGTAAATTCTCATGAATTGAAGCTAGAGAGAGGGGGGGAAATTGTGCTCCAATCAAGCACTTCGCTTTGTTAAGTTGTGTCAAGTGATTTCGCAATCAAGAATGATGTTATTATAAATACCATACTTTAGTACCTCTATTGAGCAATTTCTCTGCATGTGACAAAAAATGGTACATAAATTATATATTGGTGCATATGTTTTTTGAAACCATATGAAGTAATAAATACCCAAGATAAATATAAACTTAAGTAGGGTAAGGTGATCGTACTCATTGGGAATTAGGTGTACAATTTTCTACTGTTTTGATCATATTATACAGCAATAGTACTAGTCTTTTGGCGAGCATGACTACATATGCATGCGTTAGATATTACATAACATACATTGTTTTTGTGGTCCTGCCGCTCCCTAAAAAAGCAGAGATAGAAGAATATGGACTCGTGTAATAATTAAATTTTGTTGTGCTTTAAATTGCATACAGCCAATCTGGCCTAGCTCATGTCTTTTCTATCTTCTGCACAAATTGGTACTAAAATTGCAGTGCCTCTTTATTGCTCTCATCAGTCACCAACCCCCCCCCCCCCCCCCCCCCCCCCCCCCCCCTTTTTTCAATTGGTCCATCCACTCAAAGACAATAAACACTCTCTCTCTCTCTCTCTCTCTCTCTCTCTCCTAGGGTTTCTCAGAGAGAGAAGGCCGATGGGTTGGAAAGAAAGTTAAAAGAAAAAAATGAAAAAAAAATTTTGATCTCTCACTCTCTCGTAGTGTTAATCTTCCTCATTCTTGAGAAAATTTTATTATATTTTGGGATAAACTAATTAGGGTTTTTGTTTGATCCTCTTTAATTGTCTCCCTGATCTAGGGATCCTATGAGTTTTACAGTTGAATTATGACTTTGAATCTCTCTTGTTTGGGACACAAATCTCTTGCTTCTCTGAGGACATGGATTCTTCTTTGCACGCTCACTTTAGAAATGATATCTTTTCTAGGGTTTCCTCCCTAGTTTTCCAGTTTCTGTGAACTTTTCTTCTCGGATCCTGCTCGTTAATTTCCTTCCCTCACTGGAAACAGACAATAACAAAGGAAGTTTTCACACAGCTTTATGGCTTTTTAGGGTTCATTATAAAAGCTCACAGGCGGTCTCCATCGCTCTACGGGATCCGTTGCTACAGTGGCAGTTTCTTTGTCTTTTAGGCCTGTACAAAATAGTTAGAGAAAATCTAGGGTTTTCTGGACATCTAGACTAGATCCCTACAATATTATTGTCTTCAGATCATGGCTTGTATCTTTATAGAGTATAGATCCACAGCCGGTAGTTATTCTCCCTCCATATTTTGTGGAGAATCTAGGAGTTATCGGGAATCCATATTTTTAGATATTTTTTCTATTTCCTTACCCCCATTTAAATAAGAATAATAATTTTACACTACATTTTAGGATTTATTCTAAAACGAGAACGTGTTTATTATTATTAAAAATAATCCCTCTTTCTGAATCTATCTCCAGATGCTACTGCAGGATATTTTTTTTTTAATATATATTCTTTGTTTATATTTTCTAGAACCCATAGAAAACTTCCTCTTTTTAAATTACATGATTGCAATAGGCCTATGTAAAACCCAGATTGAATTTCAGCATGTCTTGTGGAAATGAGTACAATAATAGGACAGGAAATCCCTCTTCAATGTTTTATGTATGTGGCTCTAATTAATTATTCCCTTTTTCTAGCTGCTAAATTCTTCTACACATATAATTCTTCAAATTAATGAGTTGGGTACTTGCTAATGGTGCTAACCTCGTCTCTTATTTTCTTTTTTTTCCCCATAAATTTAGGATATAATCTCTTGTTCCCATCAAACTAGCAAATACAGCTTTGCAGTTAAAAGAAGAGAATTATTTCTTGTTAATGTGAACTCTTTAATAATACTTGATTTAATATATCCATAATAGAAATCTTTTCATAACCAAAGATATAGAATGTATCTGCACATTTGGGCATTTCTTGAGGGATTGAGGCGCCATTAATTGGATTATCCATACTGAATTCACAAATTGGTCAATAACATTGGTTTTGTTTAGGGTTAGGTTTTTGTAAGAAGGGCTTACTATGAGCTAAAAATAACCCTAAACCGACATATCCTAACCAAAGTTTGACCACTAGAACTATCAGTATAACAATGACCACTCTCACTTGCGTAAGAGTTCACTATCATACGGAGAATTTTTAATAAGAAACCTAATTCTTAATTTGTAACAGGAATTAGATGGGCTTCAGTGACACATTTTTGGCAGATCCCAAAATGAGTAGGAGCAAAATGTGAAAAACGTTAAAAGTAAAAAGACATCTTTGGCCCTCCCTTCTATGGAGAAAACAAATATTATGTAAAACACAATATCAACTTCAAATCAAAACATAACATAGGATTAAACATATCCTTCAAACCCAGATGCAGGGGACTGGCAAAACTGCTTTCTAATACAGTGGACTGATTACTTACAAAAACAAAGAAATGAACAAGTCCTTGGCTTATATATAACTCAAAAGAGGTTTTATATTTCTTTCTCCAGCCCCTGGAGAACTCCTTATAGAATTAGGATCTACAACTCTGTATGGAACTTGGAGTCGTAAATGAGTTCTCATGAGTTGCAATCTTCCTCAGTTAAATAAGAAATTTTACCGCGACCCACAATTGCGCAAATAATCATTGTTCGGACATAACTGTGCTGGAAATAATTGAGAATATATACGAGTCTAGAAGATGTTCCATTTTCTGTATACCTTCCTGTGCTAAGTACTTTTATACTTGAAAATCTGTAACATCTCTATATTTAATTCAGGTAAAAGGGAACTTCTCTCAAATATAAAGACGATTAGATTGTCCTTAATTCATCCATTAAGAATGCTTCTAATCATGATGCAGAAGTTTTGGAAATGTGCTTCATTTTGAAACCGAAACAGAAAAATGGAAAATCTACATGCTGGAAACTAATTTAGTTCAAAACTTATCCTTTCTCTTCTTCACGGTCATGATTAAGGCAGGGGACAACAACTAGCATGGAAGATGTACAATCCTACTGTGGCCACCCAGAAGTTGCAGAAGGCTGGGGTATGTGTTGTACCATTAATTTGTTGTGGCATTAATTGCCATTATTGAAGAACAAACAATATTCCGTCCTTGAATGATTGCTTTTTTCCCTATCTTCTAAATTCATTGCTTTCCTTTCTTCACCCTCATTTTTCAATCTGCAGCATTGTAACTGCCTGCACGTTTTATGGTCTTCCATCTGCAACTTGTTCTTTTGCTCTCATTTGCAATGAGGACTGCTTATTTCAACTACATATTAGTAAGCTGCCTTTTGTTAGCAGTCAACTTTTTCATCTTTAGCTTTATCGGTAAGTCTTCTTCACCCATCTCCTTTGATTGTCACAATGTCCTAAGCCCTAACCGAATGGACATTACTTTCCGACATTTATTATCATTTTGTTAATCAGTTGACATAATTTACTTTTAGTGTCTCATCAAAGACAGCCAAATTTCTCTTGGCCTTATTACTAAAATTGCTTTATATCTACCCAAGATTCCTTATCCTAAAATGCGTGAAACATTCACGATCGATGCATTACAACTGATCAGACAGCAAAAATGTGTCCAACGGCGAACAAGGACAGATGTGCTATATTATTACATTGAAATTTAAACTTCCTAACTATTTTAAGGGGTTTCTGCTGAATTAGGGTATCTTAGTTTAAGGGGTGATAGATACATGCTACCAATTAATGACTGTCAGCTATGAAACAGAAAGGACTCAAAAGATGAATGGAGAGTGAGCAAAAGTGAAACCAGGACGTGTTATCATGACAATCGCAAAATTCAATTTCAAATGCCCCGCATAACTTAGAGATGGTGGGCCTTATCTTTCGCGTAATATCTATTTGCCACAATGATTGGAGGATATAATTCAAAAGATATTCGACTATCTGAGAGGTTTGTTTTTTCGCATTTTCAGGCTATACTTGTACACTTATTGCATCATTTTCTTGAAGTTCAGTTAGCGTAGCAACTATTTTTCCGATTTTTGACAACATAGATAATATGAAGGTTCAATGTCTTTAGGAACATAATACGCCTTCAAACACGTACACTTGGATCTTTCAGTAATTCGACCAAGGGATGGATGAGAGAACTAGCTATTCTCGTTGACATTTATTAGCTTACATTATGACTTTGGAATTAGATAGTTTGAGCTTTATGTTCTTGTGACAGCCCTTTTATTTTAGAGAGGCAAATGAGTCTATAATCTTAGTAGTCATATAAATTATGAAGTGTGAACAACAGTACAAGTTTTATTTCCAAACATTTTTTTTTTTTTTTTTTTTCAGAACTTGAACATGAATAAATTTAGAGTAGAAGCTTAACTATAGAAGAGATATATAATTGAGGGAGCTTAGATATACTACTCTTGAGAGTCTAGGTAGACTTATGTTAGACAACAACATGGAACAAAAATATTGGAAATGATGAAAAATATTCCTGTTTTTTTTTTTTTTCAATTCTAAATATTCATTGATTAAAAAGGCTAGTTTTCTGAGTGATACACCATTTCACTATCAGAATTCGTATGCCATGTAAAAGCATAATGCTTACACAGATTACGTGTAAGAATTCAAGAATCAATGAAAGATATGTAAGTTGGAATTCACAAAAGTACCAATTTTTGTCAGTGTGATTTAACATATATGCTATAATTGCCATTATAGAACCATTTTAAACCAAACAAAACACGATACATATCCACCAACTGAATTATTTGCAAGATATTCTCAATTGAGTCACAATTCTGAATTTCAAATTTATCTAGTTCGCTGGTTTTTCCATGGATTTGTGATTCTAGAAGGCATCATATTAGTTCTTTCTATATGTGATCAAGAAAAGTTTATTAGCACCTGCAGCAAGATAAACTCTCTCATACATCAAGAGCTGTTATATTACACCTATATTTGAAAAAAAAATAATAATAAAGGAATACATATGTACCGCAAGAAGCAAAATTTTGATTTTCTATAAATATGTTTTAGGTCTATTCTGATTCATGCATCGACTTCAACCTTGAGGTAATTCTTTAGTCTATTGGCACTGAGAATATTAGAAGAAATGCCAAGCTAATAATAGTACTTAAGTTCTCTTAAACGTCTAGTTTCATGTAACTGAAATATTCATGGATATATCCTTTGATTTTATCTAGTGTTTTAACTACACTTCTGAATATATCTAGGTGTTAGTATAAACTGAATTAACCACTTGCTCTGCAAAAAATTACCAAATTGTTAGAGACATGTCTGCCTTAATGCTAATCAGGACAGCAAAAACAATATGAAGCACTATAATTAATTGAATAAAATCTTCTAGACAAATGATCAGAATAATTTCTTATCTATGCTATCAGAAATTCTAATAGTTCTTTTCTCGCTTTCAGAGCTTAATTTCCTAGAATTCCTGAATTAATAAAATCAGTAACATTATTTCTTGGGAAGATATTTCTTGTTATCATAAATTATTTCCCAAATGAAGTTTCATCTCCTTTGTGCTCCTTCAAGAATTATCTTAACCGTATAGAAAGGGAAAAAAAAATTGAAATGTTGAAATATTAATTTTTCTGCTCAGGTGTCAATGTTCAAAGTAGATAGTGGAGGACTCATACGTCAATCCAATCATTTCCTAAAAGTTCAGCTGTCAAATGGAAATTCATTTAGGAAATTCAGAAATCCCACTGAAATACAAACCAGGCAGTGGAGAAGTAACCCTAAAAGACAGGTGGTTTCCATAAATAGATTGTAGGTAGTAAAAATCAATAATGGAAGTATTTAGAACAACATGATTATGAACATAGACTATATATGGATTCATAGTCTAGCATAAGAACACAAAGTTATAGATAAGAAAGTTCTACATTTCAAATTAAGATTTGCAATGATTATGTGATAATCACTGACAAAATAGTCCATAAGAAATTGCACAATATATATTACATTATTCCAAGCAGGAGGAAAGGGAATACATAGAAGTCATTTATTATTTACCTAGTTTGACAATCATCGAAGAAGAGATAACCCCATAATAGCATGAACTTTGGTTGTTGCAGGCTTCCTATGGTTTCTCAAAGAACTGGAAGTCTCCAAATTGATGCTGCTACAAAAACAAATTAAAGGTGGTAAAAACTATAATTTTGGTGGTATTTCATCTTGTACATCACCATATCGTTTATGGATGCTTATTTGTCTCAACATAAAAGCTAGAATATGTTGCAGCAACACGAGTGAATGCCATAAATTTTGTTGAATTGGGCAAATTTGTTATTGGATCGAATTAACTTACCTCTTGGGAGATTTCGAAATTTGGCAGATAACTGAGAGCGGAAGCTTGGTTCCATTTTCCCATGATCACGAAATCATCATCAAAGATTTGTTCTTGATTACCTAGCTTGTGCTTATCGTTGGTGCTCGGCTGTTCAACCTCAGCCAGCGCCTTCGACGAATGGTTACCCAATTCTTTGCCGGCTTCAAAGGAACTCGAAGAACCTAATTGACTCAAGTCTTTAGCTTTTGCTTCATCGGCTAGTTTTGATTCATCAAATCTTCGACTCCATAGCTTTTCAGTTCTCTCCCTTGCCCTTGCCCTTGCCTTGTCTCGCAAATCCCTGGCAAGAGAGCGATGAATAATCTTACGACTGCTTCTGATCTGTTTCTCTTTAACTGCGGGTTTTTCGGTCGAAATAATGTTCTCTCTAATGGCATCCTTGTCAAAACCGGATACATCTTCACACTCACAAGTAGAAGATGCAATCTTTGCATCAACATTTAGGCTGTAATTCATCTGGGCAAGGCGTTTCTCAAGTTTTTTTATCTCAGCTCTTGCCTGAAAGAGTAACCACTCAACAGTTTTACTAGCCTTATCAAAGCCTAACAGGTCTTGCAGTCGGAAAAACTTTCCAGCAACTTCAAGGGACAATCTCATTCTCCGGTCTCTGAGACCTTTGGCTGTGTAGATCTTGCTGTGCCGATCTTTCTTTGTAGGTCTCTTCCTTGGGATCTGCTGGTTGCGGACAGTTTGGTTTCTCTTATTGCAGTCTTTGGTTAACTCATTAACTTCGGGCTTACTTGAATCCGCCATTTTAGCAATATCAGGTACAGTGTTATCATCAGTTGTCAAGGATTGCGGCTCAAGTAAAAGGTCATAATACTGTTGTTGAAGAAAAAATTGATGGTCTTCTAATTCTAAGTCGTAGTGAATGAAAGGAGATGGCAAATGGAAGACAGATAGAGGAGATTCTTCTTGTTTGGAATTCGGGCTGATATCATTTATAAAATGGCCTATGAAAAATTGACTGGTCGTTATTATAAGAGAGTAGGTCATTACTTAAACCATAGTTGTTCGAGGGAAACATTTTTCAGCTTTGGAATTGCACCGGACAACCCTATTTAACCACGTGAGCTAGGTGCAGCTGGCGCTAAATTAAAGCTTCAGAATGAAACATGCATGCAGCAATTCAAGGCGCTTCCTGTGAAGTAAATGGATCCATCAACCCCATCTTTTTCAGTTCATCGATTTTCTGAAACACAAAGAAGAAGCCATTGTTTGTGAGAAAGACAGGTCAATCTAATATCATGAATTGAACTGTTCATTTCTTTATTGACTCAGAGCTACCTAATAGCTTGAGAAGGACAAACTAATACACTGTTTGCTTATGTATTTCTGTATACATAAGTATGTGCTAGTGTGTTTATGTATATATGTTTGTGTGCTGTTACAGAGAAAAAAAGATAAAAGAGTTCATTTACCTCTTCAAGCAAAGAATAGAGCAAATGAGAAAGACAGCACTGGGAGAAGCACTGCCGTATGCTAATGGGGGTTGTGAATCTGTGTTGTGTGTTTGTGAGAAATACTGGTATGGCGATGTGGAGTTATAAAGATGTTGAGGAGCTAATTAAAGAAGGAAAAGGGGTGGAATTTACTGGAGACAAAGAGCCATCTTTTTCTTAATCTTTTCTTCAAGATAAAAAAGTTGGCTCTCTTATGTGCTAGGACCATGAAAGCGAAAGAGAAAAAGCTAAACAGCGATATTGTGGGAAGTGAGTGGATAGGAAATATTTAGTATTGTGCAACTTCACGTGGTAGCAGGTAAGAGATTGACAAAGAAAATCTCAATCAATAAAAGAATTTTAAGTTTGCATGGAATCCATTTTCAATTTTCAAAGAGAAACAAAAGAGAGAAGAGGAGTGGGTTAGAGCTGTTTTTGTCACATGAAATGTAATGGGAAGATACATCCATCTTACATATAATGGATATTTCACACTTACACGTGGCATTATGTCTCGAACCCTAAAGAGAAAAAGTATGCAATAAAATTATATAATTTCATTGAAACTAGCTAGCAAAGCATCATATAATGTGAAGGGCCTAGCTTAATTGGGGTAATGCTCTCCTTTGACTGAGTGAGTTACTTTGGCTTAGCTTATAAGAATGTCGCTTTCACCAAAAAGAGAGAACTTCATCTCTCTATCAAATCTAGCTGAGATGAGAATGTTGTTGGGTTCCTCCCCCGCGTGCTTATGGGTTTAGCTTTTTGCTGTTGCTGTGAAGTGAAGCTCATCAACTCTCTCTCTCTCTTTTCTTCCACAGAACTTAACATAGTCAAGAAAGTGTTGCTTATGTTTTGTAAACCATTGCTATCAACAACTAGAAGAGCAACTCCAAAATACCCAACTCAGTTTATTTGGAATAATGGTAATAGTCTTATCCATTATTGAATTTGATAGTCTTAACTTGTTTGCCTAATTATAATTACTATGTCTGCAGTCTTTTTGATGTCCATTTCCATTTATACATGCCGTCCTTTCCACTATCTAAAATCATTTCCTTCTCTCACTCTTTCTCTTTCTAGCTAGCTGATGACTCTCTGTCCTCTTTAGACTGTCTTTATTATTAGCTAGATAGGAGGACCACATGAAATAGAAAGCTGGTTTGTTCTTGGGTTGCTTTCAACTAAGAGATAACTATGACACAATAGGATGGTGAGTTTGCACCATAATTTTGAAGTGGGTTGATAATGAAGAGCATAACCAGAAAAAAATGGGAAAAAAAAAAAACCCTAAAAAGTCTTTGCTTATGAGCTTAAGTGCCTTTATTTCCTCGCCGAGTTTGCGTCCTTTATCTCTGCCAAAACACCATTTGTGGCTGAAATCAAATCATTCAAAGCATATGCATTCATGATTCCACTGTTCCTTTCCGGTACTGTTCACCTTTCCTTTCCCTCAGATTCATTTGGATCGAGTCCTTTAGGGGATGAACCAACTTCCATAAAAAGCATCAAGTGAGATGACTTGGAGGACAATAATTTCACCCAGCACAGCTGCTATTTCTGTTAATATTGCAGTATTAAATATACCCACCCCACCCCACCCATTGGATTCTTATTCCACTATATTCAATATTTCTTGTTTTACTGGTAATCACTTTTGTAGATATATATGTTTCAATTTTTACTGAATAATTTGTGATGTAGATCAAGAAAGTCTTCATCTTACTTTTTATCTTATGCATGCTATTGGAAAGAAAAAAAATCTGATGGGGTTATGATTTCCCACCAAATTTGATTTTGTTGTCCTATAGCTTAGGGTTGCACTCAGATTTTCAGTTGAATTAAGAAGAAAACAATGGCCAAAAAAGAAGATGGTGATTGGAAACAGTTGTTGGACAATGTCAAATAAACTAATTATAAGCTGAGCCAAGCAAGAAAAGTTTGTCCAACTTCACGCTTGTTGTGACAAGATCCATTTAATTTATCATAGGTTGTGCTTGTGCATAAACTAGATAACATGCACCCAACAATTCCAATTTGGTTCATCTTCAAAGTTGATGCTTTTCTTTATGTTTTTTTCTATTATTGATGTGGTTTTGATACAACCTAAATTGTCAACTAGGTCCATATTGATCAGATGAGTAAAAATAAACCATGTAGCAAGACTGTTGCCACTTTAACACCATTCTTTTCTTTGATCGATTGATTAGATTGCCCATAAAGTTAATTTTTTCTTTGCTGTGACATTAATTATAGCCATTTTCTGTCGATGCAATTATAGAAGGGCCCATGGTTTAAACTTTGCAACAATGACTAAGAATATGTGTCTCTTTTAAAAGTATGAAAATTGAAGTTATGCCTTCATTGAAGAAGCTCTCTGCAAAGCCACCTACTTTTAAAGCCATGATATTAAACATATATAATGTTGTCAATCTTGTCGAGTAAAAAAGAATATTTTCCCTTTCCTCATTTCTTTTAACAGTATATATATTCTTGTTAGCTTAACATACACATATGACTCTACAGCAGCCAATTCTATATCAAAACACAAATTAAAATGATTACTTTCAATTTTAATCTTTTGATCCTGATTCAAACTTAATAAGAAAATAATTGATTCTTATATGTACTTAAGAATGAATATATTTAGTATAGTATCTATAGATCAAATATATTTTATTCATTGAAAAATCTTTTCTCGGAAATTAGCTAGAAAGGAAATAATGGTGATTGTACAAATGATAAGGCAAATAATGATCATGATTTGGTACCAAATTTTTATCCTACTGAGAAATAATAATGGAAAAGTAAATCTGCATAGTAACCATCAATTGCTTGGCTCCTTTGTTCTTTTGTGACAGTGGGCATCTGATACCATTGACTAAGACAAATCCTCAGATGCAAACAATTGTCTAGTTAACCACATCTGAAATATTTTATTAGCATTTTATTGTAAACTGATAATTTGCTTTAAGTAAAATTTATATTATTTGTATTATCTTTTAATTAGTTAATTTGAATCGAATCAAAGATCAAAATTATTTTTTCTTGTGATTTGAATTGGCTGGGATTGAATTTGTTATATATTTTTTTTCAATTGAACAACATCAAATTGAATTTCATCACTCCCTAATTACGTTGAATTGGACTGAGTAAGTAATTAATATTACTATTAATTTATTCAATGAACACCCTTATTAAAAAATTAAAAATATTCCAAAAAATTCATATCACAGATGTATTAAAAAAAAAAAAAGAAATTGGAACCTTATCAATCATTTTCTATATATTTCTTTTCAATTTCAAACTGAAAACCCTTAACGTTAAAAGATAAACTATATCATCAAAGAAACCTACATAAATTTTTCTAACAAATATCAAATAGACAATGGCTGTCTTTTAATGTGTCTTGTAAGAAAAGTTCTCCAGATAATCCAAGTGCAAGTTGTTTGCAACTCAAATATTATTTCTGCCTCAACAGTTACATATATAAATATTACAATGTGATGGTACTTAAAGTTTAGTTTAATATGAAAACTGATGAGCAGAATCGTGACCCCCCTTGGATAAGATTCGACGATTATTCTTTATTATTGAATTAACTTTTTGTCGTGGGTTTATTTATATGATTCTGATTCCTGTGATTATTAGTCATATGTGAAAGGTCTCAACCAGCTTGCAATTATTGTAATAAATAAATTTATGTAAACCAAAAAATTAGAATATATTTACGTACGGTATAATTTTAGTGTGAATGAAACTTGAATTTCAAATTTTTTGCATTATTACGAGAGATTTCATTAGAGCTTTGTTTTGATTAAGTTATTATAACATTTTCATTATAATATGATATTTGGGATAAAGAAAATTGGCCATAGATCAACATTGTCTTAATTAAAACTCATATATAAATTTTATTTTATATAAATAATAAATTTTAAATGTATTATAATATATAAGTAACTTTTAATGAGCTAATGCTTATGGAATTGGAATTTATGATATACTAACATTAATGAGCTTAGATTGGTCAAATTTCCATTCAAGCCTTACATTTTATCTTTCAATTTAAAGCACTGTAATTACTTTTTTAATTTTTATTTAATTTTATAATAATTTTCTTAGTCCTCTCTCTCTCTCTCTCTCTCTCTATATATATATATATATATATATATATATTAGGTGAATTATTTAATAAAATTGTGATACGTATTTTAATTTTTTTATTATTATAATTATACATAATAAAATATTATTAAATAAACTTACAAATAATGAGTTATAGCTGTCTTATTTATCCAGACCTTTCCTTTGATTAAAATAATAATAATAATAATAATAATGGGCACGGCAGCATTTAACATCTTTTTCAAATAATAGTATTAGAAAAAGTACATTAGAATTGTATTGTACTTAAAAAGTTACAAATAGCAGCAATTTTGGAGAAATAATAAGTCAATCAAAATGATTTCATTAATCCTATGCATATACAGTTCACCGGTAATAAGTCAATCAAAAAAATACATTACAATTGTATTTCTCATGCTGGCAACAGAACAAATTATGAACAATCAGCTAGGATTTGAGTCTAGGGTAATTAGTGAATTGATTGGTACATACATCTAAAACTAAATTATTAATGTCTTGAATTTATTGAATCAATCGTATATATATACACGCTTCTATATATATATATATATATATTTCAATAATTCTCTCAAAGTCTTAAATTATTGTTGATTTAAGTTTATAAAATAGTTAATGAAATCTATCAAAATTATGATTTATAAAAATAATTCAAGTGATTGAGAACACGTTTGACACTTTAAACTCATTTTAAATTTTAATATTAATAAAATATAAAAATTTTAGTATTTTATAAATGTTAAAATTATGTAAAAAGAAAAAAAAATTATTCTTTTGTTTACTTAATAAATTCTCAACTTTATTTGATAGTTAATATTTACTACATATATAAATTGTTAAATTATATTATGAGTTAGGTTACTAGACTAATATCATATACTTTAAAATTTTAACTTATATTAAACGGTTTCTTCTTCTATATTAAATATTAAGTCGCATCAAAATATTTAAAAAATTAAATTTAAGTAGGTATTTTGAAATCCCTCATTTACGTATTTATGCTTACAACAGTAAAAATTCATACTAATTACGATTTACTTTAAATACATTGAATAATATATATATATATATAGTCGTTGATTAAAAGTTATATCTTTTCACTTCTTAACCCAAAGAAGTTGATCGGAGAGTGAGATGAGATATTATTGAAATTCAAATCATGCTAATCAGAAGTGAACAAAACCTAAAAGTAATGTTGAAGGCATTAAATTAATTTGATCAAGACTCTTAGAAGGTACATATATATATGTATCTTCTTCCATAATTAATAGCTTCTTCAATCTCCGCTGTCGCTCAACAGAGAAGAATAGACAATTGAAAGACAAATGATGATGATCATTGAAAAAAAATGAACAAGTAGCTGAGGTTAACGTACGACAGATCCAGATCCATATATATAATTTCATTAATAACATTATCTTGTTGCAACAAATTCAAAGTTTCTACTGTGAACAATAATTATTTTAATTAGTAAATTTTTCGAAAATTGTTTTTTTCTTTACTTGGCTACAATATATTAATATATTGTCATGTTTATTTATTTTTTAACATGAAATGTGAAATATATTAGGTAAAAACTTATATATATATATGTGTGTATGTGTGTGCATGTGCATGTAAGAATATATTAAATATGGGAATAGATTGAGAGTCCCATATTTTATATATATATTGAAATTGAATGTGATGCATATAGTTTATGTATAATTAATACATATATTATATTTAATTTCAACCCTTAAAAATATATACTATTAGATTTAGGTTTATTTGTTTGTCTGGCTGAAGTTTGAGTATAATTATTTAAATATCTAATAATCGTTTATTTTTTAATTTATATCGAAATATTTATTAAAAATATTATAAGATAATTAAGTTAAAATTTTTTACTTAAATTTGAAAGAGTAAATGTTTAAATAATTTTTTTTTTAAATATCTCTATTGTATTAATTTATTTACTAATAAAATTAAAATTTTATTTAACTATTTTTTACGTATTCTTTCTTTAATGTGATCTATTTTACTTGTCTTCTCAACCTTACTTATTTTATATTTTAATTATTATAATAAATTTGTATATTTATATAATTATAATTATATTATAATATGACTTATTATTTTTATTTAATTTTTATTAATCTTTATATCATTAATTAAAAAAATTATTTTTTAAAAGAAAATCATATATCAAACAAATAAATAATATACATACTAATATAATTTATTAATTTTTTATTTATTATTGTGTTAATACTTATTTTTAAATATTTTAAAATAATAAATAAAAATATTATTTAAATTTAAATTTCAGTTAAATTCATATTTCATTTATATTAAAAATTTGAATAAAAAATAAAGATTATCTCAATTTTAATAATTAAAAAGTATATATATATAGGATAGGATTAACAGTCTTTTTTTTTAACACAAAATTTTATATTAATTATAAATCGTTAAATATTATCACATCTAACGGTTGTGATTACATCTAAAATATGTATTAATTATTTATTAATTATATAATTAGGTGTAATTTTAATTATTAAATGTATATATATTTAATGATATATAATATAATTGATATAAAATTTTATATAAAATAAAGATAATACTTATCTACTCCTTTATAAATATATATTATATGTAATAATTTATAAACGTGCGTAAAAATTCGTGGTGTCTGATTCATCTCTATCTGCCTTATATATATATATATATATATATAGAATGGATTATAATGGCATGAACTGAATGAAACAGGTGGAAAGGTTAATTATGACAAAGAAATTTATTGATTGAGTACTTCAAAGTAAGACTCATGCATGTGAGGAAAGCAAATGTACACTGAACAGAGACACGAAACACAAACTGCTATGTTTGTTAGTTTGACCAAAGACATGTATGATAGCAGCTGTCACTCTCTTCATTAGCAGGTTCGTACCTTCGCTAACTTCCTTCAATTTAATTAAATTACCACAAACTTCTTCTTTTTTTAAAAAAAACACAAAAAAAAAAAAAAGTTAGTGAGAAGAGATTACAATCAATAATGAAGGATTTGTAGGGATCTTTAATTTTAATCAAATTACCCATATGGAGATAGAGGCCTTACTAGTAGTGACGAGCCGAAGCTTTAAAAATGCATAATAGAATTTTCAAGAATGAAAGTGAAGAAATATAAAAGTTGTTTTATGTTTTACATTTCGGGTAAATATATTTTCGTAAAGAAATAGTTTATTATAAAAGAAATATAACATGTGTTATTTAAAAATTGGTAGAAAAAAATATATGATAAATTTATTTAAGTTTCTTCTTACTAATAACCTTAACGACTTATTTTTAGAAGAACTCCCGTCTTAGTAATGAACTTAACAAGAAAAAAAAAATGATTATTTTTTTATTTTCTCGTGATTTACTTCTAGGGGTAATTAATTATATTTTTACACCAAATCATTTCAATCAAGTACTGTTTCTAAAAAATATCTTGAGACAATATAATGTTGAGGAGTTAGTACATTTTTACTTGTTATCTTCTTGTGCATCATCATCAATGTTGTCATTATCTTCATTCAACTCATCTTTATCTTTGATATGTCTCACCACTCCTTTCCTTCGATGTGCCTTTTTCACCATTCTCTAGATTGAAAAATCTCGAATCGCCAATAGCAAAGCATTTCAGTTGTATAATTATGTTCGAGCAATATTAGTTAATGGGCGAAAGATGATACTCTTGATATCTTCTTCTTCTTTCTTCCTTCTTTTTTTTTTTTTTTAATTTTTTATTTTTTATTTAAGATCAACACTGAAAGATTATTTATTTTCTTGATCAAAATTTGAATATAATTATTTAAATATTTAAAAATTATTTATTTTTAACTTATTTTTAAAAATAAGTTAAAAATATTTTAATATAGTTAAGTTAAAAATTTTAATGTAAATATAAATAATTAAAGGCTTGAATAATTTAATATTTAATAATAATTTAATAAATAAAGGTTTAAATATTCTATTTGTTTTCTCAATTCTACTTATTTTATACTTTAATTATTATAATAAATTTATATATTTATATAATTATAGTTATAATCCAATATATCTAATTATTTTTATTTAATTTTTATTAATCTTTATATCATCGATTAGAAATTTTTTTTAAAAAAAATCATATATCAAACAAATAAATAATGTATATACTAATATAATTTATTAATTTCTCATATATTATCATGTTAATATAATCAAAATTATTATAAATATGATTATATTATTTAAGAGGATATATAAATCAAAATATTAATTTTTAAACTTTTTATTTTGTTAAAACAAAAAACGTACTATTTATTTTAAAATATTTTAAAAATAAAAACAAGCATATCATTCAAATTTAGATTTTACTTATGTTTAGAGTTTAGATAAAAAAACAAACACTAACTAAATCATGTACATTTAACTAATAAATACAACTCAATATTGTGACAAATATGAGAACTTCTTGGCATTAAATAATACATCATAAAAATCTATTTTTTTCATTATCATGAGAATAAAATACTACTATTTTACCATTCTAAAATGCACCTCTGTCATCCTTAATATTATATATTCGAAGTTGTATGTTACCATCTAAACAATGAATAATGATATATATGATCAACATCTAGTCCACATGCTATTTAATGTATAGTGGATGATTATCATGCAATGATCCTTTCTAAGGCATATGTTTTATTTAAATAATAAAAACATAATTAAGAAATAATTACATACAAATTAATATAAAATCATTAAGATATTTAATAAGATTTGTGGATAATATGAGTTATATAGTTTGTGGTATTTAATCCTGTTAGGTATTATTACACTTTTTACAATTGTGTAATATAAATCAATGAATCGAGTCCATTTCTTGTCTTAACATTTCTTTCAAATGTAATGGTCCAAATAGTCAAGCATTTGCCGAAAAAGTAAATACTACTTTCTTTTTTCCTATTGTTGTCGTTTTACTTAAATCTAGTGAATTTTATTTCAATTTCGAGATGATATAAACAAAATTTCAATAACTCATTAACCCTTTTAGATGCAATTTACTCTTTAGCATCTGTTTTATATGTACCCCATACTCTATTGATACTAAAAATTAATTTAACTAATTAGATGTCATGTTGAAAATAAAATACATGTTGTATATTATATGCTATGTCTCATATGTGGGTCGTAGAAGACAAAACTATAATTCTCTTTTCCCTTGTTTGTACACACTAATTTGCTTGGACCATAATAATCGAAGAAAGCAAAATAGAATGAAGCTACACAAGCTGGTTGTATTTTAAAAATGGGTGTATTCAGTAACCTTGTGGAATGGATTTAGTAAATAAAGTATGATCATATGGACCAGGCCCAATGATTACGGGAACCATTATGAGGGCCATTAGATGACCCATAAATATTTGCTTACGGAGCGCGTAAAACAAGCGCCCCCAACAAAAGCCCGCGCCAGTCCCTTTCCCGCCAACACCAGTGACACAGGCTTATGTACCAGTATATATAAAATGCGAATGAACATGTAATTTTCACCCCAAACACTCTCTCCTTTACGCTCAGCGAGCCGCTCTTACTAATAATCCGAAAAGTGAAAAAAAAAAAAAAAAATTTGTATGATCGAATGGATGATAACATTTTTGAAGAGCAGAACAAGCTTCCTGAGCTCAAACTTGGTAATGAAACCCTAGTTTTATATTTCCTCTGTTTTGTTTGTCCTTTTACGATTTTTTTTTTTTTAATTTTATAATTTTGGTTACAAATGAAATGAAAACATGTTTATTGAACTTTTACGCTGTGATTAGATGCAAAGCAAGCTCGAGGGTTTCTGTCATTTTACAAAACCCTACCAAATGTAAGTCCGCTTTCTTTTTTTCTTTCTTTTTTTAATTTTTCATATGGATGAGTCTTTATTTGGATTGTTATTTTAATTTTTTTTTTCTCCCGATGTCCTATTTGTCTGTTACGTTGCTCAGAAAATGGAGTAAAAGAACATAAAAGTGAAATTTCGGGTTGTGGGTTTTCTTGTCTGGCAAATGAATTATTTTGTTCTTTAATTGGGTTTGTTTGAAATAGGGGCATAAATGTGGGAAGTGGACGGAAGTGCTGTTTATCGACCTTCAGCCGAGTAAAAATATGGAAAGAAGTGCTATATATCTTCAAAATTTCTAATTTGTTTTTTTATGCTGCAGGACCCAAGGGCTATTCGACTCTTTGATCGCAGGGTCAGTTCATGCTCGTAGTTATATTGGCCATTATTGATGTTGCTTTTTTCTCAATTTTATATTTGTCCTAGGCTTACATTCTGAATAAATATGTGGTATTGTGGTTTTTATATCTTTTTTTTTTCAACTTTAAGTGTTGTATTCTTTTTTCCTTTTTTGGTCAACTAATGTTTGCTAGGTTTTGTCTTCAATCAGTGACATGGTTCTAGCCGTTTTTTTTCACGGAAATTTTATTTTTGTCATCCAAATATTTGGAATTAAGTTTCAACCTGGAGTCCAAGGGGCCTAAAAGTTACGAATTGCTTAAAAGTTAGTGGAATTGTAGAATAGAATATTTGCCATGATAAATTGTATATCTCTTGAGAGATTTTAAGCAGTATTAGTTGATCATATGTATAATATTTAACTATAGTAATGCTGTCATTTTGTTTATTTTCATTTGATGCTTCATTTATTCATTATGTTTCAACCTTTATCTCATTTCTCAAGCACAAGAAGCATATATTAATGCAAGGTGTACACATACAGATTTATCCATGGTTCCTGGAAAATACGACTTCTATACGGATTTTTAAGCTAATGTTCTATCAATAAAACTCTCTTATATCCCTTTCTCTTGTTGTCTTTTACAACATCCTCATTTTACATTGTTGTTCTATTGTCTACAATCTGTTACTGTTTATATGTTTAACTAGAGAGCTGTGCAGTATCTATATTTCATTTGACTTACCGTGGCAAGTGCTTTTAATTGTTTAATGGAGCGCAAATAATGTTGTTTATTTTATTTTCTTTACTTACCATGCATTGTTATTTAGTTTGCAATGTTTAAATGGTTTTGAGCAAATATGCAGGATTACTATACTGCTCATGGTGAAAATGCAACTTTCATTGCAAAGACTTACTACCATACCACTACTGCTTTGCGACAATTGGGCAGTGGATCTGATGCTCTTTCTGGTGTAAGTGTTAGCAAGAACATGTTTGAAACAATTGCCCGTGATCTTCTCCTGGAGAGAACTGACCACACTCTTGAGCTCTACGAGGGTAGTGGCTCAAATTGGAGACTAGTGAAAAGTGGAACCCCTGGAAATCTAGGAAGTTTTGAAGACGTTCTATTTGCCAATAATGAGATGCAGGATACTCCTGCCATTGTTGCACTATGCCCAAATTTCCGTGACAACGGTTGCACTGTTGGGTTGGGTTATGTTGATTTGACAAAAAGGGAATTTGGATTGGCTGAATTTCTTGATGATAGCCACTTTACAAATGTGGAATCAGCTTTGGTTGCTCTTGGTTGCAAAGAATGCCTTTTGCCTATGGAGACTGGAAAATCTAGTGAGTGTAAAACTTTGCATGATGCTTTGACAAGGTGTGGTGTGATGTTAACTGAGAGAAAGAAAACTGAGTTTAAAGCAAGGGATTTGGTAGAGGATCTTGGTCGGCTTGTCAAAGGTCCCATTGAACCAGTTCGTGATTTGATTTTTGGATTTGAAATTGCACCTAGTGCTTTAGGAGCATTACTGTCTTATGCTGAATTACTTGCAGATGACAGCACTTATGGAAATTATTCTATCCGAAGGTATAATATGGACAGCTACATGAGGTTAGATTCTGCTGCTATGCGGGCACTAAATGTTCTGGAAAGCAAAACTGATGCAAACAAAAATTTTAGTTTGTTTGGTCTCATGAATAGAACCTGTACTGCTGGAATGGGAAAACGGTTGCTGCATATGTGGATAAAACAACCTTTATTAGATGTGAATGAAATCAATGCCCGACTGGACCTTGTACAAGCATTTGTGGAGGATACAGCACTTCGGCAAGATCTGAGGCAGCATCTTAAAAGAATATCAGATATAGAACGACTCATGCACAATCTTGAGAAGAGAAGAGCTGGTTTGCAGCATATAGTAAAACTTTATCAGGTAGATTCAGTTATTTTTTTTTTTTTTTTTTTAACTTAATATCATGTAGTAGTGTCCATGTATTGTTAGTATGGCTGAATTTAGGTTTGATTTTTCAACTCAATCTATGTAGTGTTTTCATTTGCTATACGAGAAGATTGAAGAGTAGTCTTCCAAGCAGAATGACTATGATTGCTAGTTCAGCCTTTTCCATTGGTTTGTTAAGAATGTATATTTAGCCTCCTCTTGAGAAATTTTTACCCATTCGAAGTAAAGTGGTCTTCTCTTGTCTGCACATCTTTTTTTGCTTCCTTTGCTTCTTGCACATTTGCTTCATTTAGTTCTATCACATGTTTATAAGTTATAAACTGAACTAATCCTCAATTTAACCATAGATTTTTCCATTAAACTGAAGGTTGTGTCTTAAATTGATACTCTTTTTTTTTTTTTTTTTTTTTTCAGTCAAGTATCCGACTTCCATACATTAAAACTGCCCTGCAACAATATGATGGACAGTTTTCATCATTGATCAAGGAAAGATATTTGGACCCCTTGGATTATTTAACAGATGATGATCACTTGAATAAGTTCGTTGCTCTGGTAGAAACTTCCATCGACCTAGATCAACTTGAGAATGGAGAATACATGATATCATCAAGTTATGATACTGCGTTATCAGCTTTACGAAAAGAGCAAGAGTCTCTGGAACGTCAAATACACAGTTTGCATAAACAAACTGCTAGTGATCTTGATTTGCCTATAGATAAGGCATTAAAGCTGGATAAAGGCACACAGTTTGGACATGTCTTCAGAATAACAAAGAAGGAAGAGCCAAAAATAAGGAAAAAGCTCACTACTCAATTTATTGTCCTCGAAACTCGAAAAGATGGAGTAAAATTTACAAGTACAAAGCTTAAAAAATTAGGGGACCAGTACCAAAAAGTACTTGAGGAGTATAAGAATTGTCAAAAAGAGCTTGTTAATCGAGTTGTTCAAACTGCGGCAACTTTCTGTGAGGTATACATTCCATATTATAACTAACATCTTTCTCATTGCTCTTGTTCTGATTGAGGAAAATTTGATGCTGCAGGTATTCAAGTCTTTGGCTGGCTTGCTTTCAGAATTGGATGTCTTACTTGGTTTTGCTGATTTGGCTTCTAGCTGTCCTACTCCATACACAAGACCAGACATCAACCCACCTGTAAATATTTATAACCATCTGTTGCCTTTTTTTTCCTCCTGCCAAGATTTTTTTTTTTCTCTTTCCCCTTGTTTGTAAGATGCGTGTTTTCATAGTATTGCTATTTTGTTATCTTTTGTAATAGGATGTAGGAGATATTATATTAGAAGGGAGTAGACATCCTTGTGTGGAAGCTCAAGACTGGGTGAATTTTATACCAAATGATTGTAAACTTGTGAGTATTCTTGTGCTATTCAGAAAGGCATTCTTTGCGCCTCTGTAAATTTGTGTGACCCACTCCTTGCTCTTTGGCTATTCTCATGTATCAGATTAGGGGGAAAAGTTGGTTCCAGATCATCACGGGGCCTAACATGGGTGGAAAATCCACATTTATCAGACAGGTGTGTCATTTACAATTCAGTTTAAATGGGTTTTCTAGAATCCTATCAGAGTAGCTAATTAATAGTTCGTTGCTGCGTTCCTTGTGACTACTGCTCTTTGCTGGACAATATACCACTGGAGGAGCTTCACAACTCAATTCTGCCTGATGTCTGAACATGTTATGCTTGTATTAGATCTGAGCAGTAACACACATTAAATGTTTGTTTGCATGCAATTCTATTTACTTTGATGTTACTGGGTAAGAAATTGGCTCTGTTTTTGTCACATTGGCAGGTTGGTGTGAACATTTTGATGGCACAAGTTGGTTCGTTTGTTCCTTGCGATAAAGCTAACATTTCAGTTCGTGATTGCATTTTTGCTCGTGTTGGTGCTGGTGACTGCCAAGTGAGTTCCATGGCATTTTCTTGTGAAAGATTATATGTCAAGCTATTTGTTCATGTTAATTATCAGTTTTTATCCTTTCTTCTAACATTAAGACGTTTATTTCTCCTACATTCGTTGGTTTCTGTATTACATAAAGTTCAGTGCTGGATTCAGAACATTAAAGCAGCAGCAATTGGTGCAAGTTTTCAAATGTAGGAAATTGCACACTCACAATGAACTAGTCAACCTCAGAACTTCTCTGTTTGATTGTCATTGTATCTTGTTTTCATATTTCTTCTTGTTAATACCTTGGGACATTGCCTAAAGAAGCTGAAGCTAAACTGTTAAGTGATGCCCAGGCAGTTCCTGGGTGAAAGGCAAATACCTTTCCCTCTTTTATGATTTATGCACATTTATTTCTCATAATTCACACAATAAGTCGATAAGCATGGAATTCAAAAAATACTATTTATATAAGATCATGGATTTTAGTATTTAATCCACAAGTTTTTCTTATGAATGCTTATTAAAAGATTTAACAGATGTGATTCTGGCACCTACTTCTTCTCACATAAAGATTGAATTTATTAACAAAACCTAATGGACTATGGACCAAGTGCCAGTCTTAAGTGACAAAATAAGGTGCGCAATCTCAGAATAATTATGTGCTTAATCTTGAAATATTGTGCAGATACTCATTTAATAAATATTTCACTGGTGGTGATTATTACCATTAGTGCTAGCTTGAAAGATCTCGGAACCCTGTGGTTATCCTGCTCAATTTCAGATTCTTTTCAATGTCTATAGTTTCTTTTGGGTACTAATTGGTGTATTAGGTTGTTTTGTTTCAAGTTATTCAATCTAAACCTAATGCTAGCACTAAATCAATAGGGTTTCTTCAATCCAAATTTATCTCTCTGCTATTGTTGACTGTTGTAGAATTTGGAGCAATTATTTTTTTGACTTCCTACATGATTTCCTTTTCTATATTTGTTTTCCTTTCTCCATTCATTTCTTTCTATTGTCAACTTAGAGGTCTAAAATGCTAAAGTCCTATGGTTTTTAATCTCAAGCAAAGAATGGGAAAATGGGAGGGGGAGTGACCGACTTCTCCATTTCTTAGTTCTCTTAACACAAATAGAAAGTTCATATATAGAAATGCTCTCTCAGGTTAATCAACTTTTCAAATCTGGCCAGACATGCACTTTCATATTTAACCAATTAGGTTACTGAATTGGATTTGGTGAGTTGTGAGTCAATTTAGAACTAATTTTGGACAATAGTTTGGCTATTGTAAGGTGTTAGGAGCATTTTTCTGAAAAACCTATATATTGCATTATACCATTCTTTGATTTGAGATACTGCAAGGCAAGTTACTAACTAGTAACATAACTGAAAGTCATACTATTTGGGCCTAAAGGCCATCTTCTCATGGTTCTTCTGTTATTGTTTTCTCACAAGTCTCTCCTGAGTTCTGGTAACTGAACATATTTAAGTGACAGCATGATATAATTGCATCAATAACTAGTGCTGCTTAAGTTTTAAGTAGCATGTTGTTCCAGCTGGTTAATGTTTTACTTCAGTACAATGTATTTGTGCAAATGCTTCACACTCTAGATCATAAACTAATATATATCAGTTATAACATGTTATTTCTCTCTGATAGAAGTTGAATTTTTCTTTTTTTCTTTTTTCCCTATTTTCTTCCTTTCAGCTACGTGGAGTTTCTACCTTTATGCAAGAAATGCTTGAGACTGCATCAATATTGAAGGGAGCTACTGATAAGTCATTGATAATCATTGACGAATTGGGCCGTGGGACATCAACCTATGATGGATTTGGTTTGTTCATTTATGGACACCTTCTAAAGTTTCTCTCTCTCTCTTTGTGTGTCTTGTGATACTGATTGATAACTATGGATGAGTTGGGCCTTGGGATGTATAGTGTTGATGGATTTGGTTTTTCTTAATTAATGGACCCTTTTCTAAGTGTCTTTTAGTCTCCCCTCTCTGAGAATCAGTCAATCAAATTTCTTATTCCGAGAGGGATTGATGTGGCGGAAATTGAAGGACAAGCAGATGCTGGACAAGTGGAGTATGTGGGTTCTTATGCAACCCAATTCTTTGCCAATCATGCACATCTAGTATATTTGGCCAAATTGAAAGGGAAAACTAAAAAGAGATGTAGAGAAAAGCATCTTATTGCAAATCACTTTTTGGTTCTTTGTAGACATCATGACTTTGCATGCTTGTTTTATGAACTTCTGTTGGTGATGACAGTTGAACTTGTAGTTATCCCACACATGTCAAGATGCCATGTCTGTAGCTGTATTCTCACCAGGCTTTTGCATCCAAGACTGCTTTGCCTGTTTTGGGCTAGGAAAAGCTCATTGGATTTGTGCTGACTTGAGCATACTAGATTAATTCTTCTTTTGTTCCTGTGTACTTATTGCTGAGGCCAGTTTCATATTGGCTATCAGTTTAGTAATTTGGAGTCTCTCAAACTTTTAGATTGTTGTGAGTCTACATTTTTCATGGGATGCCTGAATGTTCATTGTTTTGAACATCAAAATGTTTCTGACAATTAGAGTTTACATACAAGTTTCTGTGCGTTTCTCTGTGCGCATGGCTGGGCAGTGGGTATACGAGGTTTGCTGCAACATGCTTTCTTTACTCTCATGTTTATCTGCAAATATTTCTGTTTGTATTGCATTTATTTGACTATAACTTTGGGAGAAGAAACTCTTTTTGCCAATACTTCAGTTCTGTTTTCTTTGCTTGAAACAACAACGTACATTGAATTTTCTTGTATCTTTGGTTGCAGAATGATGAACCAGTTTTACCGCTTAATGTGCATTATGAATGTGTTGTTTAATCTAGAACGGCAATGTAATCAGCACTGAGTCCAATTGGTCCTTGTCTGTTGTTCTAAATTAAGTTTTTGATGTGCAATTACAACTTTCTAACAATTTCAATGTGTGTGTATGCATTATAGTTGAACCCGATTGTTGATTTATTATGGCTCTGGGAGAGAAACTAATCCTTTTCGAGTTATTGTCAATAACTTTCTTGCTCCTTTTGCTACAGTGACTTTCCACTACGAATATTTATTGCATAATTTAGTTAGATATTATATGATCACAACTGAGTTACATTATGGTTTGCTCGGTTCTCAGGTTTAGCTTGGGCCATATGCGAGCACCTTGTTGAAGTGATTAGAGCACCAACTCTATTTGCAACCCACTTCCATGAACTAACTGCATTGGCTCATGAAAATGCAAATCATGAAATCGATAAAAGGCAAATAGTTGGTGTTGCAAACTATCATGTTAGTGCACACATTGATTTGACAAGTCGCAAGCTGACTATGCTGTACAAGGTGAAATGATTGACTTGTAGTATTTTGCCTTCTCAAGGATGGCTTGCTAGCTCTTTTTCATGTTCTAGTTTTTTTTTTTTTCTATAATCTTTTTCCTGCCAGACTTATAGTTTTATTCTGTTGAGTTCATGAAATTTGTGCTTGCTTGATTTAAATTTTGGAATGCCCTGCTGTCAAAGTTAGTCTAGGCTTTTAAACTTTCTAACTGCTTTCAGGAGATAGTAAAACGCACATCTCATGCTCAACTATTAATTATAATGAGAATATGTCATCACGGATACTCATCAATTCATTTGATGTATTTTTGTATAATGAATCATGTCTATGACAGTAGTCTTTCTCTGCTTGTTATTCAGGCTTTAGTTTTTATTACAGTTGAGTTTCATTTCCTCTTACTTCCTCTGCAAATCATAATGGCAGTTCACATGTGTTATATCAAAATTGCATCCATTAATGCCTCTCAATCTGTCTGCACTTTCCAGGTTGAACCAGGAGCTTGTGATCAAAGTTTTGGCATTCATGTTGCAGAATTTGCAAATTTTCCTGAGAGTGTTGTTGCCCTTGCCAGAGAAAAAGCTGCTGAATTGGAAGATTTCTCACCTGCTGCAGTCATTTCAGATGACGCTAAAGAAGAAGAGGTGTGTTCTTTATTAATCACCCTGCTTCTAACAAGGCATAGTTATATTCTGTTGCTTCGGTTGCTGGTTGTTATCGTGGAATCCTTTTTTATGATAATGAGCTTCAAGTACATTCGATTTTTGGTAATATTTAGCTGTGGTGATGAAGCTGATATATCAGTTGGAAGTACAGCAAACTAAATTTAATCCAGTTGTCTACCTGCCGACGTGGTGGATTTAGAGTACCCGCCTCTCTTTTTATCTAAATTATTTAGTGCTCTACACCTGTGGTACTAATATGAACAGAGCTCACTGTTGCATAAGTATGCAATCTATCTGGTATTTAAGTTGGTCTGGCAGAAATACCTTTGTTATTGTTTTACTGGTTCTGATTTTGTGACATCACCCAAGCTTACAGTGTGAGCCATGTTATAATTGCTTGAAGCACTGTTCTAACTGCCTAATGGAACTTTCATGGTCAATTGATCCTGTGGATTTAATTTAAGTAACTTTATGAATAATGTTATGGGATGCAATTGAAAGTATAACAAAAACTGTTGCATGTTAATTTGTGATAATATTCCGAGTCATACTATGTTTTGTGTTTCAATAAAACAAGTTTTGCAAGGAGGTTACCATAGAATATGTACTTAACTAAGCTGGGGGTTGCATGTCTTCCTTTTGACATTTAATTAGCATTTTGGAAGTGGTAAGCTTTTTATTCTCAAAAGGAAGAATACTTCTAGTAATTTTTTTGCCATTTACTTAGCTCCTTGTAATTTTGTTAATTATTGACAGGTGGGATCCAAAAGAAAAAGAGTGAGCGATCCCAGTGACATCTCTAGAGGTGCAGCCCATGCACACCAATTTTTGAAAGAGTTCTCTGATTTGCCATTAGAAACAATGGACTTGAAGGAGGCTTTGGAACGAGTACAAAGGATGAAGGAGGACTTAGAGAAGGATGCGGTTAACTGTAGCTGGCTCCAGCAATTCTTCTAGTCATCCTTTATTTAATTTTAATGTGGGTACATTGGTAAATCCCATGCTCGAAGCAGGACATGAGATTTGTCTTGACAAATCTCTGAGAAATAGGTATCAAGTCCAATGCTCTCCTCTCCATTTTTGGCTATCTACAGATGCAACAACTGCAGACAGGAACTAGTATCAGTTTCCATTTATCCGCTACATTTTGAGACTGTTTGCTCTATTTTGTCTGTCTAATCCGGAGAGGGAGTACCGAGTGTTGTAAATAGTGTTTGATCCATTCTACATACTGGGATGAGAAAAAATGAGGAAAAGTGTATATTTCCTGACTTGAATTATGTATTTCCCCAGTTTCTGGGGAAGCATGTTCTTATTCATGCCTCTTTGCTTCCCTTTCAAATAACATTATTTTGCTTAACTAAATGTGTCAGATTCCTGCTTTCTTTTTCTGGGTTTTTTTTTTCCCCTTTTCCCATTTCTGGAAATATACAGAGTCTAATCCCTAGCAAATAAAATAATCTATTCTGACCACACAAATTACACAAATGCAACCTAACCATATACTACACTGTTTAAAGTCGTCATGGTTAAACCACCCACAAATATTAAAATTGTAAATCTGTGCCAGCAAGAATCAGCAGATTAAGCAATTATTTCGCAACTATACAGGAGGATTTCAAGCAGATCAGATGATGACTAGTCTTTTTGGCTGTATAAATATTAATATTAATATTCTTCCCCTTTATTGTTTTGTTTCTTAGCTTAAAGTTAAAACATCCTTTCTTGCATATTATGATCATGGAAATATCTAGATAACCTAAAAAGATGCATGATATGATGTCTGCTGATTACGCTTTTGCTTTCTTTCTATATCATAGATACTATTAGATTATATTATTGAAAATTCAAACTATGGAGGTTAAAATTATTATATTGATACCCTTTTAATGATTTTTTTTTTTTTTTTTATCTTTTTTACTGATATGCATATAATTATAATTAGTAAATTTTTTAGAGGTAGTGATGAGATTTGGATTTCCATTTTGCCCTGATCACGTTAAGATATGAGATGATTTCATTTACATTTAGGTAATAATATCCGAAAAAGTAATTATTGTAAGAAAAAAAAAATACAAACAAGCTAAGCTAACGTAGTATTGTATGATTAAAAGGTCGTTTGAGACTATTTCAAAAGTGTATTCTAGATGGATGGGTATTTGACGAGACATTCTTACTGTGAACATCTAATGATGACTAAAAATATCAAAAATTGAATATAATGAATAATTTTAAAATTTGAAAATATCTTTATTATTTAATTAAATAATGTCATTTCACTTGTCACGTCGGATGAAATATAAAAATATCAAAAATAATAAATTAATTTTTTATTTTATCAATTATATCATATCACGGCATTTTGTAAAAATAGTTACTTATTTAATATTGTTTTATCAAATTAAATGAATAGGATTATTAATTATAATCTTAAAAAATATTAAAAAGAAATTAGAAATAATTAAATAAAAGGAAATACCAAATTAATGAAAACTAATATTCCGTATTGATGATTGTAACAATTATTTGAAATCAGATCGAATAATTGAATAAATGACAAAACAATACCCCGTGGGTCCGCCACAATTATTCGAACCAATCAGAGTTCACCACGTAAGGTTTTTAATTTAATAATAGATAATATTTTTTTCCGACAGGATGGATAACTTCTGGCTTTATAGTATTAATGAATTATTTTTTTTTGATTCCTTCCAAAAATGGAGATATTTATAGACAATAAAATGAAAATATGCATTACAAGCAAATTTACAGTAAAGATTTTTGCCATACGACACGTGTATGGCTTGCAATGATTTCGATTGCAACATTTAAAATAATGTTTACTTTAAAAATAAAAAATAAAAATTATTTAAGAATGAAAAAACATGTTACATAATAATATTTGTTAGAAGTAATTTTCGAAAATAAAAAATAATAAAAAATATGCTTTTTATCAAAAACACAAAATAATAATTACATGAGGGCATTTTACATTATAAAATTTACAATTGCTGGTAAGCAACCTAACTTATGAATTTAATTTTATTAAAAAATCTATGTAAAATATTTTAAATTTATTTCCACACGAACACGTATCCCCTGTCCTTTACCTCCATGTGAAAGCCATATTCATACTACTGTGAGGGCTGCTGGATTTTAAAATTGCCGTATCACCTTTCCCTTTGCTATTTTCACACGACTGTCACGCAAAGCTTAAGCATGACTAGTATTATAAAGCCATGTGATCAGATCAAAACAAAAACATCGACCTCAGCAGTAAACTCTCTACTGTAATTAGATTGTCTTACAGGTTTTGAACACAGTTTTGTCGTTCTATCTTTGCTTTTTGAAAATAACGTAATTTCGGATTTACAATCCTACGGTTATACGAATCTGACCGGCCCGTATTTGGAAACTCCGAAAATCAGTGCAAATTCCTACTACATAAACGACGCCATTAAATGACCAAATTGGGACAGGCGTTCATTGCTGTCCGTACTTTCCTTCCAGGGACATTTCCGTAATTACGAAACCTGGATGACAGTGAAAACAAATATTATTTAATTTCCGGCGATGGCAAAAGGGTCATTTAATATTAAAAATTCTTTTCCTTGAGCGTGCAAGCGAAGTTGGGAAAAGAGAGAATGTGTAATAACGAAAGTTAATGCGTTTTGTTTTTTATTCATCAAACCACCAAACGCTGAGAGAGAGAGATATTCAATGGCGCCCACTGAAACGTGAATCGTCGTCCTTTCGTGTGCTGAATTCGAACTGAATTTTACGGAGAGAGAAGGAGGAAGAGGAGAATAAGACGAAGAAAAAAGATGAGCTGGAGAAGAGTGTTGAAGTCTGCACAGGCGGTGGTGGCACACAGCCTTCTCTTCTCTTTCACGTTACTGCTCGTTCTTAAGCTCGATCACGTCGTCTCTTGCTCTTGGTGGTCAGTTCATTTGTTCTTTCTTTTTGTTTAGGTTGTTTGATTTTGATTGAATTATCATCGTTGTATATATGTTTTTTGTGTCGAATCATTGAAGAAATTGATCAATTCTGAGCTGTGTTTGGTGAATTTCAGTTTAGCGGCTCTTTCTGTTTCTAATAATCTGTTTTGGTACTTTTAGTGAATGATTAATTGAAAATATTGAATTGGAACTGAGGATTATGAAGTTTTGGAAATTGTTTTATTTGGTTTGAGAAACAAGTCCAGCGCAGCCTGTGCAGGGTAGAATTTTTCTTTTCCTTTTGGTTTCTCTTTATCATTAATCGGGTAAATGAAATAAATTGTTATAGTATGAGAGCTAATAATTCTATTCAAAATTTTTTTTAAAAAAAATTAGCATTTGTCTTAAAACAGCTGAATGAATGAAGAAAAAGTTATGGAATTTGAAGTTCTATGAAAATCTAAATACAGAGATAAGTGAGAGCGAGAATCTCTAAACAGGCCATGGCCCGAAAGACTTTTGATGTACAGGATGCTTCTGATTTACTAGCAGCATTTATGAGCATAATCACATAGTGACCGTGAAAAAAATTGAGTTTCTGTTTGCTCGAGAAAGTTTTGACTGGAAGTTAAATGATAATACCCTCCACTTCAAGCTTAAGGTGTCATAAATTATATGAACTAGGATTTCCCTGTAGGAGACATGATAGAATTAGATTGCTATTAGTGGCTGGAACTGAATTTCAGAGTAGTGTTGTTTGGCGCAGTATCAGGCTACGCTATGAAATCTTTTAAAGGACCAGCTGGTTGAAATAGGACAATGTTTGAAGAAATTGACCTACGAGTACCATCTTAAATTCTATTGTCATCTGTTACCTGTGACAAGAAGGGTCTCCTAATTAAAAATGGTATTGATAAAACCTTGAGAAGAAAAGGATTGTTCTGAGTGCTATAGGTGGAGTAGGTCTAGGTTGTATGTTTATGTAGCAGCAAGCAAGAAGGGAGTTTCTTGATCTTTGGTTTCTAAAACAGCAGGAGATAGGAATATCGTTTGGAACTTTAGAGGCTGAATCTTTATTGAAAACTGATAAACTGCTACGGGTTACAATATGACCTATAGTAGCACCTTAATTGAAACAGATAAACACAAGTACTATGATAAGGATGATGATTATAGAAGTTGATAAGAATAAAAAGATATATATGTTGATAAAAGATAAAAATCAAAAAGAGAAGATATTTTCCTAAAGGCTAAGACCTTTCCTAACCAATTTCTCCTGCATCAACAAGCACCGTTAGCAGGTAACTTTTTTGAGAGAAACTCTCCTTCAAGGGGGTCTACTTTACTTGATTAAACTTCCCATATGACGCCAATATGCCCTTATGCTCAAGATTACTGGATTCGTCTGTGTGGAGTGCTGGAAAGGCTGTTTTTTGATATATCCATATGGCCTGTCCCTTTTTCTGCATAGAAGTATTAGACCTTTATTTTAACATGAAGGTACCATTGCGTTGTCCTTTCCATTTTGACAATATCCTGTAAAACCACTATTGGTGTAAGAAGATGAGGATGACCAATTCAGGATTTATCTTGGATTGTGAGAAATGAATGCAGCCTCAGTTGTATGCTAAGGATTTTACATTTTGAGTAGCTTTCTTTTTCTGAGGATTTGAAGCACCAGTTTATCCATGTAATCTAACTAGCAGCGTGTTAGATGTTCTTCCGTTCTATTAGAGATCTTAGTAACTTCTACCCTCCTCTTTTATCTCATAACTGAAGTATTATTGTTTTCCTTAATCAACTATTTTAGCTATTCTTATCTGTTAACTATTCTAGTGCGTCTTATCTGAATCGGATTCAGCCATGACACCAAGCACAACTTTGTCATGTTTTGTGGAGAAGCCTTCAAGAATAGAGTAATTTGAGAAATTGGGTGAACCCAGATCTACAGATGAAGTTTCTTGCTGTTGAAGTGTAGTTCACTGTGTTTCTGTGATCTTTGAAATGGAGTGGTGGGGTAGGTGGTCATTTGTAGATTTAAATCTGTGTTTTCTGCATCCAGTTGCAAGTCATCTCTCTAAAGTAAAATTCTTTAAGCATTATGTAACCACTTCTGAAAGTATCAAGAAAGTGCGCTATCAATTGTTAGTTTCATCAATTATTGATGGTGAGAAAGAGATTCAAAGTTCTAGTATTTATTTTGCATTTTTCAGAGAGAAGATAAGTTTTTTTTGAATGCGCTGATTGGGTTACTATTATACAGTTCTTTGAATCTTCCAAGAATATGATGTTGTTCATAACTGAAGCATGTCGTTTATCATTGATTTTTTTGATTTCTATATGCTTTGACTGTGGCATGCAGGATGATATTTTCCCCAGTTTGGATGTTTCATGCAGTGGTTGCTAGAGGAAGATTCTCGTTGCCTGCTCCATCTGTTCCACATAATCGTCATGTAAGTTTATATATTTCTGTGGCATGCTAGATGAAATTCGCCGGCTCATTATTCTTTCTATTTCTATCAGATTCTTGTAATTAGTAAGAAAGAATGTCTATTTGTATTCAAATCCATGATCAAGAGTTGTTAATTAGATTTCTCTTGCACTGACAGTGGGCCCCTTGCCATACCATTGTTGCAACACCATTGCTTGTTGCATTTGAACTGCTTCTTTGTATATATCTTGAGAGTGTTAATGGTATGTACCAAGACCCTCTAAATCTTTGTTTTCATATTAATGGGAGTTGACAGTGATTCTTTCTTTTCTCCTCTCTGTATGTGTGGTTTTTTTTTTTTTTGTCTTTTTTACTCGTACATGGGAAATTTCTCCAAGAAAGAAACACTTGGTTGAAACTGGTATCTCTTTTGATAAAGATTTTTTGGTTCATTTATACTAACTTTTAAGGCTTTAAAAATTTGTTGTAATGTTTTTTTTTTTTTTTTTTTTTTTTTCACAGTTCTAGGTTTTGCCACTGTCAACTTGAAGATTGTCTTTCTTCCCCTGCTGGCATTTGAATTAATTATTCTAATAGACAATTTCAGGTATTCTCTTTGGCCGAAAAATCCATCTAATTCTTTTCTCTTTTTCCCTGTCAAATCCCTTTCCATGTGCTAGTGACTATTTTCAGGTACAGTACTTGTTCTTGCTTGAAATATAGGTCCCAAGACATTGCATTGAGTTTACGAAACATTCTCATGCTATTCGCTGTTCCTCTCATATATTTTATCTTCATGTTCTTAGTCTTGTGAACTAATGAAGTGCTAATTCCTTGATGCGTAGTTATATTACCTTATGTTGATTTTCTTTGCTAGGCTTATGAGTGCCAGTGTTGGACAAAAAAGTAAAACTTCAGTTTTTGCCAAGTTAAGCTTATGGACTAGCAGAGTAGGTTTCTCTTTATGGTTCTGACGTTTAAGTGTAGATACTTGGTCACCTTGGATCTCAATTTTTCATAAAACAATCATGGTGGTTTCTAGCTAAAAAATTACACTCTTTAAACTGCAAAAGACCTTTCCGCTACTGCTCTTTCTCCCCTCAAATCAAAAACTTATGCTGTTCTGCTTTAATTATAATTCACTGTTGTCATTCCTTTTTAATCCAACGTGACATAGGTTTTGTGACTGAAGATTTCTTACTTTTTATATTTCAGAATGTGTAGGGCTCTTATGCCAGGAGATGAAGAAAGCATGAGTGATGAGGCAATATGGGAGGCACTGCCTGTAAGTTTTGTTATATTTAACATGCAAGTGAAAATCTTTCACTAATTTAATTAGACTCATGCTTGATGAATTCTTTCCATACTAGACAGAAAAAGGAAAAAAAAAAAAAAGAAAAAAGAGAGAATAAAGAAAGAAAGATCCTCATGGTCACAGTCAAAGCAAATTGTTAAAAAACTATTGTGGCACTCATGAGCCATGGATGCCTAGTTACCTTGTGGATTTTGAATAGTTGAAATAGTAGAATGTTAGGTTAGCTTTCTTGAGATGGTTTTTGTAATAGAATACTGGTATTTTGAATGTTGATGTTTCAGGTATATCTCAAAATAACTGACACTGAATTTGTAATCTTTTCTGTGTAGCACTTTTGGGTTGCAATTTCCATGGTCTTCTTTTTAGCTGCTACAGTTTTTACCCTCCTGAAGCTTTGTGGTAATTTCTTGAACTCCATCTAGCTTTTAAATAGAATTGTATGGTTGCTTTCTTTTCAGGTTTGTTGTAGTTCTATAATTTGTTTTATTGTTGTGCTCTTGTCATATTATTTTAGGCATCGCAATCATAATCACAATGCCAACACTTTTTTTTTCTTGGCTTGCTTAAATTTCTTGTTTGGGAATGATCTACTTTGAGTACTAGGAATGGCATGAGTGACTCAGAGGTATCCAGGACACTATATTTTAAGTGCCCATCTGCATATCTTCTCTAATAACTAGCTTTTTTTATGCCAAAAGCTGTTTTCAATTATCTTTTGTGTCATTTAATTGTATCTGAAAAGAAATTTATGGAGTATTAAAGAAAGTTGCTTTACGTCTTCTAGACATGCTCAAATTTTGAACTTTTGAGAAAGATTTCTTTTAGATTTTTTAAATTGTTAAATTTGTCTAAAATATCTAATTTTTAAATTACTTGACTCCTCTCATAACATAACCTTAAAAAACTTGTGTATTTAATGTAATTACTTATATTTTAAAAGCTTTGATTGACAGGCAACAACTTTTTGTTGAAAACTCTATACATAAAAACTTTACTAGTACAATAGTAAATAGTTTCTTGAAAAAGCACAGCTTGAAGAAGCTGTACCAAATGTACCCTAATTGTATGATTGGTGATAAACAAACTTACATGCCTTATTTTGGCAATTGGCTAAGTGAACGAAGTTGAACTATGGGGAAAAATCTTCTTTTGTGAATAGGCTGTTGCTTAACAATTACTTGCAGATTACCTGTGAATGCAATCTTTTCCTGTTGAACAGTTGCCTTCTGCTTCTATGAGTATTCCTCCTTCAGTAGAAGGTTTTAAATTATTTGGATAACTGGCTCTGGATATAATGTCAGGAATATTTCTATAATGGTTCATCCTTTGGCTAGTGGTTTCCTGAGTGCCTTTTCTGTTGCATCTAAAGAGATAGCTTGTTAAGGATGACTTCTTATCAAATCTGAAGTGCTTTAGGCCCAATTACCTCTAGGAGTTTGCAACATGGAAAATCACTTGGTACTCAATCGGTTCATTTTTACATTAGTATGTAGTTCTGCAAGTTAGAATGATCCTTGTCACAATGGCTAGATCAGCATTTATTTTCAGATACAATAAATCCCAACAAACAGGAAATCAAATGACTTTTCAGAATGCAGTCTTTATTACTGAAGAGAAACTTCTATGCTGTTTCATCTGTTTCATCAATAGTACTGCTGGTTGTCAGCAATCTTCAAAAGTATCTTCCATTTTAAAATGTGATTGTGTCATCTGAGAAGTCATTTGTCCATTATATTTTGGATGTTCCTGTAGGCTTAGTTTGAGTTGGGTCAGCCACTCTAATTTGTGTTCCGTCTCAAGTCTGATACTGAAACTGCTCCTGTTATCGTTTTCCCTGGGAATAGTTGGCTAGTCTGACCTATTTGGTTTTGGTTATCCTAGTACTAACACACGCATTCAAGTCTTACAGGCGGTGATTTCTGATTGCATATTGCAGCAGTTGCTATGTCTTACTCGATGGAGGATATGTATATTCACCTAAGCCTCGATTTTACGATTTTGCTGGAGATAATGTAGACATGCTGCTTTTTTAAAAGGAAATTATTATTTTTGGAATTTCCTGGGTTTTCAGCTTTGCTACTCATCCTTCATTAGTAATGTTCTAGAGGCTCCATAGGTTTGTATTCTTGGTCTCATTATGTGCTTATCAACATCTACTCATCACAATGGAAGTTCCATAAATGGCCCCCAAATCATGCTACCTGCATGTATTTACTTTTGCAACTATAATGTAACTGCCAAATTGTCTGTGTAAATTGATTGGTCCACCATTAACAGACACCCATACTTCTTATTGCTTTATTTACTGATTTGTCATCATAACTGATTTATAACTTCTCTTGTATAAACTTATGCAGGTTATGTAGGTGCTCTTGGCTGGTGGGATCTATTTATAAATTTTGGGTACAGTTTCTCTGCTCCTTGTGTCATTTACTTTTTTGATTTATAAATTTTGTTGAGTTGTTGCATATAATAGTTGGACTTGAAGGGTCATTCATGGTTTTGCAAGATCATAAAGTGATGAATGTGAACATGTACTTGTTGCAGCATTGCAGAATGCTTCACTTTTCTTGTTTGTACAAAGTGGTCTAATCCTGTAATTCACCGAAGTTCTTGCACCAGACAATCTGGTTCATCTTCTAGTGTTAGATATCTTGACTGGAATAGTGGTTTGGTAGTTTCTCAAGAGGAGGATCCGAATCCAGATGGAATATGTGGCCTGTCAGACATTGGTGGCCACATTATTAAAATTCCAATAATAGGATTTCAAGTCCTCCTTTGTATGCGTTTAGAGGTATGTGAATTGGTTTGTGATAATGTCTATTGTATAATTTGGTTATTAACAGATCTAAATTTTCAGGGAACACCTCCTGGTGCTAGAAATATACCACTTCCACTACTTTTCTCTCCACTTTTCCTGCTGCAAGGTGCTGGTGTCCTATTTGCTATATCTAGACTAGTTGAGAAACTTATACTTTTACTACGAAGCGGATCTGGCACAGGAATATATTTTAGATTTTCTTCAAGAGCTCATGACTGCTTCGGATTTTTGCACCATGGTTCCAGGTAAGAACTTTCAGTTGCATAAAGTGGAAATACTGAATAGACAAGATTGTGCACTTGTTGAATCATGTCTTTAGTTGGATGATACTTTAGGACAGAAGAGTAACATATTCTGCATTTTGGGCTATTTATGGAAACAGGCTGTTGGGTTGGTGGTCAATTGATGAAGGGAGTCGAGAAGAGCAGGCCAGACTTGTGCATGAGAACAATGCTTCTGGGTTAGTATATATTCTACCTTTATCAGATCTAGGAAATGTAGAAATTGCTTTTTTTTACTTTTGGGTTTGTCTGTACCTCTATGAAATGCAATTGTACAACTTCTAAGAGAGGAAGAAAGTAAGGGTAGAAAAATAGAAACAAATTCTTTAAAATTTAAGAAATTATTTTCTGGTAAGTATATGTGAAAATTGCCACAGGAACTCAGTTTCTAAGGCACTGCAAAGAAATATATAATAAAACTGTTATGTTTGAATAGTTAAAGCTCAATACTACCTTGTTTGAGTATAATAGTTAGTGCAATATAGTTATATATGGTGCAACTGTATGTGTGGAGCGAGTAATATTGGCCTACATTCTGTTTTTTCTTTTTGGTAGATATAAGATCCTTGATCTTACGTTTGAGTTATGCTTTTGAAGTATCCCAAATCTTTTTATCATATCATTTCCGGCTTATTTAAGCTAAGAAGCGTGATTATTGTGTTTTGGTTCCCAACTTCCCTAACTTGCAGGTATAACACTTTCTGTGGTTATCCACCTGAAATAGTGAAGAAGATGCCCAAAAAGGATCTTGCTGAGGAGGTGATTATATTTTTACAGCGTGCTTCTTATATTGTTTTTTTATTTGCTACATTACTCTTTTCTATGTTTCATTTTCTATTGTCTGTGTTGGGAGATATTTGAATCTTTTATGTTCATTCTGTAATGTGTTGAAATATATAACATAGTTGTTATGATCCTACTTCTGCTTGTATTTATATTTATTATTTATTTTTGGTTCTCATTTATCTCAGGTATGGAGACTTCAAGCAGCTCTTGGCCAGCAGTCAGAAATCACAAACTATAGTCGGCAGGAGTTTGAAAGACTTCAAAACGTAATGCTCTCAAATTTGAACAATAGTTTCACTACAATATTCATACGTTGTGGGAGACCATTTATGAATGCAACGCTTGTCTTGGAATTTGGCTGGTCTGTTCATTCACCAACCGCTTTCTTGCTGAACTGTGCAGGAAAAGGTGTTATGTAGAGTTTGCTTCGAGGGAGAGATTAGTGTTGTCCTGCTTCCGTGTAGGCATCGTATCCTTTGCAGGTATGATGATCATTTGCCTCATGACTTGAAATTTACATTTATCAAAATTTTACCTCTTCTTTCTCCATCATCGTTCTGCTCATGGTCGCTACTCTGCTGCAGCTCCTGTTGTGAGAAGTGTAAAAAATGTCCAATTTGCCGTCTCACCATTGAAGAACGGCTACCTGTATATGATGTTTAAATTTCTGGATGCCAGAGTCTTTTAAAGAACTGAAAGTTGCACCACAGAGATCTAATAACTCGAATCAGGGAAAATGCTTTTACAGTTTTCGCTGCAACTTTTACACTAGTGAATGTTGTTGGTTTGATTTCACATAATAACCTAACATTAGGAGATATTATAGAATACAACCTCTACGTTTATGTCAGGAATTCTTTTTCCTTTTTCGGAAATTCAGTTTTCGTGTTGGAAATTGTAAATATATTTCTCTTTGAAGAGGAAAAAATACTCACTTCAGGCTGTAACGTTTAGCTACATAACTAATTTTATGCTGTTGTTAGCCATAGGTTGCATCAATTTTTCTTTAAATTTTTAGTATATTATGTAAATATAAATTGAATCGACAACTATAATGTGAGTGATTATTGCTTTGATGATGGTTGGATATATTTTAACGATACGTTATTAATAAGTAAATTTTGTTTAGCAAAAAGTAAAATTAATAGAACATATATTCAGGAATTAGGATAGGAAGAAACATTTTTCTCAATTGCTATAAAATTAAACATACAATTGGATTAATCTCTGGCAAGAGATAAAAACGGTGCTACAACAACAATTGTCTAGAAATGAAAACGCACAATCTTCATTGTGAATATACATATTTGATGCTACCCAAATATGAATAAACACGATGATTATTTATTCCATTTTGACTGCCAAAACATTTCCTAACACTAACGTAGTTCTGAAGCAAATTAAGAATTGAATATCTTCTGCCAGAAAACAGAATTAATTTCACTTCCCATTTGGAAATGGGAAAGAAATAACCTCTCGAATGTGACGATAAAATCAATCATGAGCAAGTAGCAATAGCAAGAGCTTCTTGCTTAGGATTGCGAATGATGATGCCATTGTTGTTGCCCCCTGGTTGCTGCTTGTTGACTAGCTTCTGATTCTCAACCATCTTCGCAACAAAACCATTGAAGCATTCATCAATGCTCGTAAATGGAGTTTCAGGATAGAGAGAGCACACTTCAACATCGGTAGCCTTGTCCATTAAGTAATTTATTTGACAACCCTTTATGAAAATGTCGTGTGTCAATGCTGCTACTACACTTTCTGGGATTCGCATCTCTACAATAAAACACAAAAATGGAAACTAATTAATTAAATTTTGCAAAAATAAAAAAGATCATAGCATAGCTTTTATATATAAGCTAATAACTTAACCTCCGGCAGCATCAAGAAGGTCATCTTCAGTGATGGTAACTCTTGGGATAGAACGTCCAATCTTCTTCTCCCACAAAGAAGCAAGATCATTCATGTTAAGTAAATTACTCGGAGGTTGAAAATGAAGTGTTTTGTTCAATGTCCGAACATCATCCATCGCTTTTATTGTGAATTTCCCAATATCACTTCCGGCCACAAAGTATGCTGCATCCATCCGTTACGTAAAAATAATTTGAACATCACACATCTGAGTTGCAATAAAGAAATGGCAGAACAGAAGAAGAGGAATGTCCAAATCATGAGTAGTTAACATCAGTAATGAACATTGATTTCAGATTCACATGAGTCAGAGACTTGTAGATGTAGATGGACACACCACGGCTTGTCCTTCTACTTCTGCCTACCTACCAATATTACAACCTGTCTACCTACAATTTTGACTGTTGCCTCCCCCTGTTTCATTTCTAATCTCTACTTTTTAATCAGTCTGCAGTAAGTCTACGTGTGTACAGTTACACCTTTGTCACTGTAGTTGACTGTTACCGAAACTTACTTACTGTTAATATACTAACATTACAATCTAGTTACAATGTAGTACGATGTCTGCTGAAAGTTTGCAAAACTACTTATATACACCAAGTAATATATCTTTATTTAATTTTATTCAATAGATTTCATGATCCGACAAGATAGCTTTGTGCTCTGTTTGCTATCAAGGCCAGAGGGTGGGGTTAGAAGAAGTAAGAACTTGTCTATAATCCATCTGAACATTTATATAACAGGGACCATTTTGGTTTCCTTTTTCATCAATAATAAACGAACTACTTCTTGTTCACATCGGACAATCATTGTTTTCTTTTTTTTTTTTTAATAATTATTATTAAATATGAAGATATTGTACTTTACCTTATAGATTTCTGTCTATCTATCTATATATATATATATATATATATATACCCGCTGAAATTTTAGTAAAAAAATCATATACCCCTAACCTTTATACAAATGTTAAGATACCCTCTCGACACTAATAATCTTATTTTAAATTAACTATTTTACTCTTTAAGTATTAAAAGCATATAAAATAATTATATTATTTTATTTTTATTTTATAATAACCAATGCAATTTTATTCTAATATTTAAATTTAAAAGTGTTAAAAATATTTTGAATTTTAATTATTTTTCTCCTCCCAAATTCATTATTAATTTTTTTTCATATATTAATTATATATAATTTTTAAAATAGATCATTTATTTAAAATAGTTTTATTTTAAAAATTATGTATATTTTATAATATTAAAATAAGAATAATTAATATTTTTAAAATAAAATAAGAATATTATTATTATCATAATTTTTAGTATACTTTATTTTAAAAATAAGACTATTTTAAATAACTCATCTATTTTAAAATTATATAAAATTAATATTGTCAAAAATGTTGAGAGTATGTTTGGAAAGAGAAAAATAGTTAAGGATCAAAACATTATTATTGCTTTTAAATTTAAATATTAGAATAAAGTTATATTAGTTATTATAAAATAAAAATAAAGATAATATATTTATTTTATATTTTTTTAATAATTAAAAGATAAAATAATCAATTTAAAATATAAATAATAATATTAAGAAGTATCTTAATATTTCCTTAAAAGTTAAGGGGATATCTTGACTTGTTCAAAATTTAAGAGGTCAATTATTTTTTTCCCCAACAATTATTATTTAAATATATTAGCGTCCAAGATTTTGGAGAGACAAAAGATAGGGATCCAACCCGAATATCTAAATCCAAAATGTGGGATCACTTTCCATATAAATTTTAATAAATAAATAAATAAATCAGTAACTTTGGTTTTTATTTAATTGGGATTGATATGTTAATAATTCCAATAATAACAAAATATTATTTACTTGTGTATTTATATTAAAATAAACGAAGGAGATTTTAAAAAGTTTTAAAATGTTTCATATGTCAAAAATAAATATTTATTAATTATATAAAAAAATATAGTATTAAGCATTTTAATTTATACAAACTTTCCTTTCATGCAAAGACTTACCATACTCAAAATAGCACACCTTTAATAGAGAAAAAAAAAAAAAAAAAAAAACGCTGTATGTATAAAATGAGAATTAGCAGTTCGAACCTTTGACGGAGCCATCACCGTAGATGTTGAATCGATCCAACGGTGGGAGAACTTCAGAAGGATGAGTGTTGTCGTGGTAAGGCCAAGCAGCGATGGAGTTGCAGCAGATGTATGTGTAGGGTATCCCGGCCTTTTCAACGGCCCTTCTCACTTGTCTCTTTTCCTCGTACATCCGTAGTCCCGGCTCCACCGGATCAGCCCTGTCTATGTCGTGTCCGAACTCAGACGGCAAAAACCTCTGCAGACGAATATAAACAAATAATACATTTCATTTTCATCTTCTTTTTTTTTTTTTTGTATTTTTATATGTATATTTGTGACACGTGTCACCTTAACAGTTCCTGCAGCTCGAATGGCTTCAACAAGAGTGAGTTGATCGTTAGTGCTTTCACCACCGACAGCAGAAATCACAACTTCTATGGCGTACTCTCTCAACACTTTCACCATGAACTCCTGATCGTTGATGGAACCCTGATGTATATACATGCATATAATAATATTAATTGCATAAATACGATAAATAAATAATATTGTAGCATAATTAATTAAAAAAATAGATATATATTTATAAGCAAGTACATGGATGACATTTGCTCCTTTTTCTTTGAAGGAGTTGATGAGAACTGCGGACTTGGAAGTGGGAGGAGAGGTGAGACCGCGGGAGCGAACAAGGAGGTAGGTGAGACGACCGGAGTCAATGCAAGCGTCGGTAACAAAGCGGCCAATGAACCCGGTTGAACCGACAATCATAACAGGACCGGCCTCCGAGAGAATGGGAGACGATGGAGATGGACCGTTGTTCATCATGTCTGCAGGTGAGGCAGTTAGCTGGGTAGCTTAATTGAGAAAAGAAAATTTTAAGCGGGTGGAAAGGAAAGGAGACTAAAAACTTAAAAACTGAATCACAAGTTACAGCAGTAGTAGTAGTAGTAGTTGCAGCGAGAAAGCATGAGAGGCGCAGTTAGTATTAAAAAACGGTGGGGTGGTCAAAATAGTTAGCACCAGGCGCAAATTAGCATTGTGTACACTACTGTGTCGATGTGTGTTTGGTGGTAAGAAAGGAAAGAAGGGTAGATTTGAGGAGAAATGGCGCCGTTTTGAGTGGTAGATGAACCACGACCAACCATATTACCCGTTGCAAATGTGCTTTTCCCGCGCTTTTACTTTTATTATTATTATCATTATTATTATTATTATAAGAAACAAATTTGTTAAATTATTGTATGGATCCAAAGTGCTGATTGGCATTAATTCTTGGTTATATATATATATATATATATAATGAAAAAATTTTAACAGTAACTAATCTTTAAAATTAATTTTTTTAAATAATGACTGTTTGAAATATGTAAAAAAAGTAAGTATAACTACTAGCTAGCTAGCTACGTAGTAGTACCCCACGATGCAATTTGACTGGATTGACCTATTCATCAACCCCACCAACACTTCCTTGCGTGTATGTTACGTATATACATACGTATAGTATATATCATCAAACCAATTATTAATTTAACATTACCAAACTGTGTCCTTTCCATTATATCACATAATATATATATATATATATATAAAAAATGATACGATGATATTATATATCACACATTATTAATTTATTGGAAGACCAAGCATACACAATTATATATCGAAATTTGTCATGTATCCCCTTTTTTTTGGGCTTTGTGGTTGTGGACAAAAGACCAAGAATAAACAGTTAGATTTCAATTGCTATAAGCTGGAATTGAAACACGTGGTTGGAAAGAAAAATTAAATATATATATACATATATATATATATATAAGAATTATGCACCTTTTAAACATGGATATTAATTATCTCTTTGATACTCGTACTAAATTGAAGAGAGATTTAGTTCATTTTTTTTTATAATTTTGTAAAAAAAGTTGTAAAAAAAAAAAAAGGTTTTTTTTTGTTGTTAGAGGACTCTTAAAGTTAGGTAGTGGTGGTCGCTTAGCCTTTTGGCTGAAGATATGAGATTGTTGTAATTTATAAAATAATCAACAACTATTATGTTAAAGAAATAATCAACTAACTACAAAAAGTTACATATTTAATAAACTGTGCTGTTAAACTGTTATAAATTGATATATATAAATTGTAGTATTAAAAATGTATCTTCCAGTTGCCTTCTTGGAATTTGCAATTAAAATTTTTGGTGAGTGTCCATTAACTCTTTTTTTTTAATTAATATTTTATTAATCTCTTATATTTTATTTAATATCTCATCATCTCTGATTTTTTTTTTTTTTAATTTTACCCTTCAGTTCAATTAATTTATAAATAGTAAAATCAAAAATATTAAAAATATTAAAGAGTAAAATAGGAATTTAAAAGAATAATGAAATATTATAAAAAATGTGAAGGGGTAACGGGCATTAACCAAAAAAATAAGGGATAATGGGCATTTACTCTAAACTTTTTCACTGAATTACACTAAAATGAGTCCCAGGCAATTTCAACCCTGCCACCTCCATCATACACAAATCACAAAATGTAATGCAGTTACACTATCACTATCCTAAATATGCCTTAATAGAAGTGGGTTTGACTATTGTTGTTCTTCATCTATATTAATTTAAGGTTTTGTATTAATTACAAGTGCACAATATAAAATAATTTAATAAAAAATTATCCATCTATAAACTATGGAATAGTGTCAAAGAGAATAGCTTATATTTAATACATACGATACATTAAAATGCGCATTTAGTATGTATTATTTATGTCCTGGTTCGAATCCACTCAAAATAATATTATTATTCTATAAAATAGTTTAAGTAGTTTAAGATACGCTAGTCATTTTCAATTCGAATAACAATAAAAATATATATATATATATAATTAAGATCTATAGAATTATTAAAAGTCACATTAATTTTTATTATGGATTATTTAGTAAGTTGATTTTTAAAAAGTAATAGCTTCCATTAAAATTTATAAAATTTGAATTTTTTTGTAATTAATATATATGTAAGTGATTAGTATAATATTTAGGGTTCGTTTGATATATTTTTTCAAGTAGAATTTTTTGGTGTAAATTTTTTATTGATAAAGGTTTTATAAGTAGAGATTTTAACAAAAAATTATTAATCATTTGATTGGTACAAATAATTTTTTTAAAACTTTGAGTAATTATTTTAATAGATAAATTTCTAATATTTTATTTTAAAAAAATAACACAAAATTTTTAAAATAAAGTAAGCCTTTTTTAGACAATTATACCTTTTAAAAAAATAAAAAAACTCTACTACCAAAAATTCAAATTTCAGAATTTTTTTAGTAGAAAAAAATAATTTTTTTAAGTTCCCAAAACCCTTTTTCCAATGCTAGTCAAAGGACATCAAAAAATTTAAAAATGATTTGTATCATTAAAAAAAAAATTTTGATTAACAAAAAAGTCAAATCAAATAGCACTTAATAACTATATATCTTCTTATTTAAAAAGCCTCATACATAATTTTGGTGAATGTTGCATTGAAAATTAATTTATCGGGTTGTAATTGGCATGTTTAATTTTTCTTGTATCTATGATAGTTAGAATTCTCTTAAAATTTTTGGAGTTAAAAATATTTTAAATGAAAATAAAATTTGAACATATTGTATAATAAAATTAATATATGGAAAAAAAGAAATTATTTTTTTAAAAAAATACAAAAAGTTATTAAAATTATTGGAATTTGTAAAATAAGAATTTAAGTTTTATTTTAATTTATAATGGCATAAAACATTTTCATGCCTAAACTTGAAAAACATAACAAACAAGGACATAATTTAATCAATGTTAACAATATAATCTCTAAGTTTAAATAAATAACATTAATGGACAATTATATTAGATAAAATTATTTGTAACTAAAAAACATGTGTAAATACTAACATATATTAATTTCTTTAAATGTGCAAGCACATAATCATTGTATTATTATACTATAAGACTCTTTAAATTAAATACAAAATATTAATTTTGTATTTGTTATTCTTTTTAAAAATATAATACTATCAATTACTAATTCATATTAATTTGTAACGGTTTACAAGTATTGTTCTCTTTATGAAACCAATCATCAAAAAAAGTAGATGTCCATGATTAATATATAGGATTGAAAATCCAAATATATAAGAATTAAAAAGGTTAAATATATAGGTAGCTAGTTATGCGTCCCTCCTAATATTATACATAATAAGAATTTTAAACTTGAGAAATGATAAGTTGCTTAAATGTGATATTATATATAGAACTTCTAAACTCGGGAAATGTCATATTGTGCATGTAATATTTTTTATTTTTTATTTTTTTTTTAAATGATGGTTTCTGGCATGTTGACTTTAGGGTTTTTTTTTTGGCTCTTTTAGTTGTTTATTTTTTTTTTTTGATAAGTTAGGTAATCATTTGAAGATTGTGTGATACATGTGTGATTTTTACTCATTTTAAGTGGATATAATCACAAATTGTTTGATTTTATAATTATAATTACTATTTAGTTGTTTATTTTCTTGATTATTCTTTTGACAAATATGATTGATAAGATTGCTTTTTTACTCACTTTCTTGAATGAATTGCCAATATATTCTGTTGAAATAAGATTATGACATTGCGAAGTTGATTCAAACAAATCATTGATATATTAAATTAATTGGGTGAAGATATGTATAATAGCTAGGATTAAAAATTGATTTACAGTATCCATTTACATGAAGGTGGTAAGGATGATTTTAGTGACTACATTGATTTTACTACAGTAACTGTAGATGATTATGCTAAAGTCAAGAGTACTGGTTATATTTTTTAAATGTTACGCATTACATGTACAGTTTGTCAATATTTCATTAAACATTTATTAGGAGTTGGGAGTTTTGATTGAGTTGAGTATAGTATCGTTCTAAACATCTACAAATATCTGCAATTAAATTTAAGCGATGTCTGTCCTCACAAGAAGAGAATTGACCCTCACGAAAAAAAAAGTTTACTTATACTCTAATATAATATATACCACTTTTAATAGATAGTAAACCCCACTTATAGTAGGGTCTCACCTTTAAGTGGAAATAAATCTCTTGTCATTGGCAAAGGTCGAAGGATGGTCCTCTCAATACGAGAACCAAGCTTTTGGCCACTCGAATTAAACTCGAGTGGGTAGAGTATTGGTTATATTGAAATTAGGGTTGAACATGGGATACTTGATTATACATGTCTATTTTGATTATTTGTATTAATCATAATATTTTAACAACAAAGATTATCAAACGTATATAAATTGATTTTAGAACTCATAAATTTTTTAATATAAAATTTATAAAATATTTAATTGATTCTCTTTAAAATTGATTTTTTTAAGGGAGAATGTCTATTATCTACCTACTTTTTGAGGTAATGCCCCATTATATTTCTATATTTTTTTAAATATCTCATCACTCCTTTAAGTTTCAATTTTACTCTTTAATATTTCAAATATTTTTGATTTTATTATTTTGTAAACCAATTGAACTGGAGGGTAAAATCGAAAAAAAAAACAATCAAAAGGGTGATGAAATATTAAAAAAAATATAGAAAGTAACGAAATATTAAGTTAAAAAGTATGGGATAATGGACATTCTCCCTTTTTTTAATATAGAAGAAGCATAATTATTTTATAATTATTTTTAATATTTGACAACTTAAGGTTGGATTAAAGTAACAGGCGGTTATTGATAATCAATATCATTACACTATTTATTTTTCTTTTATTTAGTATAAATTTTAATGGGTAATTTTAATGAACCTTTTGAGATGTAATTCTATTTTGATAATAATTATTTAGACTTACAGCTGCATGTTCTTATTTATAAAGACTGCTTTTCATTGTATTGGTTTTCTTTTTGAAACGTATTGGTTTTTTTATTGAAACTTATTGTTGTTTTAAAGGGCATTTAAATTTGAAGCATTTAAGAAAAAAATTTAATCTATAAATATTAATGAATTATGATATTATACTCCTGCCATATTGACAAATATCCTATATGTTTAGACAAATAGAAAGATATTCTAACGATTTGAAAAAAAAAATTGATTTTGTTAAAATTTAGACAAATACACAGATATTTTCTTAATTTTTACCTACTTTAGTTGACCAATTAAATTATTATTATTTGTGCTTCTTATAATTTACCAAATAACAGTGTAATATATATCTTTTTTTTTAATTATAACAATTTAGTCCCCTTTTTAATATTAAAATTTTGAAATAAAGATTAAATTATTATAATTAAAAAAATTATATTTTATATTGTTATTTTATAAGAATTTAGAAATATAAATTATAAAAATCTAAAAAGTCAATTTATAAAATTAAAAGCTAAATTTTTTATTTAGCCAAATTCTTTAAACATCAAAGAGTATCTATATATTTGATCAAATGTTAGAGGGTATCTGTCAATATTTTTTAAGATCTTTAATTAATAAAATTTTTCATATAAAAGTACTAGTATTTGTTAATAATATTCTATGTATTTATTAATTTTTTTTTATAAAAAATTAATAAATACATAGAATATTGTTAAGGACTTTTAAAGACTATTTTATCATTTTTTAAAATTTTAAAATAACATGTTAAGTTTTATCATCAAAGAATAAAATGGTAATCAAAAGTCTTGCAATAACATTTTTAAACTATAAGATCAATTTAGTATGAATTTGATCGAATCAAAGATTCAAATACAAGGTCTTTATTTATTTATTTTTAATCATATTTCTTGGATCTAAAGCTTTTAAAATATTACACAAGGATTTAATATTAGTATTGAAGATCTAACAAGCAATTAAATATCTATATTTACAAATTAATAATATTACAACTTTTAAATATTATTCTAATTTTATTATTTCAAGTTTTATTTCATTAATCAATTAATAGTAAAATAATGTAATAAATTATTTTTAAAAAAATTATAAAAATCATCATTTGATCGATTAATGTTGTGTGGGGAGTTGAAACAAAATATTTAGAATAATACTTAATAAAAGTATAATATTTTTATAAAAATTAGTATTTAACTAAATTTAAAAAAATTATAGGTGATAAATGTGTAATGGGCTATTAACAAAATTCAACATTCTCCACATCGCCAACATCATAATCGCATAAATAAATTAGAAAGTGAAATTAGACTGGAATAAACTTAAATTTTATTTCCATAAGAAAACTTAAAAATACATGAAATTATGTTAATAATAATAAAATTAAACATATAAAACAACTTTATTAAGAATAAGGGATATTAAGAGATATCCCACTTCCACGAATACCACTTGAATATTTGCGATAAATAAATACCTCCTTCAAACATTGGCAAATGGATGGATAACCCCCTCCGTCAGTTTTTCGTCAGTTAATTTATTCAAATAACTCTTATACCCTCAAATAAATAAAAGACACATAAATTAACTTTTTTATTCCTATTTTAAATACATAATGATTAATTTAATCTTATAATTTTATAGTCTTAATTTTTTGGTTAATTATGTTTAAGTTTTTATATTATTATCTTCAATGATTATTATTATTATTATTATTATTATTATTATAAAAAGGGCTTATAAAAATTGCAGAGTTCTACGTGTTTGATAGGTATCCATCCAATTTTTGTATTCTTTTGCTTGGAGATTGTTACAAAAAAAAATTCAAAATTATTTAGAAATTTTGATTACATAATTATTTGTAATCTATTTTAATAGCTTTTCTATAATAATAATAATAATTGAAGATAATACTATAAAAAATTAGACATAATTGTCCAAGAAAAGAAAATTAACACTATAAAATTTATAAGGTTAAATTAATCATTATATATTTAAAATAGGGATACAAAAATCAATTATGTCATCTCAAATATTTAGGGGTATTTGCCTTTGAGGCAAGTTTCAGTATATCTGTTAATATCCCTTAAAGAATAATTTATCTAATGTAAATCAGTACGAATTTCAAATTTTCAAAAATGATATTAATTATATTTAAACAACACTGATTAGTTTAAGACGCTGCCACGTGGCAAGATCATAAAGGACTAAAAAAATGTACAAGTGATTACCAGATTTACAAGAACGTGATACCAATTTCCTTTTTTTCTTTACCAGTACAGAAAGAAGGAAGCAAAAAAATTTGAAAACAAAAACATAGAAAGCGACTTAAACAAAATTTGCCCAATTGAATCATTGTTATTAAATCTAAAGTTTCACCATTTACGTCTGATTACAGACTCTCTAAGTATCTTCCAATTTGTGCAATTATTAAGAACCGGTTTCTTTGGGATATCTCTTCGCATCTTCATTTGGCTTTTTAGGGAATTGGGCACTGCTTTCTGGCCGGTCCAGATTGGTTTCTGCAAGAATTGTTTCCTGGGTTCTTCAGTTTAGGTAAGATTTTATGTACCCATTTGTAGATCTTCCTCATTATGTTGTTTTTCTTATGTAACAGCTTGTTTGGTTGCTGGGAAATGGGGAAAAAGAAAAGGAAAGACAAGACAAGAAAGTGTATGATGTTGAATCAGTATGCATTTTGTATTGGTTTCGAAGATTGTATGTAATAAAGATAGAAAATTTAACTAAGCCAAATAGTTGTATAACACTTAGTTGAGCTAAAAGGTGATTTTTTAAATCTAAAATTTCAAAATTTTCCTTTTATCCTGGATTTTCGGAGTAACTAATCCGATCATTGATGTAGTTACATAGACCTCTTTTAATTCGGGTTATTGTTATATTGAAATCAATTTACTTTCTGGGTTTTCTTTTGTTAGTCTTTGATTTTCTCACTTGAAGATTTTTAACAGGAGAATAATAACCCGGTAGAGATTTGAGTATAGAAGTAGCTAAGTCCGCAAAGATTTGGTATATTAGTGATAAGGGAACACGCTCGGGAATTCTAGTGGAAATGGTGGGTAAGGATGATGAGAGTTGGTGCTGTTGATTTTTGAAGGACTTGTGGACATGAGTCGTTCACCTTCCTTTTCTGTGAAGACAGAGCTCAGTTTAAAACCAGACCCAGAACTTTTGCAACGATGGGTTGTTGCCTTTTGTACCATTCGTTTTGATCTTGAACAAGGCCAGCTTATTGAAGAGTGTTACCCACCTGGTTGTCTCACACATGATGAGGAACTCGAGGTTGCTTACAGTTCATTTCCTGATTCCGTTTCCCAGCACCAAAATCGCTCAAGCATTCATGATTGCATTTTCTTTTTCCGGTTCCAAAGGCAAAAAAATGCTCCACGGAGCAACGTGACTTCATCTGAGATAACCGAAATTGGCTATAAAAGAATATCTCCAAAGCATACAGAGGAGAAAGTACTTCAAAGTTCAAAAAGTAGTATTGGTAGAGATTCCAGATACTTGTATGGTTATGTATTCAATAGACAAAGGCATGATGAGAGGCTTAAGCGAGGTGGGGAACAAAAATCTGTGGTGATATTGTCTCATAGTCCTTACTCTAGTGTGTTTAGACCATTGTTACAAATCATGGGTCCTTTGTATTTTGACGCTGGAAAGAAAGCTATTGAGCATATTGCTGCATATGTTTCTACGTGGCCTTCTCCTATACCTGGTAAACTGATGGAACTACCTATTGGAAATGCAATGCTTAAAGTGAATATGCCTCCTACACATAGCTTGCCCTTGGAAGGTGGAATGGTGTTTGAAGAGTCTGCTGCTTCTGTGGCACCTTTTCTTCCCAACAATCAGTCGGTTCCACAAGGTCTTTTTCATGATTCAGATCTTTTTGGTACATTTCGGGGCCTTCTGTTGCAGCTTTGGCTGTTATGGGAATTGTTACTGATTGGTGAACCCATACTTGTCATAGCGCCAACTCCTCCCCAGTGCTGTGAGGCTGTTGCTAGTCTTGTAAGTTTAATTGCCCCACTGCTTTGTAGTATTGATTTTCGGCCTTATTTTACCATCCATGATCCAGAATTCAGACATTTGAATGCACTTCAAGAGGGGGACACATTTCCTCCAATGGTTTTGGGAGTGACGAATCTTTTTTTCCTTAAAGCACTTCGTCATATTCCACACATTGTATCTGTTGGAAGCCCTGCTCCTAATTCAAACCGGGTTGCTTTTGCAAGTAGGGCCTCTTCTGGAAAAGTTTCTGGTAGACCTGAAGGATTTGGTCTTCAACAGCTCTCTCATAAATTATCTCCTTCAAATTTGTTGAATGTTGTGAAGTTGAGGAGAGATGGTCCTCTTTGTCTCATGACAGAACATAAGGAAGCCATTTGGAGCAGCTATCCTGCGACAACTAAGCCAGATACTTCTATCTTGAATAGGCTTATTGACGCTGGGATGTCACCTAGGGTTGAGGAGTCAATGTCTGTTGTTAACAATGAGATACTAAGGAGGCATTTCTTGGAGCTCACTACCAACTTCTTGTCTCCTTTTGGCCCATATTTTTGGACTACGGCACCTTCTGAAGGATCTTCTCCTTTTGCCGATCCTCCATCACTCCCTCCTTTTAATGCTCATGAATTTCTTTCAATCTTATCGGCAAGAGGTGTTGGGAAGTTTCTATCAAAGCGGATGAGATCTAATTGGCTGGACTTATACAGGTGATGGACCATGCCATTTAGATTTTACCACTTCCCATTTGTTTTTAACTCATAATGTGTTCCTCACTTCATGTTCATTCTCCGTTTTAGTTTCTTGTTATTATTTGCTTTTGCTAGAAAGATTCTTTATGTGTGCATTCAGGAGGTTCTTGAAAGGACCAAACTTTATGCCATGGTTTCAAAGAAGACGTGCAGCTGCAGAACAAGAGCAACATAGGTTATGGAGGCAGGCAAGGATGAGGACTGACATACATCAGCTTATATCTAAAATGTCTGAATTGGAAATTGTTGACACCTTCAATGCTATTGAGAGGCATCTTATGGAAGAAATACAGGTAAATTTTACTTTCTTCAGGATAATATGTTGATTTCTGTGGTTGAGCAGTTTTTTAGCAGTTCTCGCTATATTTATGTATATCTACTTATGTTTTTGTGCTGAGAGAATCTTCCAACTATCCAAATGCACATGATACATGTATACCAATTTGTTTTTTAGTTTTGGCTTTTGATTATTGTTTAAAAGGATTGACAAAAATAAGTGAATCCCTGAATGATTAGGTGAAGCCAGACTAGTTAGACTGCAAGTATATTCCTAATTGCAGGAGTTACTGTCTGTTACTATTTCCGTTGCTCCTTTTAAGTATCCTTGACAAAGAGTCTCAGAGGTTTTGAAATGGAGGCTTACCAAAAGATCGAGAAATTTAAATGAAAGTGACATTTGCAAAATGGCCTGACAATAATTCTGTATTCTGTTTGCTGTTTGTGCAAGTGGCTGGTTTTCTGTCAAATCTATCAGAATTGTGATAAAGCTGGTTATAAATATTGTCCGCAACCCCACTTTCTTGTCTGAATTTTCAAACAAACTCAAAATGATTATTGAGGCCACTAATGTTGATCAAAACTGAGTTCAAGTGATGAATAATGGACCCATCATGGTGTATTGTTTAGAGTTCCTTTGCCACCATAAATAGGCCAAGGAGAGGCAAAAATATGAAAATTTTTCTGCTTGGAGACTAGATATGCTTAAGGGTGATCTGCATATGTAAAATGATTCACCTCATTTTTCTGTTCATATGTATTTTATGGATAACAATGTCCAACATTCTTTACAATGATCTTGTACTAGATAAGTTTGTGCTTTATTTGATTCATGCTATTACTTAGCTGATGCGTATGCTCATGCAAATGAATAATCCATGGTATTTTCACGTTGTCATTAAATGTAATCTTCAGTTGCAAGAATCTGGACAGCCTGCTGCAGACTCTGCAGAAACTTGCCAGAAACTAAAGGGAGATCTGCTGGCAGTGTTCAATGTACTTCCGAAGGACTTGCAGCAGCTTCTGCTTTTCAATCCAGAGAGGGCAGCTCTTTTACAAGGAAGTCCACAACTTACAAAATCTTCCAGCCTACCCCAAGTAGAAGTTGGGGTTACACCTTCCACTCCAACCAAATAATGCAGCACTGCTAGAAATCTGGTGGCTTCAGGTATAGAGTTTCTTCTCATGCTACTGAAGGACGCGACCTTTTGTAATTAAATTGTTGCATCCTCCTTTCATGGGATTGGGAGAATTTCTCCTACTTCAGGCACAACTTCAATATAGGTGAGACTAGTATCTCTCCCCATTTTTATTTTTCTTTTCTCATCTTATGTTATATGATTAAATGGTAAAACTTTGATTTCATCATTTTTCCAGATATGTGAGAATCACTAATCTGTATCTTGAATCACTCTCTTCCCCAGCACTCTTGAGTCTGAGATAACTTTGCAAAACTGCTTACAGATTATGTCATTCCAAATTCATGGCTGATTGATATTTTTCCTTTCATGAAAACTTGAAGATTCATTTTGCTTTCATTCTGAAGGTGCTATCTGTAACTTACCACTGTTGTGCAATCACTCAGGGTGGAACTCCCTCTTGTAGTTTCTGTAATTCAAACATTGTCTTCAATTCTTGCTGTGGAATTTTAGTTTGTTGTTAAGGACTCTAGAACTTTTCTCAAATAGGAATAGGAAAAAGAAGAAAAAAAAAATGTGTATTTTATCTTTTTAATCAAACAAATGGCGCATTTAGAACAAATATTCATGAAGGAATTACTTCGAACAACCACTAGGAATCATTAACCCATGAAACAAGTTTTCTGTAGAATTTAGCCGGTGAACAATTTTGGGCTTGTTTATGAAAACACTCATTGATGTTATGCATTATGCCCTTGATTCTTTGGCTTATCTTTCTTTGCTAACAGAAGAGTTCCTTGTTACATTGTAAAAACATCATGTTCATTGTGCTCTTTTTATATTATGGACTGATGATCTTGAGCATCATATTTGTATGTGTATGCCTTGAGTAATCAGGAAAGCAAGATTCTGAAATTTACTGTGAAGTTGCAATTGCCTTGAGATTCCATGTGGATGGGACCACAACCCTAATGGCATCTATGCAAAAAATTGATAGTTGAAGTTGACAGTCTTGAATTTTTGTAAAGGGAAATCTTGGGGTATCAGAGGCTTTTGGAGGACTGTAAAAATGGTTGTGGGGTGGATGTGTGAATGTGATTGGTGAGCCAGACTTGAAAGAAATTGATATAATACTGGTCTGCTTTGGTCATTTCATTTGAAGAAAAGCCAAGTCTCATTTTCAATTTCATTGTGGTTTGTGTCTGCTGAGTAGTGCTATCAGCAGGCAGCCTTCAAATGTTGTAATCATTAATCAACATAATTCAATTAAAAGTCGGCTGGGTATATAACGTCTATCACAACAAACCCTCGTTAGAATCTTTTCATATTTATTCATATTTCACATGTACAAAAAAAATTTCTTAGTATTGATAATCTTAGACAAGGTGATAAAATGAGTGTATCGCGTTATTTGTATAATATTATTTTTATTTTATTAGATGGTCTTATTAGAATCGTTCTACTTATGGGCTACAATTGTTACAAAAATTTTATATTTCGACTAATTTTAAATATAAAATAAGTTTTATCTAAAAGGGTTAAGTGATTTTTAAATCAATAATATTAGGGATATAAATAAAATAGTGTAGTGTTGTATTAGTGTTGTATCGATATTTGTTTATTTTAAAGAATAATGACTGACTTTTATCAAATCTTAAGGGCTTAGACATAATTTTTTTTTTTTAATATAATTAATGAGTGTAGTGTGATAAATAAATATAAATCTTTTCATAATTTGTGAATAGACTATCTCTTGATTCTTTAGATATTTGTTAAAAAAGACATAAAATTGGAAAGCACATCAAAATCAAATAAATGAAAGTGCCAATTTTGATTTTGTTTTGAAGAAAAAGAAAGAAATTGAATGGACGGAGATTTAATTGATTAGATTGAAATAATAATTAATGAGTTGAAATGTGTGGGTGTGAAAGGAGATTTGATTCTCCGTTATACTTTTGATACAAGTGAAGATTAATAAAGTTGGAAATCGGAAAAAAGATGTATCAGGCAATATCTCTATGAAAATTATACACTTTGTAATTGATTTGATTGTATGTTGTGAATGAAAATGAAGTGGACATCATTATTTACAAAATATATTATGATTGACTGATTGAATTTGAAATCACACCAATAATATCATATCAACTTTCCAAATATTGTTAGCCGACAAAGTAATATTACAGTATATTAATAAAATAAATGAACGGTTGAATTTCATTCAATTAAATTTAACAATTTTAATAATCATTATAATAATAAAATTTCTTACCTTTTTTTTAAGTTAATCTGCATTCCATTACATTTATAACAATTGTATGTTATAACTTAAATTTTGTTTTAATAATAAGATGAAGACATTATCGTTTTGTTTTATTCATTCTAATCTAAATGAATTTCAAACTTAAAAAAACAAAACAATTATATATACTAATTTTCTTTAGAGGGCAAAATCAAAGAGTCAATATTTTGGTTCCCAGTGGCCAATTTGGTCTTAGATAATAATAATAATAATAGTAATAATAATAACTGTAGTATGGGCTTTTCATAGGCATAGAGAGCTACATGAGAAGATCTTGCATGTGAACAAGTGGGAATTCAACACTAATAACTAATAATATATATATATATATATATATAAAATAAATTTTTAAAAAATAATTATTAATTATATGATTTTGAAATAATAAATAAAAGACAATAATGTGATTGTGAGGCGGATTTTACCCTAAACTAGAAATGCAGATCTGGCCACGTAAGTGAGAGGAATGAATTTTAAGCACCAATCAGACAAACAAAATGGGCTTCCGTTACCCCACTTTCTCCTATAGAGCGTGACGAACACACTCCAACATTAACCTTCCTAGCTTATGTCAATTTAAATTTTATAAAATAAAAGTATAAATATATTATTTATTAGTTAAAACTATGTAATAATAGGTTAATAATAAATTTTGTGAAATTAAAAATTAAAAAGATATAAAAATTTATTTACTTAAATTTTTTAACGGATGAAACGAACAAAGGAAATGAAAGCGAGTGAGGGAAACGGGAGAGAAGAGCGCATATGGAAAAGGAGAGTATGGGGGCATATCATAGTGCATGTGAGAAAGGTTAGTTGAAAAATTCTCTGGGGCCGGCACTAGTGTTGCCTATTCGCGACCTCTATGATTGCATTTGCAACTGAACTGAGAGAACAATAAACAAAAAATAAATTTAAATTAAATTAAATTGAGAAAATTTTCCATTTATTTATTTATTTATTTATTTCATTCATATTTTATAATTTATAGGTTAGAAATTGGTTGCAAAATCGTTTAAAAAATAGTAACTTAACTTTTACTTAACAATTTATGTAAAACTCAAAAGTTAATTACATTAAGTATAGAATTAGTTCTTTCAAAAAAAAAAAGTATAAAATTTGTGATTAAATAATTTGTAATATAAAATATTAGATTAACATGATGGCTAGTTCGTTTAATATTATATATATATATATATAATTTTTTTTATGCTATAAAAAATTATATATGTGAAGGTTAATTGTATTTAAAATTTAAAAAAATAATTTATTTAATATAATATTTAAATAAACTTAAAAAATAAAAATAAAGTCGTGACATCAAATATGAATTAGTAATATAAATTTGTTTACGTAACTATTATTGATACTTGGAATGATATTATCTAATCATGACAATTTTATAAAATTATTTTTTTAAAAGTCATGTTCAAAGAATCACATAATAAATAATCAAAAGTGTGTGATCATAAGTGTGTGTATGTATAAATAATATCAACTATCTAATAATTTCTTTTTAGTACAAGTTCATTTAATTAGTAAAATTTATTTCAATTATTTGAATTTCTTTCATTATTTAGACAGAAAATTTAATATATATATATATATATATATACTAAAATTACAAGGCATGAGTTTGACATAAAAAATAATGGACCAGTCTATTTTAAGAGTTTAAATTATTTTAGGCATAAAAATATGTTAACAAGTGATGGACATAAAAACATGAATAATTATTGTGATTTTTTTTTTTTAAAAATCATAATATATTTAATAAAAAAATTATCTCAAAATTAAGTTGAGTGATTTTTTAATAATTTAAATTAATAAAAAAAATTTTAAAATTCAAAATATAAAGTCTAGAGTACAACACGAACATGACATACAATTAAATAGGTTATTCGGTTTTATTAAATAGATTATTTGAGAATTATACTAATGTACAAATTAATACAAAATATAAATTGACCTAAATTTTTTAGGTGAAACGAATACGAGACGACTTATAACAATGTATATAAATTTTTTTTTAAAAAAAAATAAAAGAGAGAAAAAGAATAATAAGAAAAGAGGCAGCCAACAAATTAACAATTTCCCAATTTTATGTTAGTATGATATGAGCATGACAGATTACCCATACCTTTACAACTTACAAAAAGAAAAAAAATAAAAAAAAAAAAAATAAAAAAAAGTGGTCCTCAATCAAATGACAGTTTGATACCCACCTCACTCCTTATCCTACGCACCCTCCCTTTCTCTTTCTTTTCCTAATAAAAACAAACCAAAGAAGCCCCACGTAAAAGAAAAAAAAAATAATATATGATATTCAACAAATTTGAAACATATTCAGCATTACGGTTCATCGCTTGCAACTAAAAAAAAAAAAAAAAAAAAAAAAGAGAAAATTCAAAGGGCAAGAAGAATTTAAAAACAATAATGTCAAGTTCAGTAGTTACTTGGAGCAGAGAAGAAGAGAAAGCTTTTGAAAATGCAATTGCAATGCATTGGATTGATGAAGACTCAAAAGAGCAATGGGAAAAGATTGCTTCAATGGTTCCTAGTAAGACTGTTGAAGAGTTGAAGCAACATTACCAGTTGTTAGTAGAAGATGTTCATGCAATAGACGCTGGAAATATACCTTTACCTGATTATGTTGGTCAGGAATTAGCAACATCTTCGAGCAAGAATTTTCATGGCTTTTCATCGACGTCGGCGACAGAGAAGAGATCAAATGGTGGTTATGGAAGTGGGTTTTCAGGATGGAGTCATGAGTCAAGTGGACGTGGAGGAAAAGGAAGCAGCTCAAGGTCAGACCAAGAGAGGAGAAAAGGGATTCCATGGACTGAAGAAGAGCATAGGTATGAAATTTTCTTTTGGGTTCATGAAACTTTCTATTTAAGTCATTCTTAACTAACTTCAACTGACAACTATCTAGTACAAAAGTTGAAACTTTTTCAATTTAATTGTCAATATATTCTTGTGATGTTATAAAATAAATGCTGATTTTGAAAATCATGATGTATCTTTTCTAATTTACTGATTTTTTTCAGGCTATTTCTACTGGGTTTGGACAAGTTTGGTAAAGGAGATTGGAGAAGCATTTCGAGAAACTTTGTGATATCAAGAACACCAACACAAGTGGCTAGTCATGCACAAAAGTACTTCATACGATTGAATTCAATGAATAGAGATAGGAGGAGGTCTAGCATTCATGATATAACTAGTGTCAACAATGGAGAAGTTTCATCACATCAAGTACCAATTACAGGCCAACATGCTAACACAAACCCACCATCTGCTGCTGCTACTGCTACTGCTACTGCTATGTCTATGGGTGGGGGATCAGTCAAGCATACTCACAGAGCTCAGCACCATATGCCTGGTTTTGGCATGTATGGAGCCCCGCTCGGGCATCCAATTGCTGCTCCGGCTCAAATGGCTTCTGCTGTTGGGACTCCTGTTATGCTCCCTCCTCCTCCTCATCCTCCCTATGTTGTTCCTGTTGCCTATCCAATGGCGCCGCCACCGTCAATGCACCAATAACAATGCCTTTGATTGATGTAAATTAGAAATTTGCATTTAGAAGTTTTCAGGAAGAAGTAGATGGTAAACGGAATGGAAAGCAACGCAAACAACTCATTAATTTGTCATTAGGAGCCACATAAACATTTTTATGGACTTAAAATAAAAGCTAAGACTCGAAACTTTACTCCGACCTGATCAAAATTGTTTCGTTTCAATGCGGATACAACAAAGCAAAATTCCTCTGAATAATGAATTTGAATTAAGGGTTAGATGTTAAAGGAGGCCAAATTAAGTTAATTTTATCATATCCTTCATCGTCATATGATTGTATACTGTAGAATGTAGACTACACCACCTCCATTAGAGTGGCAAAGTCTTCGATGCACCCGATGCATGATGCATTAGTTCCCTTCAATAAAGTCATACCACAAATAGATACACTTGAACCTACAAATCATGAACACGATTATATAGAGACTACTGTATGTGAACATGATGCATTAGGTTCAGCGAATGGGTAAAACCAGAGGAATCAATCTCAATGAAATGAGCCCATTATCGGGTAGAAGCAAGGGAAAGGAGGTTCTTGAAATTCTTCGTAATTCGCATTGGAATAAATTAAAAAAAAAAAAAAAAAAAAAGACAATAGCGTATGATCACATAGAAAACTTCGTGGTTAAACCTAACCGGTATAAAAGATGAACAAAATTACGGGTTAAAAGGGGATGCACATAGATAACAACTACGAGTCACCTAATAACCCTTTGATTTTACACGAAGATGCCCTTTAAGAATATGATACAACAACCATTTTCTTCCCCATTTCCACCATATTGGTGCATCAGCCCGCCGTATCTTTTTCAATTGCTTTTCTGCATGACAAGGAAATATAAATAAGATATCTATCACAGAAAACATTTGAAAACAACTATGAAATGTCGAAGATTAATTAAATGCCGAACAGCAAACAGATGTCCATTCCCTCCCTCTACCGCACATCTAACATTACAAGGGGAAAAAAGTTAAAAAGATAAATAAAAAAATCTCTTGACGTGTATGCCTAAGACTTCCCTCTCTCTCCTCAATGTCTAGGAATATGGGTTTCCTCTCCCCTGAACATCTTTTATTTTTCTAGCCTCACTGTTGAGAAATACTAAAAAGTTGGTATACTAAACTTGAGCCATCAACATTAAAACCACAAGAGAAGCTCAAAAAAAGAGTTACTCACTTTTGTTTTGAGCAGCATATAATTCACATTGTGACTGCAAGTTTGTAAAGCGGGACTCCAGAGAAGGCCAAAAGTTCATCTGAATCTTCAATACTTCCAAAACAGTTTGCAGGCCAGCTCTAGAAGGAACACATTGGTCTAATTCGCACCCAGAGTTTTCACCCAGCAGTACCTTTATTATCAGAATTTATGTCAAAAGATATTGCATTAAGAGATAAATTGCAAAAGAGTAATTTGCACATTAATAAACAGAAATATAAGACACACAATTCCTATGTAACCCAAAAACCAGAAAGGTAAAAAGAATGGATATAAAGAAAAGGACTGTTATATTCACTTGTGAGACATGTTTAGCCCTTCACACTGAAGAGCATAGTGTTTTTAAATATAAAGCCTGCCCACAAACATGTGGTGAATCTAGGAAGGTTTAGTTGAAAAAAGAAAAAAATAGAAACAGATAAAAATGTAAGGATTGTTTATTGGGTCTATAAGAAATAGAGATACATGCACTGTCTGGGTGAAAATGTTCATTCTTCAGGAACTGGAAATAATAGACACCTTAATTACTGAAGTAGCAGAAGATGATATCGAACGGAGATTGTAGCTGCAAACAAATATATAGTTAATATGACTCCACGATTCAAAGATACATATATTGATTTAAACTGAAATGAACTGAAACTAATGACAATCAAACAAAGACCATAAACCACAAACCCGCCCTCTAGTATAACAAGCAACTTGCCACCAGAGAGAGCATTCAGCATTTGTGTCATCTGTGCATATCCAGCCGGAGTTACCTACAACAGCCGAATTATGTTAAGTGAAAAAATTAACCACAGAAATAGCATAAATTGAGAAATCCAAATTAAAAATAATAAAATGACAAACCATTTAATTTCTCAAGTTAAATTGACATTTAAAATTTACAACTAATGGCAAAATATAAGCACAAGCAAAAAAGGAAGAACTGCTAAGGCAGTGCTTAAACCCTTCTGGACCTCACAGGCAAGCTTAGCAGGCAATATTCACAAGAAGCTCAGCAGTTGTTATCTAACAGAATGATCTGAAATGAAAGAATAGAAAATTCATGTAGACAATAAAAAAGACTTACATCACAGCAGCCCAGAGGATCACCCCTTGCAGCATCAAATCCAGCTGATATGATTGTGAAATCAGGAGCAAACTCAGAAGCTGAAACAAAACGTGGTTAAAAGCCTATTAGCTAGATTGAATTACTAATCAAACGCCAAGGGTTCCACTTGTTATCACATGCAAATATGCTTACTCCACTAAACAATTTGAATGAAATATGTAGCGAAGGCTACCCCAATGGAGAAGAGGAGATAAAAAAAGTAAGGAGTTACTGATGCAGAAACACTATTGGGTACATTCAGAGATAATTTCAGAGACTAAACATCCCAAAGGCAGACCAGCATTTTTGCTTATACATACACAGCAAGCAAAGAAATTGAACACAGTGATCAATATACAGAAATCTTATACAGTTCAGTAAACATGCAGAGACCAATTCTTCCCTCCCAAATTTAATTGTTCTCTCTAAATCAGCAGACAAGAAAGGTGAAACCCACATAGAAGATCCTACACACTTTCCACAAGGTAATGGGGGTTGCACGTGATAATTTCCATTACTCTTACACACCAAATTGTCCAAATACAGCATCAAGCAGTTGAATTCAGTCAGCCATGCCTTTTGTCTCACAGGAGTACCTCTAGATCAAATATTTGACATGAATAACAGTAAAAATCTTCTCTTGAGGACACTCTTGTATCTTTCAATCAAATAAATAATTAATACAAAAGCCTGCTTCAGACCTGGCTAACAGATTTTTGTGCAACAAAAAATGATACTGAACAATATTCTTTCATATTGTACACTAAATGGTCTTTCACAGACCATTAGTTGGCTGAGGTCGCGGGTAGTTCGCCAATACTAGCCAGCATTGAAACAAACCTTTTTGTATGATGCCCCAAGATAACAAGATTAAAAATGCATCAATATTTCAATCACTAAAGGTTTCCACGCTACAATACAGATACCAAAAACAAATAACTTCGAGCAAAAATAAACATATACAATTGAAAATAACGGACAGTAACCTATGGGAAGAACAACATTATGAAATGCAAAAACATAATCATTATCTCCAACACCACCACGACTCCACGGAACATTCACGCAATATCCTTCAGCACCCTCAGTACCAACCTGCAGTAGTGATAATGTCAATTAAAATATTTGTTATAGTCTGCATCACACACTGAAGTACATAATTAATAAAATACAATTGAATAGCATTAAGAGAAAAAAATTCTGCAGAACCATGTAAGATCAGTTGGAAGAAACAGAGACAAACTTTCAAACAAAAACAAGATAATGATGCATGCAGAGCATAAAACAAAGAAAATATATCTCTTAAAAGATGCCTCCTACCACATAGATTTTTCAGCGAACAACCGCACAAAAATAAGAGTTCAAAATGTTCAAGAATAAAGGCAAACTTGTAATTTACTTTGTCTATACATATCACTTCAGTCCACAATCATACACTAAGAAGCAATTCACATATAAATCCTTGATATGAAAGTAACATAGAATTGCATCTCAAAAGAAACTACCGATATTTCGATGAACCTAGAACATTTGTCAGACCTCACATCTCAGAACCCTCGGTACAGCTCTTCGTTTCTACAGATTTCCAATGTTTTTCCATCTCCAACAAGGATATGTGTTCTTTGACCACAGAATCTACCCCCTCCTTCCAATAAATAAGGTCTTTCATTCAGGAGCCTCAGAATAATAACTAAAATGTGACTTTGTTTTCCAGCCACGCTTGGAAAAAAGTCAAAAAAGCGAAAGATCTTTTTCATGGACATCCAGAAAAGGTTCGATTGTCTCATTCAGTCTTTTTCACTTTCAAGTGTGATGGGTGCCCCAGTATTCACATATGCTTCTCTGTAATATAGGCTGTTTTTCTTTTACACGAATTACTACAGGCATCATTTAGTCATTGAATAAAGTTTCAACTTGAATCCATGCCATTGCACAAAGACCATGTGAAAAGTTAAGGAATGGATAATGCCACATTAGTTTCCTCCACCTTCTGATTTACAAATCATCTAGAATGAGCTGCATCTACCCTACTCATCAATGTTTCTTCTAACTTCATATATCTGGTATTTGCTTAGGTTAAAATCTACCATAGAGACTCCTGAAAAATAACCTAACAATTATGGCAGAAAAAAATTGTTACTCGAACCAGTAATCCAGCCACTTGGCCTTCTAACTGAAGATAATTTGAAGAGGGCTCTTAAAAACTTTAAGATCCTAATAGTACCACTCTTTCACCTGAAAAGGCACTTTGCCTCATTCAACTGACATATTCTTTCCAAAACCAGTTGTGTAATTATGTTCTACTGCATTAACATAGTAATGAACATTGATAAATATATTACCATTTTTAATTGCCACTATGATAAAAGTAGTCAAATACTTACAAATATTCAATAGAATCCAACACTCAAAACACTCAAAACCTAAGGTTCTCTGGTCGTATGTGCAAAATACTCAGTCAATAAACATGCTTAGAATACTTTCAAACCTCTATATCTCACAAAGTAATCATGTTCTGCTCCATGTTCAACAAAGTTAAGATTGGTTGGAAAACATAGCAAACTTCAATCTTGGACACCACATACAGGAAGAATATGATATCTATGAAACATTCTTAATCCTTGATGATTCCTTTTTATGCTAATGGTCTCACTCCAATTGAGAAAAAGAGGAAATAAAATAAAATAATCAGCATCTTATCTCCAATAGCTTAGAGTGCATGGCATCAAGTTAAGATTGGCTGGGAAAAAAAGCAAATTTCGATCTTGGACACCACATATAGAAAGAATATGATATTTAAGAAACATTCTTAATCCTTAATGATTCCTTTTTGTTATGGTCTCACTCCAATGCAGCCCCCTCAGAACCCCAACAACAAACATGTAGCCAATATCAACAGTTAAAATTTCAATCTAGTGATTCTATTTCACAACAAACATCACGCATTCCTACTACATGTGCAGCTAGGTAAAACATACTTCACCATTATGGCAAGAAGAAGCACTATTTTATTTGCTTTTCTTCAAAAACAAAAAAGGTGTTTGCAATTGAGTACCTCATTGGCAGCTCCAGTACCAGGATAAAACCTTCCTCCCTCGTGTCTGTGTAAAGATATGTACAAAACCTATAAATAGATCTGTGGCATCAGCACGGAATCATAAACCAAAAAAACAGTAACTTGAACTCCACATGAAAAACTCAAGCAATTTATCCATGAGAAAATGCAATGAAGCAGAGGATGGTGCAGTGCGACCTTCAAGTGCTCATAGTATGCTACTTTTGTTTCTCACATTATCCTTTTCTGATAAAAAGCAAACATGGTTTACATTAACAGAAAAGGAAATTTAGAAAGAGCTGTCCTCTAGCCCAGCAACAATCCATATTATCCATTTCATCAATAATCAATGACTGGAATTTGGGGAGGATAAGAAAATGCTATACGGGCAATGTTTTGAGAGAACAATGACTGTTATAGCCCAATGTTAAAAAAAATAATTAAATTTAAGCTGGTTATAAAATATATCATTGACATTGGCTTACTCTTCCTTATTACAATCCCGAAGGTGAACAATATCATCCCATATTTGGCACAAATGAAAACAAAGAATAAATAAATAAATTTCAATGAAGCATAATTGAAAAAGTTCAGGAATATTCTGAAACAGACCGACTTGTTCCGCTCAAATATTTCTTGAGTGCCATTTCCATGATGAACATCCTGCAATAATCAACCGAAAGTAATTACTTCACCAAGTCAAAGCACGACTTATCAAATCCAACACTCTGTAGTATCCATCCCCTACATTCATGGCCTTTGAAACAGGTAAAAGAAACTAAACACCAAAGAGTATATAGCAGAAAATTACCCAATCAACAATTAGAACCTTCTTTGCACCTGCAGCCTGAGCTGCAAATGCAGCAATTGCAGCATTATTGTGCAGGCAGAATCCCATGGACTGTCTTACACCAGCATGATGACCAGGAGGCCGAACCTGAAAATGCAAAATGCATTATAGATAAACATTGGGAGGACCAAATGCAGTAAAGATTCCACGTACACACAAATCAAAAACTTTTCATACCAGAGCAAAACCGTTTTTGGCACGTCCAGAAAAAATTTCAGAAGCAAGCTCAGCACACAAACCTGCTGCAAGCCTTGCAGCTTGTGCTGAGTGCTCATTAGCATATGTGTCAGGAGTAAAATAACTGCCAACCAGAACCAAGAAGTTAGCCATGAAGTCAATCACAATCCACAAAAATAAAGATAGCCAGTCATCTTAAATCCTAGATTAATTGACTTCAAATCAAGGCTAGAGATGTTCTGTATCATCCTTGCATACTACAAATCAAGGCTAAAAATGTTCTGTATCATCCTTGCATGTTGTTGTTTTCCCAACCCATACCAAGAACTAAACTGTTATTCCTTCCTTACTCTTCCGAGCTTGTACCCTTACAATCAAGCTCTTACCATGTCATAATGTACAACTTAAGCACAACTTCAACTAGCGCTTGAATTTGTTATTTCTAACCTGTTTTGTTTTAACCACTTTCTTCTAATAATACTACAAATCACCTCCAAAGTAAATAGATATTAATCATCATCTGCAACCTCTAATTGCAAAATTAACCCTGCCAAATGTATCTAGAAATTACGTCAACTACATTCCAGTTCCACCACATCAATTACACACACAGACAGACTGAGATGGATGAGAGAAAAATTTTAAAAAAAAAATATTGACTGACAAACCTAGCATAGATTTGACTTGAAAAGTCTACAGCTTCAATCTGCTCCAAGGAATGAACCTATGGATTCCAAAATGAAAAAAAACAGAAGGATTACAAATTTATAACCAAAGTAAATAGCAATCTGATCTAGCATCAAATTGTCAGAATAGAAAGGGGAGAGAAAAAAGGGAGAAAATTAGCTAGAAAGAAAATAAATTCGGAAATAAGGGAAAAACATCATAATCTTTATAAAATATTCTCCAAAAAATACCTCAAGATCTGAAATAGGGGCCCTAATTACAGCAGCTGACACTTAACAGAAAAAGGAAGAAATCTACCTTGAATAAGTAATAAAAATCTTACTCTAACAAAAGCAATGAAAACCAAAACCAACTAAAATAAGGAAACAAACACAATTCTAACTAGAAACTAAAGCCTAGCGAAAATAAAATAACATATTTTAGAAAAATGCAAAAACTAGCCCTAACTCATTCTACATCACAATGTCCACCTGATAAAGCTAAAGACAAGTAGACCACCAAAGCAGTATATGGTTATTTTCACGGACCCCAGAGCCCAATATACAAACACTGGCAATTACTCTGTGTAGCCATACAACCTCAGAAATTCAACAACCTAGAATATCACAAACCAGCAAGTATACTCACCATGGCCATACATTTCAGCTTAAAGAATTTCAAATACAAAACCCTAAAACAATACAGAATGACAGGAACTGCAAACAAGACATGACCTCCACATGCCTGAAGTTAAGAAAATAGCTACCAACCATCTTAAGTTCTTCTCGTGTAATTTCTCTTGCAGAAATTGGGTAGCATCTTCCGGGAAATATACCTACAAAGATTAAAATCGCATTTTCTCGTCAATCTTTTGATGTGAGGATTATAGGAAGTTTGATAAAAGAAAAAACATACAGCCAATAGACCATAATTGTCAACAATGACCAGGTCCCCAACCTAAAATAAAAAAAAAAATCAGAAGAAATAAAATACCAGCAGTAGCAAGGCTCGCAGCAATAGCTCGAAGACGATCTGGTCTTTCAGGATGTGGATGTGACTTCATCTCAACCTACACTAGCAAAGAATAACAAAGATAGAATTGCAAGTATTTTACAAAACAAAAACAAATAGCAAAAATTCACAGTAATCAACTGTCAGTGATCACAGGGAATAGAATTCGATATGATGTTCTAAACTAAAAACATTTCTATTTTTGAATGAACCAATTTACCATGGGATTAGTTTTGATTATCTGAAGTTCACAAAAGGTGTTTGTACCACCCTTAAAGAGTAAATTGATAGAGTAAAATTGAAAAATTCACTTTTCAGTCAATTACTTTACACATAATAAATAAATTAATGGATTGAACCATAAATTGAGCATTTGATAATTTGATTTTTCCCCTCATAGGAATACAACATAGACAATGTACAGGCAAATGCACATTATTGCACAAGAAAAGGCATTATCCATCCCAATCTCACTTAAAGTACAAGTTTGAACAGAGTATGTTGTATAGCAAAACCATACTTCTGAATGTAGCAACATTCTCTCATCAAATCCTATAGCCGTGCGACTGTTGGAGAAAGAAATACCGGGTTGCAAGTCTACAGACAAGATAGGAGTAAGTAAATCAATTATATCACAGGAAAAGATCTTAATTCATAAGGAGGAAAAGAAGAAGAAAGTCACTAAGAGTGTCCAAAAATATAGCAAAAAAATAAGAGAAAAGTATCTAAAACATATGACATCCTCTTAAGTTCAAATCAAAATCAGATATATGCCAAAACATTATCTGTAATAATTAAGTAGCAAGCACAAGGCTATTCAGAATAATTTATCGGAGCTATGAAATTTTTGACAAAATAGATAGAAATCAAAATGGACTCAAACTTCATCCAATCAAATTTTAATTGAACTTGAGGAAAAATTATTTCAAGCTGCAAGTGATATCTAGAATAATTCAAGATGATATGATGATGAAAATGATGATTCTGGTGACATTTTCATAAATTTCAGTAAGATACTAATGAGCAGGTGTATACATTTAAATATTTTACTAATGGAATTTCTATGAATTAAATTTATCAGACAATTACCTATATATTTCCCTTTGACTTCTAATTCAACATCAGTCTGAACATCTTGTGAAGAAGGAGATGCATAAAATCCATGCCTCAGGATACCAGATTCTTTGTGTTCCCCACATATCTGCAGGGAAAAGTTCATTAAATCAACTATTGATAACCACATCTTCTTTGAAATAAATAATTGAAAATGCAACTCACATGCGTTAAGAGTGGCCTCATACAAAACTTTAAAACGTAAATGGCAAATCTTAAAAGACTCATTTCCAGAGAAAAAGTAATACTATTAACATACATCGCAATGGACAACATCATCAAGGTTGACCATTGTACAGTTGGTACAAAACCACTTCATAATCTCAACATGTTTTTGCATAGGCTCCCAATCACTGTCATCTTCATCATCATCATCAAAGGACTCTTGGTTGTACATGTCCTGCAGAGTCAATTCTCTCCGTACCCTAGCCTTTTTCTGTACAACAATAGCATAATAAAGGGGATACATTTTAGTGCTTGGACATAAGTCACAGTTCCAAAAAACTATATCCCTTAAATAAGTAACTCATCCTAAGTTTCACATACAAAAACAACATCAGGCTGTGTGTTCGTATCTTCATCTACAGTTGCATCACTGCTGGACATTCCTACCATGTGTTCATCAATACAATTCTTATCAGAAGGAGTAGCAATGGTTCCATTAGAACCATGTCTTCTCTTACTCTCTTGACGTTGAGTTTGGAAACTTTCTTTGTGAACACTTTTCTCAGCCTCCCCGTTCGCTACCAGATTTGTTTGAAATGCTTCTGTAACCATATTGAGTATTCAGAGTTCACATGAAGACGTGTGCTGCCAAAATCATACTTCATTAAAAAGCCCAATCATCAGCCAATAATGCTCAGAGAATGTGCAACGAAAAAATATGACTCGTTTCTTTTTCTTTCGAGCATCAGAGAGGAGATATGTTTGTTCTCCAAGAGAAAATTTTATTAGAATTGTTAGCTAAAGTACACACATGAAAAATAACACATAGTTAGAAGGAGCAGTAAGGACTGAGGAAATTCCCAAAATCAATAAATAAAGTGCAAGAAAATTGCATGCATGAAGAGCAACAGGAACTAAACAGTGTCCCATCTCTGAATTTGATAGAATAATGACTATTTGCAATTAAAGATGCCATTGTTCAACAGAAAATGAAGTGAAAAATACTATTTAGAAAGAAATGCAGAAACAAAGGCAGCAAACAATATGTAAAACAAACACCTAGCTTAGATGTTCTATCCCTCCAGCTAAAATCAAATCGATCAGTGAAGCCTATCAGGGGTTCAGTATCATGACAATGTTGATATCAGATAATGCATCGAGACTCAATGTAAAATCTTAAAAAACCTCTGAGCCATCATTGGCAGTTTTAGTTTCAACATTCAAAGGCAGTAGATAGTAATGTATAACAAACCAAACTGAAACACATATGAATCTATACACTATTTTAGTTTGAGTTACGGTATCTATCGAATAATAAACAGGAAAAAATTTATTTTCCTCTTTAGTTTAAATCTCTATTTTTTTTTTTTCCAATTCATGACTTTTGGTAAAATAAATTAAGGTTATGTTTGCAGTTGTTATAATTCTACTTAACTTTGACAGCAGAACATCTAAAATATTTTGTCAATACCTACTTTATCTAACAGATAATATATATCAACATTAAACTACTTGCCCATAGTGACTCCATTACGCATCAACTATAGATTAAAATCTACAACACCTCAATCCCAAAAATAAAATAATTTAAATTAAGTTATTCATATGTGTGTTCTCCCTAAACTTGAAATACATTATAAAATCAATCAGTCACACTTCAAACCTAAAACTCAAATTTGTTTACCTCTTTTTGCAGAAAGGCAAAGCACAAACAGCCAATATCTATCAACTATTTACCCACTTATATTTCACAACTAATAATCCCATTTCACAACAACTAAGGAATAAAATCCACATCACTTCAATCCTAAAAATACAATAACTAAAATTAATTTATCTTTTTTATGTTGTCTCTAAAATTAAATAACACTATAAAAATCAATTCACACTCCAAACCTAAAACCAAAATTTATTTTTCTTTTTTTTTTTTATAAAAAAATTTCACAGCGAGACTAAGCGCAAGCAGGCTAAAACTAAACATTACCTTCAAAAAAACTTATATTAGTGATTTCAAACACAAAAACCATTTGCATATAAGTCAATAAAATTAGCAAAAGAAAAGTATAGAAATTGAAAAATATGAACGTATAAAAATGGAAATATACTTAAAAAAATGAGAAATTTCAAGACTACATTACATTCTACTGTTAATTATAAAAGAAAAAAGAAAACCTAATATGTACGGGGACATAGATACCAAAGCATGGATTTTTTATTAAAAAAAATGAATTAAGAAAACTGACCGGTAAATTACTGAAAATAATGGAAATGTAAAAAAATAAATAAATAAAAATTGAAAACAGAAAAAATATTTTTAAAAAAAAAAGTTACAGTGATCTTACCAGGGTCGAGCAAATCAGAGGGGTCGCTCGACGCAAATTCGTCAAACTTGAGGGAGGGGAGAAGCTGGCTACTTAAATTTTTATTTTTCATTATTAAGTTAAATTAATGAAACGATTCGTTTTGCGAATCTTTTGTTTTTTTTGTTTTCGCTTGCTACTGCTTAGGTTTTCAGTATTTTCGTTTGAGCCCATGAGAATTTGAATACTTTCAATTATACTCCTGTATGGTGTATTTTGTCAAACCTTTTAAAAGACCCAACAGAATTTTTTGTATCCTACTGGTCTCAATCCAAACGTTCTTTCAATAAATAATAGTAGGAGCAATAATAGTGTATATAAAGTTAAGATATAAAATTTATATTTAATAATATAATAACTATTAATAATTAATGATTATATGTGAAGTAACTCTTGATTTTAATATTAAATTATTAAGATTTAATTTAAGTAAAAAATATAAATGAGTGTCATACAATATTAATTATTATTTAAATTTGTATTTTAACTATCTATTATATTATTTGTATTCAATATTTTACTGTCCAACATAACACCAAATATTATACTTTTTTGCTTTTAATCTAGACTATTTATTTTAATCCAATATATTATGTGTCACCAAATATATCTTAAAAATATATTCGATATTAAAGTGTTATGATTACAATAGTTCTAAGATAGAATAGTAAGAGGTTCTGTATTAACGAAAAAGTGAGCAATCCTAATTAAAAGTTAATGTTTACTAAACTGTTATCAAGTTTCAAATTTACTCTTGAAGATAAGTACTAAGCATATCCTTAATCTTATATTATTGTGATGAGTAGGATTAAGATCTTTTCTTAAAATAAATTGTGGTAAAATTTATAGTTCTACATAAAATAGTTCAAATTTTATATTAAATAATTTTAGTTTTTGTTAGATATTTTAAATTTTATGTTAAATTTTGTAAGTTAAAGGTCTAACTTTTTCATTAGAGTTTTCCATCAAAATTTTGAACCTTTTTTTAGTTAAAATTTTAAAATTTTCCTATTATTTATTTTAATAACTACATTGTTGTATGTGATGCAACATAACCCAATCCAAATAATATGAGTAACATAAATTATATCTCTTTTTTAAACCTTTGCTTTGAAATAGCTAAAAAATAAACTTTTTATATTTGAATTACAAAAAAATATTACTATAAAAAATTTTAATGTTGATGATAATATTAATTTTTTTTCCAATTTCGAAAATAGAATGCTAGTTTTACGTGTAATATATTTATAATAATTTGAAAACTAAGTTCTCAGTAGCATAGATAATTGATTTCTAACCTATTTTCAATGATAGATTTTTCTAATGGTGAGCACAGTTTCGTTCAGTTCGAATTTCGTCAAAATTAAATCAGATCTAAAAATTTTGGATTTTCATTTTTTAACACTAGAATAGACTAAATACTATTAAAACCAGACTGAATCAGTCGATTTTGGTAAAGTCTGATTCAATTTTTAAAATTTTTACAATCCTTTTTCGCAAAAAATGTCGTTTTAATGTTAAAATATATGCAAAATAACGTCGTTTTGCATGATAAAAAATATAAAATAATATTTTTGATCTGGTCTGGGATTTTTGAGCTAATATTGAAACTGAACCGAAATTTTTTATTTTTTAAACTTGAAACTGAAATCGAACCGAATATATATAAAACTAGACTAAATCTGTCGGTTTGAATCTAATCTAATTTAATTTTTCAATTTTGACTATTTTTGTTCACCCCTAAGTTTTTTCTATTTTCATTCATAAAGTTAAACTTTAAGAGATATTTGGGTCATTTTAACAAATAAAGTTAATCTACTAATGGTCTAAGGTGTACGTGTATTTTTTAAATCTTTTATATATGTGTTAAAAAGTCAAATATTGAGAAAGATATGTATTAAATATTTAAAATTTACGTTAAATTTTTTAAGTTAAAATTTTAACTTTTGTGCTAGAGTTTTAGGTCAAATTTTTTAACTTTAGCTAAAGTTTTGAATTTTTTATTATCAATTATAATAATTATATCACATTCTTACACTTTAAGAATGACTTGGCGCAATGTAGCATTGTACTCATTCCCTAAGGCCTTTAAAGTTTCTTAAATAAACATACACTTTTTTTGTTTTATTGCATTAATTAAGCTTCAAGTAGATAGGAATATCAAAAAAATATATATTTTAATCATAAAATAAATAGAAGTATTTTTAGTTTCGTATGATATTTGTAATTAAAATGATATAAATTTTTTAAATTTTAAATGACATGTAATTATAGGTGGGATGTGCCATCCAAGTTTAGCCTGAATGGTCGAAAGAGAGCGTGTATTCGAATCTTACAAAATGCAGGGTTCCTCTCACTGTATGGGAGAGTTTTCTCATCTAACGTGGGACTTATCTTGAACTCTCGTGCTTGGAGATCTCTAGGTAGCACTGTAATACTTGTATTAAACAATAATAATAATAATAATAATAATAATAATAATAAGTGGGGTGTGATTAAAAAGAACAAAAGGAAAAGGGTGAAAACAATACCACTCTAGATCCAATGTTTCACCAATTCGACCCCATACTATATCCCTTTACACTCGCATCTGTGTACACAGTTGAGAAAATTTGATAAATGAGGCCTATAAAAAAAACTCCAGGGGGCTAACTAGAAACTCTAGTTTAATAATGGTCTCAAGTGATATTATCTAAAGCATAGAAAACATTCAAAGAAGCCCAACCGGCCCAGCCCATTGTAACTAGTTACGTGGCAAAGAAATTAAATGCGGAGGCGGCTAATCAATGTCATAGTCATACTCGTGAATTGTGCCGTGGTTCAACAATCGCTTCACTTGATCGTCTGTCACGCTTCAATGATTAATCCCACTTTTCTCAAATCAACTACTCGATATATTCGGTGATTATCCTTTACACAAGGCGAAATTATTTTTTATTGAAAATTTACATAATCATTAAATATAACGAAAAATCGTTGTCTAAAGTTAGGATAATTTAAAAGAGTTTTAAAAAAAAAAAGTCTCAAATTACCCCAATTGTATTTAATATTTGCAAGATTTCTATTTTATTAATAGCGAATTTTACATTTTTTTGAACAATAATTATTATTATAATAAGTTGGCCGTAATTACGGATATTCATAAGATTAATAGATTATCCACAATATGCAATTAAAATTATTATGTTATAGGTGTAGCATTACTTGTTTGATTATTAATCTAGGTTTAATCATTTTGAATTAAGTGGATGAAGTAATTAACTAAATTAAACAATTATGAATATCGTATGATTAAATAACTACCCTTAATAATTTCACTGTAAACTCACTTTTAAGGCAGAGTTTTCACTTTAAATTTAGTTTTTCTTAAATTTAACATAAAAAACAACTTTTTTTCTACGACAAAAACCTAAAATAAAATACGAATGAGGTTAGCTATGTCTAGATTTTATTTGGTTGGTCAAATTGAATATTTTTGTTGAGGATTAGGAAGGATCTTTTTGTCACGAGCGATGATTGTTATTTATTTATTTATTTAAATTTTATTATTTTTGTTATGGTACAAGTCAGCAAAGCCATGATGGCGTTTGTGATAATTATGGGCAAAGGTGAGGAGGTGGGACCAAGGATGGGACTCTTTGGCTGTTTGATTGGGAGAAAAAGAACGACTTATTTTTGTGGGGTTTTGGATTAAGATCTGCCACCTGGGGAAGGATTTAGATTGGAAGCAGAGGATGGTAACATTCTGTTGTTGCCTTGTTCATTTCGCTTTTGTTGAGGACAAAAGTGTCCCAAATATACAATCATCAATAGCAACAGTTTTAACAATCGCACGCTTCTCTTGTCATCTCGCTCGCCTTTTCAATCTCGATCGATATGTTCATTGATTGAACTGAAATTTAATGCAATTAAATGATTTTAGTCTACTGTACTATTTATTTTTTGGGTTTAAAATTTAAATATGATCAAATTATAAATTTAAATAATATATTTATTTTAATTTATTTTTTAAAAAAATCAAAAATTTAAAAATAATATATTAATATATATATCTTAAAGAATTTTAAACAAATATATTAAAGTTATCGACTTATATTACTAGTAAATAATAATTTAAAGATATATTAACAAATAAAATATTTAAATTATTCATAATTTTATTTATTTATAATTAAATTTTTTTAATTTAATTATATTTAACAAATAAATGATTATTAGATATTTAAAAAATTATATTCCAAATTAAGTTAAAAAAAAACAAACAGACGCCTATGTTAAAAAATGATATAAATTTATGTTAATAAAATTTATTTTTTTAAATTTCAAATAAAACCTAATTTATTGATACGATCTAAAATTAAAAAACAGTGATATTTATTAGCATCAATAGAATAGAGACAATCAATCAATATAGATTGATCCTGTAAGGAATACAAATCTTTTCCTTCTTTTCTTTGTTTTCTTGCTTTGACAATTTATGGAAAGAGGAAGGTACCAAAACATAAATAAAAAGTACATAAATAAACGTTGCTGTAAGCAGGGAAATCCCTAACCATACATGTGATTTTTGAATCATCTACATTGGCTTTAAAGACGTATGATAATATGATATGATATGATATGATGTGATATGACCCAACACAATACTACTCTTTAGCTTATAGGCCTAACTATACTTAATTTAATTTAATTTAATTTTTTTAATAATTTAGGGATCATCATATCATATGGGTCATTTACAAATATGTTATATAAAATCATATTGAAAATCCATTTGACCTTTGAGTCCTATCTTGGTTTACAATGAAGAATCATTGAAATCAGCTCTTAAAATCTAACACCGAATCATTGCACTTTAATTAGACATTTAATTATTGCAAAGTCTATCTCTTTTACTCAAAGGTTATCCCATGAAATATTAATAATACTAAAGTCTTTCACTCTTTTTCTCCGTCGTATCTTATAAATTATTAATAATGCTGTACATATTTTATTAAGATATAAACATTTTTATGTTAATTGATGTGACATTTAACATATTGTTTATTGATAAATTTATTATATTCATAATAAAGAGTAAGGATGTATACTACACTTCTATCAGATACAATCGCAAGACAATCGAAATGCACTTCAACAAATCTAACAAAGCCGTAACAGTGGAGAGATAACTCACACATTTATTAAGATTGTATTATACAGTCAACTTAATTATTATACCAACCAACAAATAATAATTAAAGTAAAGTTACACATAATACAATTTACAAATTATTTGAGATCACCTGTTAATAAATATAGTGTTATACCGATTCTTTGCACAAATTATTGGATGCAAAATAATTGTTGTAGTATTAGATAATTATTTTATTTAATTTTATGTTTTCATTTAATCGATGAAGGTAACACATTATGTTTCCATGTATATAATAATTTATATTCTTAACATAGTCTAATTAATATTATACATAAATAATAAAGTATCAATGATCTAATATAAAATAATTATCATAAAGAAACTCCAAAAATGTTGGTCAATTTTACTTCATCAACAGCAAATCTAGTAAAATCTAGAAAAAGGGAACCGAATCTCTTTTTCTTCTTTAATTTTGATATGTAATTTGACTAATTTCTCAATCTTGCCAAATTGCCGACGGGAAAAAACATCCCTCAAATCGATTTTTATTCTAAGTTTTCGGCTGGCATCCTGGGTCGAATAATGTCAATTATGTGATATAAGCTAGGTGGCATGAGGGGTATCCTTTTGAATGTATTTTCCTGATATGCCTGAAAATAAAATTGTTTTTAATATTCAATAACACTCAAAATAATCAGGTTTTTGGATGCAGATTTCTTTATTAATTTCAAGTGGTAATTAATTAGGAATTTTAGTGTCAGAGTCTCCTGATCTTTTAGTTTATCAAACATTGGAAAGAATAAAAAAAAATTTAAGGTGACTGACACCTGAACAAAGGGAGGAATAAAAGAAGAAGAAGAAGAAGAACAGATTTTAGATCCGAATTGGATTCTCTTATAATGGATTGCTTTTTACAGAGTTTGGATGAATGAAGTATGTTATGGCAGGCCATTGTTATTTTAATGTGATTAAAACAAAAGTTTTAAAGAAGCAGAATAAAAGGGATTATCGAGTAAAAGGATCGGATAAGTACTCAAGGTTTTGGAGAATTCAGGCATGAAAATATCACCAGATAACTTCGGAATGGAACCTGTTAAAGAACAGTATATGAATCTGAGGAACACAGTGATGGGTGAAAGCACACGAAAAGGAAAGAAATTAATCATTTTGCTATACAGTTACACACTCAACTCCACAAATAACAGATTTTAAAACAAAAATAAAGAAAAAAGAAAACAAAAAGTAGCTTCCAACGTCCAAGTAGCAAGTGAAGAGCAGTCCAAATCCATCAGCTTAATCATGCCAGCATAGAAGCGTAACAATACATCTTCTAATTATGTAGAGCCTACCTCTTTGTTCTTTAAGGAACCCACCAATTCCTTTACATGAAAACTTTCTCTTAGAATCACTAGCATTAGAATTTTTCATCTCCATTTTCTCTTCAATTCTTTTCTCTCCGTTTTTTCTTTCTTCTTGGCTTCAAGATTTCAATAGATTTAAGCTCTCCCTGCTCTCAAGTGAATGGATCATTTTTGGTTTCTGGGGTGTGAGGTTAAGCTTGGGATAATGATTGAAATTGCATGAAAAAAGAAAGAAGAAGGGAGCTTTATAGGGGGGACTTGGCAAGATAGGGAATGGTCCAGGCTCCCCGGGGCCCAATAACTCATTAAAATGTCCAAAATTGGTTTATTAGAGGGATATAAAATGTCCCCATTCTCATCAGGCACTGCACTTTGGACCCCAGCTCACTGGCAAGCAATATACTCATACTCATATAAGATGAATGGAAATGGAAGAATGTGCTTGAAACCAAACAATTCTCTCTCTCAGACATGAATAATGAAGAAAGAAATTTTTGGCCCTGTTTCGTTATCTATTACATATGGGTTGTTTCTTTATAGTTTTTTCTTCATTCTATTTTTGTAAAAGAGAAAAAAAAAACAGACACTCAAGAGGCTGAGCTAAAAAAAGAACATAAATAAGAAGAAAATAAGTGAAAAATGAAAGGAAAATTTACCAAATTGATACGATCTTTGAGCTCAGTACTGAAATCATTATTGTCTAGGATTAAACAAAACAAATGTCACTGCAAAAGAGATGAGATTTTGGAGTCTTGCTCCGTGACAGACAATATCTATCCTCAACAACTACATGATCACTAAATATTTTCTGAATTGTATTAACGTGTAACAAGTCAAAATTCCAATGCACGGGATCCCAAAATGTATTCTTTACTCCTCCTTTCTATCCACCAATAATCGAACTACTTGTTTTGTTTTAGGGTTGCAAGTGATTATCATATATGTTTCAGTATATTTTAATTTTCACCAAGGTTACATTTCTGCTCTTTAATTTTCAGTTATCGACCTCCACACATCTTTCCAACCTATAGATAATCAAAATCCTTAAACAAATAAACTTTCACAAATCTTCTTCTCTTCTCGTTACTTATTGGTTGCGATCATATAATTTTCATCCTAGTCAAAGGGATATTTGAATCCCCTATACTAGTTAGCTTAACGAGTGAATGATTTAATTTCTTTTCCTTCAAATTCCGGCAATTCAACAATTCTATTTCCTAAAGTTCAACTTTCAAAACCTTAGATTTTATTAGCTTAATTACTTTTAGAAGTCCGCGATTTGTATTTTAACATTTACTTTGAACTTTTATTCTTCTTTTAACCAAAATCAAGTAAAGTAAATTTTCCATATTATTATCATAATTCATAATAATCATATTGGTCAACGTGTAATCGTGTTGTCTACGCCCCTATAATATCCATCTTGTAATTTTAATTAGCATAACCTAAAATATTTTAATTAAAAATTTCATCACAGCTTCCTTATCATTAATTTTATTACAGTTTCTCCTACCACTTATCTTGCCTGTTAAAATTCATAAAAATATGAAAGCTTTAAAATCTAATAAATCTACATGATACTAATCAAAATCATCTAAAAGTTAATGATATTGTCTCCTAATTTAAATTAAAAATTAACTTAAACGAGCTTTTAGTTTTTTTTTTATATGATCAAAATTTATTTTACTTTTTATTATATATACTATTGTCTTGATAGCTAATTATCCATCCGTCAATGCCGATTAAGGAGTAATCACCCAAAACCCAATAATCTAAAACAGTAAAAACTCTCAACGTGGGGGACTTCACATATTCCTTTTCCCGTGTGAAATGTGGGGCATCGCTTCAATTAAAGAAGTCTATCATGAGACTACACAAAGGCCCCAAAGCCAAGTGTTCATTTCAACATTTGCATGTACATATATTTATTTCCGGTCATAAGGAGAAGATCCCTATTATAGCCGAGTTTTAAACAAAGCACATACAACAGAAAAGAGATAGCTGTATATATGGTACGGACGGACATGGTCACGGGTGCACGTGATGTTCACGAGACAGACATGGTCTGTGCCTGTGACATGGAGGACAACCTAGGCTTTAGATATGGTTTTCAACCACGTTTGCATATTTCTTATAACCATCACCGCTACTTCTGTTGGGTTCTTTTTTCTCTTTTCTTTATGTGATGGGAGCTTCCCATCTCTTTCTTTCTTAGTTTGTGGTAGAAATAGAATAGGGCGTTTTCTACCAAACATTTACAAGTTGCTTTCGGGAATTTGCTTTGTGATTCGTGTGCAGACAACAATATAACACCTAAGCTTCATAAAAAAGCAGATGGATAACATAACAGAAATGACCAAACTCACAAGTCACAAATCATTTGACTATAATTACGACAATTTACTCGGTTTGACAATTTGTACAATACACGGAAAATGAGTTTTGCGTTTTTAAATTCAAAAGCACTTTGTATAATCTTTTTTTTTTTAAATTAAAAAAATATATAAATAGAGTAAACACATTTGACATTAATATTTTCTTTCTAAAGGATTCTCTACAAAAATTATATTTTCAAAAAGTAAAAATATTTTCAACATCTTCAAGGCCATTTATATTTTTAACATTTTCTTTTTTTCCTAGTGTATAATATCTCACTGCTAGCTAGTGAATTTCATCATATAACCTCAACTGATATTCGTGTTTATCAATAAATCTAACAGTATCCCTCTATTCAACTCAGAGTGACAACGATTTTACTTACCCCTCATTTGTCTTTCTCCAGGAAAAAAAAAGGTAAAAAAATTGTCTTCCACAGGTAAGTACATATGCACCCAAACTTTTACCAAGCAAGGCAGACCCCCACCTGAAAACGAAAAAGACAGAAGCAAAGCACACTTTGTAAGAATGTACCAAAACTTTCAGTGAGGCCCTCAACCAAAACTGACGCAACTGATGAAAATTTTCAGTGTAACCAGCAAAAAGAGATCAGAAAACTCTCTTTTTGAAATGCCAATGCATGATCGTTAATGCAATTCGATATTTCTAGTAGTCAACAGTTTGACCAATGACTAGTCTCTCTCTCCACATGTGACAAATAAGTAAAGGCCAACTGTTTTCTGCAACACTGCAAAAGGCCTATAACCTTGATAGCTTCTCCTCCACGAGGCTGAATTTAGGAAGTAAAGATTTCAACAGAGGCACTGCACAAGGAGTCCAGCTTTAATCAAAGCACTGTACCTTCATAAGGTAAATGGATTTATTACATGTGAATATCAACAATTGGCTCACAGAATGTCTGAAAAAATTTATTTGATTCAGCAGTGTTCAGAATACGAATAAGCTCATTATTTAGTCAAAAGTATTGCTAGCGTTCATGATGACTGTGCTACTGGTAACATTAATTAATTTTTCTCAGCAATTGATGGAAGTGTAAGCTTGTAATGCTGCATGTATGGCAGAGATGATAATTATAGTCAAAATTTGAAGAATAAATAATACTGAATTGTAAATTGTAAAAAGCTAATAATTTGCATAAAATTTCGATATGCCATTATTTTAACAAATGCAGGAACATAGCACATGCACCATGCATGAAGCTGCCTCAGGTCCACAAAAACCTAGTAGCCACCATTTAGAAATTAAGAATTATAATTTCAAAACGAGTTTTTATAGCTAATAAACAATGTAAAGATCTGAATTGCAATTATAATATTTTTAATATCTAAAAAAATGTAAATATCGAAAAGAGAACCAATTCTGACCAAGTAAATTATTTCCAATCATGGCTGGGAGTTTAGGAGATATTATAACATGAAAAATACTAATAGCAAAAGTGTTATCTCTCATTCCAAGACAAAGAACTTACATGTTAATCATAATAGTGAAGCAACATACTCCTCAAATTACCAATATCCTCCAGTAATTTCTCATTCTCTTGATTCCCTCTCTCTATCTCAACATGTAATGCTGCGAACAGCAACATGGCAAAAACACAGATTTAGCACAGAATTAGTGGTAAAATTTACTAGGTTAGCAGCATGAATCAGCACATCTAATACTTACTATGGAACAGTTTAAGTGCCAAAAGAAATGTTAAATAGTAATAAAAATTTCTTGCTAGATTGCCACTAATAATATAAACTGAAGAGGAGAGACATTAGTCCCTTTTATAAAGAATGCCATTGCTTCATTTGATTAATATGCGAGGATATGCAATTAGCCACCTGGTTCTAATGCTACAGAAAGCATTCTCAAATCCCACCATAAATGCTAAACTTTATCATTTCTCTCTTTTGAGTCACTGTCACACAATCCTCACAGAGACATTGTTTTTCAGAAGCCAGGAGTATCAGCATCATTGCCATATTAGAATTTTTAAAATGTTATAACTTCATCTACTTAATATGCCAGAATTGCATAAAACCACAAGGACATAATGCTTGGCTAGTAAATCCTTTAGAAAAATATTGTAATCCTCCCCTAAAAAGAGAATTGATACTGAGGTCCCTAGATCCTTTAGGTATATTTCCTGACATTTATCTCAACTGTTACTGCAACCTTATTTATAATCATGATCAAGCTCTCCACTTAGAAGCAACATTATTTTTTGACCTTTAGATTCATGACACAAGTATAATCTTGTCACTAGTTATGTTTTCTCACCAAAACAATTACAGTGTATCAAAGCATAGCAGAGACAGAAACACAAAGCACTGCTTAGCTTAGATGATGAGAGCAACTGGATAGTTATTGGAAATAGATTTCAGAAATATAGTAAATTTAGGACAGACTAGCAAGGCAAAAGAAAGACAGCCAGCTCCTTACTAAAATTTATAGTAGTTTACTATATGCTTGATGATAACACAAAGTTATATTGCAATAGGTAACAAAACTTACTATTATCAAGAAACAGATTTTGAAGTTTTCGTGCATAAAAGTTTCAGGACTACCAAGTTGTATAAACAAAAAGACAATTTGGTTGTAGATAATGCAAAAATAACATATTTGATAGGGTTAAAGTAAGCCAGTTTTCCACAATCAAAGAAAATCTATACATAAGCAATCATAAATCAGAATGTATGTCACCGATGAAACTGATATAGGTGAAAGGAAACTGAATCTGCAAAACCATAGATGGGGAAATCTTTCACCATTCACAACCATTTAAAAAGTTCTATACAAAAGAGCATATAACAAAGCAAGTAGCTCATGATGGGATTTTCCACATGTAAGATTTCTCTCATTAAACATAAAAATAAGTTGAATATCCATAAATTCTATCTTCATTTCCTCTAGGCTAAATCTTCAAAACTTTTAAACCAGAAGCTTGTTATTTATCATAAATCCACTGGAGGGAAGAGCCAAGAAAGTTTGACGCACAGCATTTCATTTCAATAAAATAACAGCAATTTGTTGATAAGGTACTGTAAAAACTACATGTGAATGAATATTGTCTACCATAATTCCAAAAAGAGGCCACCCTTTCTGTGAATTGAAATGGGACCTCTGATTCAATCTTCAAAGCAGATAAGAGGAGCATAATACAATGACACAATAATTTGAAGAAACTGAAGTATGAAAACAAAAGAAAAAAAGATTTTGCTTGTCAATGAAAGAAAACTGGCAAATCAAATACTATCTTTATAAAATCACCAGAATTGGAGTTCTGAATATCTTCAAGAATTTCTTCCTCAAATGCCAACATCAAATTTTTTAGAGAGAGAATTTTTTCATCCAAGAGATGAATTTCCTTTTCAAGAATTTCCTTTTCTGTCAACAAAGTTACCAGTTCATCACTATTGCCTCCATCAATCTCTCTCTGGAATTCTAGACAGAGTGCTGTGAACCATTCCCTGTCCAAGAATAACTAATTCAGTCGCCAATATATGCATTAGATATTAGTAAATATTAGCTACATGAGTTGACGACTTCAACTGGTCATATGATACTACAAATGTGGAAGGATAGAAAACACATCAGATATCACAAATATTGTAGAGCTTCATATGATGTTACATTTTATTCAGGAGTCCTATGCCTGCACAAAGTTAGAAAGTTACATGGTACAAAATTTTCCAGCTGCAAGCATTAATAAAAACTTGGCAAATAAACAACTGTTGGTCGCATATTTAACAAAAGATTTATGTATTTGTGGCAGCTACTATCACAGTTACACTATGTTAGAGGTTCATATAAATAAATCAATGGTAGCTTGTGAATTTGTGCGCCCACTCATTTTCATTCATAGGTGCACAAAATCAACGACAAAGAGGACATGAAAAAATAAATGAACATGCCAATTAACAAATATCAAAACAATTACTAGTGTACATGAACTAAAATTATTGAGACACATAACAGATGAAAGCTGCACCATAAAATTTAAATCAGTTCACGGAAGTGCTTTTGTAAAGAGTGCTTTGAAAAGTGCTTTAATTAGTCGTATCAACTACACTTCAAAGTTCAAAAGGTAACAGGAATGAAATTTTCATAATTTTACACGCACAACGATAGTTGACAATACCGCTTGTCATTGCTTCTTTTCAGCATCTCTTCCTTCTTCGTTCTCAAATTATCAAATTCCTTCTCCAAAACATTCACCGATTTCCTTGATTCAGCTGCAATTAGCAGAAAGAATACGCTATTTAATAACTATATGGAAAGATGTACGAAAAAATCAATAATTAATAAAAAAAGATTAGGAAAACTAGACAAAAAAAAAAGTACCGACAACGGATAGTAATCCGATGATCTCATATTGAGACATGAAGAGGATCTTAGTCAACTCGGCTTCTTTGGCCGCCAAACTAGTCTCGCTCTCCCCGCATTTGACGATCTCAGACTCAATTTCTCGCGTTATTTGGAAATTCGCTTCAATTTCTTCATCGATCTTACGAATGCAATATTTTCAGTCAAAAGTAAACCCTAGATTTTGACTGAGAGAACTATATAAAAGCAATTGCTCAAATGAAGTAGCGGATTACAGAACAGTACCTGATCGAGCATGTCCTTCAGTGACGAAATATGGCTGAGAATCGCTCCTGAATCGTCCATTCTCCCTCTCTGCTTTTCTGTTCACTCAATGATCAACGTCTTCAATTTCATATTTAAATGAAATTTAAATGGGTCTTATTTCCCGCGTTCAGTTTGCAGTCGGCATTCGGCAACTCGGCAGGCGAAACCCAAAAAAATAGTTACAAGTTTTCGCCCCCTTCGAACAAAAAAAAAATTGAAAGTAGAAGAAAGCTAATTGGGAACATATAAACATTTGTATTCTTTCAAATGGTGAACAAATGACTTTACTACAAATCTACAGTAGATTAAATATACTTTAAAATAAATTTTGAAAGGAATAATTTATTAGATGAAAGTCAAAATTTAAGATAAAATTTCAAACCTTAAATAATTGAACGCAAAAATCAAGATTATGTAACATAATTTTTTTTAAAAAAGTGCACGTATGATTTAACAACATATCTATGTATTATAATCAATCTCGTTAAAAGTATATTATGAAACATATCTATCTGTCTTTTGGCCAGAGAAACATTATCCTTCTTGGCTTCGAATCTTTTCAACTAACAATTTCTAGTTTCTATTCCAGTGCCCCTCCCTTTTGAAGGCTTTGTCGTGCCTTTGAATGACTTTGGTTTTCGAAAACCTTTTCCTGCGGCTTTGGAGATTTGGTGTCTTTTAGGGCCGTTCTCCTCAGTAAGGAAATCAGCATCTTTTCCTTCTACTGACATACTTTCATTTCTGTTGTCTCTTAATCTTTGCAACTTTCTACTTCTAGTTTCTATGCCTTCAAGATTCAGTTCTGAACGCTGCGCGTTCACCTTCAAATGACTTTGGTCTTTGATAATCATTCCCCTTTCTCTGCCCTTTGGCCAGAGTAACATCAGGTTCATGTCAAATGTGCTGAATAGTTTACAACTAACAAAGAATGCTCATGTCCCATTGAGTTGTCATGAAAATGTAGGAAAAACCATTAAATTTAATGTTCCAAACATTAAATATTGTCATCTTGTCCGACTCAAGAAAAGTTAAAAAAATCCAACAGTTGCAAAAGTGACAATTGCAACCACTCAACAATTTCCAAGTCAACTTGCTTTCTCCAATATTCCCCGTTGATAATTGCAATTTAGACACATAATACTTCATCTAAATGCTATTTAAACAATCAATAACCACACCACCATTGTGCATCCCCATCTCATACTAGCATAAAAAACTAGCAATGATAAGAGATATCTGACAACTTGTTCCAAATTAAATTCAGTTGCAAACCATAACCAGTAAAACTTAAAATGATAATCACAGTATCGATACAAAAACAAAATAAACAAAACATAACAATACTTCAAACACATTGATAAATGCCAGTAGTTGACTATGTCCTATCACAAAAACTTGTTCTCAGGTAGCAAATCCTAAGCTGTAGCAGGCAAGAAAGCTCTTCCTGGCTGACGGTTGGCCAAAGGTCCGTGACATCCAAGAAGCTGCAGGGAACATTTTATTTTTATCAGTTTCTTAATATACCATCAAAATGCAAATCAAAACGCAAATCAAAACATATACAGGAAAATTGACATGCCTATATAGTAGGTATATATAATTACTATAATCATAGAATTTAAATTGGCAATGAACCAAGTAGAAGACAAACCTTAGCATTAACACCATCTGGAACAATTCGGTTCTCTGACTTGAACTTCAGATAATCAGTGCGGCTAAATTTGGTGAAGCCCCTGAAAGTGCATGGAATAAATAGCAAATGACTTAAAACATTGCTCACTGGTTGATGTAAGAATCCAAATGGAAAAACTCATGTGAGATATATTGGTTCTTTCAAGTGATGGAATCATTACACGTAGAATAAACATGGATAAAGTGTGACATGCAGAAACTACAAACTAAATATTAAGTGATGACATCAAATAATAAAATGATTGACCGACAGGATTGGTTAATCCTACTCAGATACCTAAAAAGTAATGGATAATAAGATATGTGTACATACCACTTTCTGCTGACAATGATCTTTTGACGACCAGGGAACTTAAACTTTGCACGGCGGAGGGCTTCCTGTGCGTGATGACTGTTGCTGTCCTTGCAGCGAACTGACAAGAGGACCTGTCCAATAGCAACTCTAGCACAAGTACCCTGTGGTTTACCAAATGCACCCCTCATACCAGTTTGAAGCCTATCAGCTCCAGCACATGAAAGCATCTTGTTGATACGCAAGACATGGAATGGGTGAACACGGACTCGCAAATGAAAGGCATCTTTTCCAGCATACTTGGCCATGTATTTGTTGCAAGCAATACGTGCAGCCTCAAGAGCTTCACTTGAGACATTTTCCTTTTCCCATGACACCAAGTGCACACAGAATGGGAACTCATCAACACCCTTCTTCTTCATTCCCACATCGTAGATCCTGATCTTAGGGTCAGGCACACCACGACAGTAGCGTGATTTTGGGTATGGCTTGTTTTTTATCTGGCGATAACACCTAGCAGGTCCTGTAAAACCAAAAACCCATTAAACATTAAAACAGCATCTTGACAAAGCCTACTATTCCTTCAAACACTGGTATAAAGTTAATAACTACTCAGAGCACCAGTAATCTGCAATACCCATATAAAATATCACAAGTGCCAAACCCTATGAACGCAATCAGCACATATACCATAGATCTAAGATGCAATCACTTCAGAACATAACTCAGAATATACATAGCAAAGTAGCCAATTAAATAATACGGTCAAACAGGAAGTTAACAGCGAAAACAAGTTCCATTAACGGAGAAAACAGCTGAAACCCAAATCATAAATAAGTCTTTCACCCCGTATTTTAACATGCCTTTCCCTTAAGCTATACAAGTTTATCAACAAGAAAAAGTACACATGAAAACCATTGAAGAAAAAGGCCAGCGAAATTTTCTCATCTACCGTTTGTATGAAATGAAATCAGAAACAAGCTCAAGTCTACAATACAAGAACAAACGAACAAGCTTGCGGATAAAAAAGTTCAGAAGCCTTCGCAGGGAGTCAAAACAGAAACACCCAATTGCAGGATTCGATAATCGCAGATGCATGATAAAACGAAGAAAAGAAACGGGAACTTACTCCTCCCCATGGCGAATGGTCCGATGAGTTAGCGGCAACGAAGTGAAACCCTAGAAAATGAGGGGGAAAAGAGGTGGCTTTCTTTATATAATAAATCGAAGAGCGAATTCTCAAAACCTTAACGCGCTTTGGGCGGTTGTACTTCTATGTACATTCACGCATGCACTTTCGTCATTGTTTCAGATTTGGTCTAAATCCTATCTCACAAGCAAAAGACTCGATCTAAGTCTAAATGCGCTCACATTGTACAGTGTTAAAATGGCCTTATAGAAGGCAGAGCCCAATGGCTGCCCTGCTTGGGGTTGCTTTTGAGAGGTTGAATTAATTAATTAATTAGCAAAAAAATCCAAAATAATAATAATTTATTTAGAAAATTTTCCAAATATAATCATCTTATTTTACAAGTTTATCCAATTTGATAGAAAATTTTTAAAATGACTTGTAATATATCATGCCAATTAACGAAAAATGTTTTTGATAGTATTTATTAAAATAGTTTTATAAAAAAATTAATAAGCATGTGTTGCAGTACTGTTTTTTAAAATAAAAAATAATTATTTTAGAAACAAATTTGTAACATTTTCAAAATATGTTTTGAAAATGGTAATAAAAAATATTTTCTACATTTTAGTTAAAAGTTTTAAATGTTATAATTTTTATCCCCAAAACCATATTTGATAAGTTTGAAACACGTACAATATATTATTTTTTGATTTTGAAAATTAAAATAGTTTTTAAAAACATTAATATCTTCTTATCTCCCATAAGTTTTGGGGTTATATAACTTAATGGATTTTGATCATGGATCTTAATTTATAAGTTAATTAATTGATTTTATTTTTTTCCTTTTTACAATTCTCATTTTGAAAATACAAATTTTATAAAATGTTACCTAACACAGTTTCAATTCTAAAACATTAAGTTCTCGTTTATAATTCAATTAAAAATCAATGAGTAACCTAATTTATAATTTTACTAAATTTATGCTTGGTGAGAAAAATATAAACTCCTTATTTCATAATTTATTATGATCTAACAACAACTATTATATACGAAAAAAGATAATGCTTTAAAAAAATTATGCAATGATCTATGATAACATTTAATATAATTTTAGAACTTTACTATAATTTCGTCACGTTAACATAAAGACAATTATGCTCTATATCTTCATAAACCCTATTTCTATTATGTATATCCTTATTATTAAATTATATTTATCAAATAAATATATCATATTTTAAATTATTTACATGTTAAGTTAATTTATATTGATATTACAATTTTATCTTTAATTATTACAATTGATTATATTCTCGTTACTTTTTGATATGATTTTCGTACTATATATAATTATTATTGTAAAAAGGGTTACTCTTTTTTTATTTTTTGAATTTCTAATCCGTTTTAACTATAGGCATGAACCCTTCAAGAAATTCATTATCAACTATTTTATATGTAAATATGTCTGTACACTTTTTACATGGGCTCCACAATTTACACCATATTAATAAAAATTCATTTGATTTAACTTTTTAAGTAGAATTTTTGAGAAGAAAAAATTAATTGTTCGCAATTACAAAAACCCTTTTGAACTAGTAAATTATTTGGTGTATAATTTTAAAAATGTTTTTATGTAATCAAATTATTGAAAAAAGATATCTCAAATAATTTGTTTTATCTACATTGTTAGCAAGAGTCAAACTAGAGTAGATTATAAGCACTAGATTCTCTTAACTATATAGACCCATTTTGGACTGTAAAGTTTAAAAATAAATTTTATTAGACTATGTACCCAAAACAAATAATATTTATTCAATTTTAAGTTTGAAATATTATAATTGATATCACCTTGTGCTCGCTACTTAGGGTATGAATATTTTGTAAAAATTATTATTGTATTGACTCCCTTACAAGGAGTCCTTGTCGAGGACAAGAGGTTTAAAAAAGAGGAAGATTATTACATCCTATATTGCTAATGAGAATGAGAATGGATTGAGTTATAAGTGTTGAAATCTCTTAATTGCATAGACACGTTTTGGTTTTCAAAACCTGACAAAAAACCTATGATAGCCTCTGTATCCAAAACATACAATATCTACTTCGTTTAAACTTGAGGTATTACGAAATTTATTATATAATCACAAAATTCAAATAAATAAAATGTTATATTTTCAAATTGTACATGAAATTACAACTAATTTCAAACATATATCATCACTTTTTTTTAAATAAAAACAACTAAAGTTATTGTAGACCAAACTTACACTATTAATAAAAAAATATTGAAAGGTGCATTAGACAACACGAATTGGACTGTAGTAAAATAAATGAATTAGATTGTGCTGAATTGGATTGGATAAAATTTAATACAATAGCACGTTTAGTATTAAATTGTAATGTAAAATATTAAATACATAAAAAGTACTGAAATATTGTTAAAAAGTGTATTTAGCAGCATGTAATGGATAGTGTTAAAATAAATAGATTGAATTGTATTATAACATATTAAATATATAAAAAATTATTATTTTTAGTATTTCATTTATTTATAATTAAATTAATTTAAAATTATCATTGTTAGTCATCATAGGCTGTGGCTATCTATTGAGGTCATGTAAATATCACTAAAATCCTATCATTATTAAATGTTCGGATACTTAAAAATTGAAATTTACATTTACGAAAAATAGTTGTTCAAATAGTGATTGGGGTGGTATCAATGCTTAGAACAATTAATAAAAATTTAATGGTACCTACAACAACCCAAACAGGTGACGATTGATTGCAGCAAGGAATGGATGATAGGACAATGTTTGAGTTTTCAAATTAATAATAAAATATTATGAAATAATAAAACGATTTTAATAAACTTATACATAATTTATTATTATTAAAATTATAAAAAATATAAAAAAAAAGATACTGTCCAAATTTTTTCATGTAGTGCATTATAATTTATACTTAAAAAAAGTACGAATAACAAAAATATAATTAAATATCTCATACAACAAAAAAAAAAAAAATTAACACAAAATTTCTTATCTTCTGAGTTGAGCCTTTCAATGAGTTTTTTATAGAGATTAATTTTTGCTATGTTATTATAATCTTTCAAATTTGAACAACAAATAATTAAATCACCTATTTAATATATTTTCTAAAATATTTATTAAACTTTAATTAATTTTATAATATATAAATAAACATATTTTAAAGTATAAAAATATAAAAAAATTATCACTTACTTAATAAACGATATACTTATTTGACTAATTAATCAATAATAAATTTTTGCACATCAAAAACTCTAAATTTAAACTCAATATAATCATTAATTATATCGCATTTTATCACCTATTTAATAATTTCACCTCTTAAAATTATTAGATCCACTAATTTTGTGTCATATTAATGGGTTTTTTACAAATTTTTACCTCTACTCACATTGATTATCTGTAAGGAGTATTTGGTTTACAAAATTTTAGGGGATATTTGCCATATTTTAAAAGTCTCTAAGACTAATATGATATTATACCGAAGAATGGGGAATTATGCCTGAAAGGACTAAACAAAGCGGCCGGTTTTGATTCATTACGAGCAGCCCGTGAGCCCAAAAACGAAAGTTAGGAAACCGAAATAACCCGCTTCAAATTTGAGGAACTCCTCCATTGGAATCTTCGGCAGTCCGATTCTCTACGGCCCATAGACAGGAGTTTAACTCGGTGAGTCGACTCAGATTTCTCTTGCCTCTCAACTTTCATTTTAGAATTTTATTCGGTCCATTGTCTTTAGGGCCAAACAGCGAACCCGAGTCGGACCGTGTCCGCTCTTAGTTTACGTGTTCTCGAGCGCTTTGATTTCTCTTTTTCGGTACTCGTTTGTGAGTATGCTGTTGCAGAATAATTTAGGTTTTTGTTGCAATATTTACAAATCAGATTGTTCGTTTTAGTGATCTTGTGCGTTTACTCAATTATTTTCTCTTGTTTTTCAATTATTTCTAGTTGAATGGTGTAATTAATAAACATCTATATTTTGTGTGTGCGTGCAGGTGGATTTCAAATTGGTCGGTCGTATTGTGATATTGTTGTGAAGGGGATTGTTTAGTTAGAGCGTTTTTAATTTATAGTAGCAGAAAAAGTAGACATTCATATTTATTCTTGTTTCTTTTTCCCAGTTGATATTTCTTGGTTGTTAATGCTTTGGTAATTCAACTTTAATGGTTATTATATAGGCCGTGGATATAATTAAAAAGATGGACCATCATGAGGATGAATACCGTGTGGGAGGTGAACATAATGACAAGCAAGGTGATGAGGTGAGATTTCCGCTTCTACCACTGAAGCTTATGACACTGTGATTTGACATTCACATTGCTTTAATTTAGATTCCTAAAAATTGCAAGCGACTTTGCCTGATGGAGCTGACTTGGCAACAAATAGACATACTTGTAATTTCAGTAGTGTTTTGATAATAAGAAATTATGTCATACTTGGCATAATTAGAAACAAAGTTTCCATTTGTTAAACTATGTTTTTCCCTATGGTTTTTCAATATACTTGATAGAATTGTTGATGGCATGTCTCTACTGGGCTGTGGTTGAATTATTCCTAAACTGTTTTTATTTATTGTTTACCAGTTGCTTTTATTTATGGTAGGGTCTTTCTGTAAAGATATGAATGACTTAGTTTGGAATTACTTTCATTCTGTTGCAGGAAGCTGCTGCTCGCCTTGAGGAAATTAAGAAATCGATTGATGCAAAAATGGCTCTCCGTCAAAGCAATTTGAATCCTGAGAGACCTGGTTAGTAAAATTTTTTAGAATTTGAGGTTTGTATGTGATAATTATTGTTGATTGGTTTCAAATTTGAAGTGAGTCTTGCTTTTAATCTTTACCCTTGTGTCAAAACTGAGTGCTGATAATTATTTATGGGTAATACTTGATGATGTAGTTTATAATACCTTAATGAAGTAATATTTCTAATAGTACTTTCAGGAAGCTGTGATATTTAAGATAGTATTCTTTAGGTGCATAGCAATTGGTGGAGTGACATTAGCCTGGAATAGAGAGGTCAGAGACAATTTCTTTTTCTTGTGCATTTGGGGTGGGAGGAGAGGAACACTAGAAACAATTTACACTGTAGCATGATTTTGTAGGCTTATTGTGATACACCATCTGTTGCTGTTTAAATCCGGTTTATGTCACATTTTAGGCCTTAAGTTTAGTTTTCCTTCATAAATTGCTGACTTTGATTTCAGGGTGATCATGGAGATATTTAAAGAAAATAATTGTTGTCATTCGACACATATATATATATATATATGAAGGCTCAATAAATTTCTTTTATGCTTATAAATTGAAATAAGAAAGTCAGTGTTTTGTAAATCTTTGGAGAACTTATATATTTTAGATTCTATCTATGTGTTGTCGTCAGAGTAACTATTTTGAAAAACCATGGCAGCCACAAACTAGGATTCTACTGTAGCTTTGTGGTTATAAACACTTTTTTCCTAGGACGTTGTAATCTACTATGAGCAGTTTTTTATTTATTGTTAAAACCTTGAGCTGAAACTTGTAATTTCCTAGCGCATTTGGTCTTGTGCATGTAGATGCACATAATGGCAGGGTGATTCATGATTTGTGCATGCTTAGCATTCTATGCCAAATGAATTCAATTAGCAGTGTTGAGTTCAGTTGATTGAGTACAAGACGAGCTTGCATGGCAGAAAAGCTTGGAGGAGTCGTCCTACAAAATTGAGAGAAAAAGGAATATGCTTTAGAGGAAGGATCTAAGTTTGATTACTCAAGTTCTAGGCCTTTAAACTAGATGAAGTATGTGAGTGGACAAAACTAGTGGGAATTGGAACTAGAAGTCTGTAGCTACTGATTATAAGAGTTACAGCATGCAAGAAAAGCCTAGGGTCTTGTACTTACTTCAGTCAAGTTTGGTTAAGGCTCACACTAGACATGTTGCTTTTTGTTCCATTCTATCTCAAGTTTGGTTTCTAGTCAGTAGTGCAATCTGAGTTATTAGCATGGATGAATGGGATTTTTTCCGGGAAATTGGGTTATATGATATGTTTTCCTGGTTTGAGTCAAAGAAACTTAGAATCTCCATAATTCTGCCTAGCTTGATCAGGTACAGAGTGTTTCAATATTGGTGGCCTTTGGTTATGGCTAACTTTCTTTTATTTAGTCTTGGCCATTGTTTTTTTTGTTTTTTTGAAAGCGCCATTGGTTTGCTGGGATATCTAAAGTTGTTGCAAAGATTTTCAACAACTAAATGCCATTTTGACCATTTTATATCGGAAGCATGTATTTCAGAACTCTATGTGAACTACTGCATCATTTACTTTGACGAAGTTTCATGTTTGTTCCAGACTCTGGGTTTCTCAGAACACTGGATTCGAGCATTAAGCGCAACACAGCAATTATCAAAAAGTTAAAGCAGATAAACGAAGAGCAACGAGAAGGGCTGATGGATGAGTTGAGAAGTGTCAATCTTAGCAAATTTGTCAGTGAAGCTGTGACAGCCATTTGTGATGCCAAGCTTAGAAGTGCGGACATACAAGCAGCAGCTCAGGTACTCTTTGTAGACTTGGATTAAAAGTTTTGTTATTTCCACTTAAACATTTCCATGCAGTTTTTTTAAGGTTTTTTCACTATACTTTTCTTTCAATAATCTCCTTAATCTTAGCCAAAAATTAATATGCATTTTAGTCTGAAATTAAAATTTTCTTTTATTCTCTTTAATCTGAGACATGAAGATGAATTTGAAACCTAAGGGTGTGATAAGTATGTTTGTCCACTGCAGTTAAAGTTGCTGGTGTCAATTTGATTTCAATGAAAAGGTGGACTTGCCTACAATATATTGGATGTATTCTTATACGCCCCTTTTTTTTTCTGGAACATAAAATTTTGGAACAATGTACATAAAACGAGATTTGAAACTTAAGTAAAATTTGAAATTTTAAAGTAACAAAAGAGTTGAAAAATAATTGTGACAATACATATACTTAGTGTAGTCAATCCATGAAAAGGTTAATATTATTGTTTTTTTATGTTCATTATCATAATGAGATAGGATTTGCATGATTTGTCTGCTCTTTTGAGTATTTTCGAGTATTGTAGATTTAAGCACCAAAACTTGTTGGTTTCTGATACTAGGAATTATTGAGTTCTGTTACCAATTGAGTTGTATATATCAATGAGTGATGCTTCTTATCAAGTTTTGATTCAGTATCAACACCAAGAGCATGCTTATCTCTAAATATGTTTTGTTGCCAAGATATATGAGTTTTTATATATATACATGTGATATTGGCTGACACTTGTCCACTTTTCAAAGATATGCTCTTTGCTTCATCAACGGTACAAAGACTTCTCTCCGAGCTTGGTTGAAGGACTCATGAAAGTCTTCTTTCCTGGAAAATCTGGGGATGACTTGGATGCTGACAGGAACTTGAAGGCCATGAAGAAGCGCAGCACTCTGAAACTCCTCTTGGAACTTTATTTTGTTGGAATTATAGAAGATAGCAGCATTTTCATCAATATCATCAAGGATCTTACTAGCATAGAACACTTAAAGGACCGAGATACCACACAGACAAATTTGACACTTCTTGCTAGTTTTGCTCGACAAGGAAGAATCTTTTTAGGACTTCCTCTTTCGGGACCTGGACAAGAACTCTATGAAGAGGTTCAAACTTTTCCTTTTTATTTCTACATAATCTGAATTTCTCTAAATCTTTCCTTGTCATTGCATCCATAGTAGATGTGTATTTTGTACTTCTAGTTTGTCATTTAATTCTTGCCCAAGTGGCTTTGCTTAGACATTATTTTTAGGCACTTGTAACCTTTTTCTGTTTCATTTTATGGGCAATACGATTTTTTATGTTAAGCACCTACTGTCTTCTTGTGTATAATATATCTGCTGACATTTTGCTACAGTTTTTTAAGGGCCTTAATATCACAGCCGATCAAAAGAAAATCTTCAAGAAGGCATTTCATACGTATTACAATGCTGTCCAAGAACTTCTTCAGTCTGAGCATACTGTAAGAGTTACGGCTTTGTTTAGAAGCTAGTGTATTAGTTATTCTTTTGTGGACCCTATATCTAGATTTTATGATTGAAAATTTCAGATTCTCCTTATCAGTATTTCAGATCAAGGATCTAATTCTTTTTCATGCTCAACTATATATATTTTTTTAACCTTGTTTCTAAAGGCTTTATTTGATGGATTTTTATACCCATTACAGTCGCTTCGCCAAATGGAGCATGAAAATGCAAAGATTTTAAATGCTAAAGGAGAGCTCAGTGAAGAAAATGCCTCTTCATATGAAAAGCTTCGGAAATCTTATGATCATTTGTACCGTAATGTCTCCTCGTAAGTTGATTTTATTTAACCCTTATTTTGTTTATTTGCAACTTTTTTGGTCATTGCAATGCCATACTCATTTCTGGTTTCATAAGAGCTGAGCCCATAGCAATATGCCAAAAGAACTTCAGGTAGTAAAGGTATTTGGTTCAGAAATGATGTTAGCTGACGTAATCAATTTAATTTTATTAGTGTGGATGTGATGGGTTATGCTGCATTATGGGAACTTAGTACTGTTTTTCAGGCTGGAGGATGTTTATTTTCTGGTGTTTTGCATGCTTACATGAAGAATTCTCATCATCTGTTTGCCCTTTTTGGTGTCAACTTGTGTGCTGTTTTGTTGCTTTAGTGTTATTAGGAGGCTTAGAACTGGATTTTTGTCTAGTTTACTCTGGTACCAGGTTTACATGATGAGTTTTCCTGATGACTTGTTTCTGGATCCACTTACCTCATGTTTTTGCTTTACAGTTTAGCAGAAGCACTTGATATGCAGCCTCCAGTCATGCCAGAGGATGTTCACACAACTAGGGTTACTTCTGGAGAGGATTCTTCTTCTACTGCAGCTGGCAAAGATTCTTCTGTTCCAGAACCCGTGTGGGATGATGAAGAGACCAGGGCATTCTATGAATGCTTACCCGATCTCAGGTTAGATTTGTTTTATACTTCACAATAGCTTGTCAGAAAGATAAAAAAGGAAATGTCAGTGATATGTTTGTTTAACATAGAAATTTGCTTACTCTTAATAATCTATATTCTGTTCAGAGCATTTGTGCCCGCAGTATTGCTGGGAGAGGCGGAGCCTAAAGTGAATGAGCAATCAGCAAAGACACAAGAGCAACCAATTGTATGGTTTCTGAATTTTCAACTCTCTCACTGACATGCTTGATTTTTCAAGTTAGCTGTAGCAGCTGACAGAATTTGTGTTTTTAAATTAAAGTTTCGAAAAAACCTTAGTTTTCCATTAATGTTCAAATTGTGGCTCAGTTTAGATTGCTTATTGATGATCAATAGATAACTACGTCTGCTCTAAATTTTATATTTTCTATATACTTCCTTACTTTTTCATAGAAGTTTTGAAATTTCAATATTTCTGACATAAAGCTGAAAAAAGTGCAAAGAAAGATAAAATTATTAGATTAAAAAGCTAGATTTCTCGGCCAGTTTTTATTTGAGCCTTTTGTATTTTCCATAGATTCAGAACGGAACTATAGTTGTATGGATTTTTTATTGCTATTTGTTCTACAGTAACATAAGTAGGTGTTTGGGTGTGAGCCTTTTTATACAGATATTATTCTAATAGCTAATTTGCAGTTGCTCATGCAAAGTTTTGTTTCCTTGTAAAGGAACCAGCTTCTGAACCTGACCAAGGTCAAGCAGCTGCCCAAGACACTGCAGAAGTTTCTGCAGATTCTGGCACTTTGCCGGAGGGGAAAATGGTTGAGAAAGGAAAGGATAAAGAAGAAAAAGAAAAAGAAAAAGTTAAAGATCCAGACAAAGAGAAAGTGAAAGAGAAAGATCCTGAAAGAAAAGTGGAAAATGAAAAGGAGAAGCTTAAAGGCCTCGAGGGGACAAATTTGGATGCTCTATTGCAGAGACTCCCAGGCTGTGTCAGCCGCGACCTTATTGATCAATTGACTGTAATAATACCTCTGACTGATCTTTATTGTTAACGCCTTTTGTCTTCTTTTCCTCGTCGTTGGTGTTGCACATCTTCATTCAAGATTATAATTTCTTATTGCACATCTTCAGGTAGAGTTTTGTTATTTAAATTCGAAGTCAAATCGGAAAAGGCTTGTAAGGGCATTGTTTAATGTCCCGCGTACCTCTTTGGAACTGCTGCCATACTACTCACGCATGGTTGCCACACTGTCAACTTGTATGAAGGATGTCTCTTCCATGCTCTTACAGATGTTGGAGGAAGAGTTCAACTTCTTAATAAACAAAAAGGTTTTATATATGTTTTCGGCTTTGTATTTACTTTCTTTTTGTCATCAACATATATATTATTTCTATCTTAAATCATAATTTGCTGCTGCAGGATCAAATGAACATTGAAACAAAGATCAGGAATATTAGGTTCATTGGAGAACTTTGCAAGTTCAAAATTGCACCAGCTGGTCTTGTTTTTAGTTGTCTGAAGGTATTTGTTGAGTAGTTAATTAATGGAAAAATCTCCAGTTTGTAAAGATTGAAATTATTTTCAATGTGTCTAATGTGGTGTTTGTGTATGTGTGTATCCAAGCCTTTCTCTATGCATAATACTAATTTATTTCAGTATTTGGTAGAGTTACAAATGAATATTCAAATGCTTCTTTTTTTTTTAATTTTTTTTTTATTTTTTTATCGGTGCTTTTAATACCTTGATTCTGCAAAAAAGCTGCAAAGAAACTATGGTGATCTTGTATCATGCCGCCATCTTACTTGCACTTATCTTATCACTTGTTTTCTCTTCTTACCAGGCTTGTTTAGATGATTTCACTCATCATAACATTGATGTTGCATGCAATCTTCTTGAGACCTGTGGCCGCTTTCTGTATCGATCTCCTGAAACTACTGTACGGATGGCCAACATGTTGGAGATTTTGATGCGCTTGAAGAATGTAAAAAATTTGGACCCCCGGCATCTTACTCTTGTAGAAAATGCTTACTACCTGTGCAAACCTCCTGAAAGATCTGCTAGAGTCTCTAAAATCCGTCCTCCATTGCATCAGGTACAAATCATTATCACATATCTGGTTCAATAAATTTTCATCATTTTTTACCTCAACTCTGTAATTAACCTTCCATTCAATGCCTTTGCAGTATATCAGGAAGTTGCTATTCTCGGATCTTGATAAGTCTTCCATTGAGCATGTGCTGAGGCAACTCCGCAAATTACCTTGGAGTGATTGTGAGTCATACCTTTTGAAGTGCTTTATGAAGGTTCATAAAGGGAAGTATGGTCAGATTCACTTGATTGCTTCTCTCACTGCTGGTTTGAGTCGCTATCACGATGAGTTTGCAGTAGCTGTTGTTGATGAGGTTTGGTACTGCTATCTTGAAATGTGTTTCTGGTATTACCTAATAAAAAATGATGTTGATTTTAACAAAGTACATTATTGTTCTATGATCTACCTGGTAATCATTCTGCTTTTGGTGTGTTTGTTTTAGTTGTTTAGTTTTACTATTTTTATCATCGATTATCAAAATGCTGGGTAAGGGCATTCATGGTTCTCCAGAATGCGCTTCGTGACAATTTGTTCTATTTCTGAAAGTAGAAAAGAAAGATTAAAATCTCACATTGGGTGTGTGCAATTGCTCGAGTACCATGACATCATGAAACTTAAGTCCGAGAAGTATAAAATATAGTGATGAAGTTATTGATATACTACAACTGATGCCAGATAGGCTTTGGTTATTGATATACTACTACTTCACTTTTGGTGCTGGATGTGGTTATCTGGTTTGAGCAAGTATGCTAACTAAGTAGATTTTGAGAGAGTTCTGGTGAAACCTAGGAGCTGCTTTACCTCTGCCTCGTCTGAGGGAACAAGCTTATAGTGAAGTAGCACTGAAAGATCCTCTTCACTCCTTCCTGTGGATATTGAAGCCTTCCTGTGTCTACTTTAGTAATGCTGATTTTGTTTTTGGTACAATTAACATAATAGTCTTCTCTGCTTCTGTGAGTTTACCTCAGTGATCATATGGAAAGGCAAACAAATTTGAAAGGATACTCCTACGTCATAAACTGTAAAGGCATCTCTTGGGTCTGAAGGAATCCTCAGTTGAACTCCTTTCATTCTTACCTAAAATGTAAAAGAGCATAAGTAGCGTAATTACTGCATAACCTCCAAGTTTAAGACACTTGCGATATGGTTCTATGTATTGGATGCTCACATGTATTCACCTAAAGGAGAGAAAGGTGGTGTATTTGAGTTGTTATTCTTGATGCTCTATGTTTATTGCTCAATGACGGGATTTGTAAATGTGAAATTCTTGAGAGGCATAGATGATATTTTCCTTGTTTTGGCAAATATATGTGGTTATCATTTGACACTCATTTTATTTAATCATCTACATTGGATATTAATCCTCTTCCCAGCCAACCTCAAAATATAATAGATAATAACGAAAAAAATAATACAAAGAATTCACCTGAAAACGTTTATAAATGAAGCGTGCTTGTGTGAAAGTTGCTGTGCTTAAAGCCTTTTTTTTTTTTTTTTTGTGAAATTGCAACAGTTACAATATTTACTTTCAGGTTCTGGAGGAAATTAGGCTTGGCCTGGAATTGAATGACTATGGAATGCAGCAGAGACGCATTGCTCACATGAGGTTTTTAGGGGAGCTATACAACTATGAACATGTGGACTCATCTGTTATTTTTGATACACTTTATTTGATTCTTGTCTTTGGCCATGGGACAGCGGAGGTAAGGATTGTCTAGTCTATGTTTTGAAAATTTTAATGTAGCCATAAAAGTGAAGGAATTATACATATGTATTAATGGGACACTTTTTCCTTATTTAAAATCTTTGATGAAAGTTGATAGCATAACTTAAAAGATCGGGATAAAAAATTTAATTTTCTTTTGTTATTATTATAAGCATAATTTGTAGTCATAAATTCATGATTAACCTTGTCTTTAATGGTGATAAATTTCTGGTTACACATGCTATTAGCAAGATGTACTGGATCCACCAGAAGATTGTTTCCGGATCAGGATGGTTATTACTCTTCTTGAGACTTGTGGGCACTACTTTGACCGAGGCTCTTCTAAGAGGAAACTTGATCGATTTTTGATACACTTCCAGAGGTATATTCTCAGCAAAGGTGTACTGCCGCTGGATATTGAATTTGACTTACAGGTTAGTGAACAGATTCTTTTTTTTTTTTTTTTTTCCCCACGTTGAATGTATGATATATAGAACTGCCAAATGCATAACTAATTGGGCTTCGCGAATCAATATTCCTGATATTTTGGATATTAGATCAACCCCACCTCCTCCTGCTTTTCCTTTGGGTTCATCCTTGTTGCCTGGGGTGCAGTTTCGAAATGGACCTGCTGTAAGCTGCATCTTTATCACCATAGAAGTAACTTATAATCGCACAGTGGGTGCTGGCATAAATATTTTAGATTTATAAAATTGAAAGCATACATGTAAGATGCTGAGCTTGTTGATTTATATATGAAGCTCTTTTTACAGTGACTAATCATGCGAAGCAATAACTTTATGTAACTCTACTGTGAGCAGCTGCAAGTTAGAACAACACATTTCTGATGATTAACACGATTTTTAAGAGAAGACCTAGGATGAGGCATTTTCATTGCAACATCCTAGCATTTTGGTTTTTCCTTGATTTGCAATCCTTAATAGGCTACCTCTGGAAATGTTTGCAAATGTCACAGACTATTAATTGAGTAGCAGTTGAACTTGGTTGGATATCAACTTGAGCTTTCATTTGGAAATCTACACACCTTTAGAGTGTGAATCTTTATTGGACTGGGTTGTTTTAAGGAAAACCTGAACCAGGATTATGCAAGTACTAATGGCCCTTGCGTTATTACATCCGTATCATCTTGTAATTAATGTGAATCTTTATTTGACTGGGTTGTTTTAAGGAAGACTTGAACCAGGATTATACAATTACTAATGGCCTGTGTGTTATTACACCTGTATCATCTCTTGATTTGAGTTAGCATTCTTTATTTTCTTTGCATATGCTGTTCTAAGATTTAGCCGCATCTGGAATATGTTTGAGATAATATTATCCCTTCTATGTATAGAATGGGAGCTCATAAATTGAAGCCTTCTGCAGGATTTATTTGCGGAATTACGCCCCAATATCACTCGATATTCATCCATTGAAGAAGTCAATGCAGCTCTGATAGAGCTTGAAGAGCACGAACGTACTGTGTCAACGGAAAAAGCTAATAGTGAGAAGCATTCTGACACTGAAAAGCCTACAAGCCGAACTGCTTCCAACACCATCTCAGCTAACGGACAAAGTATGGTGCGTGGTACCGAGGAAAATGGTAGAGTGCATGAGGACATTGGGGACAGTGATAGTGATTCAGGGAGCGGCACAATAGACCCAGAGGGGCATGATGAGGAAGACTTGGATGAAGAGAATCATGATGAAGAATGTGACAATGAGGAGGATGATGATGATGAGGGCGGTGGACCTGCTTCTGATGAGGATGATGAAGTTCATTTCAGGCAGAAGGTGGCAGAGGTTAATCCTGCAGAACTAGAAAATTTTGACCAGGAACTCAGGGCTGTAGTTCAGGAGAGCATGGAGCAGCGCAAACAAGAGCTGAGAGGGAGACCCACTTTAAATATGATGATACCAATGAATGTGTTTGAAGGATCCTCCAAGGATCATCATGGAAGGATGGTTGGTGGGGAAAGCGGTGATGAGGCATTGGATGAGGACATTGGAGAAGCCAGGGAGGTTCAGGTGAAAGTCCTTGTGAAGCGTGGAAACAAGCAACAGACGAAGCAGATGTACATTCCTCGAGATTGCTCCCTTGTGCAGAGCACAAAACAGAAAGAAGCTGCTGAGTTGGAAGAGAAACAGGACATAAAGAGGCTGGTCTTGGAGTATAATGATAGAGAAGAGGATAGTAATGGGTTAGGAACCCAGACGTTAAATTCTAATTGGATCCCAAGTGGAAGCAGCAGAGTCGCAAGCCGTGGCAGTTCATGGGAAGGAACTAGCAGGAGAACTGGTGGCTCACGTCATGGCCATCATCATTATTCAGGCAGTGGAGCTTACCACGGCAGGAGAAAATGAGCCTTTACAGCCTGAAAAGTGAATTTTTTGACTTGAAGGCAAAATCACTTGTAGCATAACAGCTGAAGAAGTGACTAGTGAGAATACTCTGATTTTAAAAAGAAATTAGAATGGTGGCGCCTTTAGCACGGTCTTGCACTATTTACTTATATTGTTGCATCATCCCTTGAGTTTGAAGCATGTGAGATCTGGAGATCTACAAAAGGGATGGTATTCAAACTGCATATTTCCTTGTGAGCCTTACAGCTGAGACCCGTAACTTCAGCACAAGATCTACTGATTACTTTTGCCCTTCACGAATTGGCAAGGTAAATATATCTGATTCCTCGTGTTGTTAGGAGTTGGGAGTACTAGAGTGAAAATTTCTTGTTCAATAATGGTTGGGGAGTGAATATAATATTGCAAGGGTTGCTATGCATGAATGACTGCAGGATGGTGATTTGCAAATGTTACTATAGATATGTTCTGTAATTAGATTCTGAACATCTTAACTATGAAGTATTTTTATGCATCCTGATGTTGATCTATATGTCAATACAAGGAAACGGGTTTGATGAAAGAATTCAATGGTAGCTAAAGTTGCAGTATTTTAGGTTTTGTGGCTCATGTGATTATTATTATTGAGAAACCCCAATGGATGGAATTATTTCGAAGTTAGCTATTTTCTTGTTCAACATTACTGTTACTTGTGTTGGGCTTGATCTTTAAACTTAGGCTTGCGCTGGTCGATTTGGGTGTGAATCACTCAACAGAAAAAATGTTGTTCTTTACTTTGGTTATAATACATTTAGTTAAGATTACAGATTTGAAGGATTTTTACACGACAGTCGACATTCATGAACAAAACTTAAAAAAATTCATTGAGTTGAAATGCCAACCTATAAAATTCACGCATACAAATGAAATTGGTGAAATTTAGTCGGTGAATCTATGATTAGATACAATTACTCAAATGTTACTGATTTCGCATTGGACTTTATACTAATACTCGGTTTAATAAGAAAATACTATACATTGAAGCGCATTTGTTCCAAATTTGGCAGCACAATACATGGGCTCAAAACTATTCCATTTTGGATATAGAAACAACCTTAGGGTATGCTTACCTCAGCTTTTTCTTCGTGGGATTCATACACGTCCTCTAGTATAAATTTATATTTTATATGCTCTCTTCAATGTTCCAAATGGCATTTCACTGATACACTCGTTTAATATAAAGTTTGTTTAAAACCAAAAACATGATTGATTCTATCAGAAAGGATCATTTTAACCAGTATCATGTCCACCACTGGTTTCCACCTTTGATGCTTTACCAATCACCACCACTTTCATTTTTAAGAGCTATCATCATCTAAAGATCATAAATCAGGGCACCAAGACTGAACATACAAGAATCTGCACATACACTAATTTGTTTCTATCAACAAGGGAGCTGAGACTCTTCATAAGTACAGCACACCCCAAGATCAGACAAGATCATAACTATGAGTTTTCTTTCACAAAAAAAAAAAGATGAGTTTAGAGAGAGTAGCAGTTATAATATTTACAATGGAGATGATTTCTTGTTCATGTTCCAAGCTTCCTGCAAATGAACGGCAGAGGAAGATGTAAGTAAAAGATTTAATCAAAACACATCTGCAGAACAATGCAGTTCAGAACATTCTTGTATACCTGAAAGAGCAAATATATTTCTCAACCAAATCCTTCTGTTCAATACCATAAGTATACCATCTTTCCTTGGCCGTACATGGATTCCCCTTTTCAATATCTACACATTCAAGAAGAAAAATGAAGGGGCAATCTGTTTTGAAATTAAAGCTTGGAATCTTAGATTGGAAAGTCCAAGACAAACCTTGAAGCAGCACATCCATCTCACCGGAGTAGCATCTAAATCTCCAGAACCTGCGACCATGTTCATCTGATAACATAGGCTCAGACCTAAGAGCACCTGATTGCGGCTCTGCTTTGGGCATCACTTGAAAAGTAAAATGTCATGCTTGCATCCATGACTTAATTATACAAATGAAGCAAATACAAACAAAGACATCGTATCAAGGCTGAAGTACATGGACTTTATTTCATCAAATTATGTGTGTAATGATCAATCTCAAGGCAGCTGAAAAATGAGATTCAGAAATTTCCATAAGAAATTCATCCAAGTCTTCACTATTAGAGGACACAATCAGTTACCGGCTCTTTGTTTTATAATTTTTTGAAGGAATAAGGAGGAGAGGTTTGCGCAATGATAAAATTTTGCATACTTCTAGGTATATCGGGGAAGCCTCATCCTTTCAGTCCCTTTACTTGAGTCGATCTATTGTCCAGGAAAACACAGAAATTGGTAATGCCTTTGTGACTATGATGTTTTCTCTTTTGGCACATCTATGCCATGGAATATTATCATCAAGTAGATAAATTACAGGATACAGAAATATAAGGACCAAAAAAGAAGTTAGATATAAGTTTAATCACCATCTTTATAACATAAAACCCAAGGCCAGCTTATAGGCGAATTCAGTCATGATGGTATTCAGAATTTCAGTAAGTTGATGATTCAGACCATACCATTGAACATTGCCTCTGATGCTTCGACTGTATGTTGTAGAGTTTGAGCTACCTTTGATAGAGGAGCACCATTGTTCATGACACCAGCTTTGGCTATCTCACCACGTTGCTTCTTGCTCTTGATGTTTTTCTTATATGGAAACTTTCAATTCAGAAGAGACCAATTAAGACAAAATGACGAATATTCTCACAGGCAGGCATGTGTAATCTGAAATGATTACCTTTTCCTTCTCCGCAAGAACCTTTTCTTTTCCTTTCTTATCTCTTTCAACAAATTTTGATTGTTCATCAATCCAATTTCTAAAATCTCTGGAGAAAAGTCATGAATTAATTCACACATTTTCACCATAATATAGAAAGACTGAGATAAATGAACAACTAAGCAAATGCATGATATGACTCACGTTGTGCCAAGAGCTTCATTGCAGAGAAAGTTTAAAAGTTTAAGCTTCTTAGAGACATCTAATAGATCATAATTACCCAATTCAAAACAATCCACTTGAAGTTCCCTCAAGTAAAATCGAGATTCAGAAATATATTTAACAAGTGCTTGGAACCAAGAGTTTTCACTTAAATTTTGAAAGTATGGATATCTGCACAAAAATTTTGTTGAATGGTCAATCAATTTAATTCAGACCAAAAAAGAACTGAATTAAATAAGAAGCTAAAATATATTGTATAGTTAAACAATATTCATACTCTTTTCTTGAATCCTTTTGTATCACAGAAAGCAGCTGAATATGAAACTTAACGACTGGAGAGCTGTGTGCCCGACGTTTAATTCGTCTGCCAGCTAATTCACGGAGGAAGTGTTCAGACTGCCCTTTTCTCAGATTGAGAACCTAAATATCAACACAATTTTCTCAGGATATTGACACACCGGATTCTATATGAGAAAGAAGAAAAGCTAGCCATGCTCAGTGGTTTCAATGTACTGAATGGAGAACCACAAGTATAAGCAGCTACTTTGACTTATGTCCTTGACAACTCTTTTACAAGTTGAAATCAATGTCAAAAGAAAAGTAATCCACTAAACATTTACCAAGTCATGTAAAATAAAAATATAATTGACTTCAAAAGATAATGGTAATGCCAAATGACACTGACAAGAAGTTTAGACTTTATAAACAGTAATAAAGCTAATTGACCAGGGAAGGGGGGGAAAAATGGCAATGGGTTTGAAAACACAGCCAAGTTTACCAGTTCATGTACAACTTGCAATGATCACACAAATAAACAACTTAAGGAGAAAAATACAATGCCCAAGATCATTTCCTCAATAGTACACACAACACTGACATAGCAAGCACAAAGAACAAGACACTTTGCAGTAAACAGAGACTTTTAAATAGCACCAAGTTCCAAAGTCCAAATGTAAGTTTAACTAAATAAATGTTTTCATAAAAAATAAAAAACTTTATTCTATTTACCTTTCCAAAAACTTTGCAAAATTCTAGGAATTGAAAGGCAAGGCCAACATCCTCAGCAGGCACGTCTACGGAAGCTACATTGCTTAATATGATGCCATGAGGCAGTGGGATTTCCACATAGGACGATTTCTTCTTGACTTCCACAATGTTCTCACAACTATGGGACCCCTTAACTTGTCCAAGCTTGGCTACGGTGTCATCAACATCTACATTGTTTGGCACTTCAGTTTCACTTTGGCCATTAATAGACTCTTGAAAATCCATTTTAGGAACCTCAATATCAGAATTCATTTTAGTTAATTGGCCATCAAGATCCCTTCTGTAAATCTTTTCTTTTTGCCTAATTGCCCCTTTGGAAGTCCGACGTCTTTTAGTACCGCACCTCTGGATAAGGGAAGCAGCCTTGTTGTCTTCTAATCTTTCCAACTTACTATTTCTAGTTTCTATTCCTGTGCCCCCCACTTTTGAAGGTTTTGGCTGCACCTTTGAATTACTTGGTTTTTGAGAACCATTCCCTGCTGCTTTGGAAACTTGATGAATTTTAGGGCTACTCTCTTTAGTAAGGGAAACAGCATCCTTTTCTTCTACAGATACATTTTCACTTCTATTGTTGTCTCTTAATCTGTGCAACTGACTACTTCTAGTTTCTATCCCTTGACCATTCATTTGTGAAGACTGTGCTTGCACCTTTAAATTACTTGGTCTTTGATAATCATTCCCCTCTCTGTGTCTTTTGGCCAGAGAAACAGCATCCTTCTCGGCTTCTAATATTTTGAACTTACTATTTCTAGTTTCTATTCCAGTGCCCCTCATTTTTGAAGGCTTCGGTTGCGCTTTTGAATTACTTGGTTTTTGAAAACCATTTCCTGCTGCTTCGGGGATTTGATGACTTTTAGGGCTATTCTCCTCAGGAAGGAAATCAGCATCTTTTTCTTCTACTGACACATTTTCATTTCTGCTGTTGTTTCTTAATATTTGCAACTTTCTACTTCTAGTTTCTATCCCTACAACATTCAGTTCTGAAGGCTGTGCGTTCACCTTTAAATGACTTTGTCTTTGATAATCATTCCCCTCTTTCTTCCCTTTGGCCAAAGAAACATCAGATTCCTGTCAAATGTGCTGAATTGTTTACAACTAACAAAGAATGCTCACCTTCCATTGAGTTGTCATGAAAATGGAGGACAAACCATTAAATTAAATGTTCCAAATATTAATACTGTCATCATGTCGGACTCAAGAAAAGTAAAAAATCCAACAGTTAAGCTTATATTGAAATACTAAAATATAGATACAGATATTTAATTATTTTCCCTTTATCAGAATTTCTGTAGGAAACAAACAAACATTCCAGAAGAAGCCAGTGACATACTCATTTGCGAGAAAAGAAGAAAAACTCTAGCAAACCTTGTTTGAAGCTTTTCGCTTTTTCAAGGAGCCGTCTGCATCCTTCATCATTTTACAACCCAGACTACCAGAGTCCTTAAGATGCAGCATCTCCGACATGGAAGAAAAGCTATTTTCCTTGGCTGCATGAACAAGAAGGCCAGCAGGATTGTGACCTGGCTTTTTCCTAGAGTACTTGGATTGTCAATTAATCAATAAAAATTCAATAGCCTAAGCAAGAATTTATTTGCAGGTAATCTTCAAGTTGATAGAAACTAGCACTTACATGCAAAAACTGCAGTTGCAAATTCCTCTGCATCTTGGACATGCCCAATTATGTAATGCTGCCACCTCTTCGGCCTTTTCTTCATACCTGATCAAATTTATTCCAAGGAAGAAAAAATTTAAATCCAGAGAAGGAAAGAGGACAAACAGACCCATAATGAAAAGGGAAATTAAAACCTGTTTACGAGGCATCTTTGACAAAAATGAGTTGTACATTGCTTGTTTTCGGTCTTTTTCTTGCATGATACCACGAAATCCGTGGACTTTTTCCGGCACTGTCACATCAAAGGTTCAAGAATCAGCCTTTCTTAAAATAATGAACAAAAAGTAACCGGAATGTTAACCTGAAAGTTTCTCTTATCTATAAAGCTAATAAAAGTTACAGAACCTCATCTAACCACTTGGCTCTTTCGGGAAGCCTCTTTGTGGTCCGGTACTAAACCAACAAAAATAAAAGACAAAACTTTCCCCTTCTCCGTCATTTTACCAACAATCAAGAAGAAAATATTACAAGGAAAATAAAAAGAACATACATTTTTGCTTTGTTGTTTCGGTTGAAAAATGAAAAGTACAGAACACATGAGAAAAAACAAAGCTCAAAACTTTTTCATCATATCAATAGTGATCCTCATTTCTCTCAGCAACCAAAAAGACAACAAAATAAATTTGTTTATAAAAAGGAGAATTTCGGCAGGTTCCATGTATCAATGAATTAAGTCTCTAACAACTAGACCCAAAACCTCAGTAACAAAACGCAGAATACGCAAAAAGAAAAAACTTTTTGCCAAAGCAAATGAGTTAAACCTGGTGACAAGTCTTGCCATTCTGAGAATCATAGATTCGTCCTCTATTGAGTTGAACTCCACGTGAGTCGGTGCACCGTGTAGGTGTAAGAGTTGCAGCCTCAGTCCGAGTTTTCAACTTCTTGTTATAATTAGTCTTTGCTTTGCCTTGGTTCTTTTTCTTCTTCTCACTTTTGGAAGAAGAAGAGGAAGCTGCCATTGCTGAGCTTCTGCATGCAGCAGAATCACACAAGAAGTTTTGATTCTTTCTTTCTTTCGTTCTTTATGCCACTTCAACCACTTGTAGAAGAAGAAGAACAACCGTGCTTGACGTGTGTCAGTAAGGAATGCAGTTAAGTGGTGCTTTCTTCCTTCCCTTAGGCTCTGGCGGGAAGAAAGAGGAGGGTGGTCTAACTGGGCCGGATTTTTTTGCTTAGGCCCAATACAGGCCCATTCATCTGTACCAATTCCCAGACTAAAACGTTATCGTAGGAGCGAAGTGTTGCAACTATACTTGGACAAGTTATCCCACACGAAGCTTTAAAATATTATGGATTTCCTAGACGATAAGATACCAATTGACTCTAAATGTATTATAACAATTGTGCATCTTCGTAACACTATACATAGAAATGTTTGTAACTTTTAATTTATAGAATTATTAATTATGAAGTACAAATAAATTAGTGATTAAAGAAATTCATCTTAACATTCTGGTGATTATACAAGTTAGCGATAACTGCACATCATTAATTGTCTTTAGAAGAAAGTTCAAAAGAGCATAAAAGAAAGATTAATATCTTTAGTTTAACAACATAAACCTGTAGTTAGGTCTTTGCTCTAATAACTTAAGCTCGTGTTTTTCCATTAATCTGCCAGATTTTTTGGTTACCACACACTCTAGAAGAGGGAAGGCCATCACCAGTCAGCACTTGTTCTCTGTTAATATTCAGTTGATCAAGAGCAAGATGATGTGAAATATTCACATGCAATTTAACTAGTAAAATCTTTTATAACAATAGAGGAGAAGCATTCGTATTGAAGTTAGCTTACATTAAGTTCGAGGGAACGATAACAAATAAATTGGATACTACTATTAATTTCTCCTCACAAGATCTTGAATGCCTTAAAGAGGTTGTAAGAAAGTTTTGGTGATTCTGTCATCTTCTTCACGGAAAGGAGGAGCAATAATTAAATCTTTCCCTACCTTGAAAGCAACACAAGAAAATTTATCCACAATTATTTTTTCTGGACTGAAATCTTAGTAATCTTTTCATGACAACAAAAAATATCCTGCAATAGACACAATGATATACACCATGCATCTAACAACTGCACCGGATAAAAAGGTAACTGCCTACACAACAGTAATACATAGATATGCAAATTGATAGACAATCGAACTCCCTACAACTCCCACATAGATATAAGAAGCAAAGAACATAAGACTGCACGATTGTGTTATGTCATTGACAGCTATTTATTACTCAAAAATAGATAAAACTCCCATATAGATATAACTCAAAAATTGAAGGAAGCATCACCACTACCATTTGGAGGACCAGTTCAGAATGTTTTAGTGTTTGGAAACACTGCAATATAGTCACCATTAACATAATAACATACCTTCAAAGCATTATCCACCTTTATGGAGTATTAACCTATCATAGAATACTCTTAAGATGTCTAGTCAAAGCATATTACCTTGAAGTTTCTAGTAGTAACATTGCTTAGACACAAACATATTATCAGAAGGGAAACAACATAAGAAACTTGTACATCACACAGCTCCATCAAAATTAAAATGCCTAAAGATCCAAAAGTATTTATGCTGATAGCTATTCAAGCACAGTCCTTACAGCATTTTACTCTTGACTAAGGTACGCGTTGTGACTTTCAATTAATAGTTGCTGTGAAATAGAATTACTAAATGTCAAATATAAGTGGGAGGGTGATTGAAAAACAATAGTTACCAAGTAAAACTAGTGTTTACTAAACGTGTTAACTATTGTACTTGTAAAGTTAAATAAGAGCATAACAATCCCAAACATGCACTAGATCAAAGAGGGAAAACTACATGACCATGTAAAAAACCTCAAAAAAAGAATTGAATCACACAATCAGAACTCATTGTCAGCTACTCTAATATTAAGTAAATAGACAATCCACAGCAGAGAAACCCTCACCTAACTCTTTTGTTTTGGGATTGCTCCAAAAAAGCACCTATGCTCAACAAGCCAGATCCTAAAACCTCTTGCTTTAACACTAAAATCTTAACATGAGAGATAAAAAAAAGATGGGCAAGAAAATAAACCAAGCTCAATCTATTAACTGCCTGCAAACTAATAATTTTTAATACCCAAAGCCAAATTTGACTTAAATGGGTAAATGAAGTATAATCTCTGAAGTAAAATTTTTTGCTTTTATTTTGGTAATTCAAACAAAATAATGCACCCCAGATTAAAAATTTCATTTCTTAATTCTTTTAAATTCGCGGTCATTTTCACATGAACTGAGCAGCTTTATAAGAAGAAAAAAAAACGTAGAATTGTTTGGTTAACATTCCTACGCTACGTGGAATCTTCAAGCTCCTTCAATTTCTCTTGCTTCTTCTTCATTTCAATCTCATACTTTCTCAATCTCTCATTCATCTTTTTCTGCATATTAACATAAAAAAAATTCAAGAAATTAAAAAAAAAAAAATCATGCTTCTATGCAGAACAGAATGATCCAACAAAAAAGTAGAAATTCACTTGAACTTGAACTACAAATTGAATTTCCTTTCAATGCCTCAATATCCTCAAAACAACTAATTAAGATTCTGAATCGCCCTGACTATTGCAGCGTTTTTCTCACGAACCAAACAAAGCAAAAATAAGAGCAAATAAAATCAGCGAAGATAGAAAGCATAAGAGTTGACCTTGTAGCTGACTTCTAAACGATGCATAACATAGAATCCTAGAATGCCGCCAAGGATGGTGCCCGTTATGACCCGTACGGACGCCCAATACCGCGACGCCACCGGCATTTTCTCTGTTTCTCTGCCTTCTCTTTCTTTATTTTTCACCTCGTTTTTTTATTTTCTTATTCCTTTTTTCTATTTTTCTTTTTCGAAACTCAAACGCACCGCTTCGGCGCTGATATATTCTTACAGCTTATAAATGTTGTACGTATGAGTTCTCTGGAGCCAAAACGCACCGGTTTGATAAATATGAGTTCTGCTGCTTGATGCTAAAATTTGATTTATTTTAATAATTTCAAAATACTTGTTAATATCTTAATTTAATTTGATAGAAGCGAGAATTAATAAAATATAATTTTATTTAAACTACATTAATAATAATTATAAAAAATATGATATTGAAATATTTGATAGATATTCACTTATTAATATTTTCAGCTTATTTATTATTGAAAATGAAAGAATACCAAATTAATACTAAATGAATCAAATTTTTATCAAAAACTCACTAGGCAATTTTTGATATGAAATTGATAGTGTAGCATTAATTTTAGTTTTACATTATTTTGAGTTGTTTAAAAATAACAGTAACTTAATTTCACTTGTACTCGGACACACCACCCACATAATCATACTGAGAATTTCTCAGCACATATAACACTTCTCTCTAAATGATTAGGAAACAGATAATACTCGAAATCCGACTTTGCAAGGAAGAAACACTCCTATGTAAGTTGGAGAATTTCAAGGCCTATATAAACTCACCAAAAACAGAGCATTATGCAACATTAATTCCAAATATCTGAGTTGACTTCTTTCTTTCGTTCTGATACGATGGTTGAGAGCAGGAAATCTTTCAACAGGTTGGCGGTAGAAGAAGCGCTTCAGGATGACAACTCTGTCATCTCCATGCATCCTTCTGTAATGGAGGAATTGAATGTTTTCAACTACGATACTGTCTTAATCAAAGGAAAGAGAAGAAGGAACACAATCTGTGTGGCAGTTCCTGATGCGAGTTGCGATGAAAGGAAGATCAGAATGAATAAGGTGGTGGGATCAAATCTCGGAGTGAGAATAGGAGACGTGGTTTCTGTTCAAATTTGCGAGGATGTTATGAATGCAGCGAAGTTGCACGTTCTGCCTCTGGATGATAGTGTTGAAGGTATTACTGGGAATATTTTTGATGTTTATTTGAAGCCTTATTTTCTTGGAAAGCTACGTCCTGTGAGGAAAGGTGATCTTTTCCTTGTAAGGGGAGGAATGAGGAGTGTTGAGTTCAAGGTTGTCGATACTGAACCTGGTGGGTATTGTATTGTTACACCGCAGACTGAAATCTTTTGCGACGGGGAGCCTGTGAAGAGAGAGGATGAAGAAAGGCTTGAAGACGTTGGTTACGAAGATGTTGGGGGTGTAAGGAGACAGCTTGCGCAAATTCGAGAGTTGGTGGAGTTGCCGTTAAGGCATCCTCAGCTTTTCAAAACCATCGGTGTTAAGCCTCCGAAAGGGATTTTGCTGTATGGGCCCTCCTGGTACGGGAAAGACTTTGTTAGCAAGAGCTATTGCTAATGAAACTGGGTGCTTCTTTTTGTGCATTAACGGGCCTGAAATTATGTCTAAGATGGCCGGTGAGAGTGAAAGCAATCTCAGAAACGCATTTGAAGAAGCTGAAAAGCATGCTCCTTCTATCATATTTATCGATGAGATTGATTCCATTGCTCCTAAACGTGAAAAGACAAATGGTGAAGTTGAGAAGAGGATTGTTTCTCAGCTTTTGACACTTATGGATGGGCTGAAATCTCGTGCGCATGTGATGGTTATTGGAGCAACGAATTGGCCTAACACTATTGATCCTGCATTGAGGAGATTTGGCAGGTTTGATAAAGAAATAGACATTGGTGTTCCAGATGAAGTTGGTCGCCTTGAAGTTCTACGTATTCATACGAGGAACGTGAAGCTTGAAGAGGATCTGAACATAGAAAAGGTGGCTAAGGAAACACATGGATTTGTTGGTGCAGATCTTGCAGCTCTCTGCACTGAAGCATCACAGAAAAGATGTATCTGATTTACTTAGAAGCAGCACCATTGATGCGGAGATTCTCAATTCCGTGAATGTTACAAATCAGCACTTCAGAACTGCTCTTGAAACCATCAATCCTTCTTCTCTGCGTGAAACTATAGTTGAAGTACCCAGCGTCAACTGGGAAGACGTCGACGGCCTTGAGACAATCAAGAGAGAGCTTCAAGAAACAGTTCAATATCCAGTGGAGCACCCTGAAATGTTTGAAAAGTTCGGTATGTCACCTTCAAGAGTTGTTCTGCTCCATGGCCCTCCTGGTTGTGGAAAAACTTTGCTGGCTAAAGCTATTGCAAATGAATGCCAAGCCAATTTCATTAGTATAAAGGGTCCTGAGCTACTCACAATGTGGTTTGGAGAGAGTGAAGCTAACGTATGGGATGTTTTTGACAAAGCTCGTCAGTCTGCTCCATGTGTACTCTTCTTCGACGAGCTTGATTCCTTGCCATTCAAAGAGGAAGCAGTGTTGGTGACGCTGGCGGTGCAGCTGACAGAATATTAAATCAACTTTTGACAGAGATGGATGGTTTATCAGCAAAGAAGACAATCTTCGTAATTGGGGCTACTAATAGGCCTGATATCATCGACCATGCACTTTTAAGACCAGTTCGCCTTGATCAACTGATATATATACCCCTACCCGACAAGAATTCACGACTGCAGATTTTCAAGGCATGTCTAAGGAAGTCTCCTGTCTCAAAGGATGTCAATCTTGAAGCTTTGGCCCAGTTTACAGAAGGATTTAGTGGAGCTGATATCACGGAAATATGTAAAAGGGCATGCAAGTATGCAATCAGGGAAGCGATTGAGAAAGATATTAAGAGGGGAAAAGGGGAAAATCCTAAAGGTGTTGAAGAAAATGGTGTTGCTGAAATTAAGGTTGACCACTTTGAGGAGTCAATGAAGCATGCTCGTAAAAGTGTAAGCGATTATGATGCATTTAAGTACCGGGCTTTTGCTCAAAACTTCCAGCAGCTCAGCGGTTTTGGTTCTGAGATCAGGTTCAATGGAGTAGCAGCAGCCGATGATGGAAACGGAGACGACAATCTTTATGATTGATTAATTATTTGTTTTCTAGGTTTCTTTTCTTTCTGGTTTCTCTGTCCTGTGCTTAGTTAGCTTTCAGAATAAAATTGCAGGTTTCTTTGTCTCAATCTTATTACAGTTGTTTCATTAAATAATTGTCTAATTAAAACAATAAAATTAAACTTTCCAAAATTCAAATACATACGTTTAGCATCTAGTTTACATACGGCTATTCCAAACCAAAGTAAAAGGGTTCAACTTTGTATGCGTCAATGTGCACCTAAAGAAATCCTTACCAATACGAGATTACAGAACACAATCATCATTCTTGCCTTGTACTTTAGTATCTAGTATACAACTGCTCTCAGTACAGCTCTCACAGCTCTCTTCATACAGCATACACTCTCGCCTATCCTGTGAAAAAAGAGGACAGGAAGCCAACTCGTATACATCCCTCTATCATTAATTACATTGTAATGGAAGACACCTGATCTATCAATAATGTACAACAGCAATCAACTGAATCTGGAAATACAACATGCATGCCAAAGCCAGAAACAAAAGAAATGGGAAGTGCATGACTTTGGAATTTCATCTATTAAGACACAACCTGTCCTTTCTTTTTCACCTTTGAGGCCTTGTGACTCAACTGGTGCTTTGGAGCTGGCTCCACAAGAAGCAATCGCGACATCACATAGGCCAAGAGTTCTTCCCGGTGAGAGAAGGTGAAGTCCAAGTGTGCATACTCAAACTCGTTGTATGATACATCGACACCTGAATCTTTCAACAATTTATAGTGCTTTCTTACCATTGAAGGTCGAATTACCTTGTCCTTATGCCCAGCAACAAGATCAACTGGAATATCAATAAATCCATAGTATTCACCCAAGTCCAATGGCTCTGCAGAACCATACACCTCCATGTTCTCATATGCACTCCCATAATCATACATTCTAAACTTTCCAGTATGTTTCATTTGTGCAAGATGGTGAGCCACACGGAATGAAACTCCGGGCATGTCATTCATGTTGTAGTGTGGCAAACCTAAAACTCCAACCCAATTTGAGCTATCACCTCCAACACCATAACTCATTAGGGTTTGAACCAGTCCTCCAACTGCAGGGTAATTATGAAAGTCCCGAGCCAACTTGTTCAGCAGCATCCGGAAGAATTTGGTTGGTATGTAAAAGGCTGGTACTATGCGTGCCAGAATTGGAGCAAAAATAAGGAATAAATACTCCACAACTGTAAATACTAGGGTGGAATCATCATGAAAGCCGGCTGGAGATAATAAAATTAATCTTGAGAGTCTATGGGGCTTCTCTTCAATCTGGCGAGTTATAACATACATCAGTATAGCAGCTCCCCCCAAGCTATGACAGACTGCACAAAGTTTGTAAGGCTGACCCTCATTTATTTCTTCCTTGAGATCAGGTTGGCTTATCTTCAATTCTGCAGTTTTGATTTCGTGAATCTTCTCTATCATTGCTGGAATATCCTCAGTCCCATGCTCATTGATGGAGTACTGCCAATACCTGCAATAAATCATTACTTCTAGTTAAAGGCCACATTATTGTATAAAACTATCACCTTCTACAGGGGCTGTGCGTAGAAAGTAGGAAAATACAGTGCCAAAATCTACTGTTTCTCTGTCTAATTCCAATATGAGATGGAAATCAATCAAATATACAAGCCCACGACAAATTAAACTAGAGTTGTATGGACTTACTGATGAGAGGACATGTTTTTGTCAACATGCTCTCTAGAAACTAAACCACGAAAATTCCCGAGGAAAACATCATATCCTGCAAGTAAAAAGAAGAAAGGAAAAGAAAAAGGAACGGCACAAGTTTACACCCCAGTCTAAAGAGTGATGTGCATTAAAATGGAAGCAGTATTCCAAATGATTAGTACCATACCTTGATCATAGGCTGCAAATGCTGGAGAACCAACAATTCCATTAGACACCCACCTGCCCAACAGAATCAACTTATAAGAAAGCATGAAAATAACACACAATAAAGCATCCAATTATTTAAATGAAACATGTATAGGACATGTAACATCAAGTCAACAACAATATGATTATTGTAGTTGAAATTCAGGGCCAGTGAATTACAACACGATAATAACAACATAAGAAACTACCCAAAAAAAGGGAATATGCGTACTCTGTCCAGAATACTTTATAGATATATGCATAGCCTCCTCTGCCACAATATGAGGTGACTAGACCATCTCATTAACACATCATAATTAGGGGGGAAAAAAAGGAAGAAGAAGAAAAAGAAATGAGAATAGTTTACCCCATAGATGAATCCAAAATTCCATGCTGTAGATAAACAGTCTTTTGTGCATCACGTCTGCAAATTGATGCTGCAGGCATCAGACACCACAAGTCCGGAAAAGTTTATAATTGGACAGGAAAAGAAACCAATCTTACCTGGGAATTCTTTCCAAGAGAAGAACATATCCATCAGAAGTGACCACATGAATAGCCTCGTATGGATACCTAGAAGAGGTGTAAGAGTTAAAAGCTTGCTTAACATAATAAAAGTTTCCTCAAACAAACATAACTTGACTGCCAATAGAAGCATTGTCCATACCCAAGCTCCGTTATAACATCTTGACATGTACGAGCATCTGTATTCATAACCTGATGGAAAGAACTCTTCCTTTCTGTAAGACCCGGATCATTCTCTCCAAGGGTATCTGTATGCTCAGAGCTATCATAAGCATCACCATGAATATCTTGAGTATTATTGCGTTCATATGAGAACCATCTCCATGCTATCCTAAAAGCTTCTGATGGGGAAAGAAGACAATGTGCGGCCTTGTGAAAAAAATCGAATATAGTCTCTATGAAGATCTCAATTGCCAGATGAAGGTCCTGATTGACATAACATCATAAATGAGCAAAATGAGACTAATACTAATTATTGCATCCTAAAGAAATTAGAAAAATAACAATGCACAAACACTACTAAATACAAGAGTCATATATATAGTACTTCCACAAACCTCAATGACACCACGTCTCCTGTCAGTAGTGCGGTGAACAACATGGTCCTTGTGGGTGTGCCCTCTCCTGATAGAATGTAAATGCAAAGGCCGGTGGCCAGTAGAAGGAGCTCTTGATCCCCTAATACAGGACAAATGGCCAAGATAAAATGGTATTCCTATCAGAAACTTTGCAGGGAACAAAATCCATGAAAGTATGAATGTGATCCACCCAGTCCACTTCCTTTCGTACTTAGTGAAACTACTTGCTCTGGAGAATCGCGAACCCTGTGATGATGGTGAGGCAGGAGATATTCCATCAATATCTTCTTCTCCAGAAGAGTACTCTACACTTGAAGAATCAGGATTCACAGAAAGCTCGTGAACGAACCGGTTGAATGAGGACACACCACTATTATTTCCATCAGGTAGTACAAATGTCAAAACCCACAAAAATTCAAATCAGAAGACATGGTAACACATACCAACTGGAAAGGAAATTAGAGAGAGAAAGAGATTATAAATAGTCCAAACTATAATTATAGAAAAGGAAGAATGCAACCATGCCGAAAGTGCAAAGGAAGAGATCCCAAAAAAGCACATGTTCAAAAGTAAAACGGGAAAAGGAACAGAAAATCAATGTAAAAAATTCTCCACACAAATACCGCAGCAGCAGCATATGCAGAAATTAATATCCAAGATTAAGTGGATTTAAATCAGCCAAGTGACATGTGACAAAAGTGGTACTACTCACACACATAACAGATGGAAACCTTTACACTTATATCAAAATACCATACCTGGAAATAATAGAGATAGAAATTTCTCATATGAGAGAGCAAAGCTCTCTCATATACAAATTAGCCATTGTATCCAGATGATCCACACATACAACAATACTAGGCACATTGAAGAAAATAATTTGAAGTTGAGTCGAATCCCAAAACAACTAGAGATTTTCATGGGTAAAAATTTTTGTTATCTAAACATTATTGGTGGGAAAAAAACGAGATGCAACATAAAAGCAAAAAGTAGTCCATTGTTATGCCACCTAGTGAACATCTCAAAAATAACTCATGGATGAGTGAGCTTTTCCAAAAGAGAAATTCAATTAAGAAGAATGGAGGTTATACAAGCAATTTATATAAAACAAAACAGTTGTATAACAAATTTCACTTGTAGAGCTATAAGAGACAAATCAAATCTTGTCAATTCCATGATCATATCCGAGGAGTTTTATCCATAAACATCTCAGCAATCTAGTTGCCGAAAGTCTTGGAGGAGTATCAAATAAAACGGGAACTAAAAGCTTCTTTTGCAAATAAAGATTCAACAACAGAAATGTTGAAAATTGTTAAGGCGTTCTCTAGACATCCGATTCTGGAATAATCATAATTCTTAACTACACTGACTTCAACCAAACATTTATAGCATTTAAGTGGGGACTATAAAGAGAAAATCATGTTATACCAATCTGGCCCACAGGAGATGAATCGATAAAATTTCAATTCACAAGTTCAATCAATTCTAAATGGGAAACAAAATAGGAGGCATGCAAGTGAATAGAAAGCATTCACATACATACAAAGACATCTTGGCAAGAAATGTATAGATCATAAACTATCAACTTACTTTTCCATCCAACGGGGGAATCGAGGGCCACGGAAAGTTGGCCTCAGCTCCCAACCATGAATACCTTCAAGAATAGTAGCCTTCCCCGGTAAAATGGCCAACAAAAGCGCCGAGATTCCATTGATCAGCCTCACAATGTTATTCAAAGACTCGTAAGTAAAAGTCTTCACTGACCTGCACTAAAAACCAACAACGAAAACAATAATTGTAACAGAAACTAATCTTTCCAACACAAAATCCGGTTACAACATTGGATTTATTATTATTATTATTATTGTTATTATTGTTATTAATTTGATGATAAAACAAAATATTGAATGAATCAATCCAGATATTGCATTAAACTTCAAAATGCATAAGCAATTAATAAGATCCAGAAATCAAAACAAAAGAACGAAAATCAAATTTCACTAACATAACACGAAACACAAAAAAGTTAATCCTAAAAAGCGCGAAACGCGATTTCTATATTCAAATCAACAGAATAAATACATGCACCGATAGATATGAGCGTGCATGTATATATGAATACGAAGAGAAATGATAGAACTCACTCTTTGGTGACAGCGAGGATGTTATCAACCAATCGCTGCATGATTTTTTTGTTGTTTCAATCTGATTTCAGAATTTGTTGTCAAAAACAGAAACGAATAGAATCGAAAATGGAGCGAAAATTATGTAACAAAGAGAGATATTAGGAAGGAATTAGATAAATAATTAAAAAAAAGGCGATTTTCAATTTCAAGAGACGAGGCAAAGGCAACGCCGATTCTTTGCGTACGGAGAAAGTCTGGTGATTCAGTTGTTTTTGTGAGCCCGGGCAGGGATTACACGTGGGAAACGATCATTGGAAACCATGATATATGTCGTTTCCACAGCTGCACTGTATGTATTAAGAGTACACGTAGGTGATATTTGTCTGCACGTGGATGACGATTAGTGGCGAGTTGGGCCTGCTTGATAGACGTCTGTGATGCGCGTGGGTCCCATGATTGATTATAGAGTGGCCGAGGAGAACCGGCGCTTCGACCATCGTAGGGAAAACGAGTCGGTCGTAGTCAGAAACACCACGCTCGCTTAACTCTGCAGGCTTGCACTGACGAGTGACGACTATATTTTGCGTTTTAAGTTTTTGGATAAAATAATTTAAATATTAAAAAAATTAGCAATTATTTATGTTGGGTTATATCGTTACTGATAATCAACTTTTTAGATATTTACTTAATTGGGCCAAACACTTACTTATATTGTGTTATATTTTTAGCCGTAACTAAGCTTAGCGGAGATAATTATATATAATTCTTTTACATTATTAGTCCTAATCAACTTTTAAAATCGGGAGTTTTTTTTTTGTAATTTTTTTAACAACTACTTCCTAACACTTATTATTAAATTAGTGGTTGATGTTTAAATGCACTTTTTAGTTATAAAAAATGATAAATAAAAGAACTGAATTTTAAAACACATGATTAAAAAACTAATTTAATTATTTTATATAATAATATTATATTTGTTACTTATAATTTTGGGTTTCATGTCTTTGAGTACACGTTAAGACACACGACAACATAATTTTATAAAATCAGATCAAATAAACAAGAAATAATAACTTGATTCTTACGGTTTTATGAATAGCTATATTTTATTTTGAATTTTTAAAATGTAAATTAATTAACATTACGAATTAGAACGTAACTTATTGTCAATGATGAAATAATAAATAAAAATTGAAAGGTCAACCACGTAAAATTGACCAAATCCTTTATAAACAGAAAAGGATCTCAAATGAGAAAATATCAAGCGTCCCTACTACAATAATTGTTGTGCATATTTTTCTAAAGGATGTATAAGAACTTTTTAACATGCCCCCACGCGGATATCATTTTGACTCGGATGCTCTATAAGAACACGTGGTAGATAGATTTCATGTGTTCTTCACCAAACCCATGACTCAAAATCTATCTACCACGAGGTATCATTTGTGAAAAATGAGAAAATAATGCAGAATCACTATTCCTAAGCATGACTTTAGAAGCCTTGTAAATCATATAACAGGAGACATTTATTTATCAAATACAGCCTATTATACTTTCAAAAACCAGAGTTTAAAAGTGACAAATGTATCTTTAATTTGATTGGATTGATGACCGATTATTCAGCTACAAGAGGCTACACAAGTTACCCTCATTTCAAGCATAAAGTTTAGAACTTGTTTTTATTATTGGTTTTCTACAACTTATAAGCCAGTGTAATTATGCACTATCTTCTCCAGATGCTGGGATTGAACCATCAGAGATTGTTGACATATAGTTATTACCTTCATTGATGTCTTCTGCAAATGCAAACTCAGAAACCAAAGCCAAGTGATCGCTGCCCAATTTCTGTATAAACAATGAAAACACTAGTGTGAGACTGACTCTGATTTTTATACTTGTTAGGAAGCGTGTGTTGAAGATCAAATTCTGTGTGTAATATTGTCTAGCAAAACAAACTTGGGATTTTGATAACAACTGTTTTCTCATCATCACAAACCATTTTCGTATGGCTGTATGCAAAAATGGGAAAATGCTTTGATGAGAAAATCGCTTGGAGTTTTCGGCGCTTGTGTTTGTACAGTTGCTAGTTGGCCAACAATCTAGCAACAAATGTGAAACTTTTGTAAATTTGGAAATTTTGCTAAAATCTAGTTTTCTGCAGAAGTTAAACCTTTAGAATTCCCTAGAAGGTTATGATGCCATTCAACGCAAAGAACACTTTCATGAAGTTTCCAGAGCATGCAGTATGACATAGAAAACCCAACACATACCACTGTTCTTACCTTGCATGGAAGGCCACCTGTCCTTCTTAGGATATCAACTGGAAGAGTATCTAAAACTCTGGTAGGTATAAGACCATTAGAGTACCTGTATCAAGAAACAAATAATTTTAATGCCTCATTATTATCTTCATAGTTATATCACGACCAATAAGATCACTATTACAACTTGTCACGCAAGCTATTTACCATAAGTAGTCAACAGTTCCAAAAAATTTGGAGTGGTAGGAAGTAGCTAATGGTTCACCGTGTAAGTCCCTTGTTTTTCTAGAACCCTGAAAATGTCCAAAATATTCCTAGATTTCAATATTTAAGATATGATACTGTCCTGTCATATAGTAGAAAAGGAGAATCTATTTTACCTTCACTGAGGCATATGAGCTGTTAAGCTTCAGAGGATGCACAGCTAAATCACACTCAGCATTGCCAGTTGCGACTTTAACCTCTTCATTGGTCCAGGAATTCCAAAGAAAACTAAAATGAAGGGCACTAGAAATGTTATTTTTTTCATTGCAATACAAAGGAACAATATAGTCACACTATTGAAGATGAGGACATGCACAGAACTCGTTGATGAACTGGTAAGGAAACAACTTGAGTTTTGAGCGACAATTAGACATCAGATATGGGCACTCTAAGAAATAAAACTTTATATTAAGATTAATCAGCCGTAAAATCATAGAAAGAAAGAATGAAAAAATGAACACAAAATTTTTTGGAGATATTTTGGAAAACATGATAGTATTGGTTAGAAGTTCAAGTATTAGAGAACATCAAATTCTAATTGCGCCATAGCACTCACATCTTTAACATATAAACTTCTAATTTAGCAAGTTTGGACATTTCAGTATCCAGTGGAACTCAATTCCACAACAAATGCAAAGATAACCACACAAATGTACTTTCAATAGACATGGAAGTATTTCAATATTTTTATTTTTACACATTTGTAAAATCAAAGAAAGTCTTTATTTCTTATCAAGTGGGAAATTAAAAATAATTGTTACCACTAGTTTTAGATGTATGAAATATCCTCCCACACAAATCAGTTGATCTGAGTCCAAACCCCACTTAATAACTAAAATTTACAACCAAACTACAATTTAAAACATCAACTAAGAGAGCTATTGATGCATGAACTGATGGGAAAAAGAAAAGATATATCTGCTGTCACGAGGAGGAGAAAAGATACCTCTCCATCATAGCAAATGGATTACTCATTTCTTTTCTGCCCCCGAAGACTTGAGCAGGATGACAACTTCTCTGACCAGATAAGTCTCTTTTGTTATAAAACTTGATATTTAGCTGCAAATGGAAACAATATTCAATCTCAAGCAACATGATGGAGTAAATGTTAAGTATATGAAATGACTCATCAATACCATTCCTGCAGTTAAAAATGTGATTATATAACCTTTTTAATGTTCACATAGTAAACAAGTTGATGAATTTTACCTCGGATGATGATAGGAACTTGTAAATGGCACTCTGTCAATGAACAAGAAAAATAAACATATTTGTTACTCTAAGAAGCATAACATTCCAGAGCAATGACATAGAATCAATAGAGAAACAATTTAAATTACCAAACCTGAGGAGTGACATTGAAATCACCAGCAAGCACAACAGGGACATTACCCCATTTCTCTGCAATGATCTGTGCCCTCGAGGAAAGAAAACAAATCTAACAAGCCAAATAACTCATAATTAAACATGAGCAAACCTTGTACAAGTTTTAAATCTTAAGAAACAAGCTTTGTGACTAAGAATCCATAATGTAAGGTACTAACACTCTATACTCACAAAAGTAATTTCTGAATTGTTGCTCAGTCTGAAATAATGTCTTCCTAAACAAAATTCAACTAATATATATATATATATCCTCTCATTTGTTAAATCATGACGTTATCATTTCAGGATATAATGGGTGGTTCTTGGGAGATTATATAAAGTTGTATAGTAGTTGCACTTCAAAGAAATGCTTATAACACAGAACGCATAATTTTGAGAAAACTTTACTAGAGATTGAATCCAAACAATTATAGTGGCAGGCACTTCTCTCATAAGAAATGCATTCTAGTGTAAAAAGGCTTACCTGACCTAGTTTCACCTCCCCTCTGCTTGGGTTATAAAGCACATGGATATTGCCAATCACTACTCTCCTTGATTTTTCGCAGCATGTCTGCCTGTAAAAGGTGAAGTTAGACGTAGAGGATAAAGCTCTTAACAATATATTCCATTTGATTATGATTTCAATATTTCAGGTGCAATGCAGCCATAGATTACTTAGGCCGAAGATTCAGGCAGTACCTTGGTGATCAATGTTGAAAATGCACCTCTATAGTATAAAATAACTTAACATAAGTAAAACCATATGAGTCTCAAGTGTTAAACTAGTGCTTGCTCTCAAGTTCAAAGTATACGCGCAAACAATCATCTAGTACTAGTCACAAAGGTAAAATTCCAACCATAAAATAATGCTTCTAGACAACGCTTAGTTCTCTCGGTCTTGGCACAAAGGCATAAATATAATATCAGTACATAATAATTCACAGAAAATGTTTCAATCTACTACTCTTTTCTTAATACAGTAAATTTCAGATCCAAGATTCAAATACTCATAGAAATGAAGAACAATCGCAAATTGCATTTAATAATTTGCTACCTCAAAAGCAGAAAGCTGGGCAACATTATCACGAAGACCAAACTGCTTAAATTCAATACTAGCGTGCTCTAATAAACGAAACCTAACAAAACCAAGAAAAGAACATAAGAATTACTAGTCCAAATTGTTACAAATAACAGAAACAAGTGAACCACAAGATTCTCACTTATCAGCTTTCCAAAACATAGCACAACCATCAACATTATCTCCAGTGCGTCGCTGCCATTGCAAACATTTAACTTAGAACTTTCCTAAAGTAAACTCACACATCATATAAGCCAAAGGTAAATTAACCTTGTAAGAACCAACATATCCCGCTTTCTCCATAACATTCAAAAGATCAAAGTACCTGTCCACCTCCTAACATAAATTATATGAACACTCGTATAAGTTTCAAATTTCAATAATTTAAAATCTGAAGTAAGTAAATAAGAGAAACAGTATATGAGAAGAAAAGCTTACTTGCATACAGATAATATCCGGGTTCCATCCAATCAATTCTTTGCAAATTAACCTTTTGCGATGGTTCCATTTCATGTATTGGAAAGGAACATTTCGGTACAAATCTTTATGTTTGAAAGCATTTTTATCTCCCAATATGTTATACGATACAACTGTGAATCTCTCTACATCATAAAACAAGAACGTAGGGATATTACCTTCAAACAATTACACTAAATACGAGTTTTTTTGAAAAATAAAGAAAAGAAAAGAAAAGATATTACGTTGCGATGCAATTGGAAGAGGATCAGCGTCGATCCAGTGGCGGAGGATCTCCGGAGAAGCTTCATAGAACGGCTTACGTCGAAGAGGGTTGTACCATCGACGGTTGTAGGAATGAGTTGATGGCGATGATGATGTGGAATTTGATGGACCATTGGAATAGCTAGAAATGGTGTTAGCGGGTTTGCTGGAGGAGGAGAAGAAGATGAAGTGCCGGCACATGTAGCCGTAGGAGCCGTCGCTGGAGGTGGAAGTGGAGGTGGCAGTGGAGGTGGCCGCGGGAAGGATGCGGCCGAACCATGAAGAGGAAGTGGCGTCGAACGCCATTGATTGAAGGTTTGGTGTAATAACGACTCACAGAAACGTTTGGCGCCACATTTATTTCCGACAGTTTATCACTTTATCTACTCTTCACTTACGTCACTGAAGACTTTGTTCGACAAAAACAGTACGTTCTAATTCTTTAGAAAAAGAAAGATAAATTTCGATAATCACAAAATTTGGGAGGATTTAATTATGTTTCTGAAAATGGTTTTTTATTTTCTAAAATAAACATGATTTAAATAACCTTTTTTAGTTTATTAAATATTTGAGATATATTATATAAGAAAAAAAAAAACTATACAACTTGTTTCTAGCACTTTGAAAAGCATTTTCTTAACAAATTCATTTTTACTCTTTTTTAACTATTTTATTCCATTTATCGAAAATATCAAAATCAATTTAAGTGTTTCTAATTTCTTAAAAAATTCAAAAAAATTTCCTGCATTTTCTTAAAAAATTCATTTTGACTGTTTTTTAAATATTTTATTCATTTATAAAAATATCAAAAATTCATTCCAAATTTTTCTAATTTCTTAATAATGTGCATATTTATATTATTAATTAAAATCACCATTTCCGCGTAGTGGATGTTCATGGGTTCGACGTACGAAAGTTTATGAAATTACCGCAGTGGATGTTGATTGATTCCACAAGCTTAAAATCACCATTTTCTTGGAGAGGATGTTCATTGGTTCCACATAGAAAAGTGCCAGAAGTTACATTAGTGGATGTTGATTGATTCAACAAGCTGACTAAGAACAAAAACTTAAAATTCAAATTCACTTATTAGAATGGAATAGATTTAAAATTGAAAGTTGTAACAGATGAGTTGAATATTGTGACTTACAATCAAGTCGTTAAATGTCAAATTTAAGTGAAAACATAAAAATCCCCAATACAAATCAGAACTTGTTTAGCATTTTTACTGTAATGTTTCTTAAGTTAATAGAAGAGTTACAATCTCAAACATACCCTTTGTTTTATAATACCGGAATCGAGCACTTGAACCAGTAAAAGTAAACCGCAATAGTTCTTTTGTGATGCATAAAAACATTACATTTTTCAGTCATGAAGAAAATAATGGTTAAAAATTGCATAACACAGTTGAGGGGTGCTATTAAAGCATTATGCTACATGGGTCAAATAGTTTGGCACGGATAAGCTCATGTAAATGCTCTGTAAATGTCAAATGTGTGCGTAGACAGTGACCTAAAACCTAAATGAGCGAGAGTCCGCAAATCACCTCAAACGGATTAAATAGTTAATTTAACATAAAGAAGAAAATACAGAGGACTCGTTTGGGAAGTTCTTAAGAATTACAGGTCCCCTAGGATCATAATATATAGCATGAACGTACACAAACTCGCCTCTGATCATCAGGATGTATCTCAAGGGCATTTTCGTTGGATGTATGAAGCTCCATGCTCTTCATACCTGACAATTGCATAAGGCTTGTCATTCAGTGCCTTATAAGCTTTTTAACTTAGAAAATGGAAAAAGATTAATAATAAGACTAACTGGTCCATCGGGGCCGCATGCTTTTATTCAGTAATAAACTGCAATTGTGGATAAATACGAATGTAAAAGACAAAACTTACTCCGATTTTGAAAACCACATTTGCTGGAATGAACCGAGAGATGCCAATATACTTCCTCCTATCCATACACTGTTTCACACATCAATAGTAATATGTCAGTGGAAGAGTCAAGAGAGCACCATAATTGCTCATCAGCTGAATTTTGTCTGGTTGCCGTAAATTTATGAGTTATTAAAGAGTAACAAAATAATAGCTGCAACAAACACCTCAAGATATCATGTGTGTCAATTTTATTACTTACTATCAAGCAACAAAGGCCAGAGAAATTGGATCCACTGGCACTACAGTTGTGTGGTTAGTAAGTATAGTAAATGGTCTTGGGATCAATACAATGACAGATTCTTGGGATCTTCGTTCCCTTGCTTTAAGGCTAAGAATTTCCAAAACCACATAAATTGAACCCATTACCAATGTAGTCTTGGGATCAATAAGATGACATAAAGATATTCAGAATCTTATCACTTCTTTGTGAAGGCTAAATTCTTGGAATGTTTGTTACTGCTGGCTTCCATTTAAATCAAAATTAAAAAAACAACTTTTAGTAGAAACCATTAACTTTCTTCCTAATATTAAACATTTATGTGATTCTCACTACTTTGGCATTGCACCTCAATCCAAACATACCCTCAATATCTTTGGCTGCTTATGAAAATGCTGATGATTTAACCAAGTGCCTATGGAGATCGATTAGAGCTTGCTTTCCTGTGGTGTTGGGTTGTTTATCAGGAACCAGAGTCATTTCTCAATTTAACACAGGGATCATTTACCAAATTGCATTCCATCCTCCTCTACAATTCACACACACTTTTGTCATGAAAATATGTACATTTGTCATGAAGTTAATAAAAGGCAGTTTGTGGCTACAGTTCGACTTTTATATTAACAAACAAACAGAAATGAAAACAAAATGTCATGGTAAATGCAAGAAACCAAGTACATATAGATGAAACAAAATACCAACAGAAATAACCTCCTCCTACAGACATCTAAAGAGAACAGTCAAAAGGAGGGAGGGAGGGAGGGAGGTAGGGAGGTCCAACCTGAATCTCCTTTCTGTTACATTTCCACTTGACACTACTTTGACTCTAGCAGCTTGAGGAGACTCCTACAAAGTTGATGTATGATGATTAAGTCATCTTGTAAATAAAGGAAAATCCATTATTATTACAGAATGCATTTCAGTGATCAACCACAAGCCAGACTTGTGTCAGAACAGTTCTGCACAAAAACTTTTTACACAGCTCTCAAGTTCATTTGACTCATGCTCCCGGAGATGAGAAAGAGATGGATAGATTGTGAAAAAAAATGCTGATAAAAATTAAATACAAAAAGCCCATGAGGATAGATTGTGAAAACCAACCTTTAATTTCATTGAAAGTAGCATAAAACTTGATGTTAAGGAAAGGTTAAAACATTTGAGGAGAAAGAATTTTAAATGGAGGAGCTACAGTAAACGTTACCTCTAGCAAGTCTTTCTCAAGCCGTTCCTTTAACTGCTGCATTGATGCTGTGCCACCAGCAAGCTGTATTAAGAAGAAACACAGAAGGAACTACATCAGTTCCAAGAAGATCTAAGAAAAACATACACTGGTGATGCAAAACATGTCCTGCCAGTGTCATGTGCCTAACTGACTTTACATCTCTTATAGAAGGTCTCTCACTTACAAGACAATTGATGGTATATATGATCTCACGAGATCTAAGATGTAAGTGTACTTAAAAGTTTGGTCGCTGGATCCCTACGCAGGATTGCAAATCTAAGTTGGAATATTTATACTTTTTATGGGACCTTTTTTTTCTTGGTATCCGAAGATGCTAACTATCATTACAGAAACAAGGAGACTAAAAGATTTATCAATCAAATATCAGTGCCTTCCTTCACATTGCCTATGCACCCATCCATCATAGAATTACATATACATTATGTAATCTTGAATGAACGAAAGTAAATGGTTGAAAGTGAAACAGGAAACTATAGAAGTTGGACAACTTCAAAAAACAGCATTAACCATTAACCATATATTTCTAAACAATTCATAAGGATTCATGCTGATAAAGCTATTAAATATGAGCATTCGAAAATTAGATATGCCTACGTAAATCAGCATTACTTTCTCTTTAAAATTCCTATATACTATCATAATCCAGTGTACTTTTTCTAACCTGGTGGTTAGGATTTAACATACGTATTCATAATGTCAAGAATCTTACAAAAGTTAAGAGCAAGTGTAGTAGTAACCTCAAACTCCATTAATCCCATAATATGCCAACAAAGATTAAGATTTAAGTGCCCCATTTTTCTGAAACTGTTAAAAAAGTTTAATCGAATTTTTACTATAATAATGCTTGTTCCAACCCCTTGTGCTTATTATGGATGTATTCCCTATTGACATCAAAATTATCATCTATTTTCACACACCAGGCACAAGGCAATTCTGCAACCTATGGGCAGCATCTGCCAAGTTACAATAACAAGGGACTGTTTGCCTCAGACATTACATTTATATTTTCACCATCGATGTACAGAATAGTATAGTATGTGTCAATAACAAATTGCCCATGCAATAATATTGGACATAATAGACCAAGGCAGGCAGGCCAAGATAGCTGCTAACCTGCTAATTGCAGGTGCATTCAACGACTGAGAGAGAAATATTGACAATATTTAGGGCACTTATGATTATCAGGGATCAGTGGAGTGGACATATTTCAACATAGAAATTATGCAACAAAAAGAATCTACTAGACATCCATATTAGACCTGATTAAGCTATAAGTTGTTGATATCCTAGGTCTTCCAGGAAAAAGAGTAGGAAATCACATAACTAAGATATCTAACAAAATGACATTTTGGGCACATATGATTATTAGTGAGCTGAGAGATATTTCAACATTAAAATTATGCAACAAAAGAATCTAGTAAACATCTATATTAGACCTGTTTAAGCTACAAGCTTTAACTTCCTAACTCTTTTGGGGAAAATAAGTAGGAAATCACATAGTTAAGATATTTATAAACAAAATCTTATAGATTTACCAGTATACTGCTGAACAATTCTCTCCGGATATCCACATCACACTTATTAATGCTCTCTATAACCTGCAAAATTTGACAAAACATGGCAACATAACAATTAACATCAATAGTTAAGGACAATAAGTAGGGAAGTAAATATTCAAAAATTTACCATTTGTGGTAGCCCACGAACAGGAATATTCTCTGCCATGTTCTCCATACCAGGAATTGTCTGATAAACAAACAAAATTAGAAATATTTGAAAACACCCTCAAAATGTTGATGATAAACAACGAGTACCTATGAAATATTGCACACTACATTGAGAATTTCAAGTCCAACGAAATCAAATTATCCAGAAGTAACCAATAACTGAGGTGGTAATGGAATAAAACAGACTGATGGGGTAAGAGTAGTAAATCAAATAATAATTCGTGCCTACTTCTGTCTGCAGTCCATTTTCAAAACGAGAGTCCAAGTTCTACAAACACCAAAACTGAAAACAACACTGCACAACTCAACTGATTAAGTGAAGAATAATAGAAACTATGGTTATTTTCAAAACCAAAGTTCAAGCTCTAGAAACATCAAAATCAAAAACAATACTCCACCCTAGACGATTAACATCCAACCAAGACAAAATGCAAGTTCAAGCACAATTAATAAGCTATCCTGACACTACTTCTCAAGTTGGTAAGTATGCATTTTTCTTTCACAAACACCTAAAGAAGAAGCCAAGATACGAGTTTCTAGGCAAGTGACAAAGAAAACAAGACCCTTAATTTCAGAATGAGCTCTTTGAAAGGACAAAAAAAAAAAAGGCTGCAGCCAAGTTATCACTGGATTATAACTCAAAACCATGAGGTGTGGATTGGCAAAACAAAAAGAAAGGGATTGCATTGGAATATTATCACAAAACATCTTAAATAGGAGAAGGAAAAGGAAATAGCATGCCATAAGTTCTTGAGCCACTCACCTGTACTAAGGATGGATTGAACAGAACATCAGGGATCTTAAATCTGTCAGCTCCAATTTCGATTGTTCTGTGTTTTGAAAAATAATGGTATCAACTGAAAATTATTGCTTCTTCATAAACAGCAATGAGAACCAAAGCCAAATGATACAACAGGGTTGCACTTCTACATATCTCATGTATACATTAAAAGGTAAAAGAGAGATACAAAAAGCAGCATAAATAACACCTAATCATCATATAGAAATTAAACTTGGCTAATAAAATTGCAAGGGACTTACTGGCCATCAGGGAGCTCATAGGGGGTCATAGGAATGTTTGAATATGCAGTTTCTGTAAAGAAAAATTTTCATATCAGAATGCTTAGTATCAGCAGAACTTTCAAACCTTTGCAGATAAGAAGAGGTGTGCAAACATTTGATAAAGCCATTGATAAATAATTTCAAAGATACAACAGATCAGCTTAACAGGAGATTAGGCTGTTTGAGAACCAACATGCAGTAATTAAACCTGAAAATTCGAAACTTTATCATTTTATGCACATTCAATAATGTTTTTGTTTCTAGCTTTTAGAATTTAAGCGTGTTCACTAATAAATCATAATTTGGAAAGAAAAATGCTGACCACTAGGTAAGGTGTTCTTAATATCAAACACTGAATATTTAAGATTTTTATTTTCCTTCTGGTTTTGTTCCTTTTCCATGTAGTATAAACAATTGGCAAACTATTACTGTCAGTTATCCCAAAATCAGGCATCCATAACTAATTTTGAAGGCCAGAACTATGGGCAAAAAATAAGTACACAAATGGTTGAAAATAGAACAGATGGAAGGACACACACCATCATAGGGAGTATCTGGAGCTCGACATACGCATTCCTTAATATCACTTGCAATCACCCTCTGTTGCAAAATTAAAGTCAACAATATGAAACAGATGTTTCCAAGTAACACCATAGTCAATCACAGACCTGGGAGTATAGTTTGTAGCTTTCTGTTGTGTTTGGAAAATCAACATCCACTGTCTGTGAGATTGGGCAAAATCAAAGAACTGTCAAATAAAATGAAAACAAGAACAATGCATATAATTACACTAACAAAAGACAGAAGTCAATTAAGGAAAGTCAACTTAGGAAACAACAAAGAGCAAACAATAGTTTCTTCAAATAATGAGGACAAAAGTAACAGTCTCAAGAATGAAGACATGCAACACACTTTTTATGTTAAAAGAAGAATGTAATAAGCTCACTGCAAAAGTGACAACTACTGCTATCGAATGCCACTTCATCTCATTCACTAAGTAAACAGTAATGCACAAACTAAAAACTGCCTGTGGAACAGAACACCCTCTCATATGCTTGTCCACTCCCTTATATCATGTAGTCCTTGACATAATTAAATCAGTTACTTCCGTTGTGAATTTTTCTGACAGGAAAAATATCCAGTGACATCGGAATAATACCTGAAACTCGCCCGGTCGTATCTCGTTCCTCTTGAAAGAATATCTAGGTTTTATCTGCAAAAACCATGAAAACAACATTTGCAAAGAAAACAATTCATATCTCTATACGACAACAAGTTTCCTCTAAAAGAAGAAAACTCAAGTGATCAAGTCACTTACTGTGACACCTTTGCTCTCCAGGCTTTTCATCAAGCAATTAGTAAGAAATTCTCCTCCAATAGGAGAATTCATAACTGCCTTATATTGCAAAAAGGATAACAGGGAAAGAGAACACTGGTCAGTCTATAACAAGAAAAAGAACGATGATGAGATAACTTTACATTGCACAAAAAGTGTCAGCAAAACTTAGAAACTCTCAAAAACCCGTATATAATTTTCATGTGAAATGACAGATGAAATTTGCTTCCTTAGGCATCAGACTTCTAGATTAAGAGAAATAATAGGAATTATCAAACAATAAAAACATTCTGGCTCACATTCATGAGAAACTAGCTTATAAGTGACATACTGGCATACATGATCAAAAAATATTTCCCAGAGAGGAAAAAGAACTTTCAGATAAGCTTCATGGAACTTGAACAAAAATATGAAATTACAGGTTCAGCTTCATTCACAACCCAGACAAAAGAAAATGAAAAACAAAAATGGTGGCCAAAATTTTCCTCATCAAAATATGCTATGCAAGTGGTAGCATAAGGATAGACACTTATACATATAGAGGAAAAAATGGACGTGTTATAATAAGATAACTGCTTAGCTAGTCCCCTGTACACAGTAATTACAAAGCAAAATAACTTTTGAAGAACATAATTAGAAAAATACCTTTTGAAGAACATAGCCATCATGAACTGGGGCCACTGTAGTTGATCCTCCACCACTGAGAAAGTTTTTTATAGTGAATAATATTATTCATCAGTATTAGCATAAATAAACTTAGTAACATGGCAAAACTAAATATAATATACATTGGCAAATTATCTTGCAAATAGAAGTATTCTATGATAAATGCTCTGTTCAAGGTTATAGTGTAGAAACTAAGGAAATAATGAGATTTCATGAACTGGTTTCTAAATAATATTTAGAAGAAGAAAGTGAGTGAGAAAATAATGCCAAGATGAAACTGAATGCTTATTCCAATAAACTGTCCAGATAGCCAGATTTTAGTCAACAATATAAATATTATCATATTGACCAGCCACTACTGAAACAGAAGGAGATGAAGGCACTGTGATAGGCTGTCAACATGAATACAAATATTTAGATTGCCTAAACTATGATCCCTGCAGACAAGATGATTGGCACACTCAGACTATAAGGTTAAAAACAGTGTTAGTATTCTAATTTGAGCATGCCTATGAAAAATGAACAACATGCCCAGATACACATGGAAATGTAAGAAAAATCCAATCCCTGGACTCACAGTTGTGTAGTTATATGCCCTTTTTCTTTGTATTGATAAGCAACCAGGTGAAATCTTTTATCTCAAGAGGTTTCTTGTCTTAGATACATGCAATAGATACAATGTAGAAAGCAGCTAATTAAAACTAAAGGCAACAGTAAAAATAGAGTAGAGCACCATGAGTAAAATTAGAAAAAGGTGAAGTATACCAATCAACAACCAGCGAAGTTGCACGCCCTAATGCAAAAGATGTAAGAACCTGGCATAAAAAGTAATTATATATATCACTATCACGCATCAACACAAGCCAAATATCTTTACAGAAAATGGAAACAGAAACTCAATGTGAATGGCAACTCTCTAGTTGGACAAAAGGTTTTGCCACAAGCTGTCAGATAGGATGGGCCAGAGGCATACAGCATTCTTGGCCAAGAATAAGGCTGGTACTTTGTATTTTTCGAACATAAGCTCTGCTGTCCTGTCAAATACATAGCACGTCAAATTCTATTGCAAGATGCACAATCAATATGCAACAAACCATAATATAAATACTACAAATGTGTGACTAGTTAAACATGCTGATTGGGTCTCATAAAAATATCTTTTAATCATGAAACTTGAAAAATACAATATATAAAGCAAATATGCTACGTATAAGAGATCATGGCAAAACATCAATTCATAGACAAGATATTATTAATCAAACTTTAGATATATCAAAAATATGATAACATATTCTTATCATCCCAGAAAACCAGGCCGTGTTGAGTAGATATGCTACAGCATAATTTTCTCAATGGAAAAGGATACAAGTAAAAAAAATTTTAAAAGCCTATAAGACAGAAAATAGATCATATTTTGCATCAAGAACCACCATTGTTCATTAACACTGCAAAAACAAGATTTCTTTTACTTTTTTGCTAAATTCGTTATAATTATTTTTCTACAGAAATTAACATGACAAGACTTATGCAAATAAGAATGTAGACCGAAACATGGCCCTCAGAGTAACTCCTTTTGCATCAAGTAGAATCCAATAATTTGTACTATTTGCAGTATGAGTTAACAAAGGCCAAAGGTGATATCACAAAATACAAAGTTCCTAAAACAATTAATGTTCATAGAAGAAAATTGTCCAGCATCATTTACATTCATGCTTTACTTTTGAATATTTATATATTTATAATTAATAAATATTAACTTAATTTCACTAAATTTCACTAAAGGTCATCATGAAGGTAGATATAAAACTCCAAAGGGAGAATTTTCGTAGCTATAAAACTTTGCTCAATCACAAAAGAAAAACAACACAAACTATTAAATCATCACCCTAGACAAGTCTTGCTTCTCTTAGATAGGATAAGACCATAAATACAGCCTAAAAGGACAAAGGAATTGCATACATTGAAACTTAAAATGAACACTACCATTAATGGAGTAACATAAATAAAAATTGTTTGTAACATCTACATCTATAACATTGGTTACAAGTCTAATACATCAAACAACACAAGCCACACTTCAATCATAAAGATAACAATTTCTAGCAAATACTGGAAGGAGGATAATTTTACTTATTTATACTTTATACATAAGTTCACAGTAGCAATTCACCTTTCTCTCTGTTGCTGAGTGTTTGAAGATGGTTCTGCAAGTAGCATTGGATGCTCTTTGGGATCAATTAATAAACATTCCCTAAAATAGGAACATCAATTTACATCCAATTGTTACAAAACAATTGATGAGAGAAATTAATCGAAGCAGCCATTTTAAAACACAAAACTAACAATCAACAATCACCTGAAAGCATGGTCCCATATGCTATCAACAATATCCCAGTCAACAACTACTCCATCCTTTAAGGGTGATAGCACCTGATAACACAGCAATATAACTAATTCAAATATTCAAATTAAACTGCCTAGCTGAATAAAGGCACATAACTAACAAACTAACCTCCATATGATCACGGCGAAACCCTAAGGCTTGAGTTCCTACATATAACTTGCGTTTTCCTTTCCCTTTGTTAGAATCAACATTGTTCTTAGAATCTATACCAGAACCAGAAGTCTTTTCAGCATTTGCAGAATCATCAATATCCATTTGATCAATTGCTCCAACAACCTTAAGCAAAATCAAGATAAATTCAAATTACAATACAATTGTTTTTGAAAACATAAGAGAAATAGAAAGAAAATGACCAGATAGCTCCTACCATACAACAAATATCACAAGTCTTCAAAGGAACTAAACTGGTTATTATCATACTTTGTGAAACTCAAAACCCAACCGATTATTATGCCTGCCGGCTCAGTTCAGATAAATTACAAAAAAAAAAAAAGCTTTTTTGAGATTAAGAAACAGGTAGGAGTGACTTCTATACTTCGAGTTGACGGCTTGTGTAGAAAGAGCAGTAGTTTTAAGCGCTATACAAGTGCTTTCACCAAAAAAAACAGTTTTTATTCAAAAGAAGTTCCTATATAAGCACTTCCACAGGCAGCCAACATCTCAAATTCTCAAATTTTTTATAATATCAACTTCATCCGGAAACAGAAGACTGCCAAAACTTGACAATGTCGCTAAAATCCATGTCAAAAGAGAACGATACCTCAAAATTGAGGTCAAATAAGACCGCATTGTGGTCAAAAAATGATATTGTAAAGTAAAAGAGGGAGAAGTAACAGTAGAATTACCGAAGGAAAGACGGCCTTCGGTGCATCTTCACCAGCATAACCAGCTTTGCAAGTGTGAGAGCCCAAGTCAATAACTATAGCTGATACTTCATCTGCGTAACGCACAAAGAACAAAAAAATAAGCGAAAATCGGAAAAAAAAAAAAAGAGGCAAGCACTTCTAGTTTTTGCCCAGAAAGTTCGACAGCATTGAAGCTAGAGTGGGAACTCACCGCCTCCGTACATGATTGTAGCTTCGGACAGAGCGAAAGAGAGTGTTCGAATTTGCAGAGGATATTGTGGAATTTTGGTTAGGGTTTTAGAATATGTTCCAACCGCCGAGAGACGACGGGCTTAGGCCTTTCGATTTCTGCTCGAATCCCCTTCTCTTTTTCTTCCGGAGGTTTTATACACCCCTGTAAGTTGACTTATTTTCACAATATTCCAGAAACTTTCACAACGTGTCATACACCCCCTACAGTTTTCAACATAGTTGTCCCATTAGTTTATTATAAACAGATTGTAGCAATTTTATTATTTTGCTTCTTTTATTTTTATTAAAAAGTTTAGATTTTTTATGTAAGTTATAAGTTAGTATATTTATATCAAATACATATGGACAAACATTTTGATCATCAATTTTCATTCATCACTATATATATGTTGCATTATTACAATAATCAATAATAAAATTTATCAATTTTAAAAGTCACGACATTTTTTAAAATAAAATTTATCAAACATTTAAATAATTAATTTTACAGTTGATTATTTATATATCATATTAGAAACAGATAATTTTATAATTTACATCAATCCTAAATTAGCCTTAAAACAATTACTGAAATTTCATCTAAGAACTAATATTTTGTCAATAACATGCAAGTATAATGATATTTTTGGTATTTTACATTTTTTTTTTAATTTTGGCCATTTTACATTAGTCCAAATAAAATAAGAAAATTATCATCTACCAAGTGCTTAACTTTTTCGTTAATGTCTTGTGACTATATTATGTTTTAAAATTATCTTGTACCTATAATAATTATAAAAAATAATTATTATCTAAAATTAAACTCATAAATCATTATCTAAGATTTTGAAAGTTTTATAAGTAACTATTTTTTAAAAAAATTTCTTAAAATTTTTAAATTTTGTGTTAGATGTCAAAAATTTTAATATTTCAAGTTTTACATCAGAGTTTTTATTTTTATATAAAATATTTTAAGTCTTACATTGTAACACGGGCAGAGTCTATTATAGGGTTTGGAAAAGGCCGATTCTTGAAAAAAAAATTAACAAAATAAGCATATTTTTATAATTTTTACCTTTTAAAATAAATTTGTATATTTAACTCTTATAGATTTAATTGTATATATTCAATATATTATAGCAAAATCCCTCAAACTTAACAATAGAATTACTGTATTTATATCTTAATATAATAAATTAAAAGGTTTGACTAATTTGCTTGAAAATTTTGGAATGATTGATATTACATTAATTTACTATTTCTTTTAATTACTTGATTTCAAGACTTGTAAGTATTAAAATGCTATTTCTTTTTAGAAAATTGAGAAGGTTTTTTTATACTTTTTTTGGATTACAAGTCATATCGTTTTAACAAATAGTGTAATGGCATCGGAAATAAATTATATATGAGACAATTTTCTGACTACAAAATATCATTTTAAAAAAATATGAAACATTTCTTAATATATTTTATTTTTAATATGTGACATTCAATGTAAAAAATGATAAATAAATAAATATATATATCTATCAAAAACACCGATTTCAACACTTATATGTCAATAATTTTTTTATTGTGTTTTTGAATTCAAAATTACAAAAGATTTTAACTAAATGAAAAATAAGTTTAGAATGTGGGTGCCATTTTTGTAAAATTATAATTTATTGCAAGGAAGATATTAGAAATAATTAGGATAAAGGACTTATAAATCTCTAAGATTTGAGTTATTGAATTAATTAGGCCTAATAATTTAAAAAATATTTATTAAAATCCTAATTTATTAAAAAGTGATGATTATACCCCTACTAATAATAACTATTTAACAAAAATAAGTATTAAATATTTAAAATTTAATAAATATAATATATTTATTAAAATACATTAATAATATAAATAACAATACTATTTTTTAGCATATTAATAATGTAATATTTTATTAATTATTATAAATTTATTTATTTTAATAAATTATATTTTTTATTACAATGTACATATTTTAGCTATATATAAATGTATTTTATTTGAATTATAATATAATCATAAGTATTATAATATATATTTTTCTAAATTATTTTTTATTTATTTTCTAATACATGATTAATATTAAATTGTAAATATTATAGAATTTAGTTTATTTCATTATCAATATGTTATAAAATAATACCTATCATTATTATTATATTTATTTGTCGTTAAGAGTTTTAAAATAATTTTTTTATTTAACTACCATTAAATAAAGAAATAATCATTATTTTTTAATAAATTAGATTTTGAAAGATATTTTTAAAATTATAAAAACTAGTGAGTCCAATAAATTAAATTTTATTGACCGTCCAATAAACTAAATTTTATTGACCGTTCAAGGTAATTGAAAAATCTTCTTCACTAAATCAGACGCTCAATTTCTTGAATTTTAAATTATTACATCATATTTATTTATTTAGTTGAATATTAACACATTTATTAGAAATTTACATGGTATTTTTTGAAAAATTCTGCCTTTAAATTTACATTTTTTTACTTCCAATAATAAAAATGGAGAAATATAAAATTTTATTTTTTTATTATGATCTCATTTATAATGATTGATCAAAAATTAAAAAAAAAAAAACCTATATAAATGATTACATTAATTATCAAATTTCCATCTACCCCATAGATATTATTTTTCTGAGTTTTAATTAATGAGGCTGGTGGCTGATGTACCGTGACCTAACCTCCTGAAGAAAAGCAATCTATAACCTAAATAGAGTCTACCCTCGGAAGGGATGAAAATTTTTTTATTATAATGCAGGCAAATTTTAAAAGTCAGAATCCTAAACTCTATATTCTTTAATATTCACAAAAATTACTATATTTTTAATAGTATTTTAAGAATAACAAGAAGAATAATATTTTTAATAGTTTTTTTTTTTTATAATCATTGACATAAAATACGCTTTCTAAAAACGATTTTCAACATATTATATGAAATATCACATAATCAAAATAAATCTTTTATAACGTTACATGTGGTTAATTGTCAACCATCCTTTAATTGGGTGGGTGAGGGTTCAAATCCTCTTGTCAGTAATGTAGAAGTCAATTTTCTTTTAATAAAAAATAAATAGGGAAAAATTTTTAAGAGATGATCTAACTGTGAATTATATTTTAAATTAGTTTATTTTTTAAAATTCTTTTAGATTGAAGCGAAAATTTTGTCCCCAAAAGATCAAACTTTTATTTCCATTATTACTCAGAATTCAAAATATCTTGAAAACATCCTATGTATCTCAAACAACCTAAACTACGCAAGGCTAAATCAATTTATTTGTCTCGTTTGTAATAATTAAAATGATAATAAAAATAATAAATGTTTTTATAATTAATAAAATTTAAATTTAAAAAGATAAAAATAAGAATTTTGGTAATAAATACGTGGCAATGGTATATGCCATTACTAGTAATAAAACCGCGCGGGGAGCCTCATTGTTAGGTGTTTCCAGATCGTTTCCCACTTAATGCTTTAAAACCTTTCTTTTTCTCCGTCTTATCTCCCAACAAGACTGACGTCGTGAGCCTCTCTTATTGTTCTTCCTGTTGTTTCCACTCTCTTTCTCTCTTTTTTAAATAAAGCCAAGAACCTCCCATTCATACACTCGTTCTGAGTTCATTCTTGGTTTCCTTTTCTCTGCAACAAAGATGGCTGCTTCTAAGCTATTTTTTCTCTTCTCCACTCTCCTTTTATTCTCTGTTTTCACTTCCACATTTTCTCGCAGCTTGTTAGAAACCACTACGACGGTTCTTGATGTTTCTTCTGCTCTTCAACAGACCCAAGAAATTCTCTCTTTTGACCCAGAAATTGTTAAGCCATTTGCTACTGAAACCATTACGGAGTCTCATTTTAACTCTTCTTCTTCGTTTTCCTTGCCACTTCACTCTCGGGAACTCCTACGTATAGTCCAACATGAGGACTACAAATCCCTTATCCTGTCTCGTCTCGACCGTGACTCGGCTCGAGTTAACTCCCTTGTTACTAAACTTCAACTGGCTGTCAACAACGTAGACAAGCAGCTGCTGAAGCCCGTCGATACCCAGATCCTGCCCGAGGACTTAGCCACTCCTGTTGTGTCCGGGGCCAGCCAAGGTAGCGGCGAGTACTTCTCTCGGGTTGGGGTCGGTTCGCCGCCGAAACAATTTTCCATGGTGCTCGACACTGGCAGTGACATTAACTGGCTTCAGTGTCAACCTTGCACGGACTGTTATCAACAATCCGATCCGATTTACGACCCGAGAGCTTCGTCGACTTACAGGCCTCTCCCGTGTAACGCTCCTCAGTGTGGATCTCTCGACGTGTCCGCTTGTCGTGCTAACAGGTGCCTCTATCAAGTGTCGTACGGTGACGGGTCTTACACCGTTGGTGATTTCGTGACGGATACGGTGTCGTTTGGGAACAGTGGGGCCGTGAACGGCGTTGCTTTGGGCTGTGGTCATGATAATGAAGGGCTGTTCGTTGGATCTGCTGGATTGCTAGGACTAGGTGGCGGCTCGCTCTCTCTTACTAATCAGATTAAAGCGACGTCGTTTGCTTACTGTTTGGTGGACCGTGATTCAACCAAATCTGGTACTCTCGAGTTCAACTCAGCGCAAGCCGGTGACTTGGTGACCGCTCCCCTGATTAGAAGCAAAAAAATCGATACTTTTTATTACGTGGGGCTAACTGGGTTCAGCGTCGGTGGCCATGTGGTTCAAATCCCACCGTCGCTTTTCCAAATGGACGATTCGGGAGACGGTGGAATCATTGTTGATTGTGGGACCGCCATAACTCGGCTGCAGACACAGGCTTATAACTCGCTCCGTGACTCTTTCGTGAAGCTGACCTCTAGCTTGAAATCCGCCAGCGGTGTCGCTTTGTTCGACACGTGTTATGATTTCTCCGGATTACCCAGCGTGAAAGTCCCGACGTTGTCGCTTCAATTCGCGGGAGGAAAATCACTGGATTTGCCTGCGAAAAATTATTTGATTCCAGTAGATTCAGACGGTACTTTCTGCTTCGCATTCGCTCCAACGACGTCTTCTATGTCAATCATCGGGAATGTGCAGCAGCAGGGAACACGTGTCAGCTTCGATTTGGCAAAAAACCGTGTGGGGTTCTCTCCCAATAAATGTTAGGCAGTCATCGGAAACTGATATATTTACCTTATTACCCCTGGTAATTGGTAAAAGGAAGTGTTTCACGCATAGGTTAGGTGAAATTCTTATAGCAGTTTTAATGGTCCGCTGGTTAGGAGGTTGGACATGAAATGTTCTTACTAGTAGCAGTAGAGCGGTGGATGAAAGTGGGATCCACCTCAATAAATCTCGCAATTTAGGTGCTTTTTAGCTGGTGCATTTATCAATCATAAATTTGAGTTAGACCGGTGTGAGTGGTATGTATAGTAAATTGTATGTTGCTGAAGGGCAAACATAGGATATAAAAAGTGTTAAATTGGAAAATGTCATGTCAAGTTACGTTTTGTTTGATTGCTTGTGATTTAAAGGTTTGCATGTAAGACACGTGGCATATAAAAATCTAAACGGTGTAGTTGGATTTTTGTGATATGAAATATGATCTTCTACATCTTCTGCCCTCAGTCACGGACAGTTGGTTGGATGATTTATAATTGTTTTCCCCTTTTATTTTTTAAATATATTAGCTCCATGGTATTGCGTGGGCCAGGACAATAATGATTTGAAATAGGAATTGGATTTAAACGGGGGCCACAGTGGGAGGGAAGTGAAGGGAGTCGTGTTGTAGTAGTGGAGATGAAAAGAGATGGAATAGAATCCCACATGTGTAGGGCCCCACATGAGAAGTGGATTGGTCGTTTAAGACAACCTAGTTTATTGAATAAAAAATCATGTTGCCCGACACATACATACAAGCAGTGAGACTGACCCCACTTTGTCCGTGATTGCCGGCAGGTTTTCATTTTTAGTGTTTGTTCTCTTTTATTATTATTATTTTTTTTTTTTTAATTTTTATTTTGTCACTCGCTAAGTAACAACCTTTCCATGCACGATTCAAATAAATAATCGTACGGCTTAAAATAATAGTATTTGTACTAGAATTATTTTATATTAATAAACTTCAAAATTAATTAAAAAAATTTGAATAATACAATTTTAATACGACCAGTCAAAATAACATATTGATCGGCAGGTCTAAAATTTTTTGAAATTAGTAACATTTAGTAGAGTTTAGACCAAATAAATGTCAAATTTATGGTATTTTATCTTTTGACATGTGATATATATATATTGGTTGGGATAAGTTTAAGACAAAGTCGCTAATCTAATTCCAATATCACATGGTATCACGCAGGAACATTAATCGATTCACGGGTCTAAAACTATTACTTGTTAGTGACATTTGAGAAATGGGCACAAAGACAATAGGCTATTTTTTTTTTTTTTAAATTTTGTTCTTAAATCTCATATGATCATAAATTATTGCCGTTGGGTAGGTAACACGTCCAAAGGCCATCATAGGTTAGGTTTAGCGTTATGGACAAATCAAGAATGGGACCAATGCTTTTAGACGTTAGATCGATTGAGGACAAAAGCGTAATTTGCTTTTCTTATCTACGTATCATTACTGTCTAAAACATGTATTTCAAACAATAATGAGAGAGAGCGAAATGAGTAAGACAAGACCGAACTTGCTCATGGAACATGTTTCCACTGTAATTGATATAGCAATTTTAATTTAAATAATGTTTGGATACAATTTTAATAATATCGGTGAATAAAAATATTAAATTAATAAAAATAATTGAATTTCATTGCCACGTCAATTTGCATCTTTTATAATTTTTACGCAATACTTAGGATTATGAATAAGTATTAATATAGTGTTATAAAATTTTCTTTTTAAATGTGAACCAATTTTTTTTTTTTTTAGCTATACCATGTGTTGCATTGGAAGTTCTAATTTTTTTACTATTTTAATAGATTTTAATTAGACCAATAAAATTCACAAATTTAATTAATTTTATCTGAGAATATTTTCTACGAAAACATGTAACAATTTTTTTTTTGGTCAAATAATTAAATTTTAGATTAATCCCTATAATGTTATATTATTATTATAATAGAATTAAGCTTTGAGATTAAAAAAATAACTTGTAGATCCATTAATTAATTATTGTGATGCAAAAGCATTGGCATGTTGGGTTGTAATGTTTGTGGGAGGTGAAGTGAACATGACGTGGAAGTGCAAGGGATCTCTTTGGAATCATGTAAGTACAACCTTATCAGTGGATTATTTATTTATTTATTAATTCAAATTAACTTTTAATTAAAGTTAATTAATTAAGCCATATCGACGAAGATTCTCAAAATTATTATATATATTAAGTGTACCGACAAATTGCCTCGTTTGATTATCAAAATAATTTATTTTTCTTAATGCATGTTATTATTTTTAGGCAATAATAATTATAATAATAAAAATCCTCACTTGTAAGGAATCAACCCATTACAATTGTGCTTGCAAACTAGACTACCACATAACGCTATCGTCCAAACGTTATATGGTAACCATATTTTTCATCTTTTATTTTTTGACCACCAACAATTCAAATTCGATAATGATCGTAAATATATTACCGAAACAAAGCTTTCAACAATATCAACATTAACTTTATTGTAAGATGAAATAAAGATGATTGATGGAGATGGAAGATGGAAATTGTCGGTAATTTCTCTTACCCTCTTTTAGTCTTTTTGTTTCTTTAACTTACTAAAGTGTTGATTGGAAACAAAAACATCATTATGCTGATTAGTCGTGGTCAACAAATTATAGTTAATGATAAAATGAGGAGAACCCTTTGAAAGTTGAATAGAATTTATAGTTCAAGCCTTGAAAAAGATTAGATAGCACAATTCTAACAGTACCATTCAATAAATATATATTATTTATTTTTAATTTTTTATTACTATTATCACTTTTGTATAATAACTTTTAAAATAATTATTTATTGCACTAAAAATATATACGATGAACAAATTCATCAGTTTTTTTTAATATTATACCAGTTGAGGTATTATTACGTTACTTCCCTGAGATTTAACATAATATCATTTAAAAAGTATTTTTACAAAAATAATTACTTACAACCCCTATTTTATTTTACTGATAAAACAATTTAATAGAGTTAAAGGGTAGAATTATAAATTTATTGAATTATTTTAAATTTATTTTAAAATAATAACATTTTTGATCCCTAAACTTTAGATAAACAATAAGTCAGAACATAATTTATTTGATTTTAATAAATTAGTCCATATTGTTATTACAAAATTAGATGGTATTAAAATTAAGAACAGAAATAAAAGTTGACCATTAAGATTTTACCTTTAACAAATTGACAAACAGTATTACTAAATTAACTTAAAAAATTTATATCATATTAAAATTCTAGAGAACACGGATAATTCTAACAATGAAAAATTAATATCATAATAAAACTTTAGAAAATGCGGATAATTCTAACAATGTAAAATTTTAATTTAATAATTATAACAATCCATAAAATTATAAAAAGCTTAATAAAAATTTATTAAAACTTCCTACAATCAAAATTAAATGCTAAAAAATAAAGTCTAAAAAGTTTACAAATATTAGTAAAATTTCAAAAGAAAAGAACTAATTAATAAGAACAATAAATAATACAAACTAAATTTTCAAGCAAATTAATGTAATGAATTGTTATATATGAATAACAATAATATGCACATAAATATGTATAATATTTTCAAAAATTAATTGATCTAATTAATTATTTTTCAAATTGAAGATAAAATTTAATATATTACGTGTAATGCAAACATATAATTGCAAATTTAAAATTAATTAATGAAAAATTTTCACTATTTAAAAGTATTTTTAGTAGTATTAAAAATTTAAAATCTATGACTTAAGCTTAAGAGTAAAAATAAATTAAAGATAAGGTTAAAAATCAGGATATAACTTAAAGTCTATTGTATTTTGTTTTTTTAAGCATAAAATAACATTATTTTGATAATAAAATTTACAAAAAATAGTAAAACAACTATTCTATGCAGATATAGGTAAATATTTTACAATATATGTATCCGTATTATATTCTAAATATATATTATACACTCTTACTATATTTGTATCATATATAATTTTACATTTGCTATATACTTACTATCAAGATAAAATACAAATAGATATATTAATAGATTCTACAATTTATGTGATTTTAAATGATTTTATATATCTCTTTTATGCTTATTCAAAATAATGTAAGGAGGTTTTTTAGATTCTTATTTATTTAATTAGGGTAAATAGATAATTGTATAGAATTTTATTATTAGTTTGGATGATAGGGATTAATTTGTTAACATCTATATATCAGTTATAATTTGTTATTTTATTAAAGTTTAGGGGCTATAATATTATTATCTTGTTTGAGTTATTGAGGATAGATTTGCAATTGTAACAAATTCTATTAAAGTAAGGTAGTAAGTGATCATTTTTATAAAATGTTTTCCAAATAATATTATGCCAAACTTTAAGGGAGGAATGTGATAATACATTTATATAATTATATATACAATTTATCGATACTTATATAAAAGATCTTACAGAAGTTGAGAGTTGATATTATTGTAAGTTTGATGCCGTCTCTAAAAATTTATACTTAATTTAAGTAAAATTTGTCTCTAATTTAGAAAATGTCTATTTTTACGTGACTGTAAAGATTGAAATCCTTTAAATATATATGTTACCATTAAATTATTAGTTAATAACTTGATTGGTCAATTTTATTTAAAATTTTCTTCATAACAATAATTTATTAATTTTCTGTAAATCACTTACACTATTAGTCATGTGTGACCACAAACAATACTTTTTAGGACACAAATCTTGAAGTTGGAATGAAATTGAAGATATTTAAAGTCAAAAGGGAAGTAAGTCATCTTAAAGCTTAAAAAGTAGGCGAGCTTCTCGAAGACTATTTGTTATGACTTCAACTACACAAAATTGTAATTGTAATTGGACCCTTATCATATGTTATGCCTTCAATCAAGCCCTCATCCTAGAATGATTTCGATTACCTTTGTCATAGCTTTCCATTTTCTACACACTTTTCACCCTAAAATCACAAATTGTCTAAGCAAATAGTCAAACACTCACACATACACACATATAAAGCTGTTTCATGTGAGTTTTCATTGCCCACTTTATGACTAAATAAATAGTTTAGAGATCTTGAAAATTGGACATTGGAAAATGGGTATAATTCCTTTGAAAGATACGTTGTAGAGCAATTGTCTTACTTTTCACGGGGAGGAAGATAGTTCTAACTTTTTTCATATTTCATTTTGTTGCATAAGTCAAAACCTTTATATTGTTAATATTATTTGTGAGAAATTAAATATAAGTTTTTAGTAGTTGGTCTATTAGACTCGTGATTCCAATAATTTCAAAAACCGACACTAAAGTTTTAATTTGTTAATATACTCTTTTGACTTTTACAATAGTAGTTAGGTAATATTTATTTTTTCTGTTTGAAAATTAAAATATGAATTTTATTGAAATATGAATTTGGTTGATATGTTTTATCTCTTTTAATTAAACAAATTAAATTATTTATTTTTATAAAAATAAAAATTTGAAACTAATATATTGACATATTTGTCTTAAAAAATCTGAAAATAATATATTAAGTTTTGTTATATATAAATGTTAACAATAAACTAAAAGTATTATTGATAAATAAAATATTTAATTTATTCAAATATTTGGTTATTAAAATTTAGATTAAAGTTTTTAACTTAATTATATTTACATATTTTTAACAAGTTTTCAGATATAAGTTAAAAAATAAATACATGTTAAATATTTGAATAATTTTGTTTAGATTTTAGTTCAAAAAACAAAAAGACCTTAGGCAACAAAAATAATTATTAGACCTTTGAAGTTAATGTTAAATTATTAATTTAAAATATATTTTCTTATTATTATTATATTTATTTTATACCATTCGATAATTATTAATATATTATAACTAAATTATGTTATAAAATAACTAATAATTATTAATTTACTGAGATTTTAATGAACATTTTTGAAATTATTTAGGACTAATTAGTTTAATAAGCCAATCAATTAGGGATTTATATGTCTTTTTCCCTATTATTCGTTTCTATCAACTATTGTTATTTGAAATGATAAATATTTCATTAAAATTATTATTATTAAAAAGATTTTAAAATTCATATTTTCAGTCAAAATTTTGACAACTCATTTCTAGTTGCTATAGTAATAAAAACACTTTTTGTGTATACCTAGCTAGATGGGCAATCTAACAAAAGAAGAAAAATAAATCATTCCTCATTCATAATTTGGCTAAAAGTAACACATAGAGTACATTAGCCTGATGGTTAAGCGTCAAAAGCAATTAGCATAAATTTACAATCTTAGTGTTACATATATTATTATATCAATTCTAGTTTGAGGAAAGACATGGGAATTTAAAGAAATTACTTTTATAAAGTCTTAGCAATGATAAATAAAATACACATCAATTATTGTTAACACTAAAGTAGGACATTCACATATACTAGTATTTCAAAAAGTTTTACATTACTTTGATTAGAGATAATGTTTTCAAAATAGTGTTTTTTAAAAATTTTTAAAATAAAAATTTTTAAGAATAAAAAATTTATATACATATAATTTTTTTTGAGATTTATATCTATTCATCTAATTTATTTATATAATTTTGTTAACTATTAATAATATGCTTTTAAGTTTTGTAGTTTTTTCTCACTCTATGCATCCTTCTATAAAAAAGATAATTTATAAAATAATTAGTATTTTTTTGTATAATTAAAAATTAATTATTTGAGGGTAAGCTTATAATTTGACAGTCTTTTCACATACATTTTTAACACTAACATTTATATAGAAGGCTTAGAATTAGGGATGGGGTGAAAATAGAAAAGTAGGGCTAAAATTGTTTAAAAAAAAGTAAGTATTGGCCAAATTTTTAAAAATAGTAAATAAAGTAGGGAGTATATTGATAACTTTTTAAAGGTCTAGGGCCCCCAACATAAATATAACTAATTTATGCTTATAAATTATAAATAATACATATAAAAATTAAAAGTCTTATTGGAAAAAGGTTTTAATTTTTTTAAATATAAAAAAAGACAATTTCCAAACTGGGGAAACAATTTTAGTAGCATTTATTACAAAGGATTTTTAAAATTGAAAACAAGAAAACACATTTATTATTTTGTAAAATAAATAAAATAATTATTTAATTATAAAGTTGTATTCTATTTTTTTAAACATGTTACCAAATGATATGCCTACTACTACCAACAATTTTAAGAATGATATAAGGTATTTTGTTGTTTTATTAACTTTTTTTTTTTAATAGTACATATACAAACATTTTTATGTATTATATATGGAAAAGAAAATAAGCAAATCCACTTGAGAAAAATTTTGGAGACTATGAGAATATGTAAGAGGGGATAAAAAGAGTAGTTGCTTGTCTTGTGATAGTTAATGACATTGAACTTTAATTTACATATTGCAATTCAATTATGATGCTAAAATATGTGATATTAGAATCCATTTTCTCACATTTTGTACTTCTAAATTTTCTTTTATAAAGTCATCAAGATTTTTGCCTAGTGATAGATCTTAGGTCATTCAAATAAAACTCACAAGTATGAATCTCTCAAAGTGTTATAGGAGATTTTTTTTTCTAAATATGTAAAAAAATTAGTTAAAAACCCCACCTACAATAAAATTAGAAAATAATATAATAATTATCATCAAGAATAATCAATTTCAATAAACAACATCACATAAATTATTGTTATTAATGTAAAAATTAACATATTAAGAGTTTTTCATCCGAAATTTTTTCAACAAAATTTCTAAAAACATATACTGGAAACTAGGGTTGAGCAAAAATGTCGAACAAAACCGAATCGAATTGAACTGCTCGGTTCTGTACGGCTCGATTCTAAAGGTAAGTTTGATCATATTCGATTTTGAGGCAATTGGTTCAGTTTAGGTTTGCTTAAAAACCGAACTTGAATTGAAAATGATCATAAAACTTTATAAAAACTCTTTATTTTTATAAAAGTTACACATAAATAAAAAATTTTATTTTTATTTACATAATTTATACAAAAATAAGAAAAATTATTATATATTTTGAAAATTATTTTTTATATTTTTTTATAAATCAAGGGTTTAAATAAAAATATCCAAAATATTTTTGAAACCGATATATGGAACCGAAGTGCATTCAAATAACAGAAATTAGAACTGAATCAAATTAAACCAAATTAATTCGATTCAGTTCAGTTCAATTTTATGTTTCATATATTTCAAGTTCAGTTCAATTTTTATAAAAATTGAACCGAATCCTATTTTGTCTAACCCTACCTGAGAACAAATAAGTCTAATACGTTTATGCAAGACTTGGTTAAAAACTTTGATCTAGGTTTTGATTAGTGGATGTTGTTAGAAATTTAAGAGAAAATAAAACAAATCTTTGTAAATATTAACTTTGGTTTCATGAAATATACAACTAGCAAAAAGTTTGCTTTGCCTAACGCTAAAAGGAAAATAATATCCCAACTATTTCATAGCATATGCTAGAACAATATTCAACCACTCAATTGAAATTTTTTAACTTAAAATCTTTACATCCATTCTCGAACATTAAATTTGAAAAATAACATTATCAATCATTTATCTCATTTATTTTTAAGTCAGATCTTAAAATTAAAAAATTATATTTAATTTAAAACTAACTCAACAATTCTTTACATTATTAAAGTTAGTTTGATTAGTGAGAAAAAACTTATATCAAGTTTATCACTGATTTCGGCTATAATTAATTTAGATTTGTGTGCATCTACTTAAAAAAGTTTCTTATAAATTCATATATATTGCAGTTAATGTCTTCTCCTACGAACACCTTGGACAAAGGGACAACTTCATCTTGTACAAAACAAAAAATCATGAAGATTATTTCTTTCTTTCAATAAAAATAAAATTTCCATTAATCAAATTTCCACCGTTGATTCTGGTTATGAAGATTATGTACAATCCTTATGAAACACAGAGGCAACAATCACATTTCTCTTAGGAAGACTCTCATATGAATTGAAACTCAAACTCAATATAAGTAAAATGAATAAACAAAGTAAAAAGTGGAGATACAAAATTTCTGTTACCCCTTTGGAATGTTGAAAAGGGATTTCAGAACACCGTTTGATACAATAAACAATTTCTTTCTGCAAATATGTTCCCTTTTGATTACCAAAATAACCGTTTAGTATGTTTGTTCCATGGATTTTGCGGTGTTCACAAATGTAGCACTTTTATTAAAACCTTCAAGCAAAAGAATCCGCACTGCTTCAACACCGTGTTGAAATGTAAAATCCAACTGAGTGACATTTTCAAAAAGCTATTAGATTAATCCACTGCACATGTATAGAAAAATCTCTTTCAGGACTGGATGCAAAACTGTTACATACCTCTTCACGTTCTTGTTTATTGAATGGGCGAAGAACAAAATTAACAGGATCCATTTTCCCAGGTGGCCGTCCGATACCTAGAAGAAAAAAAAACAGATGTAAGGAACAAGCAGAGTATAGAAACAAACATTTTAGACTTCTACACTGCTTCTGAAAAGTACCAATTCTTAAGCGGGGAAATTCACGGTTTCCTTTAAAGTGGTCTATGACACTCCTCATCCTGCAAGAAAAAGCAAAAACAATCAATTATACAAGAAACCATGCTTGCATATTGAAATATATGCAGGCAAACAGTGTCAAAATACTTACCCATTGTGTCCTCCGTGTCCACCTTTAGGCAGTAGACGCAATTTAGCAAATGGCAAATCTAAGTCATCAAATATCTATAAAAAGAACAAACAAGTTTGGAGGCTGTTGAGAAAGGCAGTGATTGAGTCAATATTGAATTATCTAGTTTTCCAGAGAAGCACAATTCAGACTCGCAAAGAAAGAATATTTTACCACAAGTACTTGCTTCAGCGGAACCTTGTAATACGATACAATGGCCCCAACCTTCAAAAAGCATCAAAGCATCAACACATAAACCAAAAGAGAAAACCTGAAAACCAACATAAAGAAGGTACCCAGACATACTTACAGACTCACCACTTGCGTTCATAAATGTTTGTGGTTTTGCAAGCATTACTGGGACATTTCCTATAAAACCTGGAATGAAGATACCAATAAGGTCAAGATAGTGTATATAGAACTAAGAAAAAATAGAAATAAATTTTCCTTGCCCTTGGAACTCCGTAAACATCTATGAAAGCTGACAAACATAGTCTTCAATAAAAATGCTATGTTATTTACATTTCATGCATCAATCTTGGTAATATAAATCATTTATTTGGTAACCGAACTCAAATCTACATCGGTATTTGTTTTAAATTTCTCAGATTGCAGGTAAACGTGGACTTCATTCTCAAACCTACTCTTCAAACACAGTAGTTCTTCTAAATACTTGATACATAAATCTGAAAAGACACAAATCATAGCACAAACAGGTTATTAAATATGGTCGATGCTAAGGACATGGGCAATGAAAAAGCCATACAATTGTTCTCCTTTTTCTTTTAATTAAATTCTTGCAGGAAACACTAAAACCAACTTGCAATAGTTTAAACAATGATTAAGACAATAGTGAATTAGTAACCTTTTCCTAAGAGGGCTCTAAAGTTAACAGAGCTCATGGATATCCCTTCAGCTTCAGCTATTGCATCTACCATCTCAAATCCCACCTGATAATAACAAAACCAATTCATTAAATTCCACTGAATTACGATTTAATCATTAGTTTGGAGCAACAAGAACATTATCAAAGAAATAAGTAGCAGACATTATGGCGAGTGCCATTGTACTTCTTGCCGGGATTACCGAGCCCAACAATAAGCCACGGCTGCTGCTGCTGCTGCTGCTTTGGCTTAGGTGAAGCCGAAGATTCGTTATTGTTGATCGAGGAGAAATTTCTAACTGAAGAAGACGACGTGCAATTTGACGACAAGCGAGACATCTTTCTATTTCCCCAACAATACACTGGAGAATGCGTAAATGGAAAGCGAATTGAATTGTGGATGCTCGGGAACCTTATATTGGCTATGGAAGTCGTTAATGTATTGCCAAGTTTCATAGTTTCCTACGTTGTTAGGGTTTCAGAAAAGATGGAGGAAGACGAAGAAGAGTTGGATTTCTCTTATTTGACTTTCTGAATAACTAATTTTTACACAATAAAATAAATAATGTTTATTTCCCGATAATCTTGTCGTATAAACAATAAACAAAATTTATATTAAATAAATAAACTTTTTGGTTGAATAAAAAATAATTTTCCCTAATAAACTTAAGGGATTCCCTTCGTTTTGTAATAACTATAAAGTTGGTTTTATGGTAAAAATTAAAATATTTTATACGAAATTAGGTGCATATATATCTAAGCTTTCGGGCACAGCACAAGTAAATTTAAATCACGCTTCGTATTTCAAGGCCATCCCAACTTTGAGTAGTAAGGGACTGAAAAAAAATCTGCAAACTCTAATTCAAGCTGAGTGCTACAGCAAGAGTTGTAAACAGTGGTAACACGAGTACTGTTAATGGGTTCCTAACGAGGAAGTGCAATGCTGTAGACAAGGTCAAAGAAGTGGTAAGAGGGCAAGGATGAAAACTAATTATTTCTTTTAAAAGTATTGGAAAAAATCCCCAAAATTTATGAGAACTCTCATCCAAATTTCTAGTGCTCTTACGTGCCACTAGCTAAAGAAGTAAGTTATCAGTTTGCTCCAGGTAACCAACCATTTATTAGGTCCGGTATTACAAATATTCCCTTGATATATATGTATATAGTTTGCTTCCGATTCTACCCATTAATTAATTCTGGCTTTTTGTATATCATATAACTGATGATAACTTTCAGTCATATCTCTGTCTTTAATATTTGCTCCTCATTTTTCTCACCCTCTTTGAAAATGTTGAAACAAAAACAAGAGAAGATAAAAGTACACATATTTCCAAGTCTGCTCTCGCGTTTCACTCAGAGAAGTTCGAAGCAACCACTTGTTGGGTGGCATTGGACAATTGCTTGGTAAATTACGAAATAAATTTACAACAGTAATAACAAAAGTTTACTTTTATAAGTTCAATTTTCTTTTCACTTGTTCCTTCATTTGTAAACTGTCAATAATTCTTCTATTACTATATTTCAAATAAAATATGTAATCTTTCCAAATTCGGCAGTAATACTCGTTGATATGATATCAGTCAGTACCGACTTCTGAGGTTCAAACAAGAGTCTAAATACTTGGAAACCAAAATATTCAAAAATACAAAGAGACTCCAAATGTGTTCACAACATGCAGCCTTGGAGCCTATTTACAGGTAGCGAAATAAGTGTGAAAACAGAGCGGCTCTCCTTGCACCACCTAAATTAGGCTTGACAAGTAGAAAACATCATCTTTGTCGTATGTACATAGTAATCGAATGACATTTCAATTCATAATCTCCACCTCTGTATTTCCTTCCATCTTATGTGAACAAAAGCCAGTAAAATCAAGGGACATAAATCAGAGTGCATGGGGCAGGTCAGTGGTTTTGTCTCCCACGAGAAATTCCTCGGGGCCATTGCTGCACGAATGCAGATTTTATAAGCAAATATATAATATACATAGGCATTCTGATCAGAAGCACGAGAAACATTTACCTCATGTGGCTCAGAGCTGACATTCTGTAGAGACAAGTAAATACCAAGACATGCAACCCGATAGTGTAGAAAAATGCAAAAGTTCGAGCATATCTGTGACAACATATGAATGTAAAGGAAGGGCAAATGAGAAGCACAGCAAGGAACTGATTATAGCATATGCAACGCCAAGTGGTGAAAAGGGAGGTTAACTTTTCTGCGAAAGATTACGAATGTAAAGGATCAGTTTTGGAAAAAAGGGCCTTTTCTGTTGGGTAGCAAATAAGAACTTCAATCAATATATGTAAGAATACAAGCTGGTACTGAACCTGATATTTGTGATTCACCATATACATTGATATATATTACTGCTAATATAAAAAGAATGATTTAGAATTGACAGAAGAAAGCATTTTATCAAATGGGATGAAAAATAAAGGAATTGATAAAATGTCTTGTCTTGAATATATTTGGCTTACGCCATGAATACCTTGATATCAGTTAAACACAAAAATTGTAAATTAGACTAAGGTTGGAGGAGGTGAAACAGAAGATGGACTGGGCAGTAAAAATTTCAATGTAAGAAATGGTTAAACAACAATAATGTTTCTAGAAAGCAGGACTGGCACAATGGAATTTACTGTGCTATTAACCCTTGATAAACAGAGGATGATATTGATGCACAATTACTATGTCAGGCTCAATATGATGTAGGAACGTATATTCAAAACTTTAATATCTCTGTTGTTGATATTACTAAACAAAAACAAAAGTTTCCACTAAAACATTAGGAAGATTCTAAGAAATCAGATATAAGTAAAGCAGAATTATACTTGTTGCCGAGAAGGAAGCGTCCACTGCTAAGGGTGATTCTATCTCTGATACCCAACTCCTTGTATCTTTGATCCCTTTCCTAACAGAAGTAAGTAAAAATGGTTAATCCAGACACATAAAAAATAGCAAGTAGTACACACATGCACAAGCACATGTGAATTAGATATTTACACACTCGAGAAAGGTGCTCGCTATAAGCATCCTAAAATTGTTGGTAACAGCTATTACTATGAAGTTAATATAAAGCATGTGAGATCAGCTACCATGTATCAAGTTTTGTCAAATCTTTACACAAGCTAGGTAAACACTATGCTTCAATAGCTCACACACTTGAATAAAAATACAAATATTTCAGTGAAGGATCCATTACATTTATTTTATAGATAAACATAATTTGATAGTCATCTAGATTTAAAAAAAAATTAAATAAAAGCCTCCTTGAATGTGCAAGGACAAAAACCTTCTTTGAGAATGCCGCAAAGGGATTAATATCATCTTCATATATCTTCTTGTACTTGGATTCAATATCTGATGTAAAGCCACCTTCAAGATCCTCCGCATACTGAAAAAGATGCAAAACAGAAACTATGAGCTGAAGAAACTAAAAGCAGATTTGGAAATAATAATAGGAGTTACCTTCTTCGATCCTCTAGAAACGACTTTCTCATGATTGTAATCTTGTACATAACGAATTTTTCCATAGAGCTTGACATTATCAGCTTTTGTTTTTTCCAATTCTGCTGTTAGCACACCTATCTTTTCCTTCAACTGCCTTATTTCCTAAAAATTTCGAAAATCCAGCAGTCACACTAATGAACGCATATCATTGTAGATAGATTGAATAGCAATTATGCAAGAAAAAGAAAATTGTCGGTATTTGCAAAAGCTTGGACAGCATACCTCTTCTGTTTCTCGCAGGCGTGTCCTAAATCGATCTCGCTGATTGCATATCACCTTAAGCATTGAGTTCTGATCTTGATCTGAGGAAACATGTTTTTGATCTGTTTTCTGGTTCAAGAAACACAGCATATGAACAAAACAAAATGAAATTGAAAATTAAATTACTTCAGTCACAGAAAGCATGCGCCATCACCTGAATATCATTTGGAACCTTGGTCCAATTATTAAAATGTTATCAATTACAACAAACATGAATATACAATTGCAGGAACAAATTGTCAAAAAAATCATCACATACTGGAAGCTTATTTTAACACTAACATGAACTCGAGCTAGTAAACTTGATTTTCCCCATTCTATTGCCAAGATGTGAAAGATTTAAAACAAAGATTACTATTCCCCGTGCAGATTTTAAATAATATTATATTCCCTCTTACTAATTGCAATTGCTTAAGACATTATCTGTTAAAGTTATATACAGTCAGTGCTTTATTATTAATAATTTCATTGATAAATTATTTAATCCCTCCATCCATTCCCCTTACAATAAAAAGAAACTAACACCCTGAAAGCGTAAAAGGTCTGAAAAGTATCATCACCGCTATAATAAATGAGTTCAAAATATGCATTCAAGGCTCTAAATCACAATATACATCATTACCCATCATTGGAACAAAATTTTGTGCCTTTTGTGCCAGATAACACAAAACCCTAAATGTTCTAAAATCTAGAATTTTAGTAATTATGCAACAAGTTAGGGAGCAATATTATTTTGATAAAACCATTTTGGTGTGTTCCGTGATAAGTCATTTTGAAAACCATCTTAACTTTTCTAAATGCTTCCCTGTTGCTTTTTCTGTCTGCATTCTATTTTATAGATAGTTTGAAAGAAGTTTTGCCTTTAATTAGTAGGAAAGTAGTACAGTACTTTGGAAACAAGATGCCTGATTGTAAGAACTTAATGAATAAGGTTTGCTTATATCAATAATATAATAACAATAATAGAAAGAAACAACAAAGTAACCATAATACTTCTGATGTGGACTTCACTGGATGTAAAATTTAGAGCACCAAGGGATGTTAAATATTATCAAACAAACATATGTTTGAAAACTTGAGAAAAGGAGAATAGCAAAATTGAACACACACACACACACACACACACACACACAGAGACAGAGACAGAGACAGATGTACCTCAGATGGCTCAGTTACGCCACCCTCTGATAGATCCCAATCCTCAAAAAAATTGCTTTTTCGGTCTTTGGAGCTATAACCCTACAATACAAGCATAGAGATCAGTGCATAGAGAATGGCTTGAGAAGAAGGGTGCTGGGTTGAAAGAAAACACTGGACAATTATCAAAAGTTTAAAAGTTAAACGTAATTATATGCTAACAAGTAATTATAAATTAATAGATGGATGATAACCGCTACTCCTAAGTTTGTAACAGATGTAGAATTTACATATATATTTTTATTTAAAGCATGTTCAAGAATCAATATCTAATTACACGTCACAAGCATAGACTCCAATGCACATGATCTTCAGAGAACCAGATTATGCAGCTTAAAATGAATGTACTGACACTAAACAAGCTGGTACGTATAAACATTTGGATTGTGGATCATCAATAATTAACATGCATAAAATACAACTTGGTAGCACAAAGCAATTTGAAACTTTTGGAAGTCAATGTTCCAGACCTTCAATATATCATCTTCCAACTTCTGTATCAATTTTTGCTGCTCATTGGCTTTTTCTGTAAGTTCTGCTATCTTGCTTTCAGCTGCCTCCAGCAAAGATGTTTTCTCAGAAAGTTTAACCTGAAGGTAGTAAAAGGTTTAGCAATTATAAAGGTAACTGTTACATGAGTAACTAGCACCATTATATACCTAGAGATATTCACAAAATAAGGCACTATGATGTGTCCATGGGAATTTTACATCCTTTCAATGTTTTTCCTTGATGGTATCTAGATGATAATTGACACAAGTTCTTGACAGAAACTATAGAAATAAAACTAACAAAGTAACAAACCGGTAACCTACCTTCAACAGTGTCAGTTCATGTTCCATTTTTCGGTTTTTATCAAGAAGAAGAGACTCCATTTTGCTCATCTCTTCACCATCTGTAGCCACTTCCCAATCTTCAGCTTCAATCGAATTATAGCCCACCGCCTATATAGCGATCAAATATTTAACAGCAATACGCCCAAACATTGTTAATCTTCCAACTGAAGTAATTATTACACAGTGCTTACAACAGTTAAAACTTTAAACAGAGATACATCGAATGTTATTAGGACACCAACAAACATGACAGCAGCATTCATAAAAGCTAAGCACCATGATGAGATGCAAAATGAGATGGTTAAATACAAAATATTAAAGTCATCTGCATTGAATATCAGAGAATTCAAGTTCCAAGCAATCCTTAATAAACATGTTCGGCTGAAAACCATATACCCAGTTATCCCGCATGGCTAAATACTTTTGAGAGAAAACAAAACAGAATGCCACTGACATATCAAGAAATGAAGCAAAACCATATGCGAAGTTGAAAAAAATATAATTCATAGTGCTTGGGGACTAAATGTTTAAGAATAAATATATCCGAAAATGAAGACTTTTCATATGTATCTTTTCATAGAAAATTAAAACAAAATAAAGTGAAGAGGCCAGTTCAGCCTTTAACTGACACTTAGTTTTTTTCTTCAACTCTAAATGATTTAAGCTTGCACTAAATTAGGTAATTCAGCACATTTAAATTGAAAAGAAGAATAATACTAGCAAGCAAACTAATTTAATTTAATTTAGTTTCAAATAACCCAAGGATCAGCAATCTAACAATAGACCAAAAAAAAGTTGATAAAATTTCACAAACTTTCACTGCAATTCATAAGAGCTGTAACTAAATTCATTGAGGAAGAACCTTCAACGAGAGACTAGAATATGCTGAGAGAATGAAACTACCTGCAAAATTTTCACTTTCTTACGCAAATCATCAACCAATTTTTCTGTAGGCCTAGCTTGAAGCTCCTTCTTCATCCCCTCAAGAGCAGTTTCCTGAGTTAACAAACAAGGTATGAAATAGGTTAATAGGCAAAAGAAAATTGCCGGACATGAATAGCAAGGTGGTAAAGAAAATATGTAGCAAGTAGATGATAGAAAACGTATTACAGTTTGACCTCCAAAATCAAGAGAATATCTCTCTCTCTCTCTCTCTCTCTATATATATATATATATATAGTTCATAGATTACATATGCGTATGTATAATATCAATCATTCATGCATCTAAGAATCTTTTTCCTTACTGATACATAGTAGAAACCTTAGTAAAGAAAGGGAAAAAAACTTAAAATCAATCAACAGGACTTGATAAACATGTAGCCGGCACTGGTATGGACTACCTTTTCATTGAGCAATGCATTCAATTTCTTGATCTCGTTCACATGTTGTTCTCGTTCATTTGATAGGGTGGTTTCAATTTCATGAAGTTCGGCATTCAGTTCAGATATAATCTTCTCTTTGGCACTCAAAGAATTTTCAAGGAAGCTATTTGAATCCAAAGCATCACTGTGACCAAAGCAGACAATGGTAAGCCCTAAAAGAAAACCTGGAAACTCTGATTTAAATGAAAAAAAAAAATCAGAATGTTTTGATCTAGAGGGAAGGGAAAGAAATCCAAATTTCAATTATACCCAGTTATATTTGTAAGATAGAAATCTGGGATAAAGCTAAGAATCATATGCATGGTAATAAAAAATGACTCATAAAAATTTGTATCAGTTGCCATGATGGGCTGCTCTATATTAATTCCACCACATTTCTTTTAGCAAAGGCTACTTATGCAGTTATGGTGCATATGGATCTATGCTCTAAAGCATGTCAGCAACTTTTGTAATTCCTAAGCAAATACAGGTCCACCTATTGCTATAGGAAAATGTTACCAGAATATGATAGAAATTTTAATATTCTATGATATTAAAGTCGCAGATATAGGACTGGAGTGTGTACCTTTGCTTACTTCCAGACTCTTCATTTGCCGATTGTAATTGAGAGCGAAGGACTCCCTACAAATACAGGCAATGAGTAATTGCAATCTTCAATAGCAAGGAAGTCAGTGTACTACTATCTAAAACTTGTAATCCATTTTCTTTTTCCTTTTAATTGAAACAATTCAAGCAGCTGATTCATAAAAGTACAAACAGCCTTTCATATCAAAGTATATCAAAATTACAGCAAGTTTTTTTTCTCCTATTCTCGGAAAGTGTAAGTTGTGGCAGAAAAGACACTACAAATTGTGCAATGAAAAGCAAGAAAACAAAATCCAGTAACTAACACTCATTTTTTTCCAAAGGGGCGCAATTGAGTTTATGGAATTGAACAACCATCATAAAATTGATAGTGAACAATGAAATTCAAAAGAGAGATGAAGAGGAAGTAGCCATATAAATATAGCACTAAAGTGACTCAAGTCAAATAGGATCAAATATAAATACAGGACATTTGACTGCACCTTCTCTCTCTCGAGACTAAGAAGTCGTGTTTGAGCCCGTTCAACTTCATCCATCAGAAGGTTGACCTCTGATTGCTTTGCTGCCCTTTCTTCCTCTGATATTGGTCACCAACAAATAAGATGCAGATGTAGGGGGGAAAAGGAAAGAGACAGGAAGACCATGGTCTTCACACAGAGAATGAAAAAAGCATAATAGCCAAAATCAGAGTTGCTTTTGAGAATTAGAATTGATGATTTGGTAGATTCAAACAACATCATTATGATATTGTTTTTTTATTTGGTAAGAAACAACGCACAACAATATTATCACATATAAAAATTCCGATCTAGTGTGTCACCTGATTGAGCACGGACTTCAAACAATTGGCTTTGTGCAAGTTCATGTAATTTCTGCATAGTGGCAACACTTTCTTTAGCTTGTCGCAATTGATCTTGCAAAGATTGCTCCCTGCATAAAATAAATAAATCATGAATCAGGATAAACAGTACTTAAGTAAAAGATATGACTAAACTTTCTGAACACCCTAACATTCCAATTAACAAACAGTAGGAAGTGCTTGATAAAATTTAACATTCCCAAAAATTCTCATGAGCACAACTTGCCCCTTCATAAGGATAGAAAATACCTTTCTTTTAAAGCCTCCAGTGTTTTCTGATTCTCTTCAGCCAGACTGCGTTGCTTGATCTCCACAATTTCTTTCACTTTTTCCTCCATCTGAATAAAAATAGGAAAGCAGGTAATCATCATTCATCTCTTTATAAATAACTACATCTAAATTTAATCAAAGGCAGGCAATTTTAGAAGGAAGTAATTTTCTAACTCATTGAATACGGTTAAACTTCTATACCAACATGACATTGACATATCACAATGGCAATCTGAGCAAGGTTTTCATATAAGAAAACACTACTTTCCCTTTACAAAGAAAACTTTCTCAAGCCAGTGATTAGTAATTTCCTAGTTGTGATCCTAGTCACTGATACTTAAATTCAGCCACGAGATGAGCTTTTATAAATATTTATCATCAAATTAAGTTAAATAGATATCCAATTAGTCAGAAATTTGATAATATGTTCCTGCATAATGTATGCTTAACTCTATTGCTTAACCACGGAACTGACTGAAGGTTCGACATCTAGGCCTAACCTTGAAGCATGATGTGTGCACACAAGGCATAGACTTCGTACTTAAACTAAATTGAGGGCTTTATCCTAGAAACACACAATGAAATAAGAAAAGGAATATTAATGGAATGAAAGGGAAGGAGAAATGAAAGTGATCCAGAGGTCCATGTCAACAGCACTTCCATATAAAAGGTATCTATTAAACATACAAGTCAAAATAGGTCAATCCATACCCAAAATATTATTCCCTCCCAAAATTTACAGAAAATGGAAATGAGCCTCAATGATAAAAATTAACCCAAGACCCCTTCCTAATTAAGATTGATGAAGAGGAGAGAAGTGTCTTTGAAATCCTGACTGAGACCTGAAGAGAAGCAAGAAAATGAATTTTGTCCCATAACCCACTTAAATCTTCTTCTCTCTTTTCTTCAAATATAAGACTATTTCTTTCTTGCCAACCCACCCCTAATGAAGTAACGACAACACATTTGCATAAAGTCTTAGCCTTTCAACCTTTTCCAGAAGAAAAAACATTCTCCATTAACCAGGCATCAAATGAGGCCAGAATCACCCAAGAAATCTTTGCTTCGGTGCATAATTTGGCCCATAGAGAAGATGCAATTGTACAATGAACAAAAAGGTGGCTTATCATCTCTCCATCCTTCTTAAACTCATTTTATGATATCTTCTTTGAATTAAGTCCCAGTTATTGATTCTTCCACAAGCTAAGGTGCAAGCAAAAAGTTGGATTTTAGGGGCAACCTTGGCTTTGCTAAGCATATTGAATTGCTTGAAACAATTGGAAAAGTCATCTCGAATTAATTTTAAAAGGTAAGATTTGCAACTAAGAATTCTGAATGCTTCAAGCTTCCAAATTCTTATCTTCTTTCAGATCATCCAGGAACATGAATAATTGCTTATTTAAAATAAGAAATTAATCACTTTATTTACAATGTATTCACCAGATGTAGATACAGATACCCAGAAGCCTCCTATCAAACCATGTGGCAGTCCAGGCAGCAAATGCTGAACCAGCCACTTAGAGAAGTTCTCAACTTCTCATTTGTCAAGTCCTGGGGCTGTGATGTTGAGGCAATCGGTTTTAAAATAGTAATGCATAACAATTCCACAGGCATGGCAGGACAATAATATAATGGTCACACATCACAGATTCTAATGTAACTAAACTGCACAACAAATGCTAACCTGTTGTTCTAACTGGCGGTTGCGCTCTTCAAGTCTTCTTATTGTTGCCTGCTGATTCTTTAAGTGAGTTGCTTCTGTCCTGTACTCTTCCAACTCAACTTTCATCTTTCGATTTTCAGATTCTAGTTCAGACAATTTCAGATCTTGCTCCTGCACCAAGACCAGAGTGATTTTACTAATAACATGTGCACATTCATACTGCACAGAAACAATACATGCTTTGCAAAACCCAAAAAATAATAATAATAATAATAATAACTTCCATGGAATCATTTTGCATGTGAATACATCAACATGCAATGATGTCTAAATATGCATGCACCACCAAGCTGTGATAATTATGGCTCGCAAGGTGATAACTGCAACAGTGATGAAGTTAAGAATTGTACAGAACAGACAAGCAGGTTTAATTTATTTGTTACAGAACAGTGGCTGTGTCAGCTGCAAGGAGTATAACCATTAGAATATAATTGGTCATGTTACAGTAAATTTTACTCTTACAATATTTTCAAACCTATGTTACTGCCGTAAACTAGGTCATGTAAAGGAGATCTTAGCAGAAATCACAGTCTGGATTTTACAAATATAATTGGTATGTTTTAAGAATACAAAAACTCCAATGAAAAGAAGGCACATTTTGTCCTAGATGGGTCCTCCAATGAATCAAGGATACTAATATAAGAGCTCCATCAGCTCTGGATGCAGAATACTTTCTTGTATCTTTTAAGTATAAAGTGAAATCCACATTTTGGAAATGACCCCTCCAACATACATCTTAATATTAAAAATCCAACTTTTTGCACATCGCCAAACATCTGATGAAGTTCATTCATAAAATAGACATGAATTTAATTATGCATGAAACTGATAAACCTAATAGAAACTCTTTATAATTAAGCGTGTATATAGAACAAGGTAATACTCACAGCAATTGAAGCAAGAGCTGGATAAGGATCTGGAGCCTCATATAGTTTCTGATAGATATTAAGAAATGCATTTTCTCCAAATTTCGCTCTCTTGGTAAGATTATCAACTTCTTCTTGATAACCCTTGAGTAAAGAATTGAAAAGACTTAACTTTTCCTCTGGTGAAGCTTTCTTGAAATCTGTTAGAGACACATATAGAAACATCAATAGTAGCAAACATACGTAGAGCAAATCAAGAAAATGGTAGATCCATATAAAGAGGAAAACAATAGGGTGCGCTTGTAGAGAAAGGGTGCACTTATAGAGAGAGAAATTCCTCCTTAATCAGCCCAATTCTCCACCCGCCCCCAATCCCCAAGCACAAAAAAATTAAAATTAAAATTAAAAAAAAAATGCAATAGAAAGAGAGTGATTCAATCTTCGTTCTCATAAACAGAATTAGATTTTATCCAGGTTCTTTAAATAAATTTTTCCTACTTACCTCTGGTGCTCTCTGCAAGCTTCCGCCGATTTTTTTGACTGTTCTCTTGATTTTCAGCTATCCTAAGCCCTTGTTCATCAAGCACACTTTTTTCTTTCTCCAATTCAAATTCTAAGAAGAGAGAAAAAGAAGAGGAAGTCAGCAAACTGTTCCAACAATGCTATTCTTATCTTGTCCTCCCATAATGAAAAAAGAAAAAAGAAATCAAAGGAACAGAGTAATGCCAGAAACAACTGATATAAATCATTCAATGGGTCGATCAAGCATTCTGGTAGAAGAAAGTGAGGAACAAAAAATTTCTATAAAGGAAAAGGGTTAACAGAGAAGCAGTAGCAAACACGACCATTGTAAATTCAACAAACCCCATCATTTCCTACTACCTCATGTCTTCTCCAAAGCAAATATATCCCATGCTGTAAAAATTAATGCTAAAGGAAATTAAGCAAGAGATAGACCAGACATATTATGCCTTCCTGTCCAGCATTAACATTTGCTAAACTTTTACAGTTCAATCCACCTCAATACACTACCTCCACCTGAATCCAAATAAATTTCAACGAAAACAGCAAAATTGCGCCTACACTGAAATTAACTCGAGCTTAACAATCAGGAATCTGCAATCTCAGTAATTACCATATTTTTACAAATTGCCTCACAAAAATTTTAAGTGCAAATGTATGGAAAACCTTATTCTGAATTCACAACTCCTACACGAGATTTCGTGATTCATTTTGCTATCAAATTACGTAAGATCACACCAAACAGAAGGCGAATTTCAGAACACCAGTGACTAATAAATAACTGAAAATTTTAAATGTCAATAAACGTATAATTCTTATTAGCTAATAATACTCTCAGGAAGAGTAAAAATAACGAACAAAATACATTCACAATCACCCCGCACGGTTTTCCCAATCTAGAACCTCAATAAAATCAGCTCAGTAAATTTTTAAAAAGAAAAGTGTCACCTTTCCAGAAATTGGAGACAACGGAGACGGGAGAAGAGGAAGAGTTAGGTTTGTCTCGGTCGGATCCACCTTGCGGAGTCTCCATTTTTACGATACCGGATCCGACTACCAAATGCTATGCGTTTTATATTAGATATGCTATAAATCAGCGCGCCAACGAAGGGATCGAATGGTAAGATTTTGCGTTTTGATAGATCTCGGAGAGTTTCGGTTGTTACTCCGGTGGTTTTTACGTTATAAATAGGTATGCGTGGTGAGTTGCAAGGTTTGGGTGAAAGTTTTTGTTGGGCCTAGCTTAGTGAGCAACGTTGAATTGGCCCAATGTAACACACGTGTATAGTTGTTGTGGTTCGAGACATTGGGCCTAGCTTAACGAGCACGCGGAATTGGCCCTATAAAAAAAAAAAAATCAAAACTACATTATTTGGGTATTTTCATTTTATTTACTAAAATAAAAGTCATAAATTTTAACATGTAATTGTACCAAGAATGCATATAGCTTTAACTTGTTAGTGCATCAATTAGTTTCCCAAAATAAAGAGATAAATAGGTATATAAATGGATATGAGAAAATATTCTTCCATTTAGCAATACCTGTACCTTATTCATTGTCGACTGTGGAGCTGAATTGAGATAAGATCCTAATACAAGTACGGGAAGGCTCTAATATCTCATATCTTCCCCATTGCCAAAATTCTTTATTCACTTCTTGATTGAGAGAGTTCAAACTCTTATTACCAACTTCTTTAACATGCTCAAAATTTTGGAATGTAACACTAAGTTTTCATTTTTAATTGTTGAAATGACAATAAATTTTTTTATAAAAGATTAAGAAAATTAGAACTTATTTCTATGTAGATGAGAGTCTAGCTTCATTAGTAATATATTATATTTGAGATTGAAATATTTTAACTTTTAATACACAACTATTTTTATGCGATAAAAGTATAAAATTACTAAATATCAACTGTAATTATAAAATATAATTGACATACATTAGCTCAAAATAAAATTAGGGGTTCAGTAAAAACCTTAAATAGTTCATAATCATCAATCATTCAACTGTTTTCATATTTTAGGTATGATCAAGTGATGTAATGATTAATTCACAAAAAATTATAGAAAGTGCATATCACTTAATATAAAATTTAAAATATGTTACTCATTCAACTCGAATTCTTCTAGATTGTTTGGCTAGTTCTTAATTTTGATCATTAAATATCTTTTTACACGAGATTTTACTTTATTACACGTATAATTAAGATAATTTTTTATCAAAATTTGAATAAGAGTATGAGATATCATAATTATTTGGTGGAAGGACACAAGGTATGTGCTTGTAAAACATGAGATGCATTTAAAGTATTCAATTATTTTGATGCATGTATCATAATTAGCGCACAAAAATATAGGTTGTGGTAGCTATCTAAAGTATGAACATGTAAGACAATTTTTTTCACCTTAATTTAGATTTATAATAGTTTATTTTTACACATATATTCATTTGTGATGATTGTGTTAGATTATGTTAATTGGTAGTATTTTGATAAGATTTTCTTCTAGATCTAAAGTTTTAAGACTCAAATGAAGAAATTTGAAGATGTCATGATTCAAATCTAGAAGATTTTCTACTAAATATATATAATAAGTTTATTGTTAAAATTCTATTATAATATCAATTACAAGAACCAACTTAAATGGTGGAGATTGAATGGGAACAGTTAGGTCAAAAATCCCAGTCAAGCTTCGTTTCAATGTATATACTTAAAACATCATTTTTGGTGGTCTTGAATTTGTTTTTTTGATTTGCTTCAGTATGTATTTTGGTTTGACTCGTTGAATATTGTAACTGTTTTTTATAAAAGCTTGATGATAATGGGTATAAATCTAAAATTGTAATGTTTTCTTTGTAATGGAATGGAGTTTATTAATATTTTAAAACAAGAAAAGCTTGCTCAAATCACTCCTTTTATTTTACGTGTAATCTTGAGAAATATTAAGTATTTATTTTCTTACTTTTGATTGGATTGTCTTTTTTAATTTTATTTTATTTATCAATAATTAAGTTAAATGTGTATATGCAATTCAACTCAATAAAATCATCATATAATAAATCAGTAAATCCCAAAGTTATATCCTCACGTTGTATCCCAAAGTTATTTTCCATTTACATACACACATTATGCAAAGCTTTAGCTAGTACATGAAAAGTGCATATCATGATTCTTCTGTCTATTAAAAACTATATTAATTGCAAGGTGGTTGTGAAGAAATAAACCATTATCTCGACAATAACGAGCCAAGCTAGTATTTGCATAATCATGCAATATGATTATAACTCCAAACTCTTTAGTAAAAACTAACCTTTTTATCATTTCTTTGCATATACCTGTAGTAGCATTCAAGTAATAACTTTTAATTTTACCTACTTCAGCAAGTTTATCTTTAAATTTTAAAAGAAATATCAATATCTATTTTATTTAACTTTTTAAATAGGATTTTTGGTATAAAACTTTTATAAATAAAAATCTAAGATTGTAATATTTTAATAAGAGTTTATTAATTATTTGATTGTTATAAGTATTTTATAGTAAAAATTGGACGATTATTTAATAGATTAAGATTTTTAAGATTATATTTAAAATAAAATAAAAATATTTTACACAATTTAATATTTAATAGAACAGAAGATGTACGATGGGCCTGGCCCAACCGATGGGCCGAGGATGTAAGTAACACTATGCCAGGACTGAAAATTTGAATAATGCCTGGTGGCAGCGAGCTAGCTCTTACCAACAAATTTGACAACATAAGAATGCTCCCGATGATCAAATTGAAGAGATACAGCCAATTTCCTCGAATCTCTCAGAATCTTGCGTTATTTTCAGATTTAACTTACAAATTATCCAGCCAATCTCCTCAATCTTCTGAAATTGAGCGAATCATCAGAATCATTAACGATCATCCTTTTCCGGATCAACCTCTTCAAGCTACGCTGCACGAACGCGTCCCGCAAACTGCCCTTTCGACGACTTTTGTTGAGAATGTTCTTGGCCGCCTCTTTGCAGCTCACTCCAATGGCCTTAAAGCCCTTGAATTCTTTAAATTTTCCCTTCGCCATTCCCAGTTCAGTCCGAGCTCGGACGCTTTTGAGAAGACTCTCCATATTCTTACACGAATGCGATATTTTGATAAAGCTTGGGAGTTGATGGCGGAAATGCAAAGCTCTTACCCTTTTCTGCTTACTCTCAAGTCCATGAGTATTATGCTGTCAAAGATTGCGAAGTTTCAATCTTACGAAGAAACCCTCCAAGCATTCGAGAGAATGGAGACGGAAATTTTTGTTGGAAGGAAGTTTGGTAGTCAAGAGTTTAATGTTCTTATGCGAGCATTTTGCGCAGAGAGGGAGATGAAGGAGGCGAGGTCGGTGTTCGCAAAGCTGCACTCTCGGTTTTCTCCTAACACAAAGACTATGAACATTCTGCTATTGGGTTTTAAGGAATCTGGAGATGTTACGGCAATGGAATTGTTTTACCATGAAATGGTTCGAAGAGGTTTCAAGCCGAACAGTGCAACGTACAATATCAGAATTGATGCTTATTGTAAAAAGGGTTGCTTCAGTGATGGCTTGAGACTTCTTGAAGAAATGGAACGGGTTGATTGCTTGCCTACTTTGGAAACAATCACTACTTTGATTCACGGGGCTGGGCTTGTTCGGAACATGCCTAAGGCAAGGCAGCTGTTTGATGAAATGCCTAAAAGAGACCTGAAGCCTGATATTGGGGTTTACAATGCTTTGATTAATTCGCTCATTAGATGCAGAGATGTGAAGTCTGCTATGGAGCTGATGTATGAGATGGAAGAGAAGCATATTGGGCATGACAATGTGACCTATCATACAATGTTTCTAGGAATGATGAAGGCAAGCGGCATTGAGGGTGTCTGCAAGCTTTATAACAGGATGATTGACAATAATTTTGTTCCCAAAACAAGAACAGCGGTGATGTTAATGAAATTCTTTTGCGAAAATCATCGGCTTGATTTGGGTTTGAATCTGTGGACATACCTGATTGAGAAAGGGTTTTGTCCTCATAGCCACGCATTGGATCTTTTGGTAACAGGATTGTGTTCAAGAGGAAGATTTGAAGAAGCTTTTGAATGCGCTAAACAGATATTGGTGAGAGGAAGGCAAATCAGTGAAGCAGCATATCGGATGTTGCAGAGATTCTCACAGCAGGCTAATGAAACAGACAAGTTGGAGGAACTCAACAGGATGATCAAGAAATTGCAAACTGTTTTGCCCCCAACAAAGCAACAAGTTCTCCAGTAGCAATAGAGTGACACTGTTTCTTACAAAATGTATTTAACTTTTAGCTGGATGTGTTCTAACCCATTTATGAACATCTTTTGCTCATCAAATATAGTAAAGGAAAGATTTGATTTTTATGAAAAAAGGGAAAAAAATTACCCTGGTTACTTTTTTTGTTTTAATCAAATAATGAAATCTATTTCTCATTTTCCTTACCAATATCAATTCCTATAATAACTGTTTGAGAAGGATGAAGAGCTCCAATAATGAATATTAATTAGCCTACTTGCTAAATATTTGGTTCAACTTGTACTGAGCCTACTTTTTGTCTTTGATTATAAATTTGCATTTTAATTTAGAAAATACAATAATATTATTTGTTATTGTTCAATAAAAATCATCCTCACACTCTTAATATTAAGATTCTCTTCTTGTTATTATTCCTTTCGATTATCTCAACCTTTTCCTTTTGGAACATTTCTATTTTTTAATCTCCTCTAAAATTGTAATAATAATGGCAGCTTTGAGTATGCAATTTTTTTTTTTTGTTTTTTCAATTCGTATATAAAATATTTATAATTTGGACTTACAAAATAATTTTTTTTTATAGTTTGATATTATTCAACTTTAGAATATGAGCATTTTTACCTTTAGTTTATAAATTATTTTTAAAAGTTGGCGTAACAAATTAATTTTTTTAATATTTAAATATATTGATCACCTCCCAACTTCACATTTGTAACTTCCCTTCTACTTCCCTGATATATAAGAAATCAAAGAGGTTGAAGAGCAAGAATATGAACACAAAATTTTCTCAGCTTAGATTTTTGATATGTTTCGTACTTTTAACCATTTGATCAAACACTTGCATGATTTTGAAGTTGCAAAGATTCATTGTAATCCCTTGATATCTACTTTTGAATCAGGTTAAAGTCAATTTCAATTTCAACTATATATGTTATATGTGGTTGCAATCTAAAATAACTTTCTAATATACTCCGTCAATATAAAGAAATTCAAGTTTTTTGTAAATAAAAAACTACTAAAAACATAAGCTTTTTATATGCAGGAGAGAGATCATTTTTGTAACTGTATGAAAAAATATTGCTATTTATTCATCTATAAACAGTAATATTTTGATGCTTTTAGACTTTCTGAGTTTTAAGACCACAACTTCAATTTTCATACATTGTACATAAATCCCTTGAATAGTGATATAGATTAACTGAAAAGGCTTTCTAAACTAGCAACTGAAGAAGTAGCTACCAGCTTAATTAATTTCTTTGAAAGTTCTGGCCCTAATAAAATGATTGATTGATACATTGATTACCATTGAATTAACCAATTGGCTGAGAAAGTCCCCAGCCTAGTAATTCTGGTAATTGACTTATGAATGTCAGCCCAGAGTTGGCCAAAGTCTTCTACGTGTTTGGTAAGAGATATGAAGCAGACGTGAAGCTGCATGCAGTCAATGAACTGAATGATGAGAAACCCGAAGTCAAGTCATGTACTACCTCCTTATCGATGGCTTCTTTAAGACTTTAACGATGCTAATTGAGGACCAAATAAAACTTTTACAGTTTATAATTTTAATATTTAATTATATCACTTCTCGAATATATATCTTGATTAATTTTATTTTGATTGCTTGTGCCTCGTAGAAGCTGATGGTTAACTTTGAGAATGCTGGTGCATGGCCTGCATGATTTAGATGTTCCACCATCTTCACCAGTGAAAGAAAGGAAGAAGAGATAATTTTGCTGCCCGTCTCCATCGATCTGATAGTCATCGGCAAGAAAAAGTAAAATTGGGAACGAGTCCTTGCTAATAAATGCCGATTAATTAGACACTGTTGATCAATTAACTACATCAACTAGTTGTAAAAAACATTATCATTGTTGTTGACACAAATATACAAAGAAAAATAAAGTCAGCAGACTCTAGCTGCATATGATGTAACCTAATTATTCTAAAATTAGACTACTTAACATCACTGTTACATAACTTAATTAGTAGTTAAAACAAAGACTTCTATATGTATTTTTACAGTAATTAATGATCAATATCAAGAGAAATGCAAGAATAAAACATTCTTCAACAAAATCTCAATTTTTATGTATATAATGATATAATGTCATTGACTATATATCTATTAATGTAATCAAAGAGATCGATTGATGATTATTTTTTGTATAAACACAAAAAGAAATTATCTGATTTGAAAGACGAAGGTTCGGTAACAAAATCACAACAACGAAAATATTTGGTACATACTTATATTCTTTTTGATTTCATAATTAATATTTATCATTCATTCTCTCGTTCATACTACATAGTTAGTAATTTTAATTATATTCAACTATACAAAAGCCAGTTTATACTAAACTGGATTTGAATTCTGAACCTACTTGCCATAGTATGATATATCGGCAGGCCAGGAATGCTCACATGGCTAAGGCCATGCAGTATCGGCCGTTTGTCAAAAGAAATCAAGATTTTTGTCTGAGTCAAAGTAAACCCTTTCAAACACAATTATAGTTATCGGCATTATCTGTCACACAACCATCACCAAAGACTTTTGTATTTGCGTTTTGTACAAGTCACTACAGAACACAACCTTCCCCCAAGTTAAACAATATTTTAGACCCACTCACTCAATTATTCCCTCTGTCCTCGATTTCTTGTTGGAAATTTAAATTCTACTTGTAATTGTATACTTTTTGTCCTAAGTTGAGTTTTATTTCTGCAAGTTGCTTTGTTCATTCTTTGCATGTAGCTTATATATATATACACACACCTCGGTTGCATTGCCCACTTGGTTCATATTGAGAGCTCTCTCAAGCTGCTAGGTGAGGAGCTAGGTAGTTATGGGAAATCCTGAAGCAGGCTCTTCAGCTTACCAGCAACCTCAAGAGTATGACTTAAAGCCTCAAGAATATCAATATGGAGCAACCCAGGAACCAAACGTAGCCACTCGTGATGAATTCTCTACCCCAAGTTATGAAATCCAGCCTAATGAGCCACAAGCACAACCTCCACCAGGATCTCAGCGACCAACACAATTTCCACTATTCCAAGCAAACCAGGCCGCTGGGGCTCGACCGCCTGGGCCGAATTGGCCTGTGACCTATCCACCGCAAACAGTTCCAACCCAGCCTGTGAGTTTTGCACCACCAAGTCCGCAAATGACCTATGCCAATGGCCTAAATCAAGCTTTGGGATACCCATCTCAAGGACCGCAGCCGATGTCAACCCAAGCCGTTCACTTTCCGCCACAAAGCCTGCAAAAGAGTCCGGTGTACTCAAGTGGGCTCAAACCAGTGACGGCTCAGACAGCTCCAATGGTTTATCCTCAAAGTGTAGCGCAAACCCCGCCTATAGTGGGTTACCAAGCTCCCGCGGCCATGCAATTTCCGAATTATGGGCCACAGGCCCAATATGGAATTCCAGTGCAACGCCCAGGATTAAAGCCCATGCCGGGAAACGCCGGCTGGAGTAGTGGGCTATTTGACTGCATGAATGACCCTATGAATGGTGACACTCTGCAATTTTTCTGTGTTCTCATTATAATGAACACTTTCTTCGGAATAATTCAGTATTCAAACGATATTGATGTAATTTTATGGCGTTTCAGCTCTCATAACAGCCTGCTTCCCATGCCTGACGTTCGGCCAGCTTGCAGAGATTGTCGATGAAGGCCACACCAGTAAGTATAAACTGTATTGTAATCTGTCTGCACTCTTATTAACTATTTCCATTTTATATGAATTAACGATGTGTTGGCTCTGTGTTAACATAATTTAGCTTGTGGGACAAGTGGAATACTGTACGGTGGGATTGCATTCTGCATTGCGATGCCATGCCTTCTGTCATGCACGTACAGGACCAAGCTTAGAAACAAGTTTAACCTGCCTGAAGCTCCGGCGCCGGATTGGGTCACTCACTTTCTTTGTGAATGGTGTGCTCTTTGTCAAGAATACAGAGAGCTTCAATCCAGAGGCTACGATCCTTCCATTGGTAAGTCAACCAAAGTCCTTCAGGCACTGATATGTTGAATAGGATTTGCATTGGACTCTGAAATAAATCTTTGTGCTTAATTTATTTTATTGATGTAGGATGGCAGGGAAACTTGGCAAGGAATCAGAACTTGCAGCATGGTGCTATGATGGCTCCAACGAACCAAAGAATGATGCACGAATAATAAAGAAAAGCGTAATTGAATCTGCAAGATCTCCAGAATTTTTTTGTGTTTTTAATTTACATATCTTCGATTATGATGTTTTCCAATAGGCTAATGGTGTATTTGTAAGACAACAAAATCCAAAATCACCTTGTATTTATTGGGATTTAGTTTAGTTCCTCGAGTTTCAGAAAATGTTGCTTTGTTTATTGTTTCCTGTAATAGTTAAAAATAATTTTTCAAACTTCCGTATATTTATACCTTTAGTTCAAAGAGTCTCAGCATCAATTTTACACTAATCAATCCCTTCCCCAAACTTTCATTATATTCTCTTATTTGGAAAAAGAATTGATAAAACAAAATATGTTCATTTCATACAGAATTAATAAAGCGAAGGTACAATTTTGCTCTCTCATAATTTGAGCGGGTAAAATAATTTATTTATTTATAAATTTTAATGAAATCTTGAAAAAATTAATTGATATTTTATTTGCCTATTAAAAACTCAGTTGCTTCTTATAGTAATTTTATTATGACCATTGTTGAGTGTTTTTGTAAATTACAAATTTAAATTGATTGATAATTATATATTGAAATTTCAAAACACATTATAAAGCCTCTGGAGTTTTGTATTTTCTTGGGTACCAATTTTGAATTTCTTAAAATTTAGATGATTTTCTCCATGCTATTATATATCGTCTTAGACAAGCAAATGAACTTTTTTGCATATGACTTAAGGTTATTTTTATTATTTTCGTTCCAATAAATAAAGTCTACCTAATTAGATTTTTTAACGGTATTTTCTTTCCAGTAAATAAAGTCCACTACTTAAATATTATTTCTCTAGAGATCTGAAAATAAATCACAATCAATTTTGCAAATTTATTTGTTAAAAAAATTATCCTCCTCTTGTAGTTTATTCTCAAACCCAAAATATAAAAATTTATGATTTTGTCCATATGTTGTGTTTTATTGAATGAGTAGCATAACAACACAATGCAACTAACTTTGATTAATCTCATCAACAAATGTAAATAGGCAGTTTGTAAGATCTTGAAGAGAAACAGATAAAGAATAAAATCTTTAACTTCAGCTTTGCCTTCCAGCATGCTCACCACCGAAGACATCAAATACCTAACTGTGAAATTTAGAAGAATAAGTAATCGACTATCTCAATTTATCCTTGATAATCGAAAGTAGGAAGTAAATTTATTGCCATATCATAGCAAACTCTTGTTTGGGAATTCTATAAAGCATTCAAATAGGATGCCGTGATAAAGCTAAACCTCAAGAAATTCATTTTCAACTTTAGGAGTGACGACAACAATTGATTTCGACAATCCTCTGCCTCTTTCTTACCTAAGGAAGAAACAAATAAGATAAGTTGACTTGAAGAAAATGATGGTTTTTAATACACAAGTTTTTAAATATTTGATTCTACTGAAACGTAGATTGAATTCCAAGTTTAAAAGTCTTGCATTTTTTCCTATACAAGCAAAATTCAACTTTAAAAGTTTTGTATTTTTTCCCTAAAATTCTTGCGTTTTCTCCCTACAGTTAATATCCAAGTTTAAAAGTCTTGCGTTTCCCTAACTACACGTAAAATCTAAGTTCAAAAGTCTTGCATTGTTCCCAAATAAGCAAAATCCAATTTTAAAAGTCTTACATTTTTTTTCTCTTTAAAAGCAAAATAATTCAAGTTTTAAAAATCTTGCATTTTGCCTTGAAAATTTTTTCTACTAAGGCAAATTTTTTGGTCTACTGAGATAAATTTTTTGAGTAAAACAAATTTTTAGCATAATGGTTAGGTGAGACTCATTTTTGTTGGAAAATATAATTTTAGGCTAGTTTAATTCAAAATGTTGGAAGGGGGTTGGTTTAGTAAATTGACACTAAAACATAACTATTTTAAAAAATTTTCCAAAATAAAAAGAGGTTATCGTGTGTTTGAGACTTATAATTTTTGTGATAACCTATAATTTTTGGAAAAATGCCAGTGAATTTTTTTTTTTGTCAAATAAAAGCTTTCCACTTTCATTAAAAAATAAATATTTATTTTCATTAAAAATAATTTAATATTTAATTATTAAAAAAATTTAATTAAATATTTTTTAATGTTTTATTTTTACATGTAATATATTTATTTAAAAAAAATTATGTTATTTTCATTATTCTTTTAAAAACAAATGAAAATATAAATAAAATATAAACAATAAATACATGTTATATATATTACAAATAAAATAATTAATTTTTTTTCTATTTTTTAATTAAAATTAAATTATATTGGTTAATAAGAATATAAAATATATTTAATTACTAATTCTATTAACAAATAATACTAATTTTTTTTTTTTTTTTATTTATATTTTCATGATTTTTTAAGAAAATATAATAATTTAATATAATATTTTAAATAAAAATATTAATATAAGAATAAAATGTTAAAATACATTTCAATTTTTTTAATAATTAAATATCAAATTTATTGAAAAAAAAATTATAAATATTTTAACATGAGTTTAATTTAATTCATTGCTTAAATTTTTTTAATAATATTTTTTATAAATTTTTTATTGAAATAATAAATTAAAAATATATTTAGTTTTGAGTATATTGTGAAAAAATATTAAATATGAGACTAAATTGTTATAGTTAAAAAATTATATGTTGAAAAATATTAAAATAAGGGTTAAAATGTTATAATTAAATAAAATTATATTATATTGTTATTATATAAAAGGTTAGGAATATAAATAATAATAAATTAATGATCAACTCTCGAAAATAAAAGTTAAGAATATGTACCTATTTATCCTAACGTTTGAGAGTATCTATCTTTTCTCAAATGTCAGGAGTATTTGTTTATTAATGCAAATGTTAGAGAATATATGTAATTATCTTTAATTTTATTTATATATCTATATATATATTTATATTTTTATTATATATCGACTTTCTTATTTATACTTATATATATATATATCTATCTCCATATTTTTAATCTATATTTATATTTTTATTCTATATCTACTTTCTTATTTATATTTATATTTATATTTATATTTATATCATATCTATCCTTATATTTATATTTTTAATTTTCTTTACATTTATATTTATTTTATTTTTATTATATAATAATATTATATTATTATTTTTTTCTTTTCTTTCTTCTATTTCTTTATTATATAGTAGTAATATAATAAAAGGAACTATTGTCTTTCTCAGCCCTCTGTGTTCTAATTGTACGTATAGTAAATAAGAATGTATTATGTGTATCATTCTATTTAATATTATTTTCATTTATTTATCATTTGCCTAGTCAATACTGAGCAACTATTCAATAATAATAATAATAATGTATTATGAGCTATTCTTTCTACGATCATCCAAAAGATCATTTCATGAAGGAGATTAAATCATTGCTAAAAATATTGTCAATTCAAGATACATTTCCTCGCCCATTAATCATCTACCACATATTGCCGAAGGATTTTAATTTTGTGATAGCTTCTTGTTGTATTGTCATGAACGCACAGTGATCTCCTACGTCACCCCAGTGAACCGCAGTTGTAACAGGCCCTGATCAAAATAGTATCCTTTCATCTCTCCAGTTTCTTCAAGTTACGTTTTGTACACATTGGCAATAACCAAAATTAAAGGATCAAGAGTATTGACCAGAGTAAATATCAAATTACCAAAATTTAGTACTCATAATTTACAAATTACACGTGTACAAACCAAGCCGGATGATCAACAAATCAAAACCAGGCAAGAATTGATTACTATCCTCACCAAGTGCTTCCCCTATAATCTTCAAAAAAACGTTGGAACTAAAAACATAAATAAATGCCACAGAAACTCAGATGTTGATGGTGGCTTCCCAGAGCCTAAGAAGTCCATTACGACCACCACTGCATATCCTTTTCCTTTCAAGATCAGAAGCTATGCACCTTACCTGCATTCCGCCAAATATGGATACAAGTATTATCGACAAATGAACAAATGTATAAGCTGTATAATTACCAGCTAAACCCAGGCATACAAGTATACGAATCCATGTACTCTAATAACATGGAAGCTAAATTAAATATTGTTGCCATAAAAAGACTTAAGAGTAAAGTTTCTGTATAAAAATCAAGGGGCAAAATGTGGGAAGGGAATAAGAATGACAAAAGCATAGAGGAATTATATACATACCACAGCAATTGTCTTTCGAGGGGTTCTGTAGAGTTGCCACCCAGACATTCTTGATCCAGTGCCGGAGAAGCCACCAAGTCTCCCTTGAGGTCGATGGAATAGAGACATAGAGTTGTCCACAGCTGCAATTCCTAACCGCTGGTCCGCAGCATTGATTGACAATATAGCAGCTGAATGAATGGTGACATTCTTCACATATTTTATGCCACCTGCATGTCATGGCAAATAAATGATTAAGGCAATGCTATAACAAACTTTAAGATGATTAAGAAAATTATATACTTCATTACGCAAAACAACATAAAGAAATAAAAACTAGCAAGTTAACATCGTTGCACATAAGATATTCAACGCAGCCTTCAAATGGTTGAGAAAATTATTAAAATGAATAAGTCAATATTTATTTTTTATGATATTTTCAACAGGTTTTGTTGGGCGTAGGATTTTAAAATTTGTCTTGGTGATATTTTACATAGCTAACACAACATATTAGCTAATTTACAGTCCTGTGCAAGAGCATTACAACCAGCCAAGGATCATAAGTGGATATATTATCAATATCTTTTAACACATGATATAAACTGTGCTCATGTTACTCTTATGGTCAGGATAACTACTGCTCTTACCCTCGTCATTTTCCCAAAATCGGAGCAGCCCATCACTCGAACCTGAAAATAAAGGCATCAAATTTTTAGGTGTTATTTTGTAATTGTCCTTTCTAACAATAACGTGATTTCCATTCATAAAATAGCTGACGAACCATTGACAACACTTTACAATTTAGCAAAAAGATTTAAGTGCCAACTGTAATTATTCCTTTATCTGACGAGGAATATTCAACAGAAAGTACAAGGCCGGCATGGCAAGCGACAACAGCATCACATGTCCCTCGGGAAACAGACCACATTCCTGCTGTCCAATCATCGCTACCTGTCATCACAGTGTCTCTGTCCATTCTAATTGACCCGCACAAGTGACATGTAAACACCAAGGCTTTTTCAGTGCAATAGTTATAGAATTGCAGAGGAAACAAAAACACAGAATTCAATACCCTGACTCACCGAATCCATTTTGTATGCCCTAGAAACTTGTGCATTTGCCGACCGGCACGAATGTGCCAGATATTTGCAGCCCTGATAATACTAGCATCCACTAAAAGTGAGAGGAAAATTAAATTGTAATATCATACTAGCTACATAGTTGTAAGTTTCAATAAACGCACTTATCTCTACCAGCAGCAGCCAAGATCCCAGTGGAGTCGTCATATTCCATGCATAGAACCGCACTAGTGCAACGGCCAACTGTCGCCACGCAGGTATCAGTTCGAACATTCCACATCTTGACAGTTCCATCATGGGATGCCGTAAGAACACGTTCACCTGACAGCATCCGCACACAACTGATCTGCAGTGGTAACTGAAAGGAATTATCTCACATTTTAGTCTGCATTCAATAATTCATGTTTCAAACATTTGAAAATGTAACAACCAAGTACTTTTAAGATAGCAAACACAAACAAATATTGAAGAAAAGATATAGGATGTTCTAAATAAGAGATTATCAAAATGTACGTAGGTTGCATTACCCACCAGTTTCATATTAAGAGCTATCTCAAGCTGTTAAGTTAGGAGCTAGTTATGGGAAATCCTGAAGCAGGCTCTTCAGCTTACCAGCAACCTCAGGAACATCAATACGCAACAGCCCATGATCCAAACGTAGCCATTCATGATGAATTCTCTACTCCAAGTTATGAAGCCAAGCCTAACGACCCACAATTGCAACCTCCACCGGCATTTTACCAACCAACAACATTTCCACCATCCCGAGCAGACCAGGCCCCTGGGGCTAGACTAGCTGGGCCGAATCGCCCTGTGACGTACCCACCAAAAACAGTTCCAACCCGCCTGTGAGTTTTCCGCCAGAGATGCCGGCTCAGATAGCTCCAATAGTTTATCCTCAAACAATAGCACACACCCCACCTATAGTGGCTTACCAAGCTCCCCCGGCCATGCAATTTCCAAATAATAGGCCACTGGCTCAATTTGGAATTCCGGTAGAGAGCCCAGGAATAAAGCCCATGCTGGGAAATGCCAGCTGGAGTTGTGGGCTATGTGACTGCATGAATGACCCTACGAATTGTGACACTCTCTGCAATTTACCTTTGTTCTTATTATAATGAACACTTTCTTCCGAATAATTCAGTACTCAAATGACTTTGATTTAATTCTGTGGCGTTTCAGCTCTTATAACAGCCTGCTTCCCATGCTTGACGTTCGGCCAGCTTGCAGAGATTGTTGATGAAGGCCACACTAGTAAGTATAAACTGTACTGTAATCTCTCTGCACTCTTCTTAACTTTTCCCATGAATTTTATATGAATTAACGACGGGTTGGCTCTGTGTTAATATAATTTAGCTTGTGGGACAAGTGATATACTGTACGGTGGGATTGCGTTGTGCACTGCGATGCGCCCTGCCTTCTGTCATGCACCTACAGGGCCAAGCATAGGAACAAGTTTAACCTGGCCTAAGCTCCGGCGCCGCCAGATTGGATAATTAAACACTTTCTTTGTGAATGGCGTGCTCTTTGTCAAGAATACAGAGAGCTTCAATCCAGAGGCTATGATCCTTCCATTGGTAAGTCAACCATTATACCCTTGAGTGTTTTTATAAATTACATATTTAAATTGATTGATAGTTATATATTGAAATTTCAAAACACATTATAAAGCCTCTAGAGTTTTGTATTTATTTTCTTGGGTAACATTTTTGAATTTCCTAAAAATTGGATGATTTTTTTTTTCCATGCAATATATCGTCTTAGACAAGCAAATGAACTTTTTTTATATTGATTTAACCTTATTTTCATTATCTTCTTTCCAATAAATAAAATCTACCTAGTTAAAGATTATTTAACCTTATTTTTATTATCTTCTTTCTAATAAATAAGTCTATCTAATTAAAGATTATTTCTCAATAGATCCAAAAAAACCACAATCAATTTACAAATTTGTTTTATTGATGTAGGATGGCAGGGAAACTTAGCCAGTAATTAGAACATGCAGCATGCTGCTATGTGGCTCCAACGAGCCAAAGAATGATGGGCTAATAAAGAAAAGTTTAATTGGATCTGCAAGTCTCAGGATTTTTTTTTTCTGTTTTTAATTTACATATCTTCGACTGACTTTTTCCAATAGGCTAATGCTGTATTTATAACACATCAAAATCTAAATTCAACACGTATTTTTGGGCTTTAGTTTAGTTACTCAAGTTTCAGTGCTTTGGTAATTGTTTTTTGGTATAGTTATAAGTATTTATGATACGGAAGTGTCGAACATAAAAAACAGAACTTAAGTACTAATAAGTTCAAAATTATTAACTTAATTTACTAAATTGTGAAGACACTGTCAAAAAAATAACTTTAAAATTTAATCTGTATTCACTGAATTAATATTTTAGAAAGCGCTTGGTATCATTGGAAAGTTGAAAAAATAAATTTTCTATAAAATTTTACGGTTTAACATTTGGAATTTTTTTAAAGAAAGTTATGAGAATTTCTTCATAATATATTCATTTTTCATGCAGAATTTGGATGTATGGATTTTAAAAAATTTTTTACTTTAAATTCAACGTGTTTTGTTTAATTTGTAAATGATAGAAAGATTTGGTGAGTTGTAATTCAAAGTTTTAGTTGTTTTGGTTTATTTTCAAAGAGTTTTAAATATTTATATAAGTTTGTCAATATTAAATAGTGATTGTTGGGTTAACCATTGAAAATTCTAATGATTGTTGGCTTAACCTTTGACATTTTTTCCTTTATAAAAGCTTATATAAAGGTTTCAAGTATGTAATATTGAAATCAAATGGTTTTGAAGTTAAGTTTAATAAAATTCTTATATTTTATATTCTATATCTTTTGGAGAATTTTTCATACAATGGTGAGTGTTTTCTTTGAAACTCTATAACCTTTAATAACAATTTTGGGGTATTGTTTTTATATCATTTTGTTGTTGATATTAGGAATAAAGCTTAATAACCTATTTTTCTTAGCAAACATTAATTTTCCCACAAACTTCCATTTTCGGTATCAATTTGGTATCAGAGCTCAAGGTTCCATGGCTACCCGTCGTTGCCAAAAACAATTTGAGGAAGGTCTTTCAAATAGACAAGCTGATCTTCATGATGCTTTAATGGCAGAAATGAGGAGGCTAATCTAACGATTGGAGGCATTTGAAAATCAAGATAGAAGTCAGCAGCATATAGAACCTGTCCATGAAGCTCTTAGTGAAGAAGTAATAGAGCTTATATCTTTTTCACCATGTTCTAAGTCATTTGTTAAGTGGCAACAACACTTCCTCACACCCAAGAGAGTTACAAAACTTTCATTTTGAAAAACATGCATCTTTATGATGGCACTCGTTTTTCAGCCTGTGATATCACTTCCAATCGTAGGAACACCTCAATTTTCAAAAATCCTTCTAACGTGAGATCATCAACCAAGATTTCTACTAAGAATGATGTAGGAACTAGTACTCTTTGTCTCTTGAGATTTTCTCACCATAAAGATGCATGTTTCTTCAGTTTGATGGCAACAAGCTTCACCTTCATACGCTTAGGAACATCCTTGAACTCAAAGATTCGTTCAATAGTGTGGAGCCAATGAACAAATTCTTTTGGCTGCATTCTTCCTTTGAAATCTAGAATATCAACTTTTATATTAAAATCTTTTTCAAAATGAAAGTTTCGTAGCTCTCTTGGGCGTAAGGGAGTGCTGCTACCACTTAATAAATGATTTGGAACATGGTGAAAAGGATTTAAGCCCTCTTCTTCTTCACTAAGAGTTCATGGGCAGGTTCTATATGCTATTGACTTCTCTCTTGATTTTCAAATGCTTCTTACCGTTGTTTATGTTGTTAGATTTGTCTTTTCATTTCTGCCATTAGAGCATTACAAGGATCAGCTTGTCTGTTTGAAAGACCTTCTTCAGATTGTTTTTGGCGACGATGGGTAGTCATGGAATCTTGAGCTCTAATACCAAATTGATACCAAAAAATGGAAGTTTGTGGAAAAATTAACGTTTGCTGAGGAAAATAGGTTACTAAGCTTTATTTCTAATATTAACAACAAAGGGATATAAAAATACTACTTTAAAATTATTATTAAAGGTTGTAGAGTTTCAAAGAAAACACTCACCATTTTATGAAAAATTTTTCAAGAGATACATAGTATAAAATACAAAAATTTTATTAAATCCAACTTTAAAACCATTTGATTTTAATACTACATACTTGAAACCTTTATATAGACTTTTATAAAGAAAAAAAGGTCAAAAGTTAGGCCAACAACCACTAGAAATTTTAATGGTTAGCCCAACAACCATTATCTAACATTGACAAACTAATACAAATATTTAAAACTCTTTGAAAACAAACCAAAACAGCTAAAACTTTGAATTACAAGTCATCAAATCTTTCTATCATTGAGAAATTAAATAAAACACATTGAATTTAAGGTAAAAAATCTTTAAAATTCATGTATCTATATTTTACCTTAAAAATGAACATGTTATGAAAAAATTGTCATAACTTTTTTTAGAAAACTTCAAATGCTAAACTGTAAAATTTTATAAAAAGTTTACTTCTTCAACTTTCCAATGGTACTAAGCGCTTTCTGAAATATTATTTCAATGAATAAAGATTAAATTTCAAAATTATCCTTCAGATAGTATCTTCATAACTTAGTAAATTTAGGTAATAATTTTGTATTTATTAACACTTAACTTCTGCTTTTGATGTTTGAACACTCTTGTGTCAATTTCCAAAGTTCATTATCTTTACACCTTTATTAGTTCAAAAAGAATAAGAATCAATTTTACACTAATCGATCCCTTAACCAAGCTTCCATTATATTATCTTACTTATTTTGAAAAAGAAAGAAAACAAAAGGTACAATTTTGATCTCCAATAATTTGTGTGTGGATAACAGAATTTATTTATTATAAATTTTAATGAAATCTTGAAAAAATTAATTTATATTTTATTCGCCTATTAAAAATTTAGTTACTTCATATAGTAATTTCATTATGACCATTATACCCTTGAGTGCTTCTATAAATTACATATTTAAATTGATCGAAAGTTATATATTGAAATTTCAAAACACATTATAAAGCATCCAGATTTTGTATATATTTTCTCGGGTGCCAATTTTGAATTTCCTAGAACTTCGAAGAATTTTTTCATGCTGTATCGTCTTAGGACAAGCAAATGAACTTTTTAAATATTGACTTAACGTTATTTTGATTTTCTGCTTTCCAGTAAATAAAGTCTATCTAATTAAAGATTATTTCTCGAGAGATCTAAAAATAAATCACAATCAATAAAATTTATTTGTTGAAAAAATATCCTCTTGTAGTTTGTTCTCAAACCCAAAATATAAAAATTTATTTAATAAATTTTTTCAAAACATGAAAAGAACGAATTCTGAATAAATATTTTTGCCATTTTTAAGAAATTTACTTCAAATATGAGAAGACTTTCTCTTACATAGACTTTTTCTAAGGCCGCAGACACGGTTGAGCCGCCCCTGATTTTGGCCTTGGACTTTTTTCACTATCGGTGGAAAATAAATTGATAGTAGAAGTATATAACTTGTTCCTTTTACATATATATATAGGTTCGTACAGCATTACTCCAGCTTTATATTTGTACTTCTGTCTCAGAAGTCTTTTGTTTACAAACCTCAGCATTCTGAAATCTAGACAAATATGGCATACAATATTCTTCAGAAAGTCACGTTCATCAACTTTCCGCACCAACGCCCGATGATCAGTACTCTACTTGCTAAGCCGAAAAACACCAAGAAAAGCAGTGCGATTACTCAACCAAAGATCATCAAGCCACAACAAGCACACACAGCATCAGAATTTCCATCGCTGCAGAACTTGACCAGACCTACTGGGGACAAGCACAAGCCCAATACCAGGTCGTTCTCATACTGGTCCTTCGAACGCGGTTCACAGCGCATGCTAAGTAATCAATTGCCAAGCCAAGGGTCTGATACGTTGCCAAGGAAGGCCGTCTCCTGGTTTAGGCGATTCAAAAAACTTATAGTCGTTCGTCAGCACTTGTAGATTAAACTTTTCTGTTCTGAATTACTCGCATTTGGAAGCTTTCACTTCCCTTTCCCTGTGGCCCTCGATTGAGATATAGAAGTTGATGTTAATAGTTCTTCTATCGATGAAAATTTGAACAAGTCCATCCGGGCCTTGAGACTAGTAGCCAATAAAAAGAGTTTCTAATTTTCATTTTCCATCATAAACTACCAGTTCGGCCCCCAGAAAGCCTCGTGTAACCGCATGGATCCTTCTCGTATTTATGAATCAGATTTGATTCGTTGGACTTTTATTGGGCTTGTTCATAAAATAATGTGATTACACCTTGGTAAGGTTAGACCTGTAAGAGACCTGATTGTTGTATGCAATTTGAGAGAGAAAGATGGTCTTATACAGTGAGGGATAAATTGCAATATAGCATCACTTTTGTACAATTAATATGTAGATTCTATATAATATTTGTAATATTCAACTAAAAAAAAAAAAAATCTAATTTTTAGTTCCGTTTTGTTAATTGGTAAAAGATTAGAAATTGCAATGGTGTAAAACCATCTTACAGTATTCAGGGCGATAGCCATAGAAGTCGAAAGGATTACTGGTGTTTCAATTTTATTTGTCAATAATAGTGCGTGTTCATTTGTTTGTTGTCTTTTGCGAAACTAGAACATTTATTTTTAATTAATAACTTCACATCTCATTCTTTTTTTTTTTCTGAGAAAAATGAAAAAAAAAATTGTTATAAAAGTTACAATATATTCATAATGGTCAATTAAACCTTAATTTGTAACCAAAATTATAAACAGATAAATAAATATTGATTGCAATGCTTATAATAGATATAATGATCAATTAATTAAAATATTGTTTATTTTGAAATGTACAAAAATTTCAACAAGCCTAAAGACTACGTGCTCTACCGCGTCGCAGGTTTAACCATGGCCTTTGAAAAAGGTTCAGAGTGCATGAAGGCCATATCAATATCAGATTGTCGCTTTGTGGAGGGGACTCAAAGGAATTTTCATCGTTTGTCGAAAATTTTAAACTAAATGTCTATTATTTTTAATATTGAATTTTTTTTTTCTTTTTGATAAAATAAAAAATAAAAAATTTGTAAAGTCCTACGGGTATATTGTGCTCCATGTCGTAGCAATATGGATTCTGCTGATGATTTCCTTTTAGACGTTCAAAAAATTATATTAATAAAGTTTCGAAGAATACATTCGTTTCATTTGTCTATTAAATAATTAAACAAAATTTTGTGACCGGTGTATCTCTCATCAATTACAACGTATCTTTATAATTGATTAAATTACATTAGGAAGTATCAAAATTCTTTATTTCCTGATCACTAATCCTAAATTTTTTAGAATTGGAAGTAATTTCCTCATAACCCTGATCTTACCATAATTATTATCGTACTATTTTACAATGTTATTTATTAACAAATCTAAAGATTAATCAGAATTAATTTACAATGTTATTTGTTAATCAAATCCTCTTGCAGTTTGTTTGCGAAATCAAAATATAAAAATTTAAATAATAATTTTGCTTCTCAAAACGTTAAAAGCACAAATTTCTAATAAATATTTTTGTTATGATTTTAGTTTTTCTTTCTTTTTTTTTTTTTTTTAACTTTTAATACAAGAAGGCCTTGTGCTCGGTCACTGTTGAGCGGCCCCTGAGTTTTGGTCTTGGTCTTCCTTCACTGCGGCTGTATTTAGAAAATAAAATGATACTACTAGTATATAACTTGGTTCCTTAAGTTTTTATCTTTCTTTTGTGACCATTTGGTTGCTTTCATATGTGGCTTTTAGCATTACCCCTTGCTTTGTATTTGTGCTTTCGTTTTCGAAGGAAAGACGAAGTGAGAGGCCATTATGACAACTCATAAAGCAAAGCAAGAAGGTAGAGACGCTGCCCATATTCATCGACTTTCTGCAGCAACATCTGATGATCAATCTACATACTGTGACATAGAAAACCAGGGCAATTTCCAACAAGCTCGACCAAAGATCCAGTCGCAACAACAAGCACAAACACTGTCAGAATTTCCATCAATAAAAAACTTGAGCAACATTCTCGTACTGGTCCTTTGAAGGAGGTTCAAGGCGCATGTCAAAGTAATCAATTGCCAACCCAGGGCTCAAAACAGTATTCGGGGAAGGCTGCCTCTTGGTGGAGCCTACTCAAAAATTAGTCGTCGGTTGTCGAAACTTTTAAATTAAAATTTCTATGTTTTGAATTACTCACATTCGGAAGATTTTACTTCTCTTTTTCCCCGTGGCATGATATACGGACAGGCCAATAATGCCAGCATGGCTAAGGCCATACTGTATCAGAGGTTTGTCAAAAGAAATCAAGATTTTGTCCGAGTCAAAGTAAACCCTTTCATATCTGCATTATCTGCCACACATCCATTACCAAAGATTATATAAATAATTAAAATATAATAAAAATAAATATTTTAAAAAATAAAAATAAAAATAAAAATTATAAAAATAATTAAAATACTATTATTTTTAAACTAACTATTATATAACAAAATAAAGAAATAAAAAATATCTATGTATTAGTTATATTTTTATATTTAATATTTTAATAATAATTGATAATATATATATATATATATAGAGAGAGAGAGAGAGAGAGGGAATATTACTAGAACGAAAGGGAAGAAGAAACCAAAGTGAACCAGAGGTCCATGTCAACAGCACTTCCCTATAAAAGGTATCTATTAAACATACTAGTCAAAATCGGTCCATCCATACCCAAAACAGTATTCCCTCCCAAAATTTACCAAAAATGGAAATGAGCCTCAATGATAAAAATTAACCCAAGACACTTCCTAATTGAGATTGATAAGAGGAGAGAAGTGTCTTTGCTTCGGTGCATAATTTGGCCCATAGAGAAGATGCAATCGTACAATGAAGAAAAATGTGGCTTATCATCTTTCCATCCTTCTTAAACATAACCAAGGGGAAACAATCATTTTATCTTCTTTGAATTACGTCCCTGGTATTGATTCTTCCATGAGCTAAGGTGCAAGCAAAAACTTGGATTTTAGGGGCAACTTTGGCTTTACTAACCATATTGAATTGCTTGAAACAATTGGAAGAGTTGTTGAATTAATGTCAAAAGGCAAGATTTGCAACTAAAAACTCTGAATCCTTCAAACTTCCAAATCTTATCTTCTTTCAGATCGTCCAAGAACATGAAAAATTGCTTATTTAAACTAAGAAATTAATCACTTTATTTACAATATATGCACCAGATGTAGATATAGATACCCAGAAACCTTCGTATCAAACCATGTGGCAGTCCAGGCAGCAAATGCTGAACCAGCCACTTCGAGAATTTCTCAACTTCTCATTTGTCAAGTCATGGGGCTGTGATGTTGAGACAATTGATTCTAAAATGCTAATTCCATAACAATTCCACAGGCATGGCAGGACAATAATATAACGGTCACACATCACAGGTTCTAAAGTAACTAAAGTGCACAACATATGCTAACCTGTTGTTCTAACTGGCAGTTCCGCTCTTCAGGTATTCTTATTGTTGCCTGCTGCTTCTTTAAGTGAGTTGCTTCAGTCCTGTACTCCAACTCAACTTTCATCTTTAGATTTTCGGATTCTAGTTCAGACAAATTCAGATCTTGCTCCTGCACTGAGACCAGAGTGATTTTACTAATAACATGTTCACATTCATACTACAGAAAAACAGTACATGCTTTGCAAAAACCCCCAACTATGAATATGCAATGATGTCTAAATGTGCATGCACCACCAAGCTGAGAGAATTATAGCTTGCAAGGTGATAACTGCAACAGTTATGAAGTAAGAACTGTACAGAACAGACAAGCAGAATTAATTTATTTGTTACAGAAAAGTGGATATGTCAGCTGCAAGGAGCTATTGCATAACCATTAGAATATAATTGGTCATGTTACAGTAAATTTTTCTACTACAATCTTTTCAAACCTATTTTACTGCAGTAAAATAGGTCATGTGAAGGAGATCTTAGCAGAAATCACAATCTGGATTTTACTAGTATAATTGGTATGTTATAAGAATATGAAAACCCCAATGACAACAAGGCACATTTTATATAGGTCCTCCAATGAATCAAGGATACTAATAAAAGAGCTACATCAGCTCAGGATGCAGATACATTCTTGTATCTTTTAAGTATAATGTGAAATCCACATTTTGCAAATGAACCCTCCAACTTGCATCTTAATATTAAAAATCCAACTTTCTGCACATCTACAAACATCCAATGAAGTTCATTCATATAATAGACATGAATTTAATTATGCACGAAACTCATAAACCTAATAGAAACTCTTTATAATTGAGCGAGTACATAGAATAAGGTAATACTCACAGCAATTGAAGCGAGAGCCGGATAAGGATCTGGGGCCTCATATCATTTCTGATAGATGTTAAGAAATCCATTTTCTCCAAATTTCACTCTCTTGGTAAGATTATCAACTTCTTCTTGATAACCCTTAAGTAAAGAATTGAAAAGACTTAACTTTTCCTCTGGTGAAGCTTTCTTGAAATCCGCTAAAGAGACAAGTAGAAACATCAATAGTGGCAAACATATGTACAGCAAATCAAGAAAATGGGAGAACCATACAAAGAGGAAAAGAAAAGGGTGCGCTTGTAGAGAAAGAAATTCCTCCTAAATCAGCCCACTTCTGCACCCTCCCCCAACCCTGAGCAAGAACAAAAAAAGTAAAAAATTAAAAAAAAAAAAAGCAACAGATAAAGAGTGACTCAATCTTCGCTCTCATAAACAGAATTAGATTTTATCCAGGTTCTTTAAATAAATTTTTGCTACTTACCTCTGGTGCTCTCTGCAAACTTCTGCCAATTTTTTCAACTGTTCTCTTGATTTTCAGCTATCCTAAACCCTTGTTCATCAAGCACACTTTTTTCTTTCTCCAATTCAAATTCTAAGAACAGCGAAAAAGGAGAGGAAGTCAGCAAACCAGTCCAACAATGCTATTCTCATCTTGTCATCCCATAAGAAAAAAGAACAAGAGTACTGTCAGAAAAAACTAATGGAAATCTTTCACTAGGTCGGTCAAGCATTCTAGTAGAAGAAAGTGAAGAGCAAAAAGGAAATTTCTATAAAGAAAAAGGGTTAGCAGAGAAGCAGTAGCAAACACAACCATTGTAAATTCAACAAACCCCATCATTTCCTACTACCTCATATCTTCATCAAAGGTAATCTATCCAATGCCGTAAAAATTAATACTAAAGGAAATTAAGCAAGAGATAGACCAGAAATATTATGCCTTCCCGTCCAGCATTAACATTTACTAAACTTTTACAGTTCAATCCATCTCAATACACTACCTCCACCTGAATCCAAATAAATTTCAACGAAAACAGAAAAATTGCGCCCAAATTAACTCGAGCTTAACAATCAGGAATCTGCAATCTCAGTAATTACCATATTTTTACAAATTGCCTCTCAAAAATTTTAAGTGCAAATGTATGGAAAACCTTATTCTAAATTCACAACTCCTACACGAGATTTTGTAATTCATTTTGCTAACAAATTACGTAAGATCACACCAAACAGAACGTGAATTTCAGAACACAGTGACTAATAAATAACTGAAAATTTTAAGTGTCAATAAACGTATAATTCTTATTAGCTAATAATATCCTTAGTAAGAGTAAAAATAAGTAACAAAATACATTCACAATCACCCCACACGGTTTTCCTAATCTAGAACCTAAATAAAATCAGCTCGGTAAATTTTTAAAAAGAAAAGTGTCACCTTTCCAGAAATTGGAGACGACGGAGACGGGAGAAGAGGAAGAGTTAGGTTTGTCTCGGTCGGATCCACCTTGCGGAGTCTCCATTTTTACGACACGGATCTGCCTAACAAATGCTATGCGTTTTATGTTAGGTATGCTATAAATCAGCGCGCCAACGAATGGATCAAATGGTGAGATTTTGCATTTTGATAGATCTCAGAGAGATTCGGTTGTTACTCCGGTGGTTTTTTTCGTTAGAAATGGGCATGCGTAGTGGTCTGGGTGAAAATATTTTTTGGGCCTAGCTTAGCGCGCACGCTGAATTGGCCCAATGTAACACACGTGTGTAGATGTTGTGATGGGAGACATTGAGCCTAGCTTAATGAGCACGCGGAATTGGCCCAACAAAATTACATGTAATTGTACGAAGAATGCATATTGTTTTAACTTGTTAGCGCATAAATTAGTTTCCCGCTAGGAAAATTTACAAAAATACTTACTGTTTACCTCAAATTTCCTAAACTAACCATTGTTCAAAATTATTTTAAAAACTAATTAAATAAATTTTTTTAGATAAAATTACCCCCAAACCAAAAAATTAACATCTTCTTTTCCAGATCTTGCTTCTCTCTTCTTCTACTTCTAATTTCTTCCGTCTTCCTTAATAAAGAGACTTTTATTTTTGGGTTTTTTACCGCAAACTCAATTTTTCATTCCATTTTAATTGAAGGAAGTCAACCAAGCATATTAAAGTACAAGCAGGTGGATGATTATAATTTGAAAAATAAAGGAAGAAAATTTGTTGAAAATATAAAAATTGATATTGTTTGTGTGTAGTTAGAGATTATAGTAATAGAAATTGTTATTGAGGTGTGTCTTGGTTGTTTGAATGTATTTGATGTAAATGATTGAGAGAGATAATGAAAATTAAAATTTTGGGAATAAATTTGCGATGTAGTTTCAATCATGGGTGGGTTTTTCCTCATGATCAATAGTTAGTTTCAATTATGAGAAAAAAATCACTCACAATCGAAAGTTACCTTTGATTATGGGTAAATGGCCATGCTCGAAAATTTCTTTCGAGCATGGGTAAAATTTGGTGTTTACCTTCATTTTTAAGCAGAATTTGAATAATTTTTATTTTTCTTAAATGATGAAAAATTGTCTTTAATTAGAATTATGTATGTAATATTGTTAACATCGTTAGGTTTTTGTGTAGGCATGATAAAGCTAATAATGATAGTTACTGTGGACAGAGGCTTATAGGAGTGAACACTAAATGGAGGTGAATAATATATTGGTGGGAGATAAAAAGACCTGTGCGTGGAGTGAAACATAACTTATAATGAATTTATGCAAACATTGTATGAGGTATTGAATATTATTCCTTTAGAATTTATAATTAAAATAAGGATGATTTATTTGCTATTTATAGAACCAAGGGGCAGGCGAGGGCATTTGACCTTATGTATTACCGATGAATTTGATTTCTGAGCGTTCATAACTACCAACAGCCTTTACATGACGAGCAAAACGGCTTATTGTCTATTATACATCACATTGATTCGTATAGGTAGTGGAGAACAAATAAGGAGTTATTGTCCATTATATATCATGTTGTAAAATTTAAGTATGTGTGAGCTGGTCTTTGTTTATTCATTTTTCTAGAGAAGATGCACTTTTAAATCAACAAAATAAAATTAGCGGAGGCATGAAATGTTTTTATTATTGCACCACTCTATTTACTTCAAATGTGTGTTGTTGTTTCTAAATTCTATGTTATGTGTTTACAGACGCAATGTTTATTATTTATTTTTAACTGTTTTTGTTTGTATTACTTTTATGCGGTTCATCTCTACCCATTACTCCGATGTTTACGTATGCAGGTGTCTCTACTAAACCAAAGAAAATTAATATACCATTAGTTTTTCTTCAAATTGTAGAGAAATCGAAACTGTAGTTTTGCTTATGAACCAAAACTAAATGTGATCGAAATTGCTGATTACTTTGTGATCAAAACAACCTCCCCTTACATTTTTTCAAAGTCTTTGGAAAAATTGAAACTACAAATTCAAATGTGTTAAAAAGTTTGGAGGTGAACGAAATCGTGTAGATACTTAATAAATATAAAGTGTGATTTCGATCACATAGTATTCTGCAATTTTGATCATATGCAAAATTTTTAACATAATTGAAATTACTGTTTTGGTTTTTTCTAGACTAATAATACAGAAGAGACAGTTTCGATTACATAGTACTCAGTAGTTTTGATCACATGCAAAATTTTTAACATGATCAAAACTGTAGTTTCGATTTTTCCAAAAACAAAAAAATAGAGAAGATGCAGTTTTGATCATACAGTACTCAGAAATTTCGATCACATATAAATATTTTAACATAATCGAAACTGTAATTTTGATTTTTTCAGATAAAGAAAAAATAGAGAAAAGGCAGTTTCAATCACATACAAACTTTTGTAACATTCGATCATAAGTATTTTTTCTTTATTTGGTTGGTTTAAAAGTGCATTTTCTCTAGAAAAATAAATAAACAACTACCGACACATACATACTTAAATTATATAATGTGATATATAATGAACATTAACCCCTTATTTGTTCTCCACTACATGCACAATCTAATGTGATGTATAGTGGATAATAACCCTTTTTGCTCGTTATGTAATGGTTTTTGGTAGTCGTGGATGCTCGAAAATCAAATTTATTGGTAATATCTGAGGTCAAATGCCCCCACTCCCCCTTAGTTTTATATACAACAAATATATTGTCCTCATCTTGATTATAAATTCCAAAGGAGTAATATCCAATGCCTTATACAGCATTTGCATAAATTCATTATAAGTTATGTTTCACTTCACGCACAAGCTCTTTTGTCTTCCACCAACATATTTTTTTACCTCTATTTGGTGTCCGCTCTTATAAGCCCTCATCCACAGTAACTATCATTATTGGCTCTGCCATGTCTATACAAAACCCAACAATATTAACTATATTACATATACAATCCTAACTACAGGCAGTTTTTCATCATTTAAGAAAAATAAAAATTACTCAATTTTTGCTTAAAAATAAAGGACAAACATCAAATTTTACCTGTGTTCGAGCACGGCCATTTACCTATAATCAAAGTTAACTTTTGATGATGGGTGATTTTTTCCTCGTAATTGAAATTAACTTTCGATCACGAGAAAAAAAATACTCTTGATAGAAACTACGTCGCAGATTTATTTCTAAAATCTCAATTTTCATAACTCTCGATCACGAGAAAAAAACCACTCTTGATAGAAACTACATCGCATATTTATTTCTAAAATCTTAATTTTTATTCTCTCTTAATCATCTATAGCAAACATATTCAAACAATCTACACACACCTCAATAACAATTTCTATCACTACAATCTCTAACTACATACAAATAACATCAATTTTTATATTTTCAACAAATTTTTCCTTTATTTTTCAAATTATAATCATCCACCTGCTTATACTTTAATACTTGGTTAATTTCTTTCAATTGAAATGGAATGAAAAATTCAATTTGTGGTAAAAAAGCCAAAAAAATAGTCTCTCTATTAAAGAAAACGAAAAGAAATTAGAAGAAGAAGGAAAGAAGAAAGAAGAAAGAAAAGATAAGCAAGACATTGGAAAAAGAAGAAGAAAATGTTGATTTTTTGGTTTAGGGGCAATTTTGTCTAAAAAAAATCTACTTGGTCATCTTTTAAAATAATTTTGAACAATAGTTACTTTAGAAAACTTAAAGTGAATAGTATACATTTTTGTAAATTTTCCCCCAAAATAAAGGGATAAATAGGTATATAAATGAATATGGAAAAATATTTCTCTATTTAACAATGCCTACACTTTATTATTGTCGACAATGAACATGAATACAGAAGAATTGAGATTAGATCCAAATACAAGAAGAGGAAGGCTTTAATATCTCATATCTTCCCCATGGCCATTGTCGAGATCCAAATACAAGATCTTTATTCACTCTGAGATTGAAAGTTTAAACTCTCATTACCAATTTCTTCCCTCTGCTAACATGCTTGAAAATTTGAAATTTAAACAAAGTTTTCATTTTTATTTGGTGAAATGATAATATTTTTTTTTCTTATAAGAGGTATAAAAAAAAAAATTAGACAACTTTTTTGATGAAATTGGATGTATCTCTTGAGAAATATTCAATATTTATTTTCTTAATTATGATTTGATTGTCTTTTTTTTTAAAAGTTTATTTTATTAATCCATAATTAAGTTAAATAGGCGTGTGTGTAACTTAACGCAATAAAATCATCACATTATAAATCAACAAATTCCAAAGTTATGTCCCTTTATCCTTCAAGTTTACTTATTATTGTACCGAAGTGAATATGATCTTTATCAAATATATGTAAAATTTTAGCTAGTACATGAAAGTGTATGTCATAATTCTCCTATCTATCAATAACTGTACACATTACACGGTGGTTGTGAAGAAATAAACGATTATTTCAGCAATAATAAGTCAAACTAGTATTTGTGGTAAATTCATATGTCAAGTAGTCATACATTATGCTTAGAACTTCCAACTCCCTAGCAAAGATAATCCTTTTTATCATTTCTTTGCATATACTTGTAATATCATTCAAGTAATAACTTTTGATTTCACCTATTTTAGTGAGTTTATCTTTAAATTTTAAAATAAATATAAGTGTTTATTTGATTTTAACTTTTAAATAAAGTTTTTGGTGTAAAATTTTTATAAATAGAGATTCTTGGCTGATATTTTTTATACTAATTAGTTCATTGTTATAAATATTTTATAGTAAATAGTTAAGATTTTTAATACTATATTTAAAATAAAATAAAAATATTTTACACAATTTAATATTTAAAAGAAGGCAAGATGTAGGATGGGTCTGGCCCAACCCATGAGCCCAGGATGAAATGAGCACTGTGGGAGGAATGAAAATTTCAATAATGCCGGTGGCAGTGAGCTGGCTCTTACCAACAAATTCGACAACATAAGAGTGCTCCTGATGATCAAATTGAAGAGATACAATCAATTTCCTCGAATCTCTCAGAATCTTGCGTTATTTTCAGATTTAACTTACAAATTAGCCAGTCAATCTTCTCTATCTTCTGAAATTTACAGAATCACCAGAATCATTAACGATCATCCATTTCCGGATCAACCTCTTCAATCTACGCTGCTCCAACACGTCCCACAAGCTGCCCTTTCGACAAGTTTTGTTGATAATGTTCTTGGCCGCCTCTTTGCAGCACTCCAATGGCCTTAAAGCCCTTGAATTCTTTAAATTTTCTCTTCGCCATTACCAGTTCAGTCCAAGTTCGGACGCTTTTGAGAAAACTCTCCATATTCTTACACGAATGCGATATTTTAATAAAGCTTGGGAGTTGATGGCGGAAATGCAAAGCTCTTACCCTTTTCTGCTTACTCTCAAGTCCATGAGTATTATGCTGTCAAAGATTGCGAAGTTTCAATCTTACTAAGAAACCCTCCGAGCATTCGAGAGAATGGAGACGGAAATTTTTGTTGGGAGGAAGTTTGGTACTCAAGAGTTTAACGTTCTTATGCGAGCATTTTGCTCAGAGAGGGAGATGAAGGAGGCGAGGTCTGTGTTTGCAAAGCTGCACTCTCGGTTTTCTCCGAACACGAAGACTATGAACATTCTGCTGTTGGGTTTTAAGGAATCTGGAGATGTTACGGCAATGGAATTGTTTTACCATGAAATGGTTCGAAGAGGTTTCAAGCCGAGCAGTGCAACGTATAATATCAGAATTGATGCTTACTGCAAAAGAGGTTGCTTTGGTGATGGCTTGAGACTTCTTGAAGAAATGGAACGGGTTGATTGCTTGCCTACTTTAGAAACAATCACTACTTTGATTCATGGGGCTGGGGTTGTTCGGAACATGCATAAGGCAAGGCAGCTGTTTGATGAAATGCCTAAAAGACACTTGAAGCCTGATATTGGGGTTTACAATGCTGTCATAAGTTCGCTTATTAGATACGGAGATGTGAAGTCTGCTGTGGTGCTGATGGATGAGATGGAAGAGAAGCATATAGGGCACGAAAATGTGACCTATCATACAATGTTTCTAGGAATGATGAAGGCAAACGGTGTTGAGGGTGTTTGCAAGCTTTATAACAGGATGATTGACAGTAATTTTGTTCCCAAAACAAGAACGGCAGTGATGTTATTGAAATTCTTTTGCAAAAATCATCGGCTTGATTTGGGTTTAAATCTGTGGACATACCTGATCGAGAAAGGGTTTTGTCCTCATGGCCACGCATTGGATATTTTGGTGACAGGATTGTGTTCAAGAGGAAGATTGGAAGAAGCTTTTGAATGCTCTAAACAGATATTGGTGAGAGGAAGGCAGATGACTGAAGCTGCATATCGGATGTTGCAGAGATTCTTACTGCAGGCTAATGAAACAGACAAGTTGGAGGACCTCAACAGTATGATCAATAAATTACAAACTGTTTTGCCCCCAACAAAGCAACAAGTTCCTCAATAGCAATAGAGTGACACTGTTTCTTCCAAAATGTGTATAACTTTTAGCTGGATGTGTTCTTACCCATTTATGAACATCTTTTGCATATCAGATATATTAAAGGAAAGAGCACCTTTGATTTTTATGACAAGGAAAAAAAAAAAGAAAATTACTCTGTTACTTTTTGTTTTAATCAAACAATGAAATCTATTCCTGACTTGTCAATCTCAATGCCTGTAATAGCTGCTTGAGAAGGGTAAAGAGCTCCAATAATGAATATTTAGCTTACTTGCTAAATATTTGGTCCAACTTAAACTGAGCTTACTTTTTGATTATAAATTTGTATTTTAATTTTGAAAAAATAATAATATTATTTATTTAATACGTTAGAAATCTGCATTGTCCTGTACAAATTCTCTTCTTGAATGTTACTATTTCTTCTGATTATCTCAATTTTTTCCTTTTGGGATATTTCTATTGTTTTAATCTCCTCTAGAACTGGCCATCAGGCCAAAGGCCTCACTCACGCCCTTTGGATTCCGACTCTCAACAGTGGGGTATGGATTTCCACGTGAGGTGGGTATTTTTCAGAATTCTGAGCAGAAGTCCCTCTGGATACTGATTGCACTATAACAGTATCTCAATTTTTATGTATATAATGATATAATGTAATTGACTATATATCTATTAATGTAATCAAAGAGAGGGATTGATGATTACTTTTTGTAGAAACACAGAAAGAAATTATCTAGTTTGAAAGACGAAGGTTCAGTAATAAAATCACAACCACTAAAATATTTAGTACATACTTAATATTCTTTTTGATTTCATAATTAATATTTATCATTCATTATCTCGTTCATACTCCATAGTTAGTAATTTTAATTATTTTCAACTATACAAAAGCCAGTTTATACTAAACTTGATTTGAATTCTGAACCTGCTTGCCATAGCATGATATACCGACAGGCCAATAATATTCATATGGCTAAGGCCATGCAGTATCGGCAGTTTGTCAAAAAAAATCAATATTTTTGCCTGAGTCAAAGTAAACCCTTTCAAACACAATTATATTTATTGGCATTATCTGTCACACATCCATCACCAAAGACTTTTGTCTTTTCATTTTGTACAAGTCACTACAGAACACAACCTTCCCCCAAGTCAAACAATAATTTATACCCACTCTCTCAATTATTCCCTCCGTCCTCGATTTCTTGCGGGAAATTTAAATTCTACTTGTACTTCTATATTTTCTGTCCTGAGTTGGATTTTATCTTTTGCAAGTTGCTTTGTTCATTCTTTGCATGTAGCTTATATGTACATACACACCTGGATTGCATTACCTAATTGGTTCATGTTCAGAGCTACCTCCCGCTGCTGAGTGAAAAGCTAGTTATGGGAAATCCTGAAGCAGGCTCTTCAGCTCACCAGCAACCTCAGGAATATCAATACGAAGCGAACCATGATCCAAACATAGCCATTCTTGATGAATTCTTTACCCCGTGTTATGAACCCCCGCCAAATGACCTACAAGCACCACCTCCACCAGGATCTCCGCAACCAACACCATTACCACCATTCCAAGCAAACCAGGCCGCCGGGACTAGACCAGCTGGGCCGAATGGCCCTGTGACGTATCCACTACAAACAGTTCCCACCCAGCCTGTGAGTTTTCCGCCACCGAATCAGCAAAATGGTCCGATTTATTCAGATGGCACAAATCAATCTTCAGGATACCCATCCCAAGGACCACAGCCGATGCCGACCCAAGCCGTGCAATTTCCGCCACAAGGCCAGCAAAATAGTCCGGTGTACTTAAGTGGGTCGAAACCAGTGCCGGCTCAGACAGCTCCAGTGGTTTATCCTCAAACTATAGCGCAACCTCAAGAATATCAATACGAAGCAAACCATGATCCAAACATAGCCATTCTTGATGAATTCTTTACCCCATGTTATGAACCCCCGCCAAATGAACCACAAGCACCTCCTCCACCAGGATCTCAGCAACCAACACCATTTCCACCATTCCAAGCAAACCAGGCCGCCGGGGCTAGACCAGCGGGGCCAAATCGGCCTGTGACGTATCCACCACAAACAGTTCCAACCCAGCCTGTGAGTTTTCCGCCACCGAGTCCGCAAAATGGTCCGATTTATTCAGATGGCACAAATCAATCTTCAGGATACCCATCCCAAGGACCACAGCGGATGCCGACCCAAGCCGTGCACTTTCCGCCACAAAGCCAGCAAAATAGTCCGGTGTACTTAAGTGGGTCGAAACCAGTGCCGGCTCAGACAGCTCCAGTGGTTTATCCTCAAACTATAGCGCAACCTCAAGAATATCAATACGAAGCAAACCATGATCCAAACATAGCCATTCTTGATGAATTCTTTACCCCATGTTATGAACCCCCGCCAAATGAACCACAAGCACCTCCTCCACCAGGATCTCAGCAACCAACACCATTTCCATCATTCCAAGCAAACCAGGCCGCCGGGGCTAGACCAGCGGGGCCAAATCGGCCTGTGACGTATCCACCACAAACAATCCCAACCCAGCCTGTGAGTTTTCCGCCACCGAGTCCGCAAAATGGTCCGACGTACTCAGATGGCACAAATCAATCTTCAGGATACCCATCCCAAGGACCACAGCCGTACACTTTCCGCCACAAAGCCAGCAAAAGAGTCCGGTGTACTCAAGTGGGCCGAAACCAGTGCCGGCTCAGACAGCTCCAGTGATTTATCCTCAAACTATAGCGCAAACCCCGCCTATAGTGGGTTACCAAGCTGCCCCGGCCGTGCAATTTTATAAGAATGGGCCACAGGCTCAATATGGAATTCAAGTGCAAAGCCCAGGATTAAAGCCGATGCCGGGAAACGACGGCTGGAGTAGTGGGCTATTTGACTGCAAGAATGACCCTATGAATGGTGACAACTCTCTGCAATTTACGTGTGTTCTTACTAGAATGAACACTGTCTTCCGTATAATTGAGTGTGGAAACGATATTGATGTAATTTTGTGGCGTTTCAGCTCTCATAACAGTCTGCTTCCCATGCCTGACGTTCGGCCAGCTTGCAGAGATTGTCGATGAAGGCCACACCAGTAAGAATAAACTGTAGTGTTACTGTAATCTGTTTGCACTCTTTATTAACTTTTCCCATGGATTTTGTATGAATTAAAGACGGGTTGGCTCTGTGTTATATAATTTAGCTTGTGGGACAAGTGGAATACTTTACGGTGGGATTGCATTCTGCATTGCGATGCCATGCCTTCTGTCGTGCACGTACAGGACCAAGCTTAGAAACAAGTTTAACCTGCCTGAAGCTTCGGCGCTGGATTGGGTAACTCACTTTCTTTGTGAATGCTGTGCTCTTTGTCAAGAATACAGAGAGCTTCAATCCAGAGGCTACGATCCTTCCATTGGTAAGTCAAGCAAAGTCCTCAGGCTCTGATATGTTGAATAGGATTTGCGTTGGACTCTGAAATAAATCTTTGTGCTTAATTTATTTTATTGATGTAGGATGGCAGGGAAACTTAGCAAGGAATCAGAACTTGCAGCATGGTGCTATGATGGCTCCAACGAACCAAAGAATGATGCACTAGTAATACAGAAAAGCGTAATAGAATCTGCGAGATCTCCAGAATATTTTTTTGTTTTTAATTTACGTATCTTCGATTATGATGTTTTCCAATAGGCTAATGCTGCATTTGTAAGACAACAAAATCCAAAGTCACCTTGTATTTATTGGGATTTAGTTTAGTTCCTCGAGTTTCAGAAAATGTTGCTTTGTTAATTGTTTCCGGTAATAGTCGAAAATATTTTTTCAAAGTTCAGTATATTTATACCTTTAGTTCAAAAAGACTCAGCATCAATTTTACACTAATCGATCCCTTCCCCAAACTTTCATTATATTCTCTTATTTGGAAAAAGAGTTGATAAAACAAAATATTTTCATTTCATACAGAATTAATCAAGCGAAGGTACAATTTTGCTCTCTAATAATTTGTGTGGGTAAAATAATTTATTTATTTATAAATTTTAATGAAATCTTGAAAAAATTAATTTATATTTTATTTGCCTATTAAAAACTTAGTTAGTTGCTTCTTGTAGTAATTTTATTATGACCATGATACCCTTGAGTGTTTTTATAAATTACAAATTTAAATTCGTTGATAGTTATATATTGAAAGTTCAAAACACATTATAAAGCATCTAGAGTCTTGTATTTTCTTGGGTACCAATTTTGAATTTCCTAAAACTTGATTTTCTCCATGCTATTAGACAAGCAAATGAACTTTTTTATATATTGACTTAATATTATTTTCATTATCTTCTTTCTAATAAATAAAGTATACCTAATTAAAAATTTTTTTAACGGTATTTTCTTTCCAGTAAATAAAGTCTGCTAATTAAATATTATTTCTCTAGAGATCTAAAAGTAAATCACAATCAATTCTGCAAATTTATTTGTTAAAAAAATTATCCTCCTCTTGCAGTTTATTCTCAAACCCAAAATATAAAAATTTATTTAATAAAATTTTTTATCTCAAAACGTAAAAAGAATGAATTAATTCTAATTTCTAAATAAATATTTTTGCCATGAAATTAGTCCATTTTTTTTTTGTTTAGAATTTACTTCAAATATAAGCAGGCTTTATCTTATATATAGACTTTTCCTAAGGCCACGTACCTTATTTTGGTCTTGGACTTCTTTTGCTATCGGTGGAAAGTAAAATGATTCTATCTAGTAGTATGTTACTTGTTCCTTTAAGTTATGTATAGCTCTAATTAGCTTCGTACAGCGTAACCCCAGCTTTCTATTTCTGCTTTTCTCTCAGAAACTGCAGAAGAAATTAAAGACATATATAGTCGAGAGCTACCAATAAAGATGACAAAATATACTCTTTTGTTTACAAGCCTAATAACCAGCCAGAAGAAACATCTTTCTCACTGAGGTGTATTAGGTTGGCTGGCAGCTCTAACCAGACGCTGAAACATCTTTGTGTCATTTATAGGATCCATTCTCAGGCGAAAAGTTATAAGAAACCATTATGATTTTGTCCATATGTTGTGTTTTATTCAGTGAGTAGCATAAGAACACAATACAACTAACTTTGATTAATCTCATCAACAAATGTAAATGGGCAGTTCGTAAGATCTTGAAGAGAAACAGATAAAGCATAAAATCTTTAACTTCAGCTCTACCTTCCAGCATGCTCACCACCGAAGACATCAAAGGCCTAACTGTAACTACAGATAAACGAATTAGGCAAATCTTTTGAGTAAGGCAAGTTTTTTGGGCATTTTTACATAATGGCTAGGTGAACTCATTTTTGTCTGAAAATATAATCTTAAGCTAGTTTAGTGCAAAATATTGAGAGAGGTTTAGTTTATTAAATTGACACTAAAACGTCACAGTTTTGAAAAATTTTCCAAGATAAAAAGAAGTTACCGTGTGCCCGAGAGTGATTCAACAAGTACTTCTAGCTAATATCGTGACAGCAACTTCACAGTTTTTTGGAAAAACACCGGTGGAGTGCTTTCTTTTTTGGTCAAAAAGTAGATGGGATATGATTGCTTTTGAAAAAAATGAAAACGCGGCACATCCTCCTCGAAGAAAATTGCGGAGCGTCCACCAACCTCTCTCTCTCAATCTCTGATTTTCGCCGGTCAATTGGTCGTAATTAAACACGTTAACTGGTTGTTATAATTGATTAGATAGTGGTGGTATCTAGTTATTGGGAATGAAAAAGAACATGAAAGCATGTTTATCTGAAAGCCTTTTAAAGCCCCATGTTATTACAGTTTTACTGAAGTAGCATAACTGATTGTTTGCAAAACAAAAATATGAAAATTTAATTAATAATTTTGCAACTCAAAACATATATCAAAAGGATTAATTGTAAATAAATATTTTTGTTATAAATTTAGCTTCTACTTTAGATACAAGACGAACTTTGTCCTCAGACATTGTTGAGCCGCCGCTGATTTTGGTCTTGGTCTTCCTTTGCTATGTACGGCTGGATTGGAAAATAAAATGATACTATTAGTAGTCTATAACTTGTTCGTTAAGTTTTTATTTTTCTTTGTGCCCATTCGGTTGCTTTCACATATTTCTTTACTTGACTTAATAAAAATTTAATTTATTGACCTGTAATGTTGATAAAATTGGGTAGTTAAAATCTCATTTTGTATTTTTACATAATTAGTTAATTAGTATTTTATTTCCTAAAGAAAAGAACTCTCCAAAATATCAGGTTTTATTTTTCAGCCTTTCCGCTCTTCTCACTCATTTCCGTTTCTCTCACTTTTCTTTTTCTCTACCTGATTAACAAGGAAAAATTTTCAAACTACGACAATATTTTCTCCAAGTAGTGCATATATTTTTCATTTTTATTATATAAAAGAAAAAATTGTAAAATATTTTTATCAAAATAGTTAGTATATTTATTTTAAATTGCCTCAAACTTTATCGACCCTCCCCTGGTATGTGGTCTTAGTCTTCTTTCGAACATGTTCACTTAACCAAAGACTTCCTATTGTTCTTGATCTTCTTTATTGGTGGAAAATGAAATGATTATATATAAGTATTTATGGTCCACTACGAAACATGACCAGTCCTGTTTGGGGAAGGCTGGAATATGGAAGAGGCGAGAAAGGGTGGAGGTTCAAAGCGCATGGAGGCTATATCAGCCGATTTCCTGAGCAATCCAATGTATTCGAATGGTTCAAGCCAGCATACAATACAGTCCCCGCCGGTGTCTCTACCAAGTGCTTCCGCAAAGCCGAAGAAACGGAAGACTGACTTTCTGTTGGGGCCATTGAAGAACTGTTTTGGTCTAAAGGAACCTTAATTTTTATCAGCCCCTCACTACTGTTCCGTCGTCAAGTTTTTGGTATGATTTATGCAATAAATCAAGTTTTTTTGCTTCTGTTTTCAATTCTGAATTTCAATTTGTTTTAGTAAAATGTGTTTTTCCTTTTCTAGTGTGTCGTTATATAATGATAATAATAATTTGAATTTATCCATTTGTATAATTTCAAATTATTTGGGAGAATGGAAAGGAACCAAGAAAAGAAAGAAATGGAGAAATAAATAGTATTGTTTGCAATAAAAAATTATGGATGAGAAAGACTCCATTATAATTTTTTAACAAAAATACCCTCTATTCAAAAACTAGTTTTATTTTTTAACAAAAATCTTAATTAACTACTAATTTTTTAAAATATATTATTTAATTCATCTTTTAAATTCTAAATATTAAAGTATAAACCTATTTAACAATTTATTGTGATAAATTAAAAATTACAAAAATATAAATCACAAACATAAACAAGAAAAAAGTAAAAATATTGACAAACATTACAAATTACAGTAAACCTTAACTTTAATCACAAAATTGGTTGTACTGATCACTAGATGATTAACTTGCACCAAAAAAATCGGCTATTTGGAATCATCAACGTAACTTTTTTTTTTTAATTTAAATATTAATTTTGATATTATTTAAAGTAAATTATAATTAATATCATAATTAATACTTCACATGGTACACTGTATCATTTATAAAGTTTATTTCTATTTACGCAACGGTTAATAAATGAGTCAAAATTGATAAGAATCAAGTTAAATGTTGAAAATTCTTTTCAATATCTAAGACATTGTTTTTTTTTTCAAAATTCAGGGCTAATTTATATGAAAAAAAGTGTAATAATAATATGTCATAACTAATCAAATACTATAAAAAATTGAATCCCATAATTATGTCATTCCGAATTACTTTGTATTTTTTGTCTACAGTTATTTTTCCTGCAAATAAAAATTTGAGAAATAAAATTTCATTATCAATTTTAAAAAATTTTTATGGAGAAGAGAGTCGTCTTCTTAAATTTATCCTTACAAATAGTTGAAAACACGTACAAAAACTTATGTGAAAAGGAGGATTCCTCCAACCTATCCTTTATAAGAAAAAAATAATGTAATTTTGTTAAATTGAAAATAGACTAAACTTTTCTACATTTAATTTTCAACTTCCAATCCCGAACAAACTCAGTTAAACTCACGAGTATATATATTTATAAAAGAATATACTTGAAAAGTTTTTAGGAAAGATTAGTAGGATACGGTTACAATAATCCTACTGAAAACTCAAATTTTTCGTCAAATAAGTTTTATATCTATTTTTATAGAATTTTTTCTAGACAAATACGTGAAAACAGACATATAAATCATTCACACCACTAAACTATGCTCTGATAGTTGTTTTTTGTGAAGAGCCCCGAGTCGAATTATTCTGAGTGTACATGCACATTCGAAGAAGTACAATAAAATAAACTCGATCTCTTTAGATCTTTGATATCTAAATAATGTTAGACATATTAATTTATATTAAACGTAAGTTATTGTAAAGATATACTGAGCACTGATGTTTGGATGTAATAATTGAGATGACATAACATAAGTAGACGTTATTTGTTTCAAAGTTTTAAATGTGATTTAAGCAATTTAATAAATTATATATTTTTAGTATTTTATAATTATTTAATGACAATTTGAATTTGCCTACTAGATTCTTGTTCATTTTAGATGGTTGATTTACTCTTTTTATTAAATATAATTTAATAACAACTCTATTTTCAAAGCAACAAAATATTCAAGATAACCACTTTAACTCATATGGTAAACTTAATTATCTGTCGATCGTTACTAGAGTTTTAATTGTGCCCAAATTATTATAAATACTTGAACAATTCTATCAGATATTTATACAAATTAATATTTCTCCTTAGAACCTTATTCAAATCATTGTACACCTAGTTCTTGTCAAAATTTAAGTCCCAATTGCTCCTAAATTTATCTATAATTCTATTTGTAAGAATAGAAATCGCTTCAATTATAAATGTCTGAACAATTCCATCTTAATATATATAAGTTGCAGCTGTAAACAATGTTAGAGCACATTAATTTATATTAACTACATAACTCACTGCAACCAGACAACCGTTCAAAGAAGACTCAATATTAAATAATAATAAATAATAAAAATGACTCAAATACTAAAGTCAATAAAGCAAATTCAAATAAAATGAGAAAACAAAATAATTTAAAAGTTTTTAAAATTATCCAACGTCACAACAATATATGACGGTTATTATGTATTGAGTTTTGAATTTGGGACGTTGTTCGCCAAAACTTATTTTATGATAATTACTACTTCAAATATATATTATTTCCTGAGTTTTAATTTCTTGTTGGAGCTTATATTTTATAGCTTATATTTTAAACGTCACAAAAATATGATGATCAATAATATTGACAAAATTTCTCGGTGCACCCATCATTGAAAACTTTTAAAAAAAATTAAAATTAATAATTTTTTGCTGTATATGCAAACGCACTTCAATAACTCAACTTTTTAAAAAAAAAAATTAATTAAGCATCCGTGTGTATGTTAATATTATCATTATATAAAAAGTAACATTTAATCATAATATTTATCGAATAATTTGCGTATATGTAATTACAAAAGTTTTAACTTAAAAATGTTACCTTTATCGGCTGCATGTGTTGCATGCTTATATTTAAATCCCAAGACCCTTTTATATATCGTTATTTTTATTCAAGTTATGTTTCTATTTTAGCACAATTTAATATTTTTGCACAGTTTCTTTATTTTTTTTTTCAATATTACAAATTATAACTATGATCTACTCCTATAGATAGCTTGATCAGGTACAATCTAATAAATCTTTTAGCTAAATGTTGTTTCACTGGCTCTATATATTCCTCCCTTTGTATAGCTTGAGTAGGTGGCAATTTGTATAAATAAATTATATTTAAGTCAACATGAATATGATTAATTTATTAGACATGAATACGATTCATTTATTATTTATGTCAACTTATTAATTTTGAATAAGACTTTTTTATTTAGACACAATTCGTTTAAGATACTATTATTCATTTAATAATATTATTCATTTAATAATATATGATCATTCGTTTAAGACTAAATTCATTTAAAATACAATAATTTGTTTAGAATGCGGTTATTTATTTAAGACACGACTATTTGTTTAATTAATCGTATTTTAAATCAATAATTATATTAGGAGAATCAAATATAAATAAGACACTAATAATAATCATGTCAATATGAATACGATGCGATTATTATTTATGTCAAATTTTTAAAATAAAAAATATATTTAATGTCATCGAATTTATGTCGAATAATAATTTCGTGTTTCTAATTATCACGTCTAAGCTTGATATATATATTTTTTGAGATGTTACAAATTACATGATTTTTATAAAGAAATTGACTTTCACACTTTACGGGAGGAGTTGATTGACGTATATAACTTGATATTAATTGTTGTATCTATAAAAATTTCAACAAGTCCTTCATGGCCATGAGTTAGAGTCAAGAAAAAGATTTCATAATTTTTGTCTTGCATTATAAATTAGTAGTTTGGCTCTCAACTTTTTAATATGTAGGCATCCTCAATTTTTTTTATTATTTTGAATCGTTATTACAAGTTAGATATCTCTTAAAAATCAACATAATTACTTGTATGACATTCTTAAATATCTACTCCCAACTTTTTGCGAGATATATGCTCTTATTACAAGAGTTATTTATCCATATATATTAGGTGAAAAAGGATTGGTGCCCTCGAACTTGTCTCCTCCATTTGAAAAGGCACGAGTTCTCAGTACCCAGGTATAGAATCAAGACCGATTTGTGGACCTTCATTGGGTTTAGTAGTCCATAGTATGATATTTGGCCAATAATGCTTACATGGCTAAGGGCATGCAATATCAGACTATGAGCCAAGATTTTTGTCTGAGTCAAACTAAAACCTTTCAAACACAATTATATTTATCGGCATTATCTGTTACATGACATCCATCACCAAAGACTTTTGTATTTGCATTTTTGTGCAAGCTACTGCCGAACACAACCTTCCCCAAGTCAAACAATAGTTTATACCCACTCACTCAATTATTCCCCATGTCCTCGATTGCTTAAATTTGTTGGAAATTTAGATTCTACTTTTAATTGTTATATATATATATATATATTTCCTAAGTTTCTATATTAGATTTCTTTTTGCATGTTGCTTTGTTCATTCTTTGCGTGTAGCTTTTATATATATATATATATATATATATACACCCCTAGGTTGCATTATCCACTTGGTTCATATTGAGAGTTATCTCAGGCTGCTAAGTGAAGAGCTAGCTATGGGAAATCCTGAAGCAGGCTCTTCAGCTTACCAGCAACCTCGAGAGTATGACATACAGCCTCAAGAATGTCGATATGAAGCAACCCATGATCCAAACGTAGCAGTTCATGATGAATTCTCTACCTCCAGTTATGAACCCACAAGCACCAGATCCTCCAGGATCTCAGCAGTTTCCGGCATCTCAAGCAAACCAGGTCGCTGGGGCTAGACCGGCTGGGCCGAATTGGCCTGTGACGTACCCACCACAAACAGTTCCAACTCAGCCTGTGAGTTTTCCGCCACCGAGTCCGCAGAGTGGTCCGATACATTCAAATGGCCGAAATCAACCTTTAGGATACCCATCCTAAGGACCACAGCCGATGCCCACCCGAGCCGTGCACTTTGAGCCACAAAGCGAGCAAAAGAGTCCGGTGTACTCAAATGGGCCGAAACCAATGCCGGCGAAGAGAGCTCCAACGGTTTAGCCTCAGACTATAGGGCTGACCCCGCCTATTGTGGGTTGCGATGCTCATCCGGCTATTCAATTTCCGAATAATAGGCCACAGGCCCAATATTGAATTCCAGTGGAAAGCCCATGCCGGTAAATGCCGACTGGAGTAGTGGGCTTCTTGACTGCAAGAATGAGCCCATGAATGGTGCTACTCTCCACAATTTACCTGTTTTCTTATTATGATGAACACTTTCTTCCGAATAATTCAGTATTCAAACGATATTGATGTAATTCTGTGGCGTTTCAGCTCTCATAACAACCTGCTTCCCATGCCTGACATTCGGCTAGCTTGCATAGATTATCGATGAAGGCCACACCGGTAAGGATAAACTGTACTGTAATCTTTCTGCACTCATATAACTCTTTCCATGGATTTTAATTTACAAGAATTAACGATGTGTCGGTTGTGTTAATATAATTTAGCTTGTGGGACAAGTGGAATACCTTACGGTGGGATTGCATTCTGCATTTTGATGCCATGCGTCTGTCATGCACGCACAGGGCCAAGCTTAGGAACAAGTTTAACCTGCCTGAAGCTCCTGCGCCGGATAGGGTCACTCACTGTCTTTTCGAATGCTGTGCTCTTTGTCAAGAATACAGAGAACTTCAATCCAGAGGCTACGATCCTTCCACTGGTAAGCCTACCATTATACCCTTGAGTGTTTTTATAGATTACATATTTAAATTAAGTGATAGTTATATTTTCAAATTTCAAAACACATTCAAAGCATCTAGAGTTTTGTATTTTTTTCTTGGGTACCAATTTTGAATTTCCTAGAAATTGGATGATTTTTTCCATCTTGTTATATATCGTTATCTTCTTTCCAATAAATAAAATCTATCTAATTAAAGATTATTTAACGTTATTTTCATTATCTTCTTTTCAGTAAATAAAGTCTATCGAATTAAAGATTATTTCTTGGGAGATCCAAAAATAAATCACAATCAATTTATAAATTTATTTGTTAAAAAATATCCTCTTCTTGTTGTTTGTTCTCAAACCCAAAATATAAAACTTTATTTAATAAAATTTTCCAAGATATAAAAGGAACGAATTAATTCTAAATAAATATTTTTGCCATGAAATTAGTCCCTTTTTTTAAAGAAATTTACTTCAACTATGAGAAAGTTTTCTCTTACATATAGACTTTTCCCGAGGCAAGAGACATTGTTGAGACACCCCTGATTTTGGTCTTGGATTTTTTTCGCTATCGGTGGAAATGAAATAAAGTGATAAAGTATATAACTCCAATTATATATATATATATATATGTATGTATAAATGTATATATATATAATTAGCTTCGTACAGCATTACTCCAGCTTTATACTTGTGCTTCTTTCTCAGAAATCTTTTGTTTACTCTTTGTTTACAAACCTAAACAGCCTGAAATCTAGACAAAATATGGCATACAATCTTCAGAAGGTCATGTTCATCAAATTTCTGCACCAACGCCTGATGATTAGTACTCTACTTGCTACGCCGAAGAACACCAAGAAAAGCAGTGCGATTACTCAACCAAAGATTATCAAGCAACAAAAAGCGTGCACACCATCAGAGTTTCCATAGCGACAGAACTTGATCAGACCTACTGGGGACAACCACAAGCCCAATACGAGGTCGTTCTCATACCGGTCCTTCGAACGTGGTTCACATCTCATGTTACCAATTGCCAAGCCAAGGTTCTGATACGTTGCCAAGGAGGTCCATCTCCTGGTGGGAGGGGACTTAAAAAATATTTAGTCGTTCTTCAGAACTTTTAGATTAAACTTTTGTGTTATGAATTACTCACATTTGGAAGCTTTCATCTCTTTCCCTGCGGCCCATGATTGAATTTTACAGGTTGATTGTAATAGTTCTTCTATCTATGAAAATTTGAACAAGTCCATCCTGACCTTCAGCCAATCAAAAGATTTCCTAATTTTCATCTTCAATCACAAACTACGAATTTGGCCCCCAACTTTTCAATCACCAACAGGAAGCCTCGTTTAAACGCATGGATCCTTCCTACATTTATGAATCAGACTTGATTCGTAGGACTTTTATTGGGCTTGTTCATGAAAAAATGTGATTACACTTTGGTAAGATTAGAGCTTTTAATTTAAGAGACCTGATTGTTGTTGTATGCAATTGAGAGAGAAACAGATGGTCTGAGAGTGATTAATAGCATCACTTTTGTATAGTATTTCGAATTGTCTCATGCTTCGTTGACCTGCCCCTGGTGGTCTTAGTCTTCTTCAGGACATGATCACTTAACCAAAGACTTCATATTGGTCTTGGTACTCTTGATGGGTGGAAAACGATATAAGTGTATATATTTTGATCCATAAGTTTTATGGACTTTTCTGGGTGTAGTTAGTTCTTTGTTTTGCATACAGAGTTTTCGGCCTTAAACTTGCACAGCAGTAGTCTGTCCTTTGAACTTTTCTACGAAGCAAAAGCCCAGTGAATATCCGATCATGACAACTAGTCCTGAAAAGGTCCCTTCTGTTTACGAGCCTATGGAACCCGAAATCCAAGCAAAATATGGCGTTGAATCGTCAGAATCCCAGCCAGAAGCTCAGAAACAGCAGCAGTAGCCAACAGTACAACTTGGAGTCCCACATTACATAACTTGATCAGCCCTGCTGGGGACAAGCGCAAGCCTTGTTGGCGATATCGATTTTGATGGATATTTCAATCATTAAAAAAAATGATTTTGTAAATATACGTCAACGCATGCTTTTAAGGGAAGATTCCACCCCTCAGGACAATGCCTTGTGCAAATCAGGCTCTATGGCGATCTAATCTCCAAGATATAATGACTTAATTTTATGAATGTGCACTTCCGATATAAAACTTTAGAACAACTATATATTATTTTCTCTAATAATAATAATTATCCGAGAAAAAACTCGACAAATTCTCGTCATTTGGTAATGACTCTCCTTTTATAGAATAAGACTTTTAAGCCACCGTTATCATAAATTAATATAAATTAATCATAAAATATGAGTTTTACTATCAAAATTTGGGTTTAAATCCTGGACTAATGCACGAAAGATAGTCCACAAAATTATTTAGTGTTCAGTAAAACCTACCTTAACATAAAATTTTGTCTTTGCCACTACTTACACAACACCAATGCCTATTTCCTCACATGAGGTAGGAGTGAAAAGTAAACTTCTAATTGTTGGGCGATCAAATGTTCCACTCTAACTATATGGTTTTAAAATACATGTTACATATCCCATTGCATTAACCAATTGGCTGAGAAACTCCCCAACCTAATTCTGATAATTGACTTATGAATGTCAGCCACTTGGTCAAAGTCTTCTATGTGTTTTAGCAAGAGATATGAAGCCGACGTGAATTGAAGCTGCATGTGCAGTCAATGAACTGAATGATGAGAAACCCAAAGTCAAATGTACAACGCCCCATAATTGATGGCTTCTTTAAGATGCTGACAGAGGATCCCGACCAAACAAAACTTTTACAGTTTATAATATTAATATATTTAGATCACTGCTGAAATATCTTGGTTAATTTTATTTTGATTGCTTGTAGCAAATGGTTAACTTTGAAAATGCTGGTGCATGGCCTGCATGATTTAGTTGTTTCACTATCTTCGCCAATGAAGGAAAGGAAGAAAGGATAAATTAGCTACCCATCTACATCTAATAGTCATCAGCAAGAAAAAGCCAAATTGGAGACGAGTCCTGTGTAAGCAAATGCCAATTAGAAACCGTTGATCAATTACTACATGAAGTAGGTTAAAAACTATCATTTTTATTGAGGTACATACAGGGAAAAGAAAAAAAGGTCAGCAGACTCTAGTTGCATATGATATGTATACCTAATTGAAATTAGAGTATTAAAATCACCGTTATCTTAGTAGTTAATGTAAAATAATTACGTAAATCCTAGCTACATATTTGAATCTTAGAACTTAATGAAGTTCACAAATATAAGTTCAGAATAATATAGAAATTAGAGATAAATACTTTGAGCCATAGTATAACGTAGTAGAAATACAAATCTAATGAAGAAGAAACTGATTCTTCTCCTTTATCCTCATCTCAATTTCATAGAATATTTCATTAATTTGTACATTGATAGAAGACAAATATTATGTACTTTATTTATAGGCATAGAAAAGATCAGTTTTTTAGTTGTTGTTAACCATCAAAATAGCTTAAAAGACAACAATAATTAACTTCCCTTAAATACACTTCCATCAAAGTATGTATAAAATTGAAAAATTGTGGGATGGTCAGAACACACTCTCTTAAGAGTCAATTATGTGGGCCGCCACTATTATAATATCTTAGAGTCATTAATGATCAATATTAAGAGAAAGGTAAGAGTAACTCTTTCTTAAACCAAGTCTTTTTTTTTTAAAATATAAATAATGATATAACATAATCGACAATCTTTTAATGTAATCAAATAGAGCAATTGATGAGTGTTTATTTAAACACAAAAAAATACTTATTTGATTTGAAAGACAGGTTGGGTAACAAAATCACAATTATTGAAATATTTAGTGCATATTTATATTCTTTTCGACTTTATAACCAATATTTATCAGTAATTCTCTCCTTTGTATATACTCATGACATTAATTGAATAATTTTATTTCCAACTACGACAAAGGTATATATAAAACTACAAAAGCCAGTTTATAAGTGCTGTTTTTTAATTTTCATGAAAACCATATACATGCAGAAGATGTGAAGTAGTTACAGATTAGACTTGATTTGAATTCTGAGCCTACTTTCTATTGCATGATATACCGACAGGTCATATAGTGCTCACATGATGCAGTACAACAATTTAGCAATTAAAAGAATCAACATTTTTGTCTGAGTCAAATTAAACCTTTCTTCCAAATACACCTATATTTATCTTCCTCCAAGCAAACAATAGTTTATATCCAGTCGCTCAATTATTCCCACTGCCCTCGATTTCTTGTTGGGAATTAAATTCTACTCTAATTGTCGTATTTTTTGTTTGCAAGTTGCTTTGTTCATTCCTTGCATGTAGCTTATATATGTACACACACACACACAGAGGTTGCATTACCTACTTGCTTTATATTGACATCTTTCTCAAGCTGCTAAGTGAGGAGCTAGTTATGGGAAATCCTGAAGCAGGCTCTTCAGCTTACCAGCAACCTCAAGAGTATGAGATACAGTCTCAAGAATATCCACGCGTAGCCATTCATGGCGAATTCTCTACGCCAAGTTATGAACCCCAGCCAAATAACCTACAAGTACCACCTCCGGCAGGATCTCAGCAACCAACACAATTTGCACCACCCCAAGCAAAACACGCAGCTGGGGCTCGACCAGCTGGGCCGAATCGGTTGTTTTCATATAAAGGTTCATCCATGCCCTTTGAAAAAGGTTCAGAGCGCATGAAGACCATATAAATATCAACCTCTTTCCAAAACAATCAATCGTATCCTAATGGGTCAAGCCAGACGCAAGGGAAGGTTGTCCCTTTGTCGAGGCGACTCAAAAGAATTTTAGTCGTTTGTCGAAAATTTTAAACTAAAGGTCACTCATCCAATAAAAGTTTCTTGAATTCTATGTATAATTGCATAGTAATACTGTATTATTATTTCTTCCGTTACCTTGTGCTGCTTCTAAATAATTGTTTCATTTTTTAACGGCCCAAATCAGAATAATGGTTCACACAACCAGTATTCTTGCAACGGCATTATACACTACTTAACTAACCCGAGAGAAATAATGTAATTGTCTTGCTCAATGAGTGAGAACCACAAAGAACTGTAAACAATTGATTCCCAATATAATGTGAATATGCAATTGAGAAACCTTTTGGTCAAAGTAGAAGATAATTAATGTGAATAGATTATAAACAAGCAATTTCGTTTAAAATTATTTTTGACTTTGAATCTGCGTCCAGCATTAATTTACAATTGTTCAAATGATGTTTTCATACGATAAATGTTATTGACGAACAATTTATTTACGCTTAGTTATTATTACAAGGTGCATGTTTTAGATTCAGAGTTGGACATATGGAATTATTTGACTTGGGGTATTTTGAAGTTAATTTTATCTTATGTTAATTAAACTCGTATATACCAACTCTTGATTCCATGCAACAATGGAGCCGACAGGTCAAGTAACATGGCAAGGCCTGGCCAACCGTTTGGCAAAGAATCAAAATCTTCGTTCCAGTCAAATTAAGCATCAGAAATATAAAAGAAAAATATTAAGAAAACTTCTCGATTTTGAAAATTTGCACTATCTTCAGTTAATCAAAGACATAGGTAGTAAGTTGAAAAGAGTTTTCATACCACCTTTATAAGCATTATCTTATACATGTGAAAGCTCAATGTAATTACAGCTCTAGTTTTGGTCCTGTCCTATCTCTGTAGGAGAAAATTTAAACTGCAACCAGCAAAGCTTTCATATTCTTCTTATAGCTAGATTAATATATATATAGAGCTAGCATTAGCTAGTCGTTTACATAGAGCATTCTCATAAGCAAAGATATAGTGAGAGCCAATTATGACAAGTCTTGTAAATGACACACATTCTCAAGAATATCATTATGCAGCAACGCAAGAAACCAAGGCCCTAAGATTGATGAAATTTCTGCAACAACTGAAGAAACCCAAAATAACAAGCCGAAGCACAAGCCAAATGATCCAGAAGCTCAAAAACAGATCCTCCCTACACCACAATCACAAGCACAGCCGCTGGTCCAACCAGCTGAATAATTTCCACGGCTACACGACAAGCGTAAGCGGCACGCAGTAGGCTATCCGGCTAGTAGAGATTCTAGTTTCATGAATTCACCAGACCACAAAACCTATCCTATCATGAGCCAAGTGCTCAGTCTATTTTAACAAGTTCGTTCTCTACAAAAAACTTTTCAGTGCATACAGGTGTTGGATGAGCAGAAAGTATTTCAGAAACAGGTAATTTGGTCCTTCGAAAGAGGTTCACAGCGCATGGATGCTATGTCCGTCACTTCTCAAGATTGCATTAATTTCATTCCAAACTTTTAATTGATATATTCCAGGCAGCTCATGTGTCCCCAACTCAAATTCAAGAAAACAAACAAACGTATCCGAATGGGTCGAGTCAGCCTGGAACAAATCACACGTAGTCTCACAAACAACGTCTCCTTTACTAAGCAATCCAGCGCCTAGCCAAAGCTGAAAATTGATGAAAGAGAAAGCTGTCTCTCGGTGGAGGCGACTCAAGAAATTTTTAGGCGGAAAATCTTAAATTAAAATTTTGTATTTTTAATAAAATGTTAATTAGCCTTGCCGGATCCTTTTGTCTCGCATCGGAAGTGACAATCTTGATAGCAAACATATGCGATGTGCAAATTAAAGATAAACTAATGCTCGGTGCTCCCAAGGCTAGGCTGGCTCAGCCGTTTAACTAAGGGGCCTCCTTCAACTGCATTCTTTTGTATTTGTCTTTTAATTCTCTCTCTGTGAACTTGAAGTACTACTAGCGGTATATATATTAATATATCTATCATTCTTTGTTCCCAAGTTTTCATATTTTCTCTATGTGGAAGTTGCTCTTCGCATATAGCTTGCAACATTGTCATCCACCTCCTTGATATGGAGCTTTCTAAGAAACAAAACATGGTGAAGAGCCAATTATGACAAGTCCTGAAACAGCCCTTCTACTGACGAGCCTAACCGTTCTCACCCAATCCAAACAGAATATGATATGCAATCCCAAGAGTATCAATAGAAAGAAAACCAAGAAACCGTAGCCATTCATATTGATGAACTTTTTGCACCGACTTTTGTTGAAGAAAGACAACAGCAGATCCAGTCAAATGACCACAAGCTAAACATCAAATCCAGCCACAGCAGTCACAATAAGCCGTAAAACCACCATCCCAAGAAGCTTAGAAGACTAAGTTGACCAGGCCTCTTGGGAACAAGTTGAAACTCAAGTTCAGGTTCTCAAGCCCCGATTGCACCCCCCAACAGCCTCACAAGCAACAAGAAACAAATTGGCTCTTTAAGAAGCTGCTGGAATTGGGATGAAATTTGGTTGGTCCTTTAAACGAGGTTCAAAGCGCTGGGAGGATATGTTTGCCTTCCCCCAGGATCGGATTAATTATCCGCAATTATATTGTAAGAACAGCCCAGTAAATGGTGACCCGGCCATCTCTCTCCTTTCAAAACACTCCCCACCTCAAATTCAGCAAAACAATCAAACGTGTTCTGCTAATGGGCCAAATATTGGTGAACTTCCTGCACCGACTTGCGTTGAAGGAAAACAACAACAGGGCCACATCCAGCCAAATGACCAACAAACTCAACATCAAATCCCGCCAAAGCAGTCACAACAAGCCGTACAATCACCATCTCAGGAAGCTCAGAAGACTAAGGTGACCAGGCCTGTTGGGGACAAGTTGCAGCTAAAGCGCAAGCGCACGTTCTCAAACGCCGAATACATCCCCCAACAGCCTCTCAAACAACAAGAAACAACTTGGCCATTTAAAGCAGCTGATTTACAGCTTATAGAGGCGCTTAATTTTTCGCCATCAAAACCTGCTCGAATAAGGGAAGAAAGGGCTGGTTGGTCCTTTAAACGAGGTTCAAAGCGCTTGGAGGATATGTTTGACTCCTCCGAAGATCGGATTAATCCGCGATTGTATAGCAAAAACAACCCAACAAGCGGCGATACGGCCAACTCTCTCCAGTTAATACAGTCCCCGGCTCAAATTCAGCAAAACAATCAAATTTGTTCTCCTAATGGTTCAAATCAGCCAGCTGCAGGTTCAAACCTGCGGGTCCCTGAAACAAATATTAATCCAATGCAAGGGACGGCCACTGTCTCTCGCTGGAAGCGATTGAAGAAATTTATAGGTCTTAGCCAAAAATTTTAAACAAAAATTTTATTTTTAATCTGAAAAAACATTTATTGTTCTGTACTGTTATGAAGAATTTGATATATTTCTCTAGCTATATCTTTCCTTACTGGCTATTGATAATGTATGATCTTGTGTGATTTACAGAAATTAAACTTTTACAAGTATATGCGCGTACAACCTGTAGATAAATCTAGGTAAATAAAAATATTATTACATCATCCAACAAATATATATAAAAGTACCATTAAGGATACAAAGTGAATCGACACTGTTATAACTTTGCCATATAATTTATATCATTTATATTTTCACTGATTACATTGATTTTAAATTTTCGTTCAATCAATGTTATCGTCCCACTTTGTATTATCTGCCATAACCTCATAGAAGTTGTAGCCAATAGAAAGTCATGTTCCAATAAGTCGAACAATATTCTCTCTCTCCTCTGCTTTTATTATTATTATTATTATTATTTTGGGTGAACTTGCACCCTGATAGGTATTTCTTTCCAAGTTTTCTACTGCTTTTTTTGACCAAGTTGTTTCTTTCCGCGTAGCTTGCATTGGGTTACAAACTTCTCCCTGATAAACAATGACTTTGTTCAGAGTCAATGACGGGAAATCCTGAAACAGGCACTTCTGTTCACTGTCTCCACAACAGCACAGCGGTTCTAGCCAGCTCAATTACATGATCAAGAAGCATCGCCGGCGGTAGTCGCTTAGCAGCGGCATCAACAAACTCAAAAGTAGGCCAGTCCGATAGAGGGAAACAATCAAATAAATTTAGATCGACCGGGTCAGCTGAGACACTTCGAACTACGAAGCAACAGAAAAGACACACTTTCCCCCATATGAGTCTATAACTATATATCATTGTTAGTCAACCGTTCGAAGTAAGGATAATTTAGTACATCTCAAGCAACTTTAGTCTTTGAAACGGAATCGTTATTTCTCTTGAGACATAGTATTTTCTAAAGGAAAATGAATAAAATATTAGGATAAAATTATCATTAATTAAATTTTTATTCTGAATAAATATTAAATAAATACAAATTAAATTATCATTAATTTAATTCTTAATGGTACTTTTGTATATATTAATAGTACTTGTTAATAAAATGAGAAAATAGCCTTATGTTCTGAAATTTATTTAATTAATGAATAAATATTCTTATTCTGAACATAAGGCTATTTTCTCAATTTCAGATACAAGAAAAATCTTCAAAGTCTTAAATAAAAGTTATACTTTTTCTAGTGGTATATATTTGAACTTAAATACTAAAATACATATCATTTTATTTATTCATCAATAACAAGAACCTTAATTAATTGCCCCATACATCAGGAATATCCAATCATGACAAGTAGTCATCCTGAAATGGATCCTTCTGTTTACGAGCCCAACAAGCCTGAAATCCCAACAAAATATGGCATACAATCTTCAGAATGTAAATTTGCAGCAAAGCAAGAAAACATAGCCACTGCTCATATTCATCATGAAGAAAACTAACAAAGAGGGCGAATCCCAGTCAGATTACCAACAAGCAGCTCAATCACAGATCCAGTCACAACAATCACAGAACACATCAGAAGCTAGCGGCAAGCAGCGGCAGCCAACAGTAGAAGTAGAACTTCCAGTTCCACCACTACGAAACTTGACCGACCTGCTTAGGACATTTTTACTATAGATGAAGACAACTGCGTTGGTTCATCCATGCCTTTTGAAAAAGGTTCAAAGAGCATGGAGGCTATAGCAGCCTTTTTCCGAAACAATCAAATGTATTCCAGTGGGTCGAGCCAGAAAACAATGCCAATGCTTCAGCAAATCCGAACAAAAGGGAAGACTGTCTCTTTGTGGGGCGATACAAGAAATGTTTTTTCAACCGGTACCTTAATTTTTATCAGTCCTCACTACTGTTTTGTCGCAAAGTTTTTGCTATGATTTATGCAACAAATCAAGTTTATTGTTTCAAGTTTCAATAGACGTACTTCAATTTGTTTTAGTAAAATGTATATTTTTTTTCATTTTTAGTGTTTCCTTATATAATAATAATTATTCGAATTTATCAATTTGTGTAATTTCAAACTATTTAGAAGATGTTTGGTTGGAAGAATAAAAAAGAATAAGGAAAGGAAAGGGAAATGAATGGAGAAATTAGGAATAGTATTCCTTTATTTGGTTGTAATATAAGAATTTATGGATGGGAAGGAATTCATTTTTTTTAACAAAAGTACCCTTTATTTAAAAGTTAGTTTTAATATTTCTTAATATAAATTTTAGTTACTTACTAATTTTTTTAAAAATATAATTTAATTTATCTTTAAAATTATAAATATTAAAGTATCAACCTATTTAACAATTTATTGTTATAAATTAAAAACTAAAAAATATAAATAACAAACATAAAACAAACAAAAATGTAAAAATATTTCCAAGCATTATAAATAACAATAAACCTTAACTTTAATAATAAAATTAGTTGCAGTTCACTAGATGATTAACTTGCACGAAAAAATCGGCTACTCGGACTCGTATCTTTTTTTCTTAATTTAAATAATTAGTTTCATTAATTTATGTAAAATAAATTATAATTGATTTCATAAAAACTTCACATGGGGCAGGTTTAGATTTTAAGTGCACTATATCTTTTATATATAGTTCATTTTTATTTACACAACAATTAATAATTAATGTGTCAAATTAATAAAAATCAAATGAAATATTGAACATTGTTTTCAATTTCTAAGACAGTATTTCTCAAATTAAGGGGTAATTTATATGACAAAAGATAAAATGATAATATATCATAACTAATTAAATATTCTAAAAATTGAATCTTACAATTATGTCATTCTGAATTACTTTCTATTTTGTCCACAACTTTTTTCTACAAATAAAAATTTGTGAAATACAATTTCAATAATTTCAATTTAAGAAATTCTTTCAAACTTTGTACGGGAATAGAGTTGTCTCTTTAGATTTATTCGTACAATTAGTTGAAAATGTGTACAATAACTTTTGTGAAAAGGAGAATTCCTCCAACTTGTAACTTATTAAAAAAATACATTTCGTTTTAATATCGACTAAACTTTTCTATTTCACACCATTTAACTAAACTCTGAAACTAGTTTATTAATTGTGAAGAGCCCTGCGCCAACCTATTCTAAGTGTCCATGTTCGACAAAGCATACTATAAAATAAACTCGATCTCTTTAGATTTTTTTATGTCTAAATAATATTAGACATATTTATATTAAACGTAGTGTAGAATTTGTGGCTCATATATATTTGATAATCAATACAATATATTTAGTAGCTGAATTAATTGGGAATTGAATATTACGGTATTATATATGTGTATGTATGTATGTTGTATGAGTTTTGTTTTTTACTATATAAGCCTGACCTAACCCGAGTTTAGTTTGAACCCATCCTAAAATTTGGAGTATATATTTAAGCATTTAAGGCAAAGCTTGAACCATTCTTTGTCTTCATTTCAATGAAATCAGTATTTCTCTCACTCTCCTATGGTTTTTTTCTAAAATTTTTAGAGATTTTTTACGTAAATTTGGTATTTTTTGAGATTGTATTATTTTTTATTTGCTTGATTCTTGATTTTTCATGACATGTATTAGTTGTAAGTAATTACTGAGTACATCATGTTTAATTAGATGGTAACTGAGGTGGCATAACATAATTAGACATTATTTATTTCCAAATTTGAATTGGATATTTAAGCAACTAGTTTTTTTTTTAATAAATCATATTTTTTAATTTTTTTAGTATTTTATTATGTAATAATATTTTGAATTCTCTTACTAATTCTAGCTTGTTGATTCGACATGGTTGATTTACTCTATTATATTAAATATAACTTAATAACAACTCTATTTTCAAAGCAACAAAGTCTTCAAGATAGCCACTATCACTCATGTAGTAAGGTAAACTTAATTATGGTTCATTTACTCTATTATATTAAATACAACTTAATTACAGCTCTATTGTCAAAGCAACAAATAATTTAAGATAACCGCTATAACTCACGTGGTAAGGTAAACTTAATTATCTCTCGATTATCACTAGTTTTAATTGTGCTCGGATTTAGTATAAATATTTGAACAATTCTATCATATTTATAGAAATTCTCCTTAGAGCCCGATTAAAAATTTTTTGTACCTAATACTCATCAAAATTTAAGTTGTAGTTGCTCCTAATTTATTTATAATTTTATCTTGTAGAAATAGAAATACTTGAATTGTAAATGTCTGTTAATTACATAATATATATAAATTTTAGATTTAAGAAGAAAATTTGTTCCAATGGAGATTGTGGTGATACTACTGTGTAGAACATTTAACAAATATTTTAATAATATTTATAATAAATAAAAAAATGGTGTTAGATGGTGGTCAATGGTAGTCTGTGGTAGTTGACGTATACGATAATCAATAGTTTATTAAACTCAGCTACAAAATTTTAAATTCAAATATATTGACTTGGACAACATTTTTTACGTGAGACAATTTCATTAACATACATAGTAGTCGACACAAGTATAATAATAAAATCATACATTTCTACCCAAATAAATGGTATAGACTAATGAATTGAGATTTTTTTGAATATATTTGAAATTACTTATGAGATTAATTAGCCAAACTTTAGAAATTCTAATGTGGTTGGAGTTTAATATTTTAAACCCACCCTTTTCTATGCAATTCAGATGCGGATTCGACTAACTTCCTGGAAAAAATTAATAATATCACTAGTAGTACAAGCTGATTAATTGTTTCTAAGTTTTAATTTGTTTAATTGTACAAATTGCTTCTTTGAATATAGCTTTAGTGTTACACCCTTAATGAAGTGGCATAACTGTCCAATAATTATTACACTTTTAACGAAGGGGGGGCATAACTGTTCAATAATTATTTCTTTTTTATCTTCAAAATCAATCTTGCATTGAGTAAACGCGTGCCATTTAGATTCTTATCCTTCCCAAGATTATTTATTGAGAAATCTAAAGATAAATTAATCAGAACTAATTTACGATGTTATCTGTTAAAAAAGTATCACATTCTCTAGTAGTTTGTTTACAAAACCGAAACACAAATATCTAATTCATTTTGCATCTCAAAACATCAAAAGCAGAAATTTTAAATAAATACTTTTGTCATGAATTTAGATTTTTTTTTTTGTGGACTTCAAATACAAGAAGGCCTTGTCCTCAGACACTCTTGAGCTGTTTTGGTCTTCCTTCGCTGTGGCTGGATTTGGAAAATAAAATGATACTACCCCTCGTAGCCTATTTTCCTTTGTGCCCATTCGGTTGCTTTCTCATCGTATGTAGCTTTACATTTTGTGATTTTGTCTTGGAAGAAAAGACAAAATGAAGAGGCAATTATGACAACTTACGAAGCAAAGCAAGAATGTCGAGCCGCGGCTCATATTCATCAACTTTCTACACCAACGCTTGATGATCAATATACTTACTACGACATAGAAAAACAGCAAAACCATTGCAATTTCCAGCAAGCTCAACCAAAGCTCCCGTCACAACAAGAAGCAGAAATACCATCAGAATTTCCGCCATCACAAAACTCGACCAGCTGTCCTGGGGACAAGCGCCAGCTGATAATCAGTAGCACGTCATTGTCATACTGGTCCTTTGAACGCGCGCGGTTCGAAGCGCATGTCAAGTAATCAATTCCCAACCCAAGCCTCAAAGTCAAACAGTATGCCTGCGAAGGCTGCCTCTTCGTGGAGGTGAATCAAAAAATTTTTAGCCGTCGTTTGTCAAAACTTCTACGTTAAAATTTTTGTGTTTTGAATTGCTCACAGTCTGAAGTTTTTACTTGTCTTTTTCGATACCGACAGCTGGCCAACAATGCTTACATGGCTAAAAGGCCATGCAGTATCAGCCGTCTGTTAAAAAGATCAAGATTTTTGTCTTGAGTCAAAAGGGATTTATTTGAATGGCAAGATTATATCTCCTTTCTTTTTTTGAATTTGATTAGTTGATTAATTCATCTCTTTGTTTTTCAGGAAGGTTAATGTAAATTTGCAAGTATGTAAATTTGAAGGCTTTATCAATATCAGCCTCTTTCCAAAACAATCAACCGTATCCCAATGGGTCAACCCAAGGGAAAGTTGTCCCCTTATGGAGGCGACTCAAAAGAATTTTAGTTGTTTGTCGAAAATTTTAAACTAAAAATGACTATTATTTTTAATATTAAAAGTTTTTCGTTTGATAAAATGAAAAATAGAAAATTCGTAAAGTCCTACGGGCAAGTTCTGCACCATATCATAGCAATGTGGATCCACTGATGGTCTCTTTTAAGATGTTCAAAAGTTAATTTTGTTTTAATTGTCCATTAAAAAGTTAATTAGACCACCAGTGTACTTTTTCATCAATTGCAATGTATCCTTATAATTGATTAAATCACATTTTCAAAATTTTATATTTCCTGATTACTAATTCTAAATTTTTTTGAATTGGAAGTCTTGCTCGCAACCCTGATAGTTACCATAATTATTATCGAACTATTTTGTAAGAAAAATTACTAATAAGTATTTGCATCTGAAAACACATAAATAGTTTCTCATCTAATAATATCTTTAAGATTCCAAAAGGAAAAAAAAATATTTAAGGCCCCAACGTCTTACGCTTTTAATGAAGTGGCTTAACGGTTCAATAATTATTTTTTTTATTTTCAAAGTCAACCTTTTATAGATTAAACGCAATATTTATATTCTTATCTTTCCAAAGATTATTTATTGAGAAATCTAAAGATAAATCAGAATTAATGTATAATGCTATTCGTTAGAAAAAGTATTAAAATCCTCTTCTTGTTTGTTCGCAAAACCAAAATATAAAAATTTAATTAACAATTCTGCATCTCAAAATTATTCCATAAACATCATCTTACAAAACAGCTTTAACGCTGTTTCACCGGTCCTATACATAGATGATATTTGCTACACCCAGGCAGATCTTTTAGCTTTGACGGTGTTTCACCAGCCTTATACATAGGTTGATATTAATTGTTCGATCTTTTAGCTTTAACGCTGTTTCACCGGCTCTAAATATAGGTTGATGTTAATTGTTCTATCTATTGAAATTTCGACAAGTCTATGATGACCATGAGAGTTCGAGTCAAGAAAAAGATTTCCTAATTTTCGTCTTGCATTTTAATCACTAGTTTGGCTCCCAACTTTTATACGCACTCATCCTCATTTTCTTTTTTTCTCTTTTTGAATTACAAAATTTACAAGCTAGATATCTCTTCAGAGTTTACATAATCACTTATATAACAAATCCAAATGTCTACTCACAACTTTTTATGAGATTTATGCTCTTATTACAAAGGTTATCTACCAATATATACATGAAAAAATCTTGATGCCCTCAAACTTGTCCCTTCCATTTGGAAGGCAGAAGTTTTTAGCAGCTAGCTGGTCATGGAAATTAAGATCGATAATTATAGGTCATTATTGGGTTTATTAGAATTCTTCCCCTTTTCTTTTTTATCTTTATTTTTGCTTAACTTTCAAACATTTATTGACATGTAATATTAATAACATTGAATAGTTCAGATCTTATTTTATCTTTTTACATAACTAAATAACGATTATTTTCATTCCTAAAGAGAAGAACTCCACAAACTCATAGGTTTTACTTTTGGTTTTGGTTTAAAGCATATTTTCCCTCTTGGCACTCCTTTCTCTTACTCTCACTTTTCCTTTTCTTATATGCGATTGAAAATGAAAATTTTCCAAACTATGACAATATTTTCTTCAAGCAGTACTATATTTATTTTTCATTTTGTGTTATAAGAAGAAATTGCAAAATATTTTTGTTAAAAAAGTTAGTACATTTATTTTTTATTCTATTTCGAATTAATTGCCCCATTCTTTGTTGACCCGCCCCTAGTATTATGGTCTTAGTCTTCTTTCGAACATGATCACTTAACAAAAGACTTCTTATTGGTCGCGGTCTTCTTTATGTGTGGAAAATGAAATAATTGTATATAATAATATATTTTTAACCTTTAGTTTTTATATTCATTTTGTGCAGTTACTTAGTTCCTCGTATTGCATACATAGCTTTTAGCTTGCGCAGCATTAATTAGCCTCTCCTTTGAGCTTTCTGCGAAGCAAATTAAAAGCCCAGTTAATATCCAATCATGACAACTATTCCTCATATAGATCCTTCCGTTTACGAGCCTAATAAGCCTGGAATCCCAACAAAATATGACATACAATCTTCAGAATGTAAGTTTGCAGCAAAGCAAGAAAGCGTAGCCACTGCTCATATTGATCGTGAACTTTCTGCGCCAAATGATCATGAAGAAAACCAACAGAAGCAGGGAGAATCCCTGCCAGATTACCAACAAGCAGGTCAATCACAGATCCAGTCACAACAATCACAGAATACATCAGAAGCCAAGGATGAGCGGCAGAAGCCAACAGTGGAACTTCCAGTCCCACCACCACAAAACTTGACCGCTGGGGACACGTGGAAGCCTGAAGACTACTTGTTCTACAGCCGCGTAGGTTCATCCATGTCTTTTGAAAAAGGTTCAAAGCGCATGGAGGCTGTATCAGCCTATTCCCAGAGCAATCAAACGTATCGTAATGGACGAAGCCAATGCCCAGTTTATCAGACGCAAGGAAAGGTTGTGCCTTTCTGGAGGCGAATAAAAAAAATTATAGTGGTTTGTCGAAAATTCTAAATCACATCTCTATATTTTAGTATTATTTTTTCTTTGACAAAATTAAAAAGATTATACTTTTAACTGAATACTTCCATTTTCAGAAATTCTTTCGGCTGAATTGCTTACAGTTGGAAGCTTTTGCTTCTCTCCGCGGTCCTCTAAAGTTTCCATTCTAATTATGAATTTTACAAGTGGTTTAGCTTGATATATATAGTTATATTTTGGACTAATTAAATAGAACTTTGAGGTAATTAATATTTGTATTTCAGTTTCACTGCTTCTTACCTGCGCACAAGCTTGGAAAATTTTGAATTATCGGTAGTGATGCAATGGAGTTCCTTCAACTCCAGATTCCCTGTGTGTAATGTAATAACAATTTTCCGTATTAGAACTTCTTCCATTACTCTGACTTGCTTTTTGAAATTACTAGTTTTTTTAACAATTAAAAGAACAAATTGTAAAATATATTTGTTATAAAAATTAGTATATTTATTTTAGTTTATTTTATTTCAAAATATCGCCTCGAACTTTGTGGACCTGCCCCTGGTATTAGCCTTGGTCTTTTTTGAAAATGATCACTTACCCAAAGACTTTTTATATTGGTCTTGGTCTTGGTCTTCTCTTTGTGCGGAAAATGAAAGGAAACTAAGTTTATATTATTTTGTTACGTAAGTTTTTTTTTCTTTTATTCACTTTCTTATTGCAGTTAGTATTTGTTCTTTGCATTGCATTTGTATATATAGCTTTTAGCCTTATGGAGCTATAATTGCACTCTCCTTTGAGCTCTCTGAAGCAAAGGTCCAGTGAATATCCAATAATGACAATTCCTGAAAAGACCCTTCTGTTTACGAGCCTAACAAGCCTGACACCCAAACAAAATATTGCATACAATCTTCAGAATGTCAATGTGTACGCAAGAAAGCATAGCCAGAGATCAAATTCATGAACTATCTACTTCACTTGATGAATCTATTCATGTCGAAGAAAACAAACAAAATTGGTATAAATTCAAGCCTGATGAAGAAAAACTCCACAAATCTCAGATAAAACCATCACAAAAACAAAGCACACACACCACCAGAAGCTGAGAAGCAACAATCAACAGTCCAATTTCCACCACTTCAGAACGAGACCAGGACTGTTAGCCACTTCAGTTTCAAGCCTGATCAATGGTTCATCCTGGTACTTTGATCGAGGTTCACAGCACGTGGAGGGTATAGCTGCCTTCTTCCAGGATTGGACCAATTCCCTCCAAAACGATGGCGTCATCGAGTCCACAGAGTCCCCATGACTAATTCAGCGAAAACAATCAAAGTTATCCCAATGGCCCAAGTCATACAGGAGCAAACCTCCAACAAGCTCCTCCAACAATAGTGTCCACTGCCAAATCAAGGCTCAAATCGATGCAAGGGAACACTGTCTCTCGGTAGAAGCGACTCAAGAAATTCTCAGGCGTTTGTTCGAAATTTTAAAAAAGTTCTGGAAGGTTTCTATTCTAAATGTGTTGCAAAGTCAATAGATATGTGTAGTGCAAAATTAACTAGGGCTTCCATCTAATCATCATCAATTTCAGTTTACTGCTCCATATATATGGTGTGCACAAGCTGATATCTATGTTAATTATCACTCATTATCCAATAAAAATTTCTTGAACACCATATTCTATGTATAATATTCTGTATTATTATTCCTTCCATGCCTTGTGCTGCTTTCTAAATCATTGTTTCATTTTGTAACAGACCGAATCAGAACAATGGTTCAGACAACCAGTACTCTTCCAGCGGAATTATACACTACTTAACTAACCCAAGAGAAATCAAGTAATTGTCTTGCTCAATGAGTGAGAACCACAAAGAACTATAAACAATTGATTCCCAATATAATGTGAATATCCAATTGAGAAACCTTTTGGTCAAAGTTGAAGACAATTAAGGTGAATAGACTATAAACAAGCAATTTCGTCTAAAATTATTTTTGACTTTGAATCTGCGTACAATATTAATTTCAAATCTTTGAATCTGCGTACAATATTAATTTCAAATTCTGTTTTCATACGATAAATGTTATCGACGAACAATTTATTTACACTTATTTATTATTAAAAGGTGCATATTTTTAGATTCAGAGTTGGACATATATATGGACTTGAAACTTGGGGCATTTTGAGGTTAATTTTATTTTATGTTTAATTAAACTTGCATATACCAACTTTCGATTACATACAACAATGAAGCCGACAGGTCAAGTAATGTTCACGTGGCAAGGCCCGGCCAACCTTTTGCAAAGAATCAAAATTTTCGTTCGAGTCAAATTAAGCAAACTTCTCGATTTTGAAATTTGCACTATCGTCAGTTAAACAACAAAGACATAGCTAGTAAGTTGAAAAGAGCTTTCACACCACCTTTAGAAGCATTGTCTTACACATGTGAAAGCTCAATGTAATTACAGATCTAGTTTTGGTCCTGTCCTATCGCTGTAGGAGAAAATTTAAAATGCAACCAGCAAAGCTTTTAAACTCTTCTTGTAGTTAGATTAATATATATAGTTAGCATTAGCTAGTCGTTTCAATTGAGCATTCTCATAAGCAAAGATATAGTGAGAGCCAATTGTGACAAGTCTTGTTAATGACATACATTCTCAAAAAAATCATTATGAAGCAACGCAAGAAGCCAAGGCCTCCTACATTGATGAACTTTCTGCATCAACTGAAGAAACCCAGAAGAACAAGCGCAAGCACAAGCCAAATGATCCAGAAGCTTAAAAACGGATCCTACCGACACCTCAATCACAACCACAGCCGCAGTTGCAACCAGCTGAACAAAACTTGACCAGCCTGTTGGGGACAAGCGTAACGTCAACGCAGCTGGCTATCCGGCCAGTACAGCTTCGAGTCTCATGGATCCACCAAACAACCAAACTTATCCTATTGTGAACCAAGCGCTCAGTCTATTTTAACAAGTTGGTTCTCTAGAAAAGATTTTCAGCGGATACAAGTGCCGGATGAGCAGAAAGTATTTCAGAAACAGGCAATTTGGTCCTTTGAAAGAGGTTCACGGCGCATGGATGCTATTTCTGCCCCTTCTCAAGATTGGACTAATTTCCTCCCGAACCTTGATACATCCCAGACAGCTCATGTGTACCCTACCCAAATTCAGGAAAACAAACCTACTTATCTGAATGTGTCGAGTCAGCCTTGAATGAAATCACAAGTAGTCCCACAAACAAAGTCTATGACTTCTTTACCACGCAATCCAGTGCCAGGCCAAGGCTCAAAACCGATACAAGCGAAAGCTGTCTCTCGTTGGAGGCGACTCAAGAAAATTTTAGGCTGAAAATCTTAACTTAAAATTTTGTATTCTCAATAAAATGTTTATGAGCTGTACCGGTTTCTTTTGGTCCCACATTAAAAATAACAAAATCTTAATACCAAACATATCATAAGTATAAATTAGAGGTCAAGTAATGCTCAGTTGTCACAAGGCTTGGCCGGGTCAACCGTTCAGCGAGGAGCCTCCTTCAACTATAAATCAGCATTACTTCAGCGCAGACTTTGTATTGGTCGTTAGTCTTCTGCCTCTGGGAATTTTACTACGAGCAGTATGTTTATCGTTCTTTTTCCCCAAGTTTTTTTATTCTTTTCTATGTGGAAGTTGTTTCTTTGCTTATAGCATGCGAAACTGTCACTGCAATCTCCTTGATATCGAGCTTTCTAAGAGGCAAAACATAGGGAAGAACCCATCATGACAAGTACTGAAACTGGCCCTTTTGTTTACGAGCCTAACCATCCTCATCAAATCGAAACAGAATATCATATGCAATCTCAAGAGTATCAATATAAAACAAAACATGAAATCAGAGCCACTCATATTTATGAACTTTCTGCACCAACTTATGTTGAAGAAAAACAACAACAGCGCCAGATCCAGCCAAATGACCAACAAACTCAACATCAAATCCAGCCACCGCAGTCACAACAAGCCGTACAGCCACAATTGCAATAAGCTAAAGACTAGGTTGACACAGCCTGTTGAGGACAAGCTCAGGCGCAAGCTCCGGTTCTCAATCCCCGAATGCATCCCCCAACCGCCTCTCAGACAACAAGAACCAACTTGGCCCTTTGAAGCAACTGATTTAAAGCTTATGGAAGCGCTTAATTTTTCGCCATCTAAACCTGTTCGAATTAGGAACAGAGGGGCAAGTTGGCCATTTAAACGAGGTTCAAAGCGCCTGAAGGATATGTTTGACACCTCCGAAGATCAGATTAATCCGCAGTTATATTGCAAGAACAACCCAACAAATAGTGATACGGCCAATTCCTTCCAGTCAATGCAGTCCCTGGCTCAAATTCAGCAAAACAATCAGATTTGTTCTCCTAATGGGTCAAATCAGCCAGCTGCAGAATCAAGCCCTCAAGTCCCTGAAACTGTGTTAAGCCAAGGCTCAAATATTAATCCGATGCAAGGGATGGGCGCTGTCTCCCGCTGGAAGCGATTGAAGAAATTTATAGGCCTTGGCCAAAAATTTTAAAATTTAAAATTTATGTTTAATCTGATCAAAAGTTTTATTTTTCCACTGTAATAAAGAGTTTGTCACATTTGTGCTAGTTTTCACACTCCGTTGATATATCTAACGTTCCGTACTGACCACTGATAGTGTATGATGTTGTGTGATTTGCAGAAAATTAACTTGCATAAGTATGCACATACAACTTACAGATAAAATCTAGGTTAATAATTATATTATTATATCATCCAACAAATATTTTTACTATCAGTGGTGTTAAAGATACAAAATGAAGTAAAATTGTTGCAACATTGTTACATAGTTCCTACTATTTATTTTTATTAATTGTATTGATGATTTTAAATTTTCATTCAGTTTACCATTCCACTGTGTATTATTTTCCATAACCCCACGAGAAATTGTAATCAATAGAAAGTTATGTTTCTTTAGGTCGAGCAATACTCTCTCTCTCCTCCGCTATTATTATTATTATGACTATTTTGGGTGTAAATGTATTTTTTTTTTAAGCAAGCCTTAAAACAAGCCGATTTATTAAAGAAAGTCAATGCAAGTTCCTTCAACATAAATTGGCATTATAATCGGTCACTTACTCCAAGGCTTTGAATTGTTAAACTTTTGGATATATATCTTATATATTACCTGTCGCCATTAGTCAAACAATATATAGTTTAATTGATAAGTAGTACAGGTGCATTGTTTCTATGTTTTAATTTTATTTTTCTTTTCCTTGTGCCAATTTCTTTGAATATGTACAGCTTGTACAGCTATAGCGTTACCCAATAAACTACTACTTTATATTGAGTTTTTTTCTCAGCAAACGCGGAATGTGAAGAACCAACGATTAACTATTCCTGAAAATGATCCTTCTGTTTGCGAGCCTAACATGCCTGAAATTCATGATGAATATGACATAAAACCTGAAAAACATCAATACGAAGCAATGCAAGAAACAATAGCTACTCATATCGACGAACTTTTCGCTTCACCAACTTATGAGGAAGTACTTACCTATGGTGGAGAAGACCAACCGAAGCCAAGTGAGCTGGAAGCTCAACCACAGATCAAATCACCTCAATCATATCAATCAGAAGCTCAGCAGCAGCCACCAACACAAGGTCCATTCCAACAAATTAACTTGAGCAGGCAAGTGGTGTGCAAGCGCAAGAAGGCTCTCCTAGGAGACGAAACAAGTTGGCCATTTGAACGAGATTCGAAGCTCATGAGGGTGCCAAGTTCGCCACAAGGAATTTGGTCCTTTGAACGAGGTTCACAGCGTTTGAACGTACAGGCGATGTTGTCCTCCTCTCAAGATTGGACGAATTTCCACCGAGTATTTGACAGATTCCAGCCAGTACAGTCCCCAGATCAAATTCAGCAAAGCAATCAAACGTATCCTGATGGGCCAAGTCAACCCGGAGCGAATCTACAACAAACCCCGCAAACAATATCGATGCCGCCGCCTGTACCAAGCACACCAGGGCCAAGCCAAGGCTCAAATTCAACACAAGGGAAGGCTAACTCTCGGTGGATGCGACGGAAGAAAATTTTAAAATTTTAAAGTATACCATTTTTTTTTTAATTGAAAAGTGGTCCAAAAAAAAAAAAAATCAGAAAGAGTCCTTCTATCCTGTACAATCCCATCCAAAACATCTTCAACCGGAGCCAGAACAATCAAGCTCCACCGGATGGCTGGTCCTCTTATCGAGGTTCACAGCTTATGGAGGCTATGTTTCCCTCCTCCCAAGATCGGAGTAATTTCCTCTCTCTTTAATAGTCGCCAGCCAGAAGTGGAGTCTTCCCCGTCACGAGTTCATGAGCAAAAGAATTAAACCCGTCTTAATGAGTCAAATCAGCCTGCAGGATCAAACCCACAACAACTCTAGCAAACAACGCCTATATACCAAACGCGTCAGTGCCAACTCAAGGCTCAAATCGGATGCAAAAGAAGGTTTCCTCTAGGCAGACGTGACTCAAGTGAAGAAAACCTTATGTATTTCTCAGCCTTCTATGTTGGCCTTAATTATATGTATTTATATTAAATAAAAATAATTTGTAATATGTATGAAACCATTAGTGAAACTTTAAACATATAATGAGAATTCTATGTCCAAAACGCAGGCCTCTCACCAAGTATACTTGTTTAACTCCACCCTTGTTAATATGGTACAGACGCAAATAAATTAAAGTTCTCCGCATTAAGTCCCTCAACCCATAAATTTTTTATAGTAAAAGTTCAACATAATTGTCACATCTCTATAAATTTTTCGGACACTTAAAATGGATTGAAGTTAACAATCAAATCCTCGTATAGATCCTCAAAGTGTCGACGTATTGATTTGATGTGAGATGCATATTGTAGAGATTATATATATGTAATATTATGCAATTTTTTACAAACCCTAAGATTCTCCTATCATTTTTTTTTAATTTCAAGTTTTATTTAATTAATTTTTGAACATTAATATTTTTATCTTAATGGAACCAGAAAATTTGCGAGCGGGGCATTTATAATATAATCTTATGTTTTTTTAGCCGAGCTCATGGAATTTCGATGTATATATAATTTTAATTCTTACATTATTACAGCTCTTCTGAAACATCCATTTTTAATTTGCTTTTGACAATTAAAGAACTTTGAATTGTATGAACTATTCTACTCAGGATCATATAAAGTCCATCGTATGAAGGAAATTGAGTCATAGCTAAAATATTGTCAATTCAAAAGTACGAATCTATCAACATGAAAAAGGAATAATAATATTAACTATTTTAATTGGTCATCGAATGAATAGTTACATGTAATTAAATATTTAATTCCTCGCCAATTCATCATCTACCGAACATTGATGATGGGATTGTAATTTTTTGATATATTTTCGTGGCCATATTATTAGTAGATATGGCCATGAATTTCCTTTCCACATTAACTTCTGCGATTCCTTTAAGAAATTAAGAATTAAAATTTTTGTTCAGTCAAAAGAAACTCTGAATAAATTAAACAGATCAGCAAAATTATCAGTCACCTTACCAAAAACTCAGAAGTGAAGAGCCAATTATGACAAAGTCCTGAGAGCCATCCTTCTTGTCTTAACGAGACTAAATAAAGTTAGACATATTTATATTAAACATAAGTTATTGCAACTAGACAACCACCTGAATAAGACTCACTACCAAATCCCTAATGTTTAGACATGCTTGTATTAGATTTAAGTTATTAATTGCAACTAGACGACCACTTAAATAAGACTCAATACTAAATTATGAATAATAAAAATCACTCAAATACGTAAAAATTAGTAAAATAAATTGAGACAAAGAAGAAGACAACATAAATTAAAAGTTTGTAAAATTATCATATGTCATAACATGTTCAAGCACATATTAAGTGCATTGTGTGAAATAAAGACATTAAATATTTTAGGTCAACTGGAATTCGATTTTTTTAATAACCATGTTAATAATTGAAATTTTAACTCAATCTGATTATTAAAACAGTTATAAATGTGTCATCTACAAATCTACTTACATATTATATATATATATATTCTTACATATTTGCAATATTGTACCTACTCAAATATTAATAAGTTTTATTAGAGATAAAATTATACACTTTCTAAAATATTAAAAAGTATAATTGAACACTTTTAAAATGTAAAAAATATTGAAATAAATCTATTACATTATAAATAAGTCAATATTATATATTTATTTAAATAGTTAAGTATGTCATAAGCGATTTACATATTAATACATGACAGTCCGATTATCACATTCATGTTACTCATTTATTAATAATGTCATTTTATAAAATAAGGAAATAATTAGTACTCTTTATTCATGATAAAAGCAAAATATGTTAAACATTGGATATGAGTATTTGATACAATAATTAAAAGTTCTGTCAAGATAACCCTTTTTCTTGTAGTGAATTAGGTCAATCTACTAATTTCATATTATATTCGTACTGGAATGACGGGTTGTATAAAAATTTGTCACCCATAATCACTACACAAGAATTTATGTTGGTATTTGTAAAATATTCTTTACTAAGTTTGAATTTAATTTCTTGTTGTACTAGCTTTATATTGCTAGCATGCATTAATATTACTATTAGCGAGCCGCCATTAACATGGAAGGTATTCTAAAAAAATTAAGCAAATACATTGTAATAACAATTAATGAAAGGTATCACCAGCAGAATCTCAACATCAGCAGCGACAAACTCAATTTCCCACCACCAAAAACTTACATGGGCAATTTTATCAGTCGGAAACCTGCAATTCATTGGTTCGTTGATCGAGGTTCACAACGCGCGGAGGATATACTAGGAAACAATCAAACCAGTAGACAAAGTCAACAAGCAGCAGCTGGATCGAACCCACAAGAAGTCCAGTAAACAAAACAGTTGACGCCGGCGTCTGTACCAGGCGCTTTAGTGCCATCGCCAATACCCAAATTCGAAGCAAGGGAAGACTGACTCTCCGTGCTATTTAACAAAATGTTTGAGTGAACAAGTACTGTTACCTTTCCCATCTAGCTCTCACTATCTACTGTTATGTGGACTACTTGATGTAAGACAAGGGTTTCTGATAGTAACTAGGAACCAATTTCAGAAAATGTTTTTCGACTTTTCTTCATGATACACTGTTTCAAATTTCGGTGTGATTAATGTAAGTAGTTAGGTTTTACCGTTTCAGTCTTCAATTCTGCATTTCAATTTTTAAGTAAACTCTTTTGTTCTTGTTCAGAATTTTATTATGTAATAATGATTTGGATTTGCCTATTTTAATAATTTCAAAATATTTAGTGAGATTCAAAATTCTAGTTGTTTAGTAAAAGAATCAGCTATTTAGCAAGAGAATCAAGATTTTTGTCTGAGTCAAAGTAAACCCTTTCAAACACAATTATATTTATCGGCATTATCTGTCACACATCCATCACCAAAGACTTTTGTATTTGCATTTTTTAACAAGCCACTACAGAACACAAAATGTTGCATAAAATTGTCCGAATCCCAGCGGAAGCTCAGCGACAACTTCCACTTCCACCATTACATAATCGATCAGCCCGGCTTGGGACAAGCGCAAGCTTAAAGACTTCTGGTCCGAGCCCTGCGCAGGTTCAAACATCAATTCTCTTCCTGTTCTGTACTACTTGAGAAAATTCTTTACTAGTTTCAGTCTCATCAATATGATATTCCATCAATATCATATTGTCATTATCTCATTGACATTGATGATCACAACTTCACAATATGGACTTTATTGTTCTAATTTTGATAGGTGACAGCCGGCAGATCTTTTAGCTTTAATGCTGTTCCGCTTGTTCTATCTATTGAAATTTTAACAAGTCCACCATGGCCAGCAGAGTTGGAGTCAAGAAAAAGATTTCCTAATTTTCGTCTTGCATTATAAATTACTAGTTTGGCTCTAAACTTTCATATGCTGGCATCCTCTATTTTCGTTTTCTTCTTTTGAATTACTAACATTACAAGTTAGATATCTCTTCAGAATCTACATAATCACGTGTATGGCATACTTAGATGTCTACTCACAACTTTTTGTGAGATATATGCCCTTATTACAAGAGTTATCTACGCACATATACGTGAAAAGACTTGGTGCTCTTGAACTTGTTCCCTTATTTTGAAAGGCACAAGTTCTTCGTATCCATTCATGGAATCAAGATCGATTTGTGGGCCTTTACAGGATTTATTAGAATTCTTCCCCTGTTTTTCTTTTCTCTTAATCTTTACTTGACTTCAAACATTTATTGACCTGTAATATTAATAAAATTGAATGGCAAAGATCTCATTTTATCTTTCAACTAATTAATGAACTAGTATTTTAATTCCTAAAGAAGAACTCCCAAACTCACAGGTTTTATTTTTACATTTTTTTTTTCAGTCTTTCCCCTGTTCTCACTCCTCTCTCTCTTTCCCTCACTTTTGTTTTTCTGTACGTGAATAAAAATGAAAATTTCCAAACTATGACCTTATTTTCTCCAAGTAGTACATATATTTTTAATTTTTATTATAAAGAAAAAATTGTAAAATACTTTTGTTAAAAAAGGTAGTACATTTATTTTTTATTTTACCACAAATTGCCTTAAACTTTGTTGACCAGCTGCTGGTATTATGGTCTTAGTCTTCTTTTGAACATGGTCACTTAATCAAAAACTTCCTATTGGTCTTGATCTTCCTAATGGGTGGAAAATGAAATGATTATTTATTAGTATATGCTTTTATCCTTTAAGTTTTTATATTTATGTTGTGGAGTTAGTTGCCTCTTTATATATCGCATACATAGGACGTTGCTTTTAGCCTTACGCAGCATTAGCCTAGATCTCCTTCGAACTTTCTACGAACCAAAATGAGAGCCCAGTGAATATCCAATCATGGAAAATAGTCATCCTGAAATAGATCCTTCTGTTCACGAGCCTACCAAGCCTGAAATACCAACAAAATATGACACTCGATCTACAGAATGTAAATTTGCAGCAAAGCAAGAAAACATAGCCACTGCTCATAGTGATCATGAAATTCATTTGCCAAGTGATCACGAAGAAAACGAACAAGAGCAGGGCGAATCCCAGCCAGATTACCAACAAGCTCAATTACAGATCCAGTCACAACAATCACAAACACCATCAGAAGCTAAGGATAAGCAGCGGCAGCCAACAGTGGAACTTCCACTTCCACCACTAAGAAACTTTGCCAACTCTGATGGGGACAACTACATGCGTGAAGACTTCTCGTCCGAGCTCGGAGAACGCGCAGGTTATTCCATGTGTTTTGAAGAAGGTTCAAAGCGGATGGAGGGTATATCAGCCTATTTCCAAAACAATCAAATGTATTCCAATGGGCCAATCCGGCAAACAATACAGTCGACGTCCGTGTCTGTAACAAGTGCTTCAGCGAGTGCGCAGGAATGGAAGATTGTCTCTCTATGGAGGCGATTCAAGAAGATGTTTAGTTAACTGGTACATTAATTATTTTAATTAGCCGTCACTACTGTTCTGTCGCGGAGTTTTTGGTATGATTTATGCAATAAATTAAGTTGTATTGTTTCGGTTTTCCATTTGTTCTATTAGTAAAATGTGTTTTTCCTTTTTTAGTGCTTTATTGTATAATAATAATTTGAATTTATGTATTTGTATAATTTCAAATTATTTAGGGAGTGTTTGGTTGTTAGAATGGTGTTTTATTGTATAATAATAATTTGAATTTATGTATTCTTATAATTTCAAATTATTTACGGGGTGTTTTGATTGAAAGAATGGAAAGAAATAAGGAAAGGGGAGAAAGGAATACTATTCCTTTGTTCTGTTGTAATAAGAAATTATGGATTGGAAGGAATTCATTAAATTTCTTTTAACAAAAATACCCTCTATGTAAAAATTACTTAATTTTTAAAATTATAATTTATTTTATTTAAAAAAATTGTGAATATTAAAATATCAATCTATTTGAATTAAAATTTTAAAAAATATAAATAACAAACATAAAACCAAAAAAGTACAAATATTCACAAATAATAATAAACCTTAATTTTACTCATATATAAAATTAGTTGTAGTTCACTAGATGATTAACTTACATGAAGAAATCATTGAAAAAACTGAAAAAATATTAGTACAATTATATCAATAATTACTTCTCATATGATAAAAACTATAAATTATCAAATAAATTTGACTAATTGTATCAATAATAAGTATGAAATATAAAATAAATATTATAAATTAATATATAATATATAAAATTAAAATATATGAAAGAATATATATACATATAAATTATTTTTAAAAAATTTTTAAAGTTTTCAATTTTTAAACAATATTTTATGATTAATTTTTACAAATAATTTTATGTGTAGAAAATTTACACATTTCGAGGAGTTGGAATCATGATTCCTCGATCACACCTGAGAGAGGAGTCACGATTTTCTCGTTAAAATTCCTAAGAAATCCTTATTCCACCGTTCTTTGAATATGGATTCTTTGGAGAATTCCTTTCCTTTTCCCCTCCATTCCATCTAACCAGACACACTCTTACTGTCTAGTGTAAAAGAGATTCAAAATTCTAGTTGTCTTCCATTTTGTTTTTCATATCAATAAAACTAAAATTTTTCTTTTAACTTTTGTATCAATTTTAATTATCTTTATATTATTTGTTTCATAAATACTTTACATGTTATAGGTTGAAATTTTAAGTGCATTATATCTTCTATAAAGTTTATTTCTATTTACACAATAGTTAATAATTAATGTGTTAAAACTGATAAGAATCAAGTGAAATGCTGAAAACTCGTTTTAACGTCCAAAACAATCTTTCTCAAAATTTATGGCTGACTTATATGATAAAAAATAAAACAATAATTTGTCATAATTAATTAATCAAATATTTAAGAAAATTGAATCTTATAATTATGTTATTTTGAATTGTTTTCTATTTTGTCTATAATTTTCCTTCACAAGTCAAAGTACAATTTCTCTCAATTTCATAAATTCTTCCAAAATTTGTATGGGAAAGAGAGTCGTCGCTTTAAATTTATTCTTAGCAGTTTCTTGAACCTGTCTCTTAATGAAAAAATGCATTTCATTTGAAAAATATTGATAGACTAAAGTTTTCTATATTTTCAACTTTCGGTGACAATAAATTACAAATCTTATTAATATTCTAGATTGGTGCTCTCAACTAAAACATTTTCACATACAGTAATCTTACACGTCTACTGCATTTTTTTATATCTACTTGACTACCAAATTCCACAAACGATAAATTAACAAAAGTTGTAAACAATTATTTTATTATGAAAATATACTGTTACCATCATTTTTATTATTTCTTTTGGATACAATAGTTACCGTCTAGAGTCTGGGTAATATACGTAATTAAGTTACAAAAAAAGAAAATTAAATTACCTATATCCAAACTACCAAGTAAAATATGATGAAGTTTCATAAACTTATTTTATTTTAATTGAGGTCAAAATTCCCTTATATACCGATAGGCAAGCAAATGACGATCACACGGTTAGGAAAAATCAATTATTACATCATGTTATAGTCGAAGTAAACTCCTGGTAATAATAATTAGCATTGTCACTTCATTAAAAAAAGGTTGTATTGGTCTGCAAAGGAAATTAATTAAATGCTAGTAATTAACACATATTTTGTTCATTAATGTCAGCCTTCTAAGCAGCGAATCAATAGTGTAGTGTCTACGCTGGCCTCTGTACCGAGCAATCGATTGCCAAACCAAGGCTCAAATCCGACGCAAGGGAACGCTGTCTCTCGGTGGAAGCGGCTCAAGAAATTCTTAGGCGGTTGCTCGAAATTTTAACTTTAACTGATATATTAATTTTTATAAAAAAGTTCTGAAAGGTTTCTATTCTCAATTGTTAAGTTTTTCAGCAAGATCTTCTAAATACAGACAACTTGGAGATCAATTTAGGGAACACAAACACAGGACAAACAAATCACAAGAATTTGAAAAATCTAAGTTGAGAGAGAGGAGAAAGAAAAATAGTATAGCAACGATTTACGTGGTTGGGCTTAGAAAGCCTACATCAATCGATGAAAGAGCTCAGCTACATACTTTATTAGCACGGGAGAAAAACTTAAGATATACACGTTAGTCAAGAGAGCTAGCATGACCCTTTTGAACCACAACTGAAAACAAACGACCCTTTTGACATTTCAGAAACTGAAAACAGTAAAGGAATGACTCTCTCTCTCTGTGCACCAGCATTTTGATCTATATATGGTCATTGATCTTGCCCCTCATGCAAAAAATCAGTAACTTTCTTGACTTAATTATGAAATTTGTTATGCACACTTGCAACTATTTTCCAGCTCAGCGGTTCTCTTCCGGCTCATCAGCTTCCTTCTATGAACTAATCATGCACTTAAGTTCTCCAACTAACTCAACTGAATATGAAGCACCAAATTTCACATAAATGTATTTCAAATTTCGTCGATATTGTTGTAGGTAAATCTTCAAGCGCCTACGTGGCATCCACGAAGGCACAACAACGGATACAGTAGTGATGAAAGAGGAAAGATGTGGTCAAAGCTTACGTAGAACAACCGCGATGACAGTAATGATCCTCACCGTAGCACACACCAAACCATCACAGTATAAAGATGTTCTTGGGCTACTAACCTAAACCCAAAAACTGTGACCTGGATCTGAAAATTGACATGGATCCAATAATACTACAAGTGGACTATGTGGTATTTGAAGGTGCAGCTGTATGTCACCTACTAGAAAATTTGATATTTTAAACCTGTGTGGCAACTAACTCAGCTGGTGGGAAAACCGAACTAGGTAAGCCTTTAAAAATCAAGATCAAAGTGAGTTGTTTGTATGTAGACTGAGTAGCTTGAGATTCCTGTCCAATTATAAGTGAAAGCCAGTTGCAATTACAAGAAAGGAAGAGCAAAACGTGAGAGAAAGAGTGGAAAATGGTAGAAGTTTCTTCATTGCACTAAATAAGCATTACACATATATATATTTATATTTGAATGGCTAGGAATGCCATTTACAAAGCACTAAAAAGGGCTGAGTGACAACATTTTATATACAAATAGCTCAAAATATCCCACCTAACCCTACTATCACATATTGGGCCTACTGGGCATGAACAATGCTTGAGCTACAGTACGCGCCACAGTGCAAACTGCCCCTTTGTCATGCTTTCTGCCTAGTTTAATAAGAAAAGGTCTAATTGGGATTTTTCTTTCTACCTCAGTGGAGATTTCAACCAATGTGCCCACTGTGGTCGTGATAAAACTCACTAACGCATACGAGGCAACGTCCAATGCTCGTGGATGAAGCTCATAGGCTCACGAAGTTACTACTTGTGCTGGCGGCATGTGACATCCTCCCCCACTGAAATCCTTGATGCCCTCGTTAAGTCTCCTCAACTTGTGCTCTTCAACTTGGTTTCAGAATTGCTACAAGTTTGCTTCCTTCTCCCAACTAGCCTCACTGTCCAATAGGTTTTTCTGGATAACTCGATCAACAAGTATCTCAGCCATCTCACGATCATAGGAGGTTATGGTGGTGAGTGGTGCTTTGTGTGATTCCCCTCACTTTGGATCTTTTGCGTCTTCATGGTAAGGCTTCAATGAACTAACATGGAAGACCAGATCAATTCTGAGCTTTGGTGGTAGCTCAACTTGATATGACACTTTCCCGACCTTTTTGAGGATACCGTAAGGTCTTTTGTATCTCCGTACCAACCCTTTGTATACTGACCAGTAGGCCTTAAACTGTTGAGTCGGTAGATTCACCATGACGAGGTCGCCGGATTGAAACTTTAACAGCTTACGATTCTTATCTGCCCATTTCTTTATTTTCTTGTATGCTTTGTCTAAGTAAACTTTAGCAATGTTAAGCTGTTCTTGCCAACCTTTCGCTTATTTGTACGCTGAGTTGTTCCGACCTGTGTAGCCTTTTACCAAAGCTTGCGTCATGTAGGGCTATCGAGCTGTCACTATCTTGAACGGGCTATGTTGCGTCGCTTAGCTCCGCTGTAAGTTGTATGCAAATTGAGCCACATCAAGCAACTTTGCCCAATCTCGCTAACTAGCGCTCACAAAATGTCTCAAGTAAAGCTTCAACAGCGCATTCACCCTCTCAGTTTATCCGTGGATTTATGAATGAAAGCTTGTCAAGAAGTGTATGTTCGATCCCATCAACTTGAACAACTCATGCCAAAACTTCCTGGTGAAACAAGAGTCCCGCTCACTGATAATGGTCCAAATAAAGTCCAATACTTGACAACATGCTTGAAAAACAAGCGAGCAGCATCCTCAGTAGTATAATTTCTTGGGGTTGGAATAAAGGTTCCGTACTTGAACAACTTATCGACCAAGACCAGAATAGATCTGCATCCCTCAGATTTCAATAGCAAAGAGATGAAATCCATGGTAATATACTCCCATAGGTGTTCCGGAATCAGAAGTGGCTGAAGTAAACCGGTCGGTTGGTTTTGCTTGACCTTGTCTTGTTGGCATATAAGGCAAGTCCGCACATATGCCTCCATATCATCCCTCATCCGCAGCCAATAATCTATATCTTCCAACAAGGCCAAAATGCAATGAATACCTGAATGTTCAGCCTACTTGGAGTAGTGGTACTCTTTCATCAACTCCCGTCTCAAGTTTCCCATTTCAGAATGAAAATATGGTTCCTGACAGTGTAAAGAATACTATTTTCTACTTAAAGCCATCTTGACTTACCCTCTTGAGCAAATTTTACAAGACTTTTGGCAATGGAATTATGAGTTAAGCCTTCTTTAACATGATTCAATATGCTACATTCCAGTTGGCTAATGGAAGTAAACTTCGATTTTCGACCCATTGCATCCGCGACCACATTAGCTCGTCCCAGCTTATACTCCATAACATAATCAAACTCTGCTAAAAAGTTTTACCATCGAGCTTACTTAAGGCTAAGCTTTTTCTGATTTTGAAAGTAGCTAATTGCAACATTATCAGTCTTGATCACAAGCCATCCTCCAAGCAAGTAATGCCGCCATATTCGCAGGCAATGGATGATCGCAGTCATCTTCTTATCATGCAAAGGATACTGCCACTCTGTATCATTGAGTTTGCAATTCTAATAAGCAATAAAGTAAGCATCTAACATAAACACAGCCCCTAATAACATAATCCGACGCATTCGTGTACACTTCAAATGCTTTAGAGTAGTTGAGCAGAGCCAAAATTGGCTTCTTCATCACCGCTTGTTTAAGGTCTTCGAAGTAACTTTGACAAGCTAGCCTCCATTCCCATGCCTCTTTCTTATTAACTAAGCTTATCAAAGGCGTCGCTCTCTTTGAGTAATTCAGAATAAACTGTCAATAGTAGTTAACAAGGTCAAGAAAAGAACTCAACTCAAGGACGGAAGTAGGGGGCTTCCATTCTTCGATGACGCGAACCTTGGCTGTGTCCATACGTAGCTATCCGTCGGATATCTTGTGTCCAAGAACAACACTTTTTGCTGAGCGAACGAGCATTTCTCTAGCTTTATATAAAGCTCGTTCTCCTGCAAAACTTGAAAAACACGCTTCAAATGCTCCACATGCTCTTCGAGGCTCACACTATACACAACAATATCATTCAAATACACCACCACAAACTTGTCAAGGAACGGATGGAATATTCGGTTCATAAGGGTACAGAAAGTTATTGGGGCGTTGGTGAAGCCGAAAGGCATAATAAGAAACTTATACGACTCATAACGTGTCACACATGTAGTTTTCGGTTCATCTCTTTCTGTAATCCACACATACCAATATTCGTACCTTAAATCAAGCTTCGAAAACCACCTAGCATGACCAAACCGATCAAACAGGTCATTGATGCGAGGAATGGGGTACCGTTTCTTCACCGTCACCTTATTTAGTGCCTGGTAGTCAATGCATATCCGTAAGCTTCCATCATGCTTCCGCTAAAATTATACCGATGTGCCGAAATATGCTTTTGAAGGTCTTACAAACCTAGCATCCAGCAACTCCGTCAACTACTTTCAAAACTCTTCAAGTTCTGGAGGAACCATCCTATAAGGACCCATCGTTGGTGGGTTAGTACCCAGTTCAAGTTCAATGGGGTGTTAACTTCACGCCTCGAAGAAAGTTTCTTAGACAGTTCCGGTGGCATCTTGTCACTAAACTCTTGAAGTCAGAGCCATCCTTCGAAATGTCATTAATTGGAGTTGGAGTAGTGTCATCCTTGAGCATGGTCAAGTAAGTCTCTTCCCCTTTCTTCACGCCTCTCGTAACTTTTAAATCTAATAACACCTTCATCCCAACTTGAATCTGCTTAATCAGCACCTTATGTACTTTCCCCGCATCCTTAAATTCCATACATTCATCATCTGTAAATATGAAGGACAACATCCGATTAATGAACTCATCACACAACACAAGTTGAAAATTGCTCATCAGCATGATGTTCAGGTCCACTTTGCCTTGTCATGTCCCGATTTCAATTAGTATGCTACGAGTGACTCCGCAAATGGGCCGAGGTAGTTGATCAACAACTTTAACCTATCCCGACTCTTTGTTATGTGCTAACCCTAACCTCACTGCCAAATTCTCCGCAACCAAGCACTGATTAGCACCGGAATCAATCAATGCCTTAAAGCTCACCCTATTTATGTTGGCGATGACATATTTCAACATCTTCCCAGGTTCCAGCTTCGCTGCTGCCCTGGTCTCTGCCACCTCCTCCTTAGGCGACCCTTTTGTCTTCATGGCATTAAGGATGCGCATAGAACCTATCCAAGCATCCTCTACTTTCTCATACGAGCTAAGCATGGCATTAAGTTGACTCCTTTATATGGTGTGCCCTACCACACAAATAGCATGTCTATTGCTTCTACTTGTTGCGCTGCTTATGATACGGCCCCTTGTTGCCATCTCTTAGCTTGATATCTTTTTGTGGCCTCCCTATGTGTTTTCGGGGTTCCAGCTTGTGAGGTTTATCTACCCCACCTTTCTCCTGGCCACCTTTGTTGGGTTTTCTGTTCTGGTCTTATTTTGGAGGATCTTGATTGTACTTAATCAATGTTTTGCCTGCTAAGGTCCTGCACATTCCTTTGCTTCAGCTCTTATTCGACCCAAGGTTGTAACCCAACAAGGAAAAACAGCAATTGACTCTTTTCCGGCATATCGGTAATCTCGAGCATTAAGGAATTGTATTCCAGCATATATTCCCTAATCGAGCCTCGTTGCTTCAACCCCCGGATTTTATGCATAACTGCCTTTTCAACATTTTTGGGGTAAAATTACCTCTCGAATTCCACCTTAAATGTATCCTAAGTGTCGATATGGCACAATCCCCTCTCCATTTCCATATCTCAATGCCTCTACCATAACGTTGCATCTCCGTCGAAATAAAGGGTTGCGGTATTTATCCAGAGTTCATCTTCGTGCAACTAAGTAGCATTGAAATGACATTTCATCATCCATAGGAAATTCTCAATTTCCTTAGCATCTCATTTGCTCGAAAACTTTGGGAGAATCCGGAACTCGAACTCTTGGTGTGCTACTTGAAATGGCACCTAAAGTGATATCGGTTTTGCACAATGTGAGATCTTGGCGAAAGTCTGCCATCTCCTGTCTCACCGCATGTAATTGTACATTACCCTCTCCTTAAATTCGTCCATGGCCTGCCTTATGAACTCAACAAAGGTGTCGAAAGTTTGTTGGAGTCTTTCCTTAATAATGGCGGCCACCGCATCCGTGAATGTCACATAAAGATAATTCAAGCTTCGCTAGCCTAGCTTCAAAAGAGCTCACTATCTCTTTCGACACTACCCTCTCTTTCGTCGCCTTTCTCGTGTCGGCAGCACAACCACGCTCCTCTTGAACTAACTCCGTAACATTACTACCTTTAATATCCTTGGCAGCCATCAGAATTCTACCGCAACCAACTTCCAACAAACAAAGTGCTACCACCACAATTTCACAGTAATTCCACCACAAGAAATCAACAATCCAGAATTCTCCAACAAATACCTAACAGCAACCAAAGATATAGCAAGGTGTTCACAACAACAATTAAACGCTAGGTTTTGCAACCAAGATTTCACAATGCTAGCTTCAACAAACAATAGCCACAATGAAATGGAGTATCATACCACACAAAAATCACCCAAATTGCTTTGATACCAATTCTCACCTGCTGGAAAAATTGAGATTCCAAACCTGTGCGGCACCTAACTCAGCTAATGGGAAAGCCAAACTAGGTGAGCTTTTAAAAACGAAAATCGAAGTGGGTTGCTTATGTGTAGACTAAGTAGCGTGAGATTCCTGTCCAATTAGAAGTGAAAGCCAATTGCAATTACAAGAAAAAAAGAGCAAAACGTGAGAGAGAGAGTGGAAAATAGTAGAAGTTTCTTCATTGCACTAAATAAGCATTACATATATATATTTACATTTAAATGGCTAGGATTGCCTTTTATAAAGCATTAAGAAGGGTTGAGATTAAATGACAACATTTTATATACAAATAATTCAAAATATCTCACCTAACCCCACTATCACATATTGGGCCTATTGGGCATGAACAGTGCTCGAGATACAGTGCTCGCCACAATGTAAACTGCCCCTTTGTCCTGCTTTCTGCCCGACTCAATCAGGAAAGGTCTAATTGGGATTTTGCTTTCTGCCTCAGTGAAGATTTCAACTAATATACCCACTGTAGTCGTGATAGAACCATACATACGATGCAATGCCCAACGCTCGTGGATGAAACTCGCAGGCTTGCGGAGTTACCGCTCGTGCTAACGGCACGTGACATGTAGGATCCATGGTTAAAATGGTTAAAAGGTCATAATCATAATCTAACAAGCCAAGTTACTACATAAAGAATTGTAAAATAAGCCAATGACAGATGACACGTATGAGAAGCCGCCACGGCAACCAATAGTAAGATGATACATCGAATAATGGGCGGTGGAAGATCCATTTCTCCGAGGCAAATGAGATAAGCCCATGGAAAAGAGTGTCCAAATAGACATCTACATGTACTTGTGGCAGGTACAGTGACCACATGATGGCAATTTTGGAGGAAAATCTATCTTTCTCCTCACCTATATAAACCCCAAATTTTTCCAAGCAAAGGGTTGGATTTCTTAACACTCTCCCTCTTTTGCTCTTTCATAAATCACATATTGAATCACCATTAAATTTCTGAGACTATTTTCTTCACTGTACTTTGGCTTAACTTGATTATCGGAAGGAACTCACCGGTAACACCACTAGCGTTCACTGACCAGTTTATGCTTTACATGTATCTTTGGGCCTTGTAATCTAACAATGAGCCCTCATACTCGCATCACGTTTCCTACCGAGGCTATATCATTCATTCTGCCATGGACGCAGTTCCCGCGAAAGTTGATAAATTGTATTTGTTGACTAGAATCCATCCTAAGCGGCATGCCCGTGGCAGTGAAAAGAATTTTAGTATCAAGAGATATATCTTGTACAAATTAACTAGGGCTTTTATCTAATATTTCAATTTCAGTTTACTGTTCCATGTATATTAGGCGGTGTGCAAAAGCTGATAATTTCACTCTGTTATCCGATGAAACTTTCCGCTTAAAATTCAGTGCGTAATGCCATGGTAATATTCTGTATTATTGTTTCTTCCATTGCCCTGTGATGTTTTTCAAATAATTGTTTCATTTCTTAATAGCACAAATCAGAATAATGTTTCAGACAATCAGCATTCTTCCAGGTGTTTTTACCATGCAATCCAGTAAGAGAAAGCTGTTTCTCGGTGGAGGCGACTCAAGAAACTTTTAGGCCGAAAATCTTAAATTAAAATTTTATATTTCTAATAAAATGCTTATGAGCCGTGCGGAATCCTTCTGATCCCACATTGGAAGTAACAATATCTTAATACCAAGCATAAGCTACGTACAAAAATACTCGGTGCTCCCAAGGCTAAGCCGGTTCAGCCGTTCAGCTAAGGAGCCTCCTTCAACTACATTCGTTGTATTGATCTATAATTTTCTCTCTTCCGTGAAAATTGAAGTACTACTAGCAGTATATCTATCATTCTTTGTTCCAAGTTTTTATATTCCTCTTTATGTGGAAGTTGCTTCTTTGCATATAGCTTGCAAAACTCTCATTTCCAACTCCTTGATATCGAGCTTTCTAAGAAACATAGTGAAGAGCCTATTATGACAAGTCCTGAAATGGACCCTTCTATTTACAAGCCTAACCATCCTCATCAAATCCAAACAGAATGTGATATGCAATCTCAAGAGTATCCATATAAAGCGAAACATGAAGCCATAGCCACTCGTATTGGTGAACTCTCTGCACCGACTTGTGTTGAAGAAAATCAGCAACAGCGCCAGATCCAGGCAAATGACCAACAAGCTCAACATCAAACCCCGTCACCGCAGTCACAACAAGCCGTAGAACCACCATCTCAAGAAGCTCAGAAGACTAAGTTGACCAGGCCTGTTGCTGACAAGCTGCAGCTCAATCGCAAGCGAAAGCGCAGGTTCTCAAGGACCGAATGCATCCCCCAACAGCCTCTCAAACAACAACAAATAACTTGGCTCTTTGAAGAAGCTGATTTACAGCTTAAGGAGGTTGCGACACAGAGATGTCTCTCAGAGTGGTTGCAGACAAGTTGGTGCTTTGAACTAGGTTCAAAGAGTTTGGAGGATATGTTTGCCTCCTCCCAAGATCGGATTAATTATCCACGATTATATTGTAACAACCTATCAAATGGCGATACTGCCATCTCACTCCAGTCAGCACACTTCCCACCGCGAATTCAGCAAGGCAATCAAACGTGTTCTCCTAATGGGCCAAATCAGCCAGCTGCAGGATTAAGCTCACAATGCCCGCGAGCTGGGTCAGCTCAGCTGTCTGTGCCACACACTACAGTTTCAAGCCAAGGCTCAAATATCCACCCGATGCAACGGACGGGCGCGGTCTCTTGGTGGAAGCAACTGAGAAAATTTGTAGGCCTTGGCCAAAAATTTTAAGTTAAAACTTTTCTATTTAATCTGATGAAAAACTTGCAACGAAGGATTTGCACAAATTGTCATATTTCTGCATGCATGCTAGCTTTCTTACTACTCTGATTTAGCAATAACTTTTCTTGCTAGCCATTTATATGTATTGTATGATCTTGTCTGATTTACAGAAAACTTGTACAAGTTATGGATAAATCTATTTAGATAATATTATTGTAAATAATATTTTAATATATATCTTACAAATAGTGTTAAAGATACAAATTGCCGTGACATTATGATAATATTGCCGCACATCTAATTCATATTATTCTTATTCTTAATCCATTGTGATGAGCAAGAAATGATCATAATAATTAAAATATTTGATAATCAAATCTAGGTAATATAAATAATTATGATATATAGGAAATTAAATTACCTAATCAAATTCAATACTTTGAAATTTCAATAACTTATTTTATTTTAATTGAGGTCAACGTTCCTTTTCATATGCCGATCGATAGACAAGCAAATGAAGATCAGATGGGTAGGCTAGGTCGGCCTTCTTAGAAGAGAATCAATTAATACATTAGATTATAGTCGAAGTAAACTTCTAAACCTAGATACAAGAGAAGACTCCTATTCTTGGTTTTAATCAAACAAAAGAATCCATTTGATTCTTTTTCCCTTTCTTTTCCTTTCTCGGCCCTTTTTCCTTTCCATTCTTCATGCCAAACATAGGTTGAGAATCCAAAATCAAACCAAGCAAATCTTAGCATTGAGATGCTGCGGTAAAAGTATATAATTCGACTATGCAAAGTAGAAATGCATTATAGTCATATGATTAACCAGAAATCAAAAAAGTGCATTAAATTTCGATGCTGAGATGTTTAGAATAAAAATAAATATTTTATTAATTGTGTAAAAATTAACTTTTAACGTTGAGATGTTGACATTTAGTTATTTCTATCATCGTTCAGCTCTGATAACTGCCTTCTTCCCATGCTTAACCTTTGGTCAGGTTGCACAGATTGTCGATGAATGCCACGCCTGTAAGCACTGCATTGCATTTTTTCCAGATCATTTTTTGCTCTCAGCTGCGTATTTCAATAATTTTATATTAATCATGTCTTGATTTGTGTTACTTTTAAGTAGCTTGTGGGTCTAGTGGAATTCTTTACGGTATGAGTCTACTCTGCATTTGTATGCCATGTGTTTTTGTCACACTGTAACCGTACTAAGCTTAAGAGCAAGTTTAACCGATCATTTCATTATGAAGCAAGGCAAGAAACCTTAGCTACTCGTATTGATGTACCTTTTGCTTCACCAACTTACTATCATTTGCTTACGTTACCTATATATGTCGAAGAAAACCAACCCAAGCCAAGTGAGATGAAGCTCAACCGCAGATTCAGCCACCAAAATCACAAGAATTACGACAACCAACGCCAGAAGATCAGCAGCAGCGACCCACGCAAGGTCTCCGAGAAATTAACTTCAACAGGCCGGCGGCGAGCAAGCAAGGAGACTCTCCGAGGAGACGAAACAGGCTGATCCTTTTGAAGATGCCAAACGTGCGCTAGCAAATCAATATAGTCTGCCGCAAGCAATTTGGTCATTTGAGCGAGCTTCACATCGCATTCAGTGGCGTGAGGGGGCCGTGGCCCGTAGGCACCACCAAAATTTTTCTAAAATAATATTAATTTTTTTTAATGATAATAATTTTACAATTAAAATATTCATTTTGATCCCAAAATAATGAAATATTCAATCTTTTAAAGATTTTGTATTTTTATTAATACTTATCAAGTACTTTTTTCAGAAATTGTTCATTTAATTTTCTGCCCTATATAAGTGAAAATATTTTTCTTATAGGAAAAGTATATAATATAAATATACAATTCTTTGCAAAACTAAATATTTTACTATTTAATTAATAAGATCTTTATTTTTTCAGTCTCTCCCCTCTTCTTCTCCCACTTTTCTATTTCTCCACGTAATTAAAAATAAAAAGTTTCCAAACTATGACGATATTTTCTTCAAGCAGTACCTTTATTTTTAATTTTGATTTAAAAAGAAATTGTAAAATATTTCTTTAAAAAAGTTGTTGACCCGCCTCTGGTTTTATGGTCTCAGTCTTCTTTTGACGAACATAATCACTTAACCAAAGACTTCGCATTGGTCTTGGTCTTCTTTATGGGTGGAAAACGAAATGATTGTATATGATTGTATTTTTTTAAAACCTTAAGTTTTACATTTATTTTATGCAGTTAGTTGTTTCTTGATGTTGCATACATAGGGCATAGCTTTTAGCCTTAGCAGCATTAGCCTCTCCTTTGAGCTTTCTACGAACCAAATTGAGAGCCCAGTGGATATCCAATCATGATAAGTAGTCACACTGAAATAGTTCCTTCTGTTTACGAGCCTACCAAGCCTGAAATCCCAACAAAATATGACATTCAATCTTCAGAATGTAAATTTGCAGCGAAGCAAGTAAACGTATCCACTGTTCATATTGATTATGAAGAAAACCAGCAAGAACAGGGCGAAACCAAGCCAGATTACCAGCAAGCTCAATCACAGATCCAGTCACAACAATCACAGGCACTGTCAGAAGCTAAGGATAAGCAGCGGCAGCCAACAGTAGAACTGCCAGATCCGCCACTACATAAGTATGTATCAGCCGATATCCTGGTAGGGGATGGATTGATGCCTTTTGAAAAAGGTTCAAAGCGCATGGAGGCTGTATCAGCCGATTTCCTAAGCAATCCAATGTATTTGAATGGGCCAAACGAGCAAACAATACAGTCCACGCCGGTGTCTGTACCAAGTGCTTCAGCAAATCTGAAGAAACGGAAGACTACCTCTACGTTGGAGCGATTCAGGAACTGTTTTGGTCAACCGGAACATTAATTTTTATCGGCCCTCACTACTGTTCTGTCGTGAAGCTTTTGGTATGATTTATGCAACAAATCAAAATTTTATTGCTTCAGTTTTCAATTCTGAATTTCAATTTGTTTTAGTAAAATGTGTTTGTCCTTTTTTTAGTGTGTCGGTTTATATTAACAATAATTTGAATTTATCTATTTGTGTCATTTCAAATTATTTACGAGGTGTATGGTTGGAAGAATGGAAAGAAATGAGGAAAGAAAAGGGGAAAGGAATGAAGAAACAAATAGTATTCTTTTGTTTGTTTATAATAAAAAATTTTGGATGGGAAGGAATTCATTATTTTTTTAACAAAATGCCCTCTATTTAAGAATTAGTTTTGAACAATTATTTTATTGTGAAACTTCAATATACTTTATTATTATTATTATTATTATTATTATTATTATTTGAAGAGTAAAATCTAAGGATAAAGACTAATTTTTTATATAACAATTCAAAATAATAAATTTAAATATATAAATTTAATACGTAAAACGGTGATAATAATAAACAAATAATTTAAAGAAAACACAGTAAAATAGATGTCCGGATATTCGCATGGGTAGGCTCGTATGCTAAAAAATAATTATTTACATCTCACTTCCAATAATCTCTCCGAAGTTTTAATTTTCTTGCCTTATGGAGCTTATATTAATTATATACCAAGCTAGCCAGCTGGCTAGCATTTTACCGTTGAAGTAACTTATTCTACATAAGATGATTCGAGAATAAGTTACTTCAATTTTTAGCACATATTTTTTTATATTTTATAATTTATTTTTTAAAATTGAGAATTAAAAATATTTATATATATTAACAAGAGTATTTATGTTATTTTACAAGGGTCAACAGTGAATAATAACAAAAATGGAGTCTGACAAATATTTTTAATTTGAGTGAATGTTTGACATTTAATTTTAAAAATGGAGTTCAAAGAGTTGTTATCTCTTAAATTAATAATGTTACATCTGGTAGTTTTTAAGATAAATGAAAATACTTTTGTTATATATAAGAGTTAGTAGAATGATTTTTTATTTTATTAATTTCAAATTGCCTTACACTTTCTTGACCCGCCCCTGTTATCATCGTCTTTTGAAGCCTTCTAATCGGTCTTGGTCTTCTTAATTTATGGGTGGAAAATGACATTATTCTATATAAGCAAATATATTTTGATCCATGAGTTTTTATATTCATTTTCTTGGTGCAGTTAGTTAATTGCTTCTTTATATTTTATTGCATATATAGCTTTTAGCCTTACGCAGCATTAGCCTAGATTTCCTCTGAGCTTAATTTCTACGAACCGAATTGATAGCCAGTGAATAATATATCCAATCATGAAAAAGTAGTCATCCTGAAATAGATCCTTCTGTTTACGAGCCTAACAAGCCTGAAATCCCAACAAAACATGGCATACAATCTCAGAATGTAAATTTTCAGCAAAGCAAGAAGGCATAGCCACTGCTCATATTGATCATGAACTTTCTGTGGCCATTGATCACGAAGAAAACCAGCAAGAGTAGGGCGAATCCCAGCCGGATTACCAGTAAGCTCAATCGCAGATTCAGTCACAAACAATCACAGACACTATCAGAAGCTAAGGATAAGCAGCGGCAGCCAACAGTAGAACTTCCAGTTCCACCACTACGGAACATGACCAGCCTGCTGCGGACAAGTAGAAGCTCGAAGACTACTGTTGCAGTCTTGAAGACTACTGTTACTGTCTTGAAAGCTGCTGTCGCTGGTGCTGCCTCCCAGGTACATCCATGCCTTTTGAAGAAGGATCAAAGCGCGTGGAGCGTATGTCAGCCTATTTCCAAGACAATCTAATGTATTCCAATGGGCCAAGCCAACAAACAATATAGTCTACGCCGGTCTTTGTACCAAATGCTTCAGCAAATCCGGAGGAAAAGAAGACTTATCTCTTTGGGGCGATTCAAGATAATGTTTTAGTCAACTGGTAAATTAATTTTTGTCAGCCCTCGCGACTGTTCTGTTGTGTTCATGTATACCTTCGTCAATCGGAGTACTTCAAATATATTATGATAAGGGGTTTCGACGGTAATCGGAGACAGTCTATTCGACTTTTGTCTTGAAGTTTTCGGTATGATTTAAGCAACAACTTAATTAGTTTTATTGTTTCAGTCTTTAATTCTGCAGCAAGCATCTCAATTTGTTTTACTAAAATGTATTTTGTTCAGTATTCTATTACGTAACAATAATTTGAATTTATCTATTTAGCGTTTAGTGTCTCTTATAAAAGAGATTCACAATTCTTTCCGTCTTGCATTTTGTTTTTGATATCAATGAAACTCAAACTTCTCTTTTGAACTTTTGTGCTTCAATGATTTATTCATAATATTTATTACAAAATGTAAATTTATTCATAGTATTTATAATAATTCGCGTTTATATAATCATTTTAAGTTAAAAAGTGCTAGTAGAATGATTTTTTTATTTAATGAATAATTTTACATCTCTTTTTTTTTTTGGGATAAATGAAAATATTTTTGTCATAAGAGTCAGTACAATGATCTTGCATTTTTTTTTTTTTCAAAATTGCCTTATATTTTGTTGACCCGCCTCTGTTATCATGGTCTCATTAGTCTTTTGAAGATGATCACCTATACATTTAGGCAAAGACTTCTTATTGGTCTTGGTCTTCTTTTACGGGTGGAAAATGATATTATTCTATAAAGAACATATATTTTGATCCAAGGTTTTGGATTTGATCAGTTATTACCGGCACCGGATATACGAGTATTACTATCAAGCCAGAAGAGAAAGAAAATTCTTTCTCGCTTTTAACACTGAAAGTTTTTCCTTAAAATGAATTCAAAAAAATTGGACAAAAATTATATATATATATAACCTCTTTTGATCAAGATCATATATATGTGGATTGAAGTTGACCACTGACATTAAAAGCTTATAGAAAAAGAGAGTTCAAATATATCTTACGCATTGATGGCTGAAATTAAAAGAATGTGGATGTCTACTGCCTGTACATTTAAAATTTTGGATTTCGAAAGTCCTTTTAATTGTTGAGTAATTGTAAACAAACAAAACTTGAAATAACAATTTACAATGTCTAATATTATTCTTTGTTATTTGCTTCAAATTAAAACCAACACATTAATGAAAAGGAATTTTTCTCTTTAATTAATTGAAGAGCACCCAAATGTTTTGATTATGATTAATTAAGTACCAGTTTTAATATCAAGCTGCGCATCTAGCTTTTATTACTGGTTATACATATGAATTTTTTTAGACTTCAGTCCTGCTTCTTCTAATGTTATCTTCATAAACTTATTATTGGACTTTATTTTATTTTCTAATCCTAATAATTAAAATTATTGGATTTGTTCTATATATTTATTTTTATTTTATTTAAATATTTGTTGCATTATTTTTAGCAGATCAGATCAAATTTTGGCGGATTGGTGATGTTAAACCATAATCTAATCCACCATAAATAGATTTCAAAATTTTTAAATCTAATTCAATCCATTGATTCATCAAACCTATTAAAAACAGATTAAATCGAATTAAATTAAGTGGATTAAGTGAATCGGGCCGAATTTTGAACACCCCAGAATTTTGAACACCCCAGTATTGGTATAAGGGTAGAAATTACAGTGGTGTGCAACCATATATATGCATCTTACTCAAAGTATGCAGGGCAATAGCCATAGAAGTCGAAAGAGTTATTGGTGCTATAGATAATTGAGGCACTATTCATAACCTTGTGAATCACAATCAATTTACAATTTTAATATTTGTCAATAAGAGAGTGTGCCCACTTGTTTGTTGTTTGTTTGCAAATATAAAATATATTTTTTTTTCAGCCTTTCCCCTCTTCTCTCTCCCTTCTTCTCTCACTTTTCTATTTCACCACGTAATTAAAAATAAAAAGTTTCCAAATTATGAGAATATTTTCTTCAAGCAGTTCATTTATTATTCATTTTGTATAACAAAAAGTATAATTGCCCCATTCTTTGTTGACCCGCCTATGTTGTTATGGTCTCAGTCTTCTTTCGAACATATGATCACTTAATCAAAGACTTCACAGTGGTATTGTTCTTCTTTATGGGTGGAAAAACGAGATGATTATATATATTTATACATTTTTAACTTTCAAGTTTCTATATTCAACTTACTTGCTTCTTTGTATTGCATACACAGCTTTTAGCCTTACGCAGTATTAGCCTCTCCTCCGAGCTTTCTACGATCTAAATTGAGATACCGGTGAATATCCAGTCATGAAAATCATCTTGAAATAGATCCTTCTGTTTACGGGCCTACCAAGCCTGAAATCCCAAAAAAATATGGCGTTCAATCTTCAGAATGTAAATTTACAGCAAAGCAAGAAAACGTAGCCACTGCTCATATTGATCATGAACTTTCTGTGCCTATTGATCATGAAGAAAACCAAAAAGAGCAGAGCGAAACCAAGCCACAGTACCAACAAGTTCAATCACAGATCCAGTCACAACAATCACAGACGCCATCAGAAGCTAAGGATAAGCAGCGGCAGCCAACAGTACAACTTCCAGTTCCACCACTGCGAAACGTGACCAGTCCTGCTTGCAAAAAAAGCGAGCCTGAAGACCACCTGGATATATCCATGTCTTTTGAAAAAGATTCAAAGCACATAGAGCCTATATTTGTCTATTCAAATATATTCCAATGGGCCAAGCCAAGCCTCAAATCAGACTCAGGGAAAGGTTGTGCCTTTGTGGGCCACGACTGAAAAAAATTATAGTCGTTTGTCGGAAATTCTAAATTGCATGTCGATAATTTTAATATTAAGATATATTTTCTTTGACAAAATTAAACAAATCTATACTTTTAATTGAATACTTCTTTTCATTTTCAGAGTTTCTTCCGGCTGAATTATGAAGCAACGCAAGAAACCAAGGCCTCTAACATTGATGAACTTTCTACATCATCTGAAGAAACCCAAAAGAACAAGCTCAAGTGTGGTGTGACGTCATGTTCAGCCAAGTCTTTTGAAAAAGGTTCAAAGCGCGTCGAGGACTTGGTATCCTATTTCCAAAACAATCAAATGTTTTATTCCAATGGGCCAAGCCAGCAAACAATACACTCCACGGCCGGTGTCTGCACCAAGTGCCTCAGCAAAATCCGAAGAATGGGAAGACTGTCTCTTTGTGGGGGCGATTCAAGAAATGTTTCAGTTAACCGGCACCTTAATTTTTTATCAGCCCTCACTAACGTTCGGTCGCGAAGTTTTTGGTATGATTTATGCAACAAATCAAGTCTTTCGTTAATGTTTCAGTTTTCAATTTTGTATTTTAATTTGTTTTATTCATAAAATGTGTTTTTACTTTTTTTTAGTGTTTCGTTGTATGATAATAATAATAATTTAAATTTCTTTATTTGTATATTTTGAAATTATTTAGAGGATACATGTCCGGTTGGAAGAATGGAAAGGAATGAGAAAGAAAAAGCGGAAAGGAACGGAGAAAGAAATAGTATTCTTTATTTGGTTGTAATAAAAAATTTTGAAATGAAAAGAAATTTATTATTATTATTCTTATTTTTTAACTAGAAACGGATGTCTCTGGCCCAGACTCCACGGATTCAACAAAGCAACCTGGATCAACGTATTCAACTTCACCACCTGAACATTCGGTTAAAGATATAGTTCATCTGCAATATAGTCCGCCGCAGCTGCTTCATCTCGATTTACTGATTCCAAAATAGCCTACTTTTCTTTTAGGAGTAGCAATAAATGCTCGGTACTTCTATAATTTCAAAATAAATTATTTTAATTAAATAGTTTGTTTTTAAAATTATATATAATTAATATTGTAAAAATTGATATTAAATTTAAAAATAAAAAAAATTAGTGGTTAAAATATTATTTACTGACTTTTAATTTAAATGTTAAAATAAATTATATTGTTTATTATAAAATAAAAATAAGAAGAATATGATTATTTGATGTATTTTCTAATAGTTAAGAAATAAAATAGTTAATTTACAATAAAAACAGTCATCTAAAGAGTATTTTCTTATTTTTTTAATAAAGTCAAAAATATCTTTACATTTTTTTAAAGGTTAACAGAAATTTTTTACACCATGTAGTTTATATTTTATAGCTTCCTAATATAAACAAGTAACATTGATTTCAATAATTCTCAATTTAGATAAAACTCTTTTCCTCTAAATGAATTAATAGTACACACACCAACAAGTACACAAAATTGTAATTCTCAATTTCGGATACAAGAAGAATCTTCAAAGTCTTAAATAAAACATGTACTTTCCTATTCTTCCTAGCTTAGCTAGCAAGGATTTTATATGTATATATATATATATATATATTCAAGTTGTATATAATTTAAAATAAAAAAATTTTAAATGAGAAATCACAAAAAATTTTAACTTAAAATTGTTACCTTTATCAACCGTATGTATTGTGTGCTTATATTTAAATCCTAAAACTCTCCCATATATCGTTATTTTTAGTAATTCAAGTTGTATTTATAGTTTTGCACAATCTAATATTAATTTCTATCCCAATAGACCTAGAAAAAATTGTGACTTGGGGATTTATGATATAATCTTGTGGGGTTATTATCAAATTCTTTCCCTACAATTTTAGATAATATCAATTAGATGAAAAGAATAAGGAATGTATCAAAAACCTCTCTTATACCGTTTGTTCACTGTTATTTGACTATCTTCTTAAAGTATAAAGAAATAAAATAATTGTAAACCTCTGACCGAGGATGATCAGAACATTTTCTAAATACTCCATCTGATGTTCGCAACTGCGTAGCTGATTGATGTACACAAAATCAACTTGTAAAGCTGAACGAAGCAGCAACAACTCTGGATTTGCAATAAATCATTGTCCATATTGTAATCAGAACACTTTCTACATAATTAACAAAAAGTGCATCCACTCAAATAAGTCCAATGACAATCGTTGCAGAATTACAAATAAGTCAAACATTTTCCAGCAGATGTATTCCGCTATAATCATATTTCTTCCCTTGTTTTCAGTCTTACAAGCCGTTACTGCAATAGTTCAACCCGAAAATCATCATTGTACTAAAAGAACCTCCATTTCTAGAAAGCCAAATTGCGTTTAACAAACCCATTTATAATCTCCATTTCTCCATCTCACCATCACATCTCACCTTCAAAAAATGAACTGAAATTGTGTTCTGCTTTTGGCTTTAGACCTTGATTATTCATCAAAAATTGCGTTTCCCCTTCGAAAAATTGCACTCACGTCTCTGAGAACTTGCCTAGTATTCAGCCGTAGGCGTTCCGCTCAGCTTTCGCCTATTCTTGGTTCCCTGAGGCATCCACTCGGGATGCCAAAACTTTAACGGAAACCCTCTAGAAATCATTTTCGAGCTATGATAACTCTATTTCTGAAACCCTCGCTTCTGATTTGATCGCTCCATTTATTGTTAATCCGAAACCTGAAACTATACTGAATGGCATCGTCCTGCTATACCTCCTAGCTTGGGAAAAAACATGAAGCGCAAGTAACGTGCGTTGAAGCGGACTCAAAACGACATTTATAACGCTAGCTAATTTCTGGTAGATGATGCAACAGGTGACGGGATTCCCATGGCGTTGATACTGAAGCAGGAGCCTCATAGACCCAGTAGCCAGTGACCCGGACGGGGTGGTGCTGCTGGGTGCTTGCCCAGTCTTGATGCGTCGGCATTTTTGTTGGACTATCAACACCACCAACACTTATTCTGGGTTAAACGAATAGCATTCAAAACAATGACAAATCTATATTAAGTGATAAAGGGCAATTAAGTTAATGTAATGTTCGGAGTAAGTTGACAAACGGTGTAAGGGAGGTTTTTGATACATTCCCTATTCTTTCTATCTAAATACTATCCACAACCTCAGGAGAGGAATTTGATAATAACCCTAACCTTACGATTTTAGGATCATTTTAGCAAGCTCGATTTAATTATTTATGAAACTTCAATATATAAAATTAATTGTTACACCTTTTTTCTTTTAGTAAGTGCTAAGTGGTCCTTTGGTCGAGGTTCAAAGCGCATGAAGAATTATCCTAATTTGCAGCTCCAAAGCAATCATATCAGACCAACATTATTATTATACCAAGTCAACAAGCTCACCCATCAAACGGTACGCAACAAGTCCACCAAACAATACACTCTACGTACGCCGGTGTCTGCGCCAAGTGATTCAGCAAATGGGAAGAAAGAGAAGAACGTCTCTTTGTTGGGTCGATATACGCAACAAATTAATAAGTTTTATTGTTTCAGTCTTTAATTTTGCAGCAAGCATTTGAATTTGTTTTAGTAAAATGTAATATTTTTAGTATTCTATTACGTAATAATAGTTTGAATTTATCTATTTAATACTTAGTGTCTGGTATAAAAGAAATTCAAAATTCATTCCGTCTTCCATTTTGTTTTTGATATCAATAAAACTCAAACTTTTCTTTTGAACTTTTGTGTTTCAATGATTTATTCATAATATTTATTATAAAATGTAAATTTATTCATAATGTTTATCAAATAATTCGTGTGTATATAATCACAAAAAGTTTAAAGTTAGAAAGTGCTAGTACAATGATTTTTTATTTAATAAATAACTTTACATCTCTTTTTCTAGATAAACGAAAATATTTTTGTCATAAGAGTTGTAGTACAATGATCTTTTATTTTTTTTTTTTTGAACTGCCTTATACTTTGTTGACCGCCCCTGTTATCACGGTCTTAGTCTTTTGAAGATGATCACTTAGACAAAGACTTATTGTTGGTTTAGGTCTTCTTTTATAGGTGGAATCTTTTATGGGTGGAAAATGGTATTATTCTATAAAGTATATATATTTTGATCCATAAAGCTTTTAGTTAGCCTTACGCAACATTAGCTCCCCTCCGTAATTTGAGCTTTCTACGAACCAAATTGATAGGCGGTGGCAGTGAATAATATATCTAATCATGACAACTAGTAATCCTGAAATAGATATTCCTTCTGTCTGCGAGCCTAAGAAGCCTGACATCTCAACAAAATACGGGATACAATCTTTACAATGTAAATTTGCAGCAAAGCAAACCAAGAAAACATAGCCACTGCTCATATTGATCACGAATTTTCTGCGGCAATTGATCGCGAAGAAAACCAACAAAAGCAGGGCGAATCCCAACCAGATCACCAAGAAGCAGCTCAATCACAGATCCAGTCACAACAATCAGAAGCTAAGGATAAGCAGCGGCATCCAACAGTAGAACTTCCAGTTCCACCACTACGAAACATGAGCAGTCCTGCTGGGAACAAGTGGAAGCACTGGTTCTGCAGCCGCGTTGAAGACTGCGTCGGCGGCGTAGGTTCATCCATGGCTTTTGAAAAAGGTTCAAAGCGCGTGGAGACTTTATCAGACTATTTCCAAGACAATCAAATGTATTCCAATGCGCCAAGCCAGCAAACAATACAGTCCACGCCGATGTCTGCACCAAGTGCTTCAGGAAATCCGAAGAATGGGAAGACTGCCTCTCTGTTGGGTCGATTCAAGAAATGTTTTAGTTAACTTGTGCCTTAATTTTCATCAGCCTCAGTACTACCGTTCTGTCCTGAAGTTTTTGGTATGATTTATGCAACATATAATTAAATCAAGTTTTATTGTTTCAGTTTTCAATTCTGTAGTTTAATTTGTTGCAAGTAAAACCTGTTTTTTTTTCTTTCCTAGTGTCTCGTTATAAAATAATAATAATATTTTGAATTTTTCTATGTAGAAAATTTCAAATTATTTAGGAGGTATTCGGTTAGAAGAATGGAATGGAAAGGAAAGAGAAAAAGTATTCCTTTGTTTAGTTGTAATAAAAAATTTTGGATATAAGACGTGATTTGTTAGTGTTTTTTGAACTAGAAACGGAAGTCCCTGTCCCAGACTCTACGGATTCAACAAAGTAACCTGGATCAACGTATTCAACTTCACCACTTTAACATTCGGCTAAAGATAATAGTTTCCTCTGCCGCTATTTTTATTAATTCAAGTATTTACATGTTTGCACAATTTACTGTTAATTTTTATCTCATTGGACCTGGAAAAACTGTTACCTGGGGATTTATGACATATTCTTATGATTTCAGGATCATTTTAGCCGGCTCCAGCTTAATTATTTTATGGAACTTCAATGTGTATAAATTAATTGTTCACACCTATTTTCTTTTACTATTTATCTATTTTTAAGCTGTTTTGAATAACTTAAAAAACTTCGAATGGTATGAATTATTCTAATCAGGACCATTTAAATCCATCCTGTGAAGAAAATTAAGGAATAGCTAAAAAAATTAATGTCAATTAAAAAATATGAATCTATCAACTTAAAAAAAAAAAAGGACTATTATTAACAATATTAATTGGTCACCAAATGAGAATGATTTAATGCAGTTGGTCAACTAATTATATGTAATTAAGTATTCATATCTCCAATTCATCATCTGCGAAGCATTGATGATAGGATTGTAATTTTTGTGATAGATTCTTGTCGCCAAGTTACAGATATGGCTATGACTTTCCTTTAATTTTCAGAGTAACTTCCGGGATTCATTTAGCTATAGATACTTAAGAATTAAAATTTTGTTGATTCAAAGGAAACTCCGAAGAAATTATATAAACAGATGACCAAAATTATCTGTCACCTTAGCAAGCATTATAGCTACTCCTTCACCTCGAGCTTTCTCAGAAGTGAAGAGCAAATTATGACTAAATCCTGAGAAACATCCTTCTTCTTGTCTTGACGATCCAAACGAGAAGCCTGAAATCCAAACATAATATAATAATTACATGCAATCTCAAGAACATGAACATGAAGCAGCCCAAGAAACCATAGCCACTCATATCGACGAACTTTCTGCATCAACTGATGAACCTACTAAATATGCTGAAGAAATTAAACCAAACATAGCCAGTACCAATCCCAGCCAAAGGCAAATGAGCCAATCCAGCCAGAGCATTGATATCTACAGTAAAAATTGAATTCTTTTCACTTCTTTGCTGGAAAGAGAGAATTTCTTTATTGCTTATTTCAAAAAATCATAAATAAATTTACATGAACAGAGAGCAATATATATATATCGTTCAGAGTGGACTTTAATAGAATTTCAATACGTTTCGAATGAGGATTACAAATTCAATTTAGTCTCCCATCGTCGTAAGGATTATAATGAACAACGGCTTCATTGAATTTGTGATGGTGGTTGGATATCCCCTAATCAGTCAATAACAGGCTCCTATCGATTCGATATTTATTAAAACCATAATTCGCCTATATTTGATCCAAGTAAATTTCTTCCAATAGCACCTATCTAGACGTGACCTGATTAGAACCTATTCTCAGCTAAACTGAACACCGAACAGATATTTGGACTTGCAAGGCGTGTGGCCTATTTTCTCCCTGGGCCTCAAGCCATCCTCCCAAACATCGACAATGATATTCGTCATGGAGTATACTTGGGACGTTGGTCCTTTGAACGAGGTTCAAAGCGCATGGAGGCTATGTTTCCCTCCCCCGAAAACAGAAGTGATTTTCTCCAAGACATTGATGGCCTCGAGCGAGTAGTGGAGTCCCTGTTACAACTTCAGGAAAACAATCAAACGAGTCCTAGTGAGCCAACTCAACCTGCAGGGCCAAAGCCACAGGTAGTCAAGCAAACAACGTCTACACCGGCGTCTCTACCAAGCGCTTCTGTGTCTCGTCAAGGCACAAATTCGAAGCTAGAGAAGGCTGTTCCTCGCCCGACGCGACTCAAGAAAAATTTTTGAGTATTCTCTCTCTCACCCGTCTTTGTTCTGCTTATATCTAAACCAAAAAAAATGGTTTTCATTTTATTTAATATTATTTTTATTTTATTTATCCGTTGCCTCATCAATAATTCAATACTGTGCAACTATACGATAACATATGACAGTTTTTATAGTTAAATTTTAGTGAAAATGTATCTAAAATATATTAACTGTGTTATACACAAAATAAAAAAGAGTACAGATAAAACGTAAGCACCAACAATTATCACTTTCACAAATCAACAAAATCTAAAATACTTCTCTCACAAGGGAAGTTTCTGCAATTACGACTTGGATAGTATTCATTAATTCAAGGACTTAATGAATAGAATGATTCTTTTGAGGATCATCCAAAGTCATTCCATGAAGGAGATTTAAGTCTTTGACAAAAGTATTGTCAATTCAAGATAACAATCTCTAAGCTTTTAAAATAATAATAATAATAATAATAATAATTATGGTCATAACCAAATAAGTGATATAATGAAGTTGGTCAACTAAACACTGTAACTATTCATTTCCTCATCTATTCATCATCTTGATAGAATTTTAATTTTGTGATAGCTTCTTGTTGTATTAAGATGAAGCCACAGAGAACTCCTAAGTCATACCCAGTGAACCGAAGATGTAATAGGCCCCGATCAAAATACCATCCTTTCATTTCTCCAGTTTCTTCAATTTATGTTGGAATACAGGCATCTTTTGTACACATTGGCAATAACCAACAAAAATTAAAGAATCAAGAATATTGACCAGAGTAAATATCAAATTACCAAAATTTAGTCCTCATGTGATTTACAAATTACACGTACTCAAGCCAAGCGGGATGATCAACAAATCAACACCAGACCAGAACTGATTACTATCCTCACCAAGTGCTTTCCCTATAGTCTTCAAAAACTCCGAACTAAAAACAAACATAAATGCCACAGAAACTTAGATGTTGATGGTGGCTTCCCAGAGCCTAAGAAGTCCATTACGACCACCACTGCATATCCTTTTTCTTTCAAGATCAGAGGCAATGCATCTTACCTGCATTCCACCAAATATGCATACCAGTATTATCAACAAATGAACAAATGTATAAGCTGTATAATTACCAGCTAAACCCAGGCATACAAGTATACGAATCCATGTATTCTAATAACATGGAAGCTAAATTAAATATTGTTCCAATAAAAAGATTTAAGAGTAAAGTTTCTGTATAAAAATCAATGGGCAAAATGTGGGAAGGGAATAATAATGACAAAAGCATAGAGGAAATATATACATACCACAGCAACTGTCTTTTGAGGGGTTCTGTAGAGTTGCCACCCAGACATTCTTGATCCAGTGCCGGAGAAGCCACCAAGTCTCTCTTGAGGTCGATGGAATAGAGACATAGAGTTGTCTGCAGCTCCAATTCCTAACCAGTGGTCCCCAGCGTTGATTGACAATATAGCAGCTGAATGAATGGTGACATTCTTCACACATTTTATGCCACCTGCATGTCATGGCAAATAAATGAATACGGCATAAACAACTTTAAGATGATTAAGAAAATTATATACTTGATTATGCAAAAAAACATAAAGAAATAAAAACTAGCAACAATGTTGCACATAAGAGATTCAACACAGCTTTAACATGGTTGAGAAAATCATTAAAATGAATTAAATCAATATTTATTTTTTATGATATCTTCAACAGGTTTTGTTGGGCGTAGGTTTCAAATTTTGTTTTGGCGAAATTTTACATAGCTAAAACAACATATTAGGTAGTTTACAGGCCCGTGCAAGAGCAATAAACCAGCCAAAGGATCATAAGTGGATATATTATCAATATCTTTTAACACATGATATCAACTGTGCTCTTACCCTCGTCATTTTCCCAAAATCGGAGTAGCCCATCACTTGAACCTGAAAATAAAGGCATCAAATTTTAAGAGATATTTTTGTAACTGTTCTCACTAACAATAATGTGATTTCCATTCATAAAATGACTGAAGAACCATTGAAAACATGTTACACTTTAGCAAAAAGATTTAAGTGCCAACCTGTAATTATTCCTTTATCTGGCGAGGAATATTCAACAGATTGTACTGGGCCGGCATGGCAAGCAAGAACAGCATCACATGTCCCTCGGGAAACAGACCACATTCTTGCTGTCCAATCATCACTACCAGTAATCACAGTGTCTCTGTCCATTCTAATTGACCTGCACAAGTGACATGTAAACACCAAAGCTTTTTCAGTGCAATAGTTATAGAATTGCAGAGGAAACAAAAATACAGGGTTCAATACCCTGACTCACCTAATCCATTTGGTATGCCCCAGAAACTTGTGCATTTGCCGACCGGCACGAATGTCCCAGATATTTGCTACCCTGGTAATACAAGTATCCACCAAAGGTGAGAGGATAATTAACTTGTAATATAATACCAGCTACATAGATGTAAGTTTCAGTATACATACGCATCTCTACCAGCAGCAGCCAAGATCCCAGTGGAGTCGTCATATTCCATGCATAGAACCGCACTAGAGCAACGGCCAACTGTTGCCACACAGGTATCAGTTCGAACATCCCACATCTTGACAGTTCCATCATGGGATGCCGTAAGAACACGTTCACCTGACAGCATCCGCACACAACTGACCTGCAGTGGCAAATGACAGGAATTATCTTACATTTTAATCTGCATTCCATAATTCATGTTTCAATCATTTGAAAGTGTAATAACCAAGTACTTTTAAGATAGCAAATATTGAAGAAAAGATATAGGATGTTCTAAAGAAGACAATACGAAAACAGAAGCAAGAAAGTTCAGCATGAATATGTGAAAAAATAAAGGAAGAAAGAAAGCTATTAAAACCATACCATAAACTTACCTTATTCCAAAGGTTGCATGCAAAATGTAATCATCATTCAAGGCAATAAAGTAGACACACATTGAAATAACTAATGATCTCATTAAAGCCTCTACATTTATTGCCAAGAAATCTTGTTGCTTAAGAAAGGGGATGAAACAGCAGGCAGGTAATACCATATTGAGAAACCAACCAAAAGAAAATGGCATCTGAACCATTAATAACTTGATCGAATCTTGTTTTACAGGTTACAACGTCTGCAGAGCTGTTAAGGAGATACAAAACTGAAATAGCATAATGCCCCAAAGGACCCTTACCAGCTCTGTCAACGCCCAATGCCCCCCATGTATGTGCCTGTCTAGTGTCTTGGCTTACAGAGTTTAATATTTTAATACCAAAATTGGACAATACCCAAACCAATAAGAATTCAGAACCAAATAAATCCATCAGGTATCCTTTCCATGCACTAAAATATTGTTTTCCTATTGAAAAAACACTAGCATGTGTTGGAACAGTGTCTCACATGAAAAATCAAATAGAATAATTTTGCTATGCTACCTAGGTGTTTGGTGCAGGCAATAAAGTGATGAGCTTGGGTTGGAAGAGGTCTTAAGTTTCAAAAATTTTGAACAAAGCACAAATAAATAAATAAACAAAAATAATGTCCTTTTCATATTAAAGTATGAAAATTGTATTAAAAAAGAGAAGCAGTCCACTGAAATTGGACCAATCTGAGTTGACAAAGAACAAGAGACCCATACAAATAACTACCCAAACAAGCCATTGGCCCCTGTCAAACTCTCAATAGATAGAAGTAAGCTTGTACGATTGCTTGATTAAGAAAATAAATCATTATTGGGCTTGCAAGTATGTGAAAGTTGCATGCACTCTCCAAATTATTACATAAATGTTCAGACAAAATAAAGGTGTATTTAGCTATAACTGTATTTATGACAGAGACATGTGGACGACTGTCCTCAGATGTCCTACACACCAAAATTCCAAAAGAAGTGCCTTGTAAATCATATCTTTATCTGTCCACATAAAATAGGGGGATGGGCAGAAGCATAAGAAAAAAAATGGAGTTGAATGATTTATTGATGAGAGGAAGAGTCAGGATCAAACATAAGAGGAAACAACCTTGGTAGTCAGTTCATATATTAGTAATTCATATTTTTGAATCTCCACCTAGAAAAACTCTTGATATGATTTCTGTAAGCAAAATGTGCCCCCCATATTTTCATTTTCTGTTTTCATTAACTCTGCAAACACCTTTGATATAAACAGTCTAGAACCTAAAGCAAGGATGTGCTCTGTATGCAAACCTGTGCATCATGGCCCTTTAGCTCTTCTAGAAGCTGAGATGTTTGCTTATCCCATACAAGAACAGACTGATCATCAGATCCTGAAACCACCTTTGCTCGATCAGAATTTATAGCTCGGATCGTTCTGCATAGAAGGATGAAAGTGGATATGGCCAGTGCGACAACAAATTAGAAGAAAAGAATTGACATGCATTGAGTTCTTAATATATAGAGAAAATATATGTCTGTGTCTGTTGCTTTTAGAAAAAGAATAAAATATAAAAACCTTGTATGTCCTTTCAGGGTTGCTCGAAGTTCTGACCCACGAAGACTAGGATCCCAGATTTTAACCTGCAGAGTTTGAAGATCAGCATTCAGCCATTTAGAACTTGCACCAAATTATATAATAATCTACAATGAATTCGCCCATGTAAGGTTAGAAGTTTCAAACCAGTGACTGAATCAGATAAGAATGTGTTTGCCAAATTTGTGCTACTCCAAGGCAGAGTCATCTAATTTTTGTTTTCTATATAAAGATTGAGATACATTGGAGGTTGTGTCAGAAATCATGGTTCATGGGTAAATCGCAAGTTGAAATACACTTGCATTCATAGACAGAAGCTATTTTGGTTGAGCATAATTTCAGTCACTAACCACACCATAAGTTCCCATTAAAGGCTCCATGAATCATGACACTAATATCAAGTTTCCAAGCAATGCATGACTATTGTATTAAAAAAAATTTAGAAGTAAATAACCAGATACGTAATGTAACTCACCAAGCATGACTATTGTATTAAAAAAATTTAGAAGAAAATAACCAGATAAGTAATGTAACTCACCAAACAGTCTGTGCTCCCACTGATAAAGAAACCTGCATCTTCACGGTCACCCACTAGATCCCAGACCTCTCTTCTTGTTACACAATGTAAAGCAGTGACAGCACCAGTATGACCCCTGATAATGCGAACATTGGTTTGAAGTTTCTTTCCACCAGCTGTTAGATCTTGTTTTCGAGGAGTTCCATTTTCATTTGCAGCTAAAATCAAGAGATAATAACATGAGGTTATGTAACAGTGATGAAACAGTAGAGGTTATCTGAACTCGAAAAAAGGAAAAATCAGAAGACCCACCATCAGAGGCCCCTCCACGAATGCGACTAAAAGAGTGTGCTCTTGACGATGTATCCCTGCTAAACATGCTCTGTACCCAGCTCCTTCCAACACCAGAAGCCTCAGCAGGTTGCTGATTCTCATTTGTGGCATCTTTCGGAAGCGGGGATGGCAATCCATTGGATATTGATTGGCCTTTTATAAAGGACAATCCCCAATAACCAATACGAAGTTGTTGAATATGTGACAAAAAACCTCTGATTTCGATCTGAATCAAATTGGATGGCAAGAATTGCTTTAGAGGTAATATAACATCAAATGGAGAAATTCAGTTACTTAAAATTTTAATATTGTGAGGCTGAAGCTTAAGGAAAATAGCAATTCAAACAGTGGAAGAATCTTTCCAAACATCTATCTTAATTCTTAATGAAACATTTTGTTTATCAACAAAGAAGTAAAATCGTTATCTTTCCTGGGGAAGTGCGAAAACAAGGAAAAAACAAAAACATAAGAAGTTCAAAAAAGTCTGTTACCATGGAAACTGATAAAAACCAATGCTTTCAAGCGAATATGTTTATGAAAAATATAGAAAACCAATACTTTCAAGAGAATATGTTTATGAAAATTATAACTGCCACCAACAAAAAGTTCAATACACAAGAAACAAGAATGTTATCACAAGCACCATGACCAAATAAAAGAAAAATTATTCTGAGGTTCCAATTATAATCTAATCCTTATAGTCATAAAAATGTTTTTAGGAAATTCCCAAGGATATTTTTCAAAGTTCATTCTATCACTATTTTCTTATTTTAGCATTTAGCCAACAAAGTTGTAAAGAAGCACCAGCAGAGTAGTTCTCACTTCCTGGTGGGAGTGCGCACAGGGCCATCAGCTCGCATCTCCATAATATTGGAGCAAAATCTCTTCTTAATAAATATTGTGCAAATAGAAACTGCCTGTATTGGACATAGGTTTCCAGACTATGCTCCAATAGCATCAATCTAAACTTCTAGCAAGCCCCTGACTATAACATCTAGTATCAAAAAAATTAAAGAATAAGCATTGGAAACTACATTCATAAGTTAAATATTATGGCTCTACCAAGAAGTTTCTCCTTGCTTCTCACATATCAGTGTTGATACGATATTAATCTTGGTCCTTTTTGGCTATACACACAAAACTAAATTAATATTGTGGTTCCAAAAGTTCCCAAAACTTTTAATCAGATTAGTTCTTTTTCTAATCAAAGAAACTGGCTCCATCTTTTCAAACTTCAGGTCATTGAGTGTTTAGAGCATAGATATCCATTTTTTGCTGGCCTTTTAAGGAAATCATCACGCAAGCTAAAAGAAGCCTAACAAGAGATTTGGTGAGTGAAATCAAGTGGTCTGCAGTATAAATCATGTAAAATCAAATAAATGAAACTACACGTCATAAACCTGAAAGTAATTTAAAGGTTTGATCACAATAGAAATTCCAAATACAAATACACACAAATCCAGGCAGAAAAAAATGGGCCAGAAAGTGGAAACAAATAAATTCAGACAGTAGAAAACTTACAAACTGCTTGTATCCAATATTGTTTTTCTCTGCTATCGTTTCAATCATGTACCAAGCATCAGTATCTGGAAGTCCCAATCCAGCCTTCATGATGAAATACAACAAAAACAATAATATCAAGAAATAAAGAAATACATATTTGTTAAGCCTGGTTGAAGTTTAAATGTGGTAACACGAAAAATTAATATCAAGGTAAAAGAACACTACCATGTGTGATGCCACTACAATCAACTGTGCTGTCACCAGAGAAGCGTAATTGGCCGACCTGTTGTAACAACACATAAGAACAATAAATAAGCCTGGTTCCCAAGTCAACCTTTGGACAAATCAAAGATATCTCAATGCTATGTTAGATTATGATATTAGTGATAAGTTACAGATTTGGTATAATGGTTTCTAACAGAATAATAGTCAATAAAGACATACGCCAGGGATGAATGAATAATGACCTCTAATTCTTTCTCAAATAGTTATCTTCTCTATTTATTTATTGATTTATTTTTGTTTCCAAAAGGATAAGAAAAAAGAAAACATATTTACACATCCAAGATGATCAGTGGAAGATTTGCACCTAGCAATTGGCAACCAGACGAGGTAGATTCAGTTTTAGTAATTATAAAGATACTTTGGTCCTCTGTGAGGTTTCATAGAATAGAACCAAGATAGAAGATGATCAATCTGTATTTGACATTAACCGTATTTCATTCATACCTTAAGTAATAAGATACACAAGTCTTCGTAGATCTACAGGGATCCACATGTCAACAGTAAAAGGACATCTTTTTTTTTTCTTATCTTCTTCTCTGACAATAATAGATTTTGTAATTCAAATTTACATTGATTTCCTCTATTTTTATTTTCCTTCTTGTAAAATCTGATCCCTAATTAATAGGACAGACTATATGTTTCGGGTAGTTTTCTTTTGGTGTATAAATATTGTACAGATTGTTTTTCATAATGGATAAGAGGAAATCATATTTTCTCACAATGTGTTTACCAACATCCCTCATCTTCCTGACTAGAGATGCAACACCACATCTTATTACTTCTTATTCCTGCTTTCCTGTCTTCCAAAATAGTTCTGTAGAATTTTACTCATGGTTTCTGCAATTCTACCCATTAGTTGTCAATAAATCTTTTCACCCACATAGCAGCAACATAACAGCATCACAACTTTGTGCAAAAATGCTAAAGGTCATGAGCATATCGAAATCATGCAAAGGAATTAAGTTTAAATGATCTTTTGGCAGCCATTTTTGCCTAAACATTAATATTGGCTTCTCCAAAGTAATGAAGCAACAAAATTACAGATGTAATGTAACATGACAAAGTCCATGCATTAAATACAACCAAAAACAAGAAACGAAATTATTAAAAGTTAGACATCAAATACAGTTATACATACATACATACACATACATATGTATGTATGAATGTATGTATGTATGTACATGCTGAATAGACTATCATGTGAGAAGATAAATGTAATATGGAAATTATTATATGCATGACAAAACTTAAATATGTAAATTTCTTACTTGCTTGAAAACTGATCCATTAAATAGTCAAAGTACCCTTCCCAAAACCTGCAAGCAAATCATAATAGAAATTAAAGAATCCAACTTTGGCCTATTACAAAACCCGATCCAAAAGTTTACATTGCAATTTAAAGTGAATGAAGAGTAACCCCAAACTATTAAGGACTTAATCAGAAACCATTCATAAGACACCAAAAAAAATCTTGTTAAAAATACAAAATAAAATAGATGGAGTTGCAAAATTAACCTAGAAACTGCACTTTCTTTCCGAGCAAGCTCAATATAACGAGATACATTAACATTTGTTTGTTTCTTAATAGAAGCGAAAACAGTCCTCAAAAGAAACAGATAACTTAAAAATGCCAAATTAATTGTCGGGGCCAACTAGCTAGTATTTCAATCATGAATCAACATGTTCAAGTGTTATCCAAAAAAACAAGTGATAGGTAGCATGAAATGATGAAACTAAAATAATAATAATTCATGAAATTCCATAAATAATTATCTGTCACACATACCGTAACTCCTCCCAGATAGAGAGAGAAATTAGATGGCGCTGTATGTAGTCGGAAACATTATTAGCATCTTTCTTAAACATCTCGGCAGACACTTCAAGGGCATCTCTAATAGTTGACACATCATTTCGAGAAGTTGCACGACTGATTGCTGTTTTGAGCTGTGAGGGACATTGGAAGGGGGAAGAGAAGACAAATAATCAACACCACATGAACTCCGCAATTCCAAAAGAAGTGTCACAGAGACAAGGGAAGGCAACCAAATGAGCTAAACGATGCATAAACCATACCAGGGAAGCCACTTGCTAATAAACTTTTAGTAAAGTCATTTGATATCAAGCAATAAATAAATAGATTAAAAGACTTGAATGACAAGACCAATTCTTGAAGGGGGGTGCTGAGGGCAAGATCCTTAAATTACCAATTCTTTCACAGCAATAAACTGTTCCTCAGTCAATTGACAGTGCCATCCCTGAGAGGGGAAAAGTATAAACTTAGAATCTTCATGCTGTGCACAGAAAATTTTAAATCAGTGTAGTAATATTAATTGCTAAACATACTGAATGTATGTGTTCCCTGATACATTCAACAAATCCACTTCCACCAATCCCTTCTGCATCAGACTCGATCAAAGCTGTAAACGCAAAATTAATATATTAATTTGCAAGAATCAATGAACAATTAAACAACATTGAATTTGCAACTCACATGCAGTTTTCCACAGAATTAACAAAATAAACTGAATTTTTAAGAAGCATACCAAGAATTGTGCCATGTTCAAATGATGAAAGTGGATCATCAGTAGCTCCTAATTTCAGAAGGCGTAGCCACAGACCCTGTTTAACAAAGTGAACCATAATACTTAAAGACATAAAAGTACGAGTGGTAATGAAAATAGAACTACCATAACAATTTCAGCACGAGCATGCATCAAATCCACCAAACTGCCTTGCTCTTTCTATTTATAAATACACATCTTGAAACAATGGACAAACTATACATTGAATTTCCCTACCTTTTCAGAGGATAAAGCACACCTCTTAGATACTGGAAAAATTAGATTACATTTATTTCACAGATATAATATAATGCCTTCAAACACAGATCTCCATCAACAGGAAAAAGAGATGACTAGGATTTTTTTTTTATTCCATCATAAGATATATGTATACAATATGTCTGGCAAGCTATAAACACATGCACAAGTCATATAATAATCTGACATATGTACGCATGCACACATGCTCTAACAACCACATGAAACCTAATCCATGTCTTGTAGGGCTTTCATAGATAGTATCTACCAACATTTGCAGAATCCATTTCATGTGCAATGTAGCCAACTAACATTTCCACATCACCAGGTAATTGCTGAATGTTTTCAACTGAAATAGCAAATGATCATTTATTTTAAAACACAAAAAAAAATGTTTTACCTGTAGCTTAACTTTAATGTCCAAAACCATGCGCTCCCTTTCTGCCTATGAAACATTGATATTCATTGACTCAGGACAATTGTAAACTTTAATCACAGAACTACATAGGATAAATGACAATGGATTGAAAAACTTACAGCTCTCTCCATTGGACTAAGACTATCTTTGGAGTCCTTATTCACTAGCATAGAAGGTGAACTGGTAAAGAGATTTAAAAAAAATTAGTTAAAAAATAATGACTTTAGTTACAGAATATAAAAAGTACATATAGATCTTTACTGTTCAAGAATAAAAATCTACCTAGGAGTAAGCTTTCCTGAGTATTCAAAAGCTCCACTTGCTGCTGCAAGAATTTGCCTCCTCTTTTCTTCCTGCTCCTCCGTTCTAACATTTGAAGGAAATCTATCATAAGTATATTTGGCACCTGATCCTGAAAAGGCAAAAAAACGTCAGCATGATCATCGGCGCACCAACTTGATTTCCTCAAATCTATTTGTTCCCTGAATCAAACGAATGAAATTGAAATCTCAACCTCAATTTTACCTGATCCACCAATATCAGGATCTGAAATGGTTATCATCTCACGCTCTACCAAAGAAGATGGAAGAATTGACATAGGGTTTTGACCCCTTCCAATTGCATCTTGCAGTTTATCAAGCAGATTATTATTGTTTTCTTCAGAACCAAGACCTCTCTCCAGATAATCCAAGAAACCTTGAGAATCTAAAAACTGTGTAATCTGCAAACAACAAAAAAATAAGAGATTAAGTATGGTATGAAGACATTAAATTCCAATGGGTAATGATGAACAAGAAATTGAAAGAAAGAATACATTAATTCAAAACTAGAGCATTTGCCTCAAGCTACAAAACACGTACTCATAATAACAAATTTAAAGGAACAAAGTAAAAGCTACTAATAGATGGATCAAAATTGTTAGAATTTAAATCATACTTATTTAGTTTCTGTAGGTTAAGTGTTATTAAGTATATTCTTAATTCAAGTACTATTATTGTTTTTCTACTTTGTTTAGAAAATCTAGTTTACCAGGATTCCTAGTTAATGTTGCTTCACTATTTTACCCTATATAAAGGCACTGCCACGTCCTCAAGTTAATTATACAAGTGAGACTCAATAGAATAATTTTTTTATTTTATTTTATTTTAACAAGCCTAAAAAGGTTTCTACAGTCATAGAAAGTAAATCTTATGATGAGAAAAGATAAAGATATTACTCTGCCTGATGAAACATTACCATGGGCTCTGGAGGCTGGTTCGTTGACCGAGAACGCTTCTTCAAAAATGCTTGGGTGTTGAAAACCTGAGTGCCAGTGTTTTCCTAGCAAAAGTTATTGTGGTCAAGATAAGAAGATTATGGTACCAAAAACTTAAAATGAGAGCACTCCTTAAGAAGTGCTTGGGAGTTGACTAAGTGAAAGAAAGTATCTTTCTGAAAAAATAAAACCACAAAGATACTGGAAAATATTTTAAAAAAAGCCAAATTTATACAGGAAGAAGAGATAAAAAAGTTCATACTATGAAGTTGCGGTAGCCACCTAAAATTGATGTGAAGAACTTGAGAAAGATAAACCTGCACACAGATACAAACATTAATTAACAATTAAAAGGATACTTTTCATGTCATCCCATTAACTAGAATGCTTTTCATAACAGAATGTGAGAATCTTTTGAAGCACATTAGGTAAATGTATTTGATTTCAGCAATTGGCTCTAAGAAGCAATCTGTACTTGAGAAACATTAAACTTAGAATCCAAGAATCACCTCAGTTGAAGGTCATGATCCTCTCCCCATGGCTTGTTGCCAACTTTAGAACATTGCTCAGAAAAACCAGCTAGAGCAGCATTCATCTGATCAATCCCCATAATGTTGGGATACAATAACTTTAGAATTTCACCACGTAAAGAATTTAATTCTGGCTCCGGAATTAGGGGTATTTCCTCCGTCGTAGAGATTCGATTATGCTCAAGGTCCACCACAACTACCTATAACAGAAGAATAGAAAGAAATAGCAAAATTAACTTGTTAAAAGTTGAATGGAGCAGAATGAAAGTTGCCTGACAAGAAGCAAAGATAATTAACTACAGCGTTGAACTACTCACACCATCCATGACAAGGAGAGATGTATCAACACCTGAATGGAGACCCATCATATATGGCGTAGGAGCATCAATATAGTCTACTCCACTGAAAAAGAGCAATGGAATGTAGACATGCTTCAGCCAAAAAAAAAAAAAAGAAGATTAGAAACATGGCAACAAGAAAAAGCAATATTGATCTGATATAAAAGCAGCGATTTTGAATATTTATTACTAACCTGCCACCGGAATGGATAAATTAAATGGCATATTGCCTCTGAAACTAGTGTAAGAAGGGAATACCTAAAAAAGACAAAGAAAAGTGCCATAAATATACAGGACCTGACATTGACTGGAAGATAAAAATCTAATTGCTCATAATGGAAATGGTCAACCTAAATGCAAAAGCAACATACAACTTAGACAAAAATAATTGATTCAAAAGAGACTCAGAAAGTATGGACAATTTGTTTATTCATCACTAAATTAAGTAACCAAAGCATTAAACATAAGCCCTTGACCAATATGACTATTGTGTTATAACCAATGAAAAGATTTTAAAACCCACAGAAGGTTGATACTCATTACTAGCATAATTTAGAAATGAAAATCCAGTAGTCAGAAATCAGAGAGATACTTGTTTGATCGAAGCAAAATCCTCCTTTCAAGCAAAACAGCTGTAAAAAGTGTAATTAAGTTGTCAACATCCAACAACTGCACCAGTGGCTGGAACGATATCTGCATTCAACACATAAAAATGTCAAAAATATAATGCAACATATTCTACCATCAATTAAAGCAATTAATAAATCCAAAAATTTGCAAAAGGCAAAAGGCCATACATCAGCATGAGGTAGCCCATCTTTTGGTGGAGCATCCGCAGAAAGTAAGCAATTCTCAATGGCAAACAGCACTCGATCCTTCCCAGGAGTTGGCAAAGGTACATTGGACACCAAATATGCTATAATATCCCATAATGGCTTGCTGAAATTGTTCCAGAGCTGAGAATTTTAAATGTAACGAAAATAAAGATAACACCACTGATTCCCACATTTGTCAGTCAAACTAATTTACAAACACAAAACTCACCTACTTCCTTCAGACGAAAAGCATAGGGAAAATATTTCCTCAAGCGCATTCTTAAGGACACGAAAACTAGGCGAGCGAGAAACAAGGCAGATACATTTGTCAGAATAGGAATTTGCGGGTATACGATAAGCTTCAGCAATATCTTCACTCACAGGATCTCTAAATGCTATGCAAGTAACATAAATTTTTGACCCATCACCCTCTGCACAAAAATATTGAACCAAAATAAGTCTATTTTAATAATTTCTTTAATCTCCATTTCAATTATCATAAACCTTCCTTAAAATGCATCTCATGAAGTTCATTACAAAACTTCAGAACCACCGACGAAAATCTTTTGTCACGCTCTAATTTAGGGATCATAAACATACCAGTTAAAACGATTGGATAGCTGCGTGGAAACGTAGAGGAATCATTGGAATTAAAACCTGAAGAATAGAACTGAACACCAGCAGGAAGAACACACTGCACAAAAAAAGAACAGTAAAAAATGAAGATTCGGCAACATTAGATAAAAAATAATAATAATAATAATAATTTTGGAAAACAAAAGAGACATACGGTGGAGAGCTGAGGAGGGGGAGGAGGATAGAGAGAGTGATTGAGAGGCGGGAATTGGTCGAGAACAGAAGATAAGTACAGATATTCATTTCCATGATATCCTTTGTTTCCTTCTAACGTTCGAATTTCAGGGCCAATTCCGCAAACAACAAAGTATTCGAAGATTCGAGCCATTATTCAGATCTGATTAGATCGCTCTTCACATAAAAATGTATTGCCGCGATCTGATTCGCATTGCTTTCTTCTGCTTACGGAAATAATGCGTTCTTCTGATTTGTGGTCGTAGGTCGAAGGAGAAAGGCGCTTCGATTGGAGCAAGAGGGAAAGGATGAATGAGAATTTCACTGTAACTTTTTGTTCGATTTGTTTTGCATCATGTGTTGATGTCTTACGATTGAATTTTCGTCGCCTGAACCTTGTATATTGGTCTATAAAGCTTCGTACACTGACATATTTAGAACTAAAATAATAAAAAAGTTTTTTAAAATGGTAAATGTCATATCACCCTATTATTTATGATAAATATCAAAATGATCTACCGACTTCATTTTCTGTTTTTTAAGTCTACACTCTACTTCGTGAGTCACGTGGTTACTTTTTCATGCAATAGTTAACTAGTTTAAAGGTTATAATTATAGTTATACTGTTATACTTTAATATTCTAATGTCCATATTAATGATGAATTTTTTTATTTTCTTATTTTACAATTTCCATGTAATTCTCTCTTTTCTTCAGTATTTTCTACTTTAATATTCAATTTTTCAACTCAAATCTAAATTAAACTTAAAAGAAATTTATGAAACTAATAAGAGAATAAAAATTAAGAGCAAGCATATTCACTCCAAGAGGATCATGCTGAGGATTGTGTATGATCCTTATAAGCTTCCATGATGACTGTCCGGCCTTTCTACTATTAAATAGATAAGAAGACACAAATAACAATAAATTGGCATGAAATACAAAAAGATAAAAAGTTTATAATTTACAAATTCAATGAAGTGATGAAAAATTACGAATAATTAATTAAAATTTTAAAAATGATTTAAAATTAACAAAATCAATATTTAACAATATTCCTAACATGATTATAAAATATTAAATTAAATAATATTTTATTAATTTTAATTAATAAAAAATAAATCGAAAAACCTTGAGTGGACTGCAGGCAGGATATGAATTCATCTGATCTTAAAGTGTGCTATGCTGATCATTTAAGAATTTGACATGGTATTAATCTAATATAAAATAGAAATGAGTTAAGTCTTTCAAGTTAAAAAAATACAATACAATAAAATACAATTTACAGCTCTAATTTTAGATTGAAAGAGAAAAACAAAAAGATAAAGAGAAATTATTTTTAGTTTTTATAGGTTATCTTTGTCTTTCAACATTGCTTTCATAGTAAGAAGTAGTATTTTTCGTTTGTTAAATGTGGTCAACATTTGTATTTAATAAAGAAGAGTAACAGCTCAGAGTGAAGTGTAGACTTTGTTTGATTTATGTACAAGTTGAAATTTTATCAGAAAATATGAGGTCCACTGAAATTTTCTCTTTATTAATATCATATTAAAATAAAAAGGTTAAAAAAAAACCTGTATTAATTTTAAATATTGGAAATTCGGTCTTATTTAAATAAATTGAAATAGTTATTATAAAGTGGCCCTTGCAACCAAAGTAGCTTCTTTCATGCTTCAATTCATAGTTCAAACACAGGGTTTAGCTTAAATTTCCTTAAATTTCATATTATATATTTTAAATTTTACCATTTGCTGGTAATATTTCGTAACACGTGTCAAGCGTACAACACGAGTAGACAGACATACATGGAACTCCTGGAAGTACCGGAGCTTTGCCAACTTGTCCCTCGGACCGAGTCCCAGGTGTAAAAGCTCCATGAATCTTCCCTTTTGCACTTTCCAAATCCGTTTTCCACGCGTATAAATTTGGCTCTCACATTGACTTACGGTTGAGTCTTTCAGTTGAATGCGCTTGCACATCAGGAAGAAGAACAACAGTCTTTCTGCTTCTGCTTCTGCTTCTTGTGCAGGATGATCTCTCAGTTTCTCCTCTGATCTTTCACCATCTGTGACCAAATAGCAGAGACTGAGAGGAAGATATGGATTCTGACGAGTCTCCACAATTAAAAGGAGTAGTTATAATCACTCTTCCTCCTCCTGATAATCCTTCTTTGGGCAAGACCATCACTGCTTTTACTATCACTGATGATTCCCCACAATCTTATCAAACCCAACAACAGCAAGATCAAGAAGAAGAAGGCCATCTTCCAATTCAATTACAGCCACCGCAAAACCCTCAACTTGAATTCTCATTGCCCAGACTCTTTCCTGGCTTCCCTGGAAAGCTGTTTCTGGGTATTTCTCTTTTCGCTCTTCTTCTCTATGCCTCTGTCTTTTCATATACCCTTGAAGAGCGATTCAATTCTAAAGATGAGCGTGAGCAGAAGAAGTCTTTCATCTTGCCTTTGTATCATAAGTTTGGCATTCCTGAGGTTCTTCAAGGGGATATTGAGCTTAAGTTGGGGAGGTTTGTGGATTTGGACAAAGAAAATATAAATGATGGAATTTTGAGACCCAAAAAGAGTAAGATCAGCAAAATGTCGGTTTCAAGCAATGCTGCTGTCGTTGACTCTTCCTCCACTTTTCCTGTCGGGGGCAATGTTTATCCAGATGGGTATGTCTAGATATTATTTTGTTGTTTGATTGCTGTTTTTTATGTTGATTTAGAATGGTATTAATTTATGGTATGTAGCTTTTTATGAGTTAACTTTTATAAATATAAGGTATTATTTAACAGGATTATTATAAATATGTGCCTTTTTTGCACAGCACCCTGCTTTGACAACGTAATTTCATATTAATACTGTTTTCTTAAGCAACCTTTTATCATTCTCTAAGAGGGCCTGTTGGGAACCAACACGTATATATTTTTACTTCTGATGTATGAATAATGTTAAAGGAGCTTATTTCACAAACTACATGCGATATCCTTTGGACTTTGTGTAATGTGAGTGCAAGTTAACAGTGGAGAATGTGTGGAAGTGATGTCAATGGAGCTGTTATTTGTGGAGGATGAACTCAGTGGTTGTTTGTTTGAAAATATTGACAACGATAAAACCTAATCCCTGGAAACTTTGTGTTCTTGGCTCTGGTGTCATTAGAGCAGAATATCCACGGCTGCAAACTTTGAATGCAATGGCAGGGTTGATGATGGTAGCGATTATTTTAAAGTTGTTATGTGATGTTCCACTACATAGAAGTAAAGAAATTTTTAGCGTCCATTGAAGCTGATGTGGGTCATTTGGGTTAGGTTGTGGAAGAATACCAGAATCAGTCTATATATGACATCTTTATCATAATTATTGCTTAAGAACTATCCTCAAAATATTTGAGATGCCAATACCAATTCTAACTAAAAGTTTTAACCTCACAGATTGTATTTCACATATATGCTTGTTGGGAATCCTCCAAGACCTTATTTTCTTGATATGGATACGGGGAGTGACTTAACCTGGATTCAATGTGATGCTCCTTGTACCAGTTGTGCCAAGGTAATGTTTGATAGTTACCGACCTATAGTAGGTGGTCTTTTAGGTGGAATTACTCAGTAACAATTCTTCCTTCTGATTTCACACATCTCCTAATTAGCATGAATGTACACAAACTGCTGAATTTATCATTAGATTTCATTATATGATCTTTTCACAACTCCATCAAATGCTTTTTCTTTCTCTATGTCTAATGAATAGTTCAATCTCCGATTAATCTTCCAGTGTGACATTTTCCTTTATCATTTGGGATTTCGGGCTGTATTTCCTTTCTAACACAAGGTAACATTTGGCAAAGAACAGGCACAAATATGAAGGCTTTTTCTTTTTCATAATTTTACATAGTTGTAGACTTGACAGTTAATTCAGAAGACAAGCATTGGCACTAAAAGTGCTCGAACGGTGGGGGATAGTCAAGCATCATACAACTCTCAAAACCAAACTATGACAAAATTAACTATTCTTGAAAAAAACGTGGTTTTCTGTTTTGTGAATTTTATTATTGGGGCATAAAATTGCAGAAAGCCAACACATACTAATACAGCTAATTGCTTTCCCTTTTGTAGCAATGCATTGGTTAAATCTTGATAAAATTAAAAGTCCATGAGCTCTCTGTATACTTTTTTTTTTTTTTTTCTGATGAAGTTTTGACATCTTCAAGTCACCCATCCCTCACATTCAGAAAAGACAGCAAGCTGACAAGTATTTAGCAGGAGTGTGCTATCAGAAAAAGCAGCTAACCCTTTTAGATGATAAAATCCATACCTTTTAATCAAATTAGTTTTGGTAGATTGGATATTACTCTAATGGAAACACTTGATGTAGGGAGCAAATCCTCTGTACAAGCCCAGATTGGGGAACATAGTGCCCCCCAAGGAGTCATTATGCATGGAAATTCATAAAAATCAAAAGGCAGGATATTGTGAAGCTTGCCAACAGTGTGACTATGAGATTGAATACGCTGATCATAGCTCCTCTATGGGGGTACTTGCAAAAGATGACCTTCATCTAATGATTGCAAATGGATCCTTGACCACATCAAATGTTGTTTTTGGGTATTGCCTTTTACTTCCCTGAAATCACATACTTGATTATTTTAATATGTGTACCAAAATCAAATGCTAATTTGTGAATTTGATTTTTTTTGTAAGGTGTGCATATGATCAGCAAGGGTTGCTGTTAAACACTCTGGAAAAGACAGATGGAATCCTTGGACTAAGCAGAGCTAAAGTCAGTTTGCCTTCCCAATTGGCAAGCCAGGGGATTATTAATAACGTGGTTGGTCACTGCTTTACCACTGATGCGGTTGGTGGTGGATATATGTTCTTAGGTGATGATATCGTACCAAATTGGGGAATGGCATGGGCTCCTATGCTTACCTCTCCTTCCTTGTGAGTATAAAGCTCTGAAGATCTTTCCTTTCTTAGTTTTTTAACGTTTTGTTACTTCAGGAATTTGCTTGTGTTGCACTTTTGCAAACAAAATATTTTGGCTGGAGCCTTGTAGAAAAAATATGCGGATCCATATTATTTTGATCCAGTATTAGTTTACAATTTTTAAGTCAATAGAAAATTGCAGCATCTGGTTGAATTTAATTTTATGTTTTTGCCTTTATCAGAAGGCAAGAAAATGACTACCACTACGATTTTTTAATTGTCTTCTCTTAGTAACTGCCGCTGCTTTAATCAAATAGAGTTATTTTTGTTTCATATTCTTCTGTGAAACAAAATCAGTAATCTTAGTTCCAAGGTAGTGCACATCCAATATGCGCTTCTATTATGCTTTTCGGTTTTGATAACTTTATTTGTGTTTTGTGGAATGAACAGTTGCAATGCCTTATCCTAAACTCTTTATTTAACTTTAATTTCAACAATTTTCTCACTTCTTTTTTTTCCTTTTTAAAGGAAATTTTACAGTGCAGAGATTTTGAAAATAAATTATGGAAGGAGCCTGCTGAATTTGGGTGGGCGGGCATTGTTTGATACTGGCAGTTCTTACACCTACTTCACAAAGCCAGCATATTCTGAATTGGTTGCTTCTGTAAGTATTTTCATTCAGAGTCACTGGAATTATCATAAATCAGCATTTTTCTCTGAATACTTTTGTGCAGCTGAAAGAAGTTTCTAGCATGGGACTCATCCAAGATGAATCAGATACAACATTGCCCGTTTGTTGGCATGCTAAATTTCCTATCAGGTATAATAGCAGCATATCTTAAATAATCTCTTTCAAGACAATGTACTATTGACACCAAGTTTGTTAGCATCTGCATACTTGACGAGTACTTTACAACTGCCATAACAGAAGGGGAGAATATCCCAAAATTTTTCTTTGATAAACTCATCAACTAATTCATTATTGGGGCAAACGTACAAAGTTGGAAAAATTTATTGAGTAGAGAAGTCAGAGGTCCCCCTTCCCTTGAAGTTTACTATCATGCTGAACTATTACCCGCTTGTGCACTGTTACTATTTTTTTAAGTAATATGATGCACCTTTTATTTATTTATTTATTTATTTGTTTGTTTGTTTGTGTGCTTGTTTATGTATAACATTTGATTATTATGGGTTTTTAGCCTAAAACCTGTATCCCCATGTATGCAGGTCTGTTATGGATGTGAAGCAGTACTTTAAGACATTGACCCTTCACTTTGGGAGCAAATGGTGGATTGTTTACACAAAGCTTCGTATTCCTCCGGAGGGCTATTTGATCATTAGTGTAAGATTGCCCAACTCTTATTAAATAGGGTTCTTCTATACAAATTGGTTCCAGTGTCTAATACTTGAAGGTTGTTGCTTCTATTCTGCAGAAGAAAGGCAATGTATGCTTGGGCATCCTTGACGGAAGTAAAGTACATGACGGATCCACAACCATACTTGGAGGTATGTTTGTTGGATATTAGAAAGAAAAAGTAAATGCAAAAAACATCATTAATATTAGTGTTCTTTCTGTCGGTGCATTGAAATTTTTTATCTATTAACATCATTGCTTCTTGTTGGTTCCAGCAAAACATAGAGCTAGTCATTGAATGAGTAAACATTTCACCTCTAATCACAAAAATTTGAACCCAATTGCTCATAAAAATTTTCAGTATTTCCTAGTCGATTTTGGATTAACTTCAGATCCATCGACAGCTACAATTCTGACATGGACAACTAGGAATATTGCATTCAATGTTATTAACATCAAAGCGAGTCAACTTCCTATTGTATTCTCCACCTCCTCCATTATTCTTCTCCATCATTCTTTTCCTCTTCTATTGCATGTAAGTTCCAATGACTGTCGATGTTTGTTTAAAGGCACTACAATGGGTGTACTTCTCGCTCTTTTAGCTTGCTTCTGTTCCCTGTTCTCCCACATATTTTATGCTATTGTAAATTAAATTCATTTGACATTTGCAGATATCTCATTGCGTGGACAATTGGTTGTGTATGATAATGTCGACAAGAGGATCGGGTGGGGAAAATCAGACTGTGTCAAGCCTCGAAGATTCGAGAGCCTGCCATTTTTTGAGGGATAGACAAGTATGGTACTGGGGACATAGTAGCAGTTTTGCCTGTACATGGTTAAGTATAGTCTCTTGATACATTTCAGTGTCTATGCCACTGCATGTATAATATGTATGTATATAATATAAACCCGAGTATTCTTGGGGACCAAAGGATTAAAAGAGAATAAAAGGACACTACTATGTATCTAATACACATTTTCTTTGAGCGAGTTATAAATCGGTCCTGTGCTTTGCAATAGTAACATAAAGGTTAAGAGATTGTTTTGTTAAAACGGTAAATTATAGGAATTTATTCGATTCTTTTTTTTTAATATTTGATGAGCAAGGCATGTCAATATGTTAAATTTTACTAGTGGAGTAGAGTTTTAGGGTGAGTCCAAAGAAGAGACAAATTTATGGATTTATTTATTACTGGTTACAAGGATCAATTTCATAAGTTCCCCTGTTAAATATATTAGGTCAAGAAACAAATTATCTTGACCTTTGCCAATAAGCCACTCTAAAAGCTCTTACCAGTTATATCAACGAGTACAACCACAAATAAGCATATAATTACACAGTATATTGCATGAGGTCTGACTGTTGTTTAACACACATTTTTAACAGTTTATAGCGTTTGTTTCATGCAAAGATAAAAATACCTTCAAAAATTGAGAAAATTTTCCATATCAACGTTTTCTGCCAATCACAAGATGCAGTGTAAATCGAGCATGGACAGGACCGCAGATACTTATCGAGAGGAGCAGCGAGAGGGATGGTAAAACTAGATATGGCATTAGAGTTTCACAATACCAGTTAAACGCCGTATTTTCTGGACAAGGGGTCAACAATACATTCAAAATATTGAAAGGCAAGATAATGTCAGACTACAAAAAGCACTAGTACCTCAGTAAGATTTAAATTTATCTGCATTCTGAATAGCAAAAGGAATATGAAGAAAAGAAAATTCTAATTACAACATCAACCTAGCTCGACATCATGATCTGATCACTTGACTGCAGTGCTTGGGTAGCGAAAAATCTGACATCAACATCTGGATCCTCACATAGCTCAACCAAGCATGGGCGGATTGTTTTCTCCACCACCTGCATCAGTCCAGAAGCATTCTCAATTACTATCCAGATCGTGAAAAACAATATAATCAAGAAACATTTGCAGTTATTATCTAGATCATGTAACACAATATAATACGACAATCTTTTTCTTTTTCCAGGATAATTTATGAGATGTGACTTAAAAGGAAATTCCATTTTTGGGCCCTAATCGCATTAGATACTTAATTAAGATTTATGATTAGGACCAATATATAGGACCGATATAGAGAGCGTGTTCAACCTGCGTGGGTTACATTTTACTGTCCCAGATATATGAGAATACAATTCTCTTTTTGCAAGTAGCCAGATAATCTTTCAAGATGTCACCTTATGATTTTCTTTTGGTTCTTCCAAGGAAAGTAAGAGAGGTTGATTCTTTATAGAAAAATAAAAGAGCGAGTAAGAGATATGTCGAAGCAAATGTCCTCACATTATTTCCCATAATTTAACACATAGGAACTATATTTATGCAATTTATAACAAATGATAACCAAATTATTCACCCCTGAAAATTTTCAATTCTATTATATTCCCTTTGGAAAACGAGATAAACAAAATTCCAAAGACTCAAAGCTCACAATGCTCTCAAGCACAAATATTACAGGAATAATTAAATAACTTACAGACTGATCAACTATGGGAATAAGTGACTGCAAAACCTTCGCCACATTGAATTTGATGTTCGGTACCCTGTGACATGTCAATCTCAGCTTTAGAGTAAGTTATAGGTAACAAACACATAATTACTAACTGCTAAGCTTCAGAATCCAGTAACTTTACCTATCTTTTGATGCATTAATAACCACAGGTAGAAGTTTTGAGCAAGTAATTTCAGAGCCCATAACAGGGGCAAGTAGAGAAATTGCTTGTAGAATGGTCATTCGATACAAATAATGAGGGTTGTTAATCATGTCCAAAACCTTCAACAGATAGCAAAATTTGTAAGAAAGAGTCAGAAAAGTAATATACAGAACAAAAGTTCTTAAGAAACAACTTTCGAAGGATATCCCTAAAGGACCCATTGCACACTTTTTTCTAGTCAGAGAGATGCATTTCAAACACCATAGAAGACCCAAAACCTTTAAGTATGCTTTGACTTAAATTAGTAATTTCAATTGCCTTATTTTGATGTTGAACAATAAAAAGCGTCAAAGGTGCTAAATTACAACCAAACCTCTACAATTTAGAATCCGACCAACCTGTGGAACTATGTGCTGCATTGCCCAATCTGGGCCAAATTCTTCAGCAAGACGCTTCACATTATTGGCAGCTGCATCACGAATGGAATAAACCTACAATCAAGAGCAAAACAATCAGAAAAGTAGACATAACAATACTAATTAATGGCTGAACATCATATAATATACTTTAACAAGCCATGATAGAAACAACAGCAGTTAATTAATGAAAATATGCGTTCTTCTTGTGCTAACTGAACATATGTAACAACTTTGACTGAAACAAGGACACCATGGAATCTGGAAAGAAAACCTTTAAGCAATGAAATGTAAAGAGTCACATAAAATATAGAGAGACAGAGACAGAGAGACGGGTACGGGAGAACACCATACTTAGACACTCTTTACTTAATACAAGGCCCAAACAGAACTTCACATACCTTATCTTTTAACCATTGCATGCAAAGAGCACCAAGCTTATCATCAAAGAACCCTACACCCAACTGACTTGCCAATAATGGGATGTACTCTATTATTGCAAGTCGAACCCTCCAGTGTCTATCCTCTGCAAGCTCAACAATTGCTGGCAGTAGAGATTGTGACAGCAGATCAATTCCAATCACCTACATCAACAGGCAATCATAATCATGATCCAGCAAACAGTGAGATGGAAATATATATTACCACTATCTATGGTCAAAATAACAATCAGCTCTAAGTGACAATAAGGATACTTCAGGTAACAAATAGCAGCCAAGCATTAATCTTAGATTGCATAATTTTAAACCCTACCATTCCTCAAGCATTTTATTCAAACATTTAAAGGAACCCGTGCAATTTATCTATAATCCAAATCATATGAAGAGAATGATAATGCAATTTTCATTACAGAAGCAGATGAAGAAAATATATCAATGGAGAGAGAGAGAGAGAGAGAAAGTAACCAACAACTTAAGAACTTCAATATACGTTATATAACATTATTGGACAGCATGTATATTTATTTACCTGTTCAACCACTAATCCATCCCTCCGAAAAAGACATTAATGCAATGCTAACATCTTCCATAACAATGCATATCTGACATTCAAATTTAAAGGTTTGACAAACCTGGTTGACTTGATCAAGCTTGCTAATGATATTCAGTCGGACATCAGGAAATTCATCCTTCAGAAGAGAGAGGAAAATAGGCAGCAGTTGCTCAATTGTTGCATCCTGGAGCCATAAATAGAAAGTAGGCTTAATAGCTAGAGAGAGATAAGCATTCAGGAAGTAATGCACATAATTACAAAGCAACAGGAAGGTCACCCTCTGTGAACAACATGGGAACCAAGAATTTCAAGCCACCAAGTATACATGTTATCGTAATGCATGGCATACAATAATAGGGATTTTATAACATGAAATTAATTCAGAGAGCCATATATGAATGCTTCAAATTTGTTAATTATTAAAAGAAACATCAATGCTCTCTCACTAAATTCTTGAGTAGATAACTGGCAATCACTAACAATGAATAAGCCCATCTTACAGCTTATATCAAAATTGTACTGTTATCCACAAAATTGTTCACATGTTTAATGCCGACATTGACCATTATCTTTTAAACCATGCCATAATGTACTTTCGCACACGTGATGAATGGATGACTAGACATTTGTTTAAGGAGCAAAGAAGTAGTGGCCAATACAGATCTCTCACCTTCCCTAAAATTGGAGCCATGCCCATTATAACTGTAGCCAATGCAGAACGAACATGCTGAGACGAATCTGTTGACAATTCCTACAGTAGGCAAGCACATTTGACATTGACAATCAAGCCACTAACATATGGATGGCCTACAGCCAACCAGTATCACAACTGGAACTTAACAACATAACGCCAAAAAGAAATTAGTAATTGAAGAAACTAGTTCTTTCAAGCATATGTATACCTTTACACAAGGAAGAATATGCTGGATCGCAAGTTCTGGATTCAAAATCCGGCAAATCTTTGTTACTTTTCCTGCAGCTGCTATACGTACTTCTGCTTCATTATCACGAAGGAGCCGTACATATGCAGGAACCACATCTGACCTAAAAATATTAACATCAATTTAAGTGTAGGCTCTACTTCCAGTAGGGAGAATATACTGTCATAAATGATCAATAAATTCAATATGAAGAGAATAGCATGCAAAGCAAGTTGCAGGAACAAAACGGAACTCCTTTAAGTGATTGAAAAGTGAAAGGAAAATTGCAGTCTTGACATCCGCAAAAGATTTTCAAAGCAAAAGAGAATAATAGCAAGTACTTAAGTGAATACTAAACAAATATAAAATTAAGGAGAAAAAAGTCTGGCTATGCATGGCTAGTTCTTGATGTCTGCACAGAAACAAGCAACACAAAGACTAATACAAAATATAAAAGTGATTACCTGGTAGGCTCAGGACCAACAGCTTCACATAGTTCATATAATTGATTTGCAACCATGTAACGAACACGCCAAGACTTATCCTGGTTAATAAAAAATTTCATCATGCATAGTGGCCAATAGAATACATAATGCTATAAGTCATTAATGGATAATGGTAAGCAAAATACAAATCAATGGAACATTGATTGAACTTCATTTATTTGAACTGGAAAAGAGAACTTGGCCCTTAATACCTCTTAAACTGATTGTAGCTAAGTTTCAAGTACCATTGGTTGAATTTTCTTATAGAAGTATCTGACTCTTTTGAATGTAAATATGCAAAAAACTAATAGCAACATCTTCCATTGGTTATGAAACCATATATCTCAAACAAACATGATTAATTGCTACTCAGCAAAGATGTAACAGAAATCTGATTAAGGATTTCATAATTATTAAAATATAACTTACCTGTGAGAAATTAACTATAACAGGCAGAATATGTGCCACACAATCTTGGGGTTCCAACAACTTTCCTAGAGCTCCACAACCCTCAACAGCCAACAACCGAACAGAATCTTGGTCTAAATGAAGAGAAATTTGAGAAAAATTAATTTTAACCCCCTGAAAATTTATATTTTCATAATGAAAAGTAGAAATTTAAAAGGCTACAATTTCATTTGCATGAAAGAATTAGAGCTAAAACCTTATGGAATATCTCATAAACCATATCTGTGCAAGTATAGAATGATTTTTGTAGGTTTCCTTGAACATACACAAAACTGGAAAAGGAATTGATTGCCTTTTCTTTTACACTTTGGGTGTGTGGGAGGAGCGTGTTCATGAAGATAAATGAGAGCGGTTCCATTAGAAAGAGTATAAATTTTTTTCCCAAAATTCACCAATCCATACATCTTATCATGGTTGTTGATATTGAATTAGCCATTAGATTTAAGCACAAAATGTTAACAATTGCATATTTCAAGATAAAATGAAGAACAAAAAATTATGCATGAACTTAATCAATTGAAAATCATCTTTTAATACATCTGGCAGCATAACTAAATTACCAAAGAAATGGAATCAAACAAATAAACTGTTGAATCTGCATACCATCTTGTGTAAGTTCCTCAAATATAGACATGATTTCAGTCTTCAAATGGGCAGGTTCAACAGTAGCAGCAAATTTTCCAAGGTTTGTTGCAGCAGATCTCCTAACCATGGGCATGTCATCTTGACACAGCTGCCTGTATATTGTTCGCAATTCAGTTTTTAAAGTTTCTGCAGCACTTGGGTAAGCAATATGAAATAAACCACAAGAAGAAACTCGTGCTGTAAACCACTCGCCAGCTGCCAGTCTCTAAATGGTCAAAGAATAAAATGTGTACAAGCACAGGGTTAGTCCAACCTTAACAATTTCAAAGTATACCATTCAAAAAACATTAAAGGGAACAAAACAGAAAAATAAAATGAGCAAAATATTTGAGATGAAATATTGGACGTGACAAAACAAAAACAAAGTAATTAATAAACAAATATGTCAACTGTATTACCCCCAGCCAAAACCAAGGCAGTTGAACATTAACCTACATTCATTCATTGATAAATTGGTCTTCAAAGAGTAATTGGTGGTAGTCGCATCATTTGCAAGTACAGACCAAATAGATATTCCCAATTCATGAAATCATGAATTAATGGAAAACATGCGCAACAAAAGTAATATTATCAGGTTCATAGAGCTTCCAAGCATTACCTGTGAATAACCTCCTTTTAACAGATGCTTAAGTTGAGTTGTATACTATATTCTCCTACTTTTTTCTCCTCCTATCACAATTTAAGATAATTTTACTTTTCTTTTCAATGCCTGTACATCATCTAGGATATGTTTCAAGAATTTGACCAACATAACCAATGTCTCATAAGAAAGTACACTTATTGCCTAGACCGCACATTTTCTGCGGCAGACATAATGGAAGCCTCAACTGGACATCTGAAAAAACATACTACCATACTATTATACCACAACAGAAAGAAAATAACAAGAACTCATCAAATCTAAACAGCAAACAGGACTCAATAAACCAACCTTCACTAATGGGATAAAATGCTCAACAACGTCCTGTTCCCTCATCTGGGCACCAATCCTACACAAGGACTCCACCGCTTTATCCCTGACACAAGTTTCCTCAACTGTGCACAAAGTCTCCAGGGGCGGAAGCAACACATTTGCATGCTCCATACCGCCAACATAAGGAATGAAAACCCCCAATTCTTCTGCCATTGCAAGAAGCACTTCATCATCATCGTCATTATTCTCACTCAAAAATGGGATCAACTCCTTCCGTGTCCTCTCCTCTCCAAGAGCACGAGCTATCATGGAGAGCCGCCGGATTGAGTTCAAACGAAGCTGAATGTCATCATTCTTGAGCTCGTCAATTAAAACCGCAATTGGGTATAGTGGCTCATCTATCATCGCCATCTTGGCTCACAAGATCTTGCAGCTGCAAAAATAATCAAGATTATGCACAACTCAGACTTCACAGAAATGAACACAAGCATACCAAAGACTATTCTCTATATCCAAAACCTATAAAACCCATAATGGTTACACCTCTTTCCAAACAAAATTCAGTGTAAACAAAAGGAGAGAAACCAAGGCTCAGACAACTGTCAACCACAGTTGGGTTCAAGTAGAGCTCCAGATTCTTTATCTTTTCTTGGTAACTATAGTATATAGTAAAGGAGTAATTATACCTAATTAATCAAAATCATTAAACAAATCAATATGATTACATACCTTAATCAAAGCTACAAAGAAGACAAATTAATTCAACAACCAACTGAACCTAAACAAAACACTAAACAACACAAGCTTGAAAAAGGCAAAATCTTGACAGGATCCCAATAATATACACGTAATTCCGACGAGATTATTGGTCTCTATAGGGAAGAAAACATTAGCAGAAAATTGGATCGAAGAATGAACAAGGTAGAACAATACTACTCAGCTTAACGAAATAAAAAACATGTTGCAGGGAAACAAAAACAGTCTGTACCAAGAGACGTCAGCGAAGTGGTCGATCTGGTGAAGCACAAAAAGTGTTGTGAAAATGTAGAGAAAGATCCAAAGCTGCTAGATTTGTTTGTTTTTGTTTCTAATTTTTAATTTTTTGTTTTTCTAAAAATTCTTTACGCTGGAATTTATTTATTTACCTCAACGTCGAGGCTCTGCTTTTGACCAAAAACACAAAATACAATGGAAATTTCAAATCTTGACCCGACCCGAATTCATCCACTTGCCCGATTTATTTTTTTGTTTTATTTTATTTTTATTTTTGGATTAAAATCGTGTATACTGATCACAGCAAATATCAGTGCTCCCTCCAATCACCGACTTTTGTTCGAAATGAAATTACAAACATGTCCACAAGAGTTGGTCGATATGTGGTGTAATAAAATACAGCATCTCGTTGTCAAAAAACAGTAATAATAATACCATGCGGAAGAAGGTAAAAGAGATTATTACCTAAATCTTTTATAATTATAAAATATAATTAATGGTTTAATTGATTTTTTTATTGTTCAAAGGTTAAATTTAATTAAATAACGTTGAATTAATGGCGGGAAATTTTACGGATAATATTTTTTTTTTGCTAACAGTTCTTTTAGTCCCTAAATTTTGACTAAATACTTTCATAAGTCTTAATAATTTTTAAAATATCTTTAAAAATTCTAATTTTATATAAAATATTCATTACATCCCTATACTTAATTTTTGTTAAAAATAACTATAAATTTCTAAAATTTTATAAAATACAATATATTTATTTAGAATATATTAATAAATAAACAACAATATTATTTTAATAACATATTAACAAAATACTTTCATTTTAATTGTAAGAAATTAAATAATAACAAATTACATATTTGTAATTACAAAAAATAAATACAAATAAAATATAAATAAATATTAATTTATTCATTATACCCTTATACATAATATCTGTTAAAAATAATTATAAATCTCTAAAATTTGATAAAATACAACATATTTATTTAAAATATATTAATAAATAAACAACAATATTATTTTAATAATATATTAACAAAATAATTTCATTGTAATTAATTGTAAGAAATTAAATAATAACAAATTACATATTTGTAATTATAAAAAAATAAATACACATAAAAATATAAATAAATATTAATTTATTCATTATACCCCTATACATAATATTTGTTAAAAATAACTATAAATCTCTAAAATTTGATAAAATACATCATATTTATTTAAACTATATTAGTTAATAAACAAAAATATTATTTTAATAATATATTAACAAGATATTTTCATTGTAATTAATTGTAAGAAATTAAATAATAACAAATTACATATTTGTAACTACAAAAAAATAAATACAAATAAAATATAATAATATTAATTTATTAATTTATTAATAAAGTATAGATTTATAAATCTATTTATTTTACAACATATGTATAATAAATATTTATGATTATATTGTAATTTAAATAAAATAGATATATTTAAAATATAAATAAAATAATAAAATTAAAATATCCATAAAATAGAAAATTATAATATATTAATAGTTATTATATTAAATATGTGCTATAAAATAATATTACTATTTATTTATTAATATATTTTACATAAATATATTGTATTTTATCAAACCTTAGAGAGATTTATTAGTTATTTTTAACAAATATTATGTATAAAAATATAATGGATGTTTTATATAAAATTAGAATTTTTAAAAATATTTTTAAAACTATTAAAACTTGCGAGGGTATTTAACCAAGCTTTAGGGACGAAAAAGACTTTCATCCCTTTTTTTCTTACCCGCAATTTTCTATTACCCTCTACAACTGAATAAAATTTGTATTAAATAATATCCTAAAAATTATTTAAAATTTGTGTGAAAAATATAGATGCCACACAACTCTCTCTCTTACACACATACCTTTCAACTACTATATTCAAGGCAGGGAACGAAAGAGATTATATAAGAAAATGAAAATTATTGACCTGGGAAGTGTTTTCTTTCTTCCCCATATTATACATCGTGTTTAGTTCATGGTTCTTTCCTCTACTGATTGTGATTTTCAACTTCCATATTGATTCAAACCTTCACCTTGTCAACCAGATTTGGCATCTAACCAGCCTATCTCAGATAAACCAACATGAAAGAGGATCCATCCTACGATTTTTCACATGTTCGTATGATATTTCTTGTCTAAGAAACTATGTTGTAATCATTTTTCATTGTACTTCAGATTTCAAAACTGAGACCAACTTGATTCTAGGACTTCAGGCAGCTACATAATCTGGTCCAGAGCCCAACTGGCTGTGCAGCTGCTGCTGGTAGCTCAACAGGTTCCTTAAAATTTGCTTTCTCACTCAACTCTTGAAATGAATCAACAACATTTTGCAGCCGGGCTACAAATTCAATCAAAAGTGACGTAAAAGTTGCTAATGATAAGGCACTTGCACTTTCGTATGTTTTTGAATTTTCTACCCGGGGCATTGCATCAGCATCAAATGAGTGACGAGCAGGCCATGATATCTGTTTCTCCATTTCGCAGGGAACTTCTGGAATCAAGGGGGAATTTACATCCGTGGTAGGGTCTGGAGCCCAATTATTTGGCATCGTAACTGATCTGAGATCAAGAACAGCGTCACTAAGGGATTTATATTCTAGGACTTTATTTTCCTCATCATCAAAGCTCAGAGATTCTTGGGGTACATCTGGCCCTTTATCTCGGGTTCCAATTTCCCAGCTCTCTGCATTGACAAGCAGGTATGATTTGCGGTCAACCTTGTCTTGCAGTTCTTCTGCAGCCTCATGCACTTCATAGAGTATGTCTCCTGGACCTAGTTTCTCCATCTTTTTAACTTTGTTCCCAAGTTCACGTAACAATTTAGCACCTGCATGACCCACCCTCTGCAGCTCCTGACGAAAGACCTGTCTCCTCTCTGCTGGAGCCTATACAAACAAATATTGTAAGTTTAGTTAATACACAGATAGTTCCATTGAAGGAAAAATTAAAGGCTACCTCTTGAAAATAATATTACAATACATTTACAAAAATGGAGAAAGACAAAAAACACAGCATTATTTGTCAGGATCCAAAGTCTGACAAATGCGAAGTACTTTCTAGACTCTTTTCTAGTACAAGAAACCATGGTTTTCACAGGTGATATCATGATGGTTGTCATGATAATTACAATCACAAATATGCAAAATATACAAAAGAGACCTATATAGCAGCAAGTACGTGAACTTCATGAAATTATACTACAATATATTGATGATCGTAGTGAAGGACAAGTAATCAATGTCATTGGAAATTAAAAAGTGCAAGAGCTACAATGTTCTTTGTACTACACACTGCCCATTTGCTGTATATGTATTTAATTTTGATGAAACAAATCATAACTTTCTTTCTTTTCTTTTCTTTCCTTTCCTTTATTTTTTTAAAAAACATAGATGCTTAATGTAAAGGAATTTTAGCCAGGTTGCATACATCACAATTAAAATACAAACCACCTGGTAAATCAACTGTTTGAGATAAGGTTGTTTGGTGAAATCCCTTAACTACTATATTGGTGCAGGAACAATTTTACAAGGAGTTACTTTACAAATGATCTCTGACCATCACAACCTATACACACTGCCAGCATAAGCTCACAAATCAGTGAAGGCATTTTTCAATGTCAAATTTTAACCATTAAAGCATGGCTTTAAGAACTTACAACAAATTTGGTCAAGCATGCTTATGCATCTATTTTTCATTTTCTAGATAATGTATTGATGAGTAGAGAAAGAATACAATGAGAAATTCATAATGATTGTTGTTTGAGAAAAGGTATAGCCACGTGAAGAAGAGTAAAATGTAAGATTCTTTTTTTTTTTTTTTTATTTGTTGGGGAAGAGAGGGGCTCTGGATAAGTGAATCAAAATCATCAATGAAGTTGGTTAGTGGCTAGTCTAAAGTCATCAAAAGAAAATTTTCATCTTTTACAGAAGTGCAAAATGTAAATTCTCAAGAACTACTTCCACCAAAACAGATTATAGAATTGATAAACCAAATGGTGTAGTACAACATTGTTGTCAGTTAAACCAATGCATTCTCAAACATACCAAATAAAAGTTAAAATATTATTGCTTCAAGAGATATCACCACAATGGTACACTTTTACCTGTATTTCTGAAAGTATACACCCATGCAATGCCATAACCATGAATGCACAGTGCCTCAGTGCACCACTCACTTTGACATAATTCTTCCATGGATATCTAAGCGACTTGTAAGGACCATGAGGTGGCTCCCAAATAGCAAATCCCACCTAAGATTAGAAGAAAGAACAAAAGGGAAAAAAGGTTTGAGAAAACAATTAAATTATTCACTCCATATAATGAATTGCGTATTGTAAATAAGAGTACCAGAGAATCCTCTTGGCTTGTAGATTCTACAGCTGATCTGTAACCGCTGTATACTGGGTCATCGGAAGCCTGGTAAGTAAGAATTTTGGATGGGACCCTCTTATACTCAAGACAGCTAAGGTACCCGTTGACACAACCTAAAGAACAGCTCTAGCAAATAAGTCAAACAGAGAAATATATGAAGGGAAAAAAAAAAAAAGAAACACTAAGAAGAAGAAAGAAACTGTAAAATGTAATTTCACTAATTCAATCATTTCCACTATCCAACTATGACAACTAAGACAAAGATATTACGCAAATTAACCTTCCAAAGAACTCGCCACACTCATGAAATTTTTCACCACCAAGCCGTGTAGATCTTCACCAGCCCAGATAGGATATATGCATATATTTACTACCAAACAAATGGCAGCACCCAGGGCAATGAGCACAAATCGTGTCACAGCAGTATGGATGAATTCCCTTGTCCTATACCCAGATACCATAATGAAACAATATGTCAACAAGAACACTCGGAAACCATATTCATATGGCTTCATTGTGGGATACAATTTTGCATAAGTTGCAAGAAATCCTGGCAATCAAATAACACGTAAGAAAGAGAAAATCTACTGTAAGTAATTTGGAGAGAAAAACTAAAGAGTCTAACAACAGAGTAGAGATTGAAAAGAAAAAAGACCTATCGTGAAGATGCTAATAATGATAACAACTTCTTCCCATTCTCCAGCTAATTCTGATAACTCCGCCATGCCAAGAGCAAGCCCTCCAGCTGACAATGTCCCCAATCCTCGGTTGAATCCTTTGCTAAGGGTTGCTCCTACACGAAAAAAGGCCACCAACATTGAGGAAATTAATTGCAATATTTTTAAAAAATTTTACATGAGGTAGCAATAAAATGACAATATTATAATGATAGTTTTTTAATTAATGAGCTAAAGGCATGCTGAATGTATTTCTTGTTTTTGTGTGTCTGCATCAGACAAGTGCAATCAGTATCAAAGATAAAGTACAAAACGTAATAACTTCATTCACCAAAGTTCAAGACAATGGTGCCAACAAACTTGTTCATTATTTAGCACCAACTTTCTGATAACTGCTAAAACTCAAAGCAACAATCGATGGGTTTGCTGCTGTAGAAATCTGCTCATCATCTCCTTTCAGTTAAACCTTGCGACATGGTTTCTAGCTTGTTAATTCAATCAAGTGATGTGGTACAATCTCTAATTAATTTACTGTACCAATTTAATCTCAGATGCTTAACACTGTGGATTGGCCTGACTCAGTAAAATCGAAACTCTAAGATTATAGTATTATAAATCATAAGACAAACATTAACTGAAGAGCCTAAAATAAAAAAATTAAACAGAAACAGAGTTGGCATCAGTAAAAATACTAAAATGCTGCATCCGTATTGATACAAAGACAATTACAAACTCATCAACATCTTTGTCTTTATTCCACTTCAGTCCTTTTCCCGAGAAAGATAAGCCCCCATATTGCATATGTATATACATATATACTCAATAAATACCATACACACATTACTACACTGAATCAAGACATGACCAGCATAAGAAAATCAGTACATAGAAGTCAAAATCCCAGATATAGGATTTAGAAATGATTTAAGTTAGGAGTTATTGATTTTGGGAACTGTTTTCATCGACTTGATCGAATATTGAAAGAAAGAAATCGAAAACTTTTCTTCTCAACTGCCTATTGTATACTTACTCTTTCCCTACCGCTTACTTTTCTACGGAAGCAAATTGATGAAGAGTAAGCAGGAAAATAAGGGAAAGAAAGCAAACAGAGAGATAGAATGAATTGGGGAAAGAAATAGAAGAAAAATCGGGCAGAAAAAATTAATCCATATTATTATTTAGCTTTGTAAAGTTGTTCAAATTCTACCCATATATATAAAAACATAGATTATTGATTTTGGATCGTTAACAATCACGCAAACGTGAAATCAAAAACATAGAAGTCCAAAAACCAGAAAACGTATAAATTTTCAGCCAAGAAAACAGAAAAAATTGTTCAAAACAGGTATGCACATAGTTATATGTATAACTAAAGATGAACCACTACATGAAAGCCAAAAACCAGAAAAGCACTACAAATTTCATCAAACATGTTATAACTTCATGGAAAAACTGAAGCAAGAACACGTATGTAAACATGTATCTGTAAAATTAACGACGAAACATCAAAGAGAATGATATAAGAAACCCAAGAGACTTACCTATACTGAACTCAAAGACGACGACCACAGTAAGTATAGCCCAAACCGAGTAGCGACTGAGTTCTTCAACGGGCTCTTTGAAGAAAATCAGAAGAGAGATGAGCACCAGAGCCAGACCCATCTTTGCAGCGAACACAATTTTTCTGGGGTCATTCTTGCCCATTTGCACAGCTTTGTGAGCCACATCTCGCAGTTTTTTAACGAAGTTTGATATCTTATGGCAAATGAATCGGTAGGAGGAGAAGCAACCAACAGGTTGTTGTTCTAAGTCGCGTATGGTGTTTAAGCCTAAGTCTGAGCAGCCCTTGACCGAAATCAGTTTCTCTCTTAATGATCCTGTTTTCGCAGCCATTGATACTCAACAAGAAACAAGAATCCGATTCTTTCTTCTGCTCCTTATTGTTCATGAATGTTCTCTTCTCTTCTTAAATGAAGAAGAAGAGTAATCTATTCCAGTTCTTTGGGTCGTTGCAGAACAGAACAAAAGTCGATCTTTTATCATCTGGGTCCCTACTGTGTGCATTTTTTAGAAAACGGCTATTTACTTTATTAAATATAAGTAGGGATACTAACATTTTCGTCTCTATATTTTACAATATAATAAATTACCATATCGTTTTCTTAATATTAACAATTTAATCCTGCTTTTAGTGCATTCTGACTTTTACTGTTCCTTAATCCTTACACAGCCCAATATCATTATATTACTATATTAATATTATTTAGGGACTACAATGTCATAATTAAAAAATTTGTGTATAATTCATTATTTTCGTTCAAAATTTACGGGTAAAGATATTATTGACATCATTATAAATTACTCTTCAAAATAATGAAATTTGTTTATTTGATAAGATAGTTATGGTTAAAATTCTTTATTACAAGATAATTTGGTCCTTTGAACAAACAAGAAAATATTTGTACTTAATATGATTGACAAATTATATCAATTATTTGGAAAATATGTAAAATCTAGGGAGCTAACTGATAATTCTCCAGAATTAAGTTACAAATTCGAGGATAACAAAAATAATAATTAATTAAAAAAAGAGATCTGTGCTAATTAACAACAATTAATAGTAAATAGAGATCTTGTGGGGCAGCTGCCAGCACATCAGCGCATGTTTGTTGTGCCCACTGCACGCTGTCGTGGATCACAAATCGCATAAACGATGTCGTTTCGTATGCTTAAATTTGTCGCGACCTTGCTGTTGCTCAAAATAGTCCGGAATGCGGAGAGTCATGAGCCACAAACGTCATATTCAAGTGTCCGCGTAATTATTTTGGAGCGTGAAATTGTAACTTATGAACCTAACTTTTTGTTTGTTAGATTATTTTATTTATTTCTTTATTCATTTATTTAGAGAATAATAATAATAATAATAAATTGTTGTTGGATGTAACTATCAATTTGTACAAATGTACTAAAAATTAAATAATTTGAATTCTTATCTAGATAACATTTATATATGAGTTTATGTTTTGGTCCCTTGTTAAAAAAAAATCAATCCTGAATCTGATTTAAATGAACTGATGAATATATATTATATTTTAAAGTACGAAGAAAAGAGCAACGTCCTAAATTATTTATTATAATTTTTCAATTTTATATTATATTTTTAAAATTTATTAAATGTAAGGTATAAAAGCAAAAATATAAAAAATATTTTAAAACATGTTAAGGCGTTTTTGGTGCGTTGGTCTAGACTAACTGTCAAATTTTTATTTATCTAGCGTTGGTGAAAACTAAAGGACTATTTAAGTTGTAATAAATAATAAAATTAATACAATCTGGTGAAAGTTAAAGGACTATCTAAGTTGTAATACTATAAAATTAATATAATCCAAACATTAAAAAGTAGACCCGTGGGAAGGTGAAGGTATTTTTCTAGGTTGTATTTCAATTTTAATTCTCTACATTATTTTCTTTTGTCTTTTTCCGTATTACTTTAATGACAAATTGTGTTTCTTTTACTTTTTTATCTCAGTTAAGGATTAACACAACGTGGTTCGGTCTGCATCTTCTCTAAAACCAAAATGAATTGAAAATTTTGAATTTTTATTTTTTAGACCCAAAATCGAACCAAATATAAACTAAAACCAGGTTGAAATACACGTGAAATGGGATTATATCGGACCGAATTTGTCTATTCTAATTTGGTTTAGTTCGGTTTTGAAGTAATACAATAAAAATACTTCTATTTGTTTTCTTTTTTTATGAGTTTTGAAGAAATTATTTGTGATTTTTTGTAGTAATTTTTAACATTCTAATATATATTACCAATGGTTTAATGAATTTTAATAAATATATAGTTATTAAATAAAATCAACAAGAAAGCAATATCTGTTTTCCAATTATGTGAAATCTTGTAATGTTTGTTACAGTAATTTTTGTCTGTAATAAGAAAAAGAGAAAATAATGCACATAATTAAAATTAAATACACCTCAAACAAAATCCCCACTCTCTCACTAGTCTTTTTTTAATGTCTGAAGTGTATTAGTTTCATATTTATTATAGTTTAGAGTCTTTTAATTTTCACCAAATATTACGTAAATAAAAATTTGGGTGGTCCATCTATTTTGTGCAGTTTAGACCATCGCACCAAACAAGCTGTAAGGTATTATAGAAAAAAAAAATTAGTAATCTTTTTAAAAATTAATATATGAGTAATGTTAGGCATTTATGAAGAACATAATTTTCGCAATATTTATTTTATCTACACAGCTATTTAATGTATAATCTATTTTTTTAGGTTGAAATTTTGATCATTCATAAAATTCAACCAAAAAATTAAGAAAAATTCTTAGCTTTTAAAAAATAAGGGTATGCAAAATAAAATCCATTAACTTTATTTTTGAAAATGATTGTCGAAAGAACATCTTTGGCAGCCTTATTTACCTTTTTTAAAAAACATCTTATCTTTTATAAAGAACTAAAAATTAATTTTATAATTTTTTTAAATTCAATTACAAATAATCATTGATCAAAGATTATCAAGAAACACATCTCTATTCCTTCTTATCACTTTCACTTGAACATATAATAAGTTATTGGATAATCCACAATTCAACTTCTACAAGATAGTTCTTATCACTTAGAGATTTTGAATTAAAGTTAATTACATAATACACCTTTTCATTATTTTTCTGTTATTTTTATCATTAAATTATACTAATTGATCTTATTTTAACTAATAAATTGAGATAAATAACTTTTTAATTATATATATTTATGCCAATACACGTGTCAAGTCAAAAGATAATAAAAAGTTAATACAAGTTTTATTATTATGTACTTTATAATAGAGATAACAAAACAGATAGGCCGCCTTGATTATGGTACGACTAAATTTGTGAACAATGCCAGTATGGCACGATACTATGCACAAACTGGGTTGAGACCAAAAGCCTTGAACCATGTCATGAATGGTTATCATGAGTGCTTGGTCGAGGAAAAAAGTTCATGAGTTACTGTTTAGCCCATGAACAATAAAAATTAGCTATTATTTATCATATACAATACAATTATTTACTATTTATAAATATTGTTTATTGTAACTATATAACCTATATAAACTTATGAGTCATATTTGACCTGCCTTTTAACGACTCAGACCGGCACAACATGTACAATAAGTGTACCATAGGTTAGATTGAATTTATTCATTTTATTTTACGTGTCATACCAGCCCAACTAAAAAACGTGAGCTTATTTTTCATGGTTTGGCACGCTATTTATTATCTTTACTCTATAATAATTGATAAAAACATTAATATTATACAAAAATTTATTTTTAAAATATTAAGATACCAAAAATAGCAATTAAGATTTTCGGTTGTATTTTTACTTTTACAAATTACTTAAAAAAAACAGTTTAAAAATCAAATCCGTCCTAAGGCCAATTATATCCCAAATTAGTGAAAAGTAAACATAATGGATAACCTTTTGATACCCACGCCATAGATTTTTTTCTAATCCACGTTATTTCAAACGGATAAGGTCAATTAGTCGGCGGTTATAAATTGACACTACCGAGGCAGAAATTGACGGACAGCTGTTAGATGAAATCCAACGGCTTAGATAATTTTGGTTAAAAGAAATGAAATATCTTCTTTAGGAAGTTCAGAAATAAATAATAATAAATATGCAAACGCGGCAATTCCGCGTCGAAGAAAACTGCGAAGCTTCCATCCACCTCTCTCTCTCATTTTTTCTTATAAAGTCAGAAGTTTTGCTTCCTAGGCTAGAATTAGTTGGTGTGAAGTCAAATTCGTGTTCTTTTTGGAATTTGGATCTCGGGTTTCTGAAGGTAAGTTCATTAATTTTGTCTTCATTTCCTTATTTTTTGATTTGTTCGTCATTGAAAGTTAAAACAGATCTGTTTGAATTTTTTGCGTTTTCTTTGTTATCTGTTTTTGTTTGATGATTAGCCGTTGAATTTTCGACGAACTTGATCTGGGTCTCGTTTATTGTTACTGTGTTTTCAGTTTCAGATTCTTAAGATCATAGGAAGCAACTTTATGTTCTGAATTATTGTTTCTCTAGGGTTTTGTCACTGATTGTTGAGGGTCAATTGGTTGAGAATACCCTAACTGTTTCGTATGATTCGCTAGATTTGGATGGTCTCTAGTTGTTGTAAATGAAACAGGGAGCGAAAGCTGTAAACTTGTGTAGATAATCTTAACGCTGAAAATAGTGTAGGTGATCATGTTTGTTATATGTTGAATGTTTTGTTTGTTGTTTGATCAATTTGATCAGCTTATATATTTTATTGCAGGAATAGTTAGTTGCTGATTGTAAAAACATGGGAGGTGGCAAGCATGATGAATCTGATAAGGGGCTGTTTTCCCATGGCCATCATCATGGTTCTCCTGGTTATGGATATCCTCTAGCACCAGGACAATATCCTCCGGGACAATATCCTCCTCCGCCTGGAGCATACCCGCCACAGGGTTACCCTCCCCAAGGCTACCCGCCATCTGGGTATCCTCCTGCTGGGTATCCCCCAGCCGGATACCCACCAGCTGGTCATGCTGGCCCATCAGCTCCACACCATTCAGGTATAAATTGTGAAAAAGTAAATGCTGTTGAGTTGCATTATTATTGTATTACTGCAACTGTTTGAGAAGTGGGAAAGCAATAGGTGCTTGAACTGTCTTTAATCTGACCTCAGTGCAAGCGATAGTTTAATGTGAAAAGAATATGTGGCTACAAGATTGTCTTAGGCTGAAAATTATTGACATTCTTAAATTAGTTGAGCCATACAGTTTTTTTAATTCATAGAATTAATTATGCTTTTGATGTGAAATTGGTCATTGAATATCAGTCCCGACTGTAAAAGATCTTGGCTTGCAAATCATATTTTACTGGTCTCCTCATGACTAAGTTGTTGGCTGATGGGGCTCATTATACTGCCATGTGTATGTAAGAAGCTTGTTTCCCAATCAAATGTTATAATTGGAAATTGCTGAACTTCTTCATTATCTTCAGGGGGACATGGTGGTATGGGGGCACTGATAGCTGGGGGCGCTGCTGCTGCAGCAGCTGCTTATGGTGCCCACCACTTGTCACATGGTACACACATGGGACACGGGGCATACGGTCATATGCCTCACGGGGGCAAGTTCAAGCACGGAAAGCACGGGAAATTCAAGCATGGTAAGCATGGAATGTTTGGAGGAGGAAAGTTCAAGAAGTGGAAGTGATAGGCTTGTGTACCAACTGAATTCAGAGATCTGACTCAACACATACTGGTTTTATGTTTGAATAATCCATACATTTTATGATTTCTGGCAGACTGTCTTTGTTGGTTGTGTTTATTTGACAAATTGTCTCTGATACAAATATAGCTCTATCTGCCTTTTGGCATCTATCATATATTGTATATAATCATTGAGTCAGTGGAAAAGCTTGATTATCTTTTTACCCAAATGCTTACAGCCGGTTAAATTGCCCCTGCATTTTCAGTTTGGCTGGGAAGATGATTAGCATATATTTATGATGATTAATTATGTTTCTCGTTGTCACATGACATCTTTATGATTTAAGAAATAGCCATTGTAATTGTCAAAAATTTCATTTGCCGAGTAATATGTTACAGAAGCGAGTAGGCAGGAAAGCATATCTTGTTTTACTGTTTGCTTCTGGATGTTTTTCTGTAGCTCCATTCCTTTTCCTGAAGGGGTGATGCTCAAAAAACAATTATCAAAAAAGTAATGATACGCTCATCATTAAATTTTTCTTAAATTCTTTTTTATAATTTTAACTTCTTTACATTCCGAGAGATCTAAGAAACTTTTTATTCTATTAAACTGTAATGGAGTAAATATTTTTTCCGTAAGATAGTGGAAAAAGAAAAAAAGAATGTCAAAAAGTGAAAACCTCGTGGGCCTAGCTTGTTTTAATGGACGTGGGCTGCAGTAAAAATTGGGCTGCCAACATTTACAAATTTTAATAGGTTCACTAATAATCCAATTTGGATGGTCTGAACAGGTACAGGTTGGCTCAACTACCATTAAGAAAATTCAATTGTCACATGTCATTAACATGATTTAAATTGCAAATGGGGCAGATATGGCACACTTTATGCAAAGAGATCTGGACTGTGTTATAATTGACATAGTCACTAATCTCAATAAGTATTTGATAATATATAGTAGATGTAATACTATAATATTGTAAAAAAAAAAAAATTCCAAATGGGGTAATAAAAATTTTAAAAGATCACCAAATTGTTTTCAGGACTTGATAGTTTAGTTCAAGTCTTTAATTTTATCATTAATTTTGGTGGAAAAATGACACGTGACATAATTCTAAAAAGCTACGTATGACACATGACAACCATCTAAGGGGAAAAAACCATGAACTAGAGTTAAATCCTGGGAATTTATATAAAAGCTGAAATTTATAGGAATAGAAGTTTCAAAGAAAAAGAAAGGCCTAAACCTTATCTTTTAAGATTTTCAGAGCTCTATTTTTCAAATATAAACTATTTGACAATTTTACTGGATTAATTGTCATAGTGTTTTTGCCAGAAAAGTTGTTAATACTTTTTAATCCCGCTTTAGTTTACAAGAAAGGAAAAGAGTAAGCTATTCAAAGTAGGACTTACGAACAGCAATTTACATCATCAACACTTTGATCAAAATCTTGCATCAAAGTTATTCTTAGTTGGCCATCCAGCCAAAGGGCACCCTCAAGGGAGCATGCTCAAACCTTACCAATAGCCATATTCTCCTACAATAATATGAAGTTTTTCTATCATATTTATAATATAAATAAATATCCTTTTAATTTGAAAGTAAATATTATATTATTAAGCACGCATAAATGTCGAGTAAATATGATATTGCATATATATAGATATCTACCAATTTGTGACCAACTTATATCAATTTACCGATTATATTTAGCACAAATTATTAAAGATTTATGTAAGTTAAACCTTAAAACTGCATAAAAAATTCAATTTTAAGCCCTTCTTTCAACGAATTTGTGTATATATATATATATATATATATACAAACGCCCCCAATAAATCGCACGAACCTTGTAGACAAATATTATTAACAATGCATCCTCCAACGTGGAAAAGAAATCCAAACTTCTTTCTAATGAGTTGCAAAATAAAATAAAGAACACCAACATAACATAAACCCTACTTGCAGAGACAAATGGAATCACATCACAACAATACTGTCTATCAACATATCAAAGAATAAGATTAATTACCTATTGTATGTGCAGCAGGGAAGGGACAATCCTGATCTCTTATGTTACCCACGATGCCATTTGGTTTTGGTTTGATGCGAGATTCCAGGAATTGACCACCATCGGGGGTCCATGCTGATCATGATATTGATGAGGCTGATGATGACTGTAGATCATCTGGGGTCCATGCCAATCAGGGTATTGATGAGGTTGTTGATGACTGTAAATCATCTGGGGTCCATGCTGATCTGGATATTGATGCGGCTGATGATGACTGCAAATCATCTGTGGTCCATGCTGATGATCATCATGAGGCTGATGACTGTAGATCATGGGAGGTCCCTGACCCTGATGATTATCATGATCAACAGGTTGATGAGTTTCAATATTATTATTGTTGTTGTTGTCAGCGGTGGCCATAGAGAGCTCATTTATTTCCAGTATCTCAACTCTGCGATTAGTCTTCTTTCTTATTTTGATAGCCACATCCTGCGGGATAAATTTGCCGGAGACACTAACTTTGCACTGCTTCTTCTCTATCAAATGAGTCTCTAACTCTATATTTATTACAAGACTTAAACAAAAATGAGAAAGATGATCGTGTATATATAATGAAAAAGATCAAAACAGATTTTATTAATGGTGATTAATATTTATATAAAATTGATCTCACCATGCATGTTGAGAAGAGCTCTCCTTACTTTTCTGTAACATCCATTGCAGTCCATGTTTATCCTCATCACCATGCTATAAAACTGCATTGATTTGTGTATACATGTGTTTGCAGAGAATAATTAATTAATTGTAAACTGCAAAGAGAGATCAGCTATAATTAATATACATGCAAATTAATGGAAACCACTTACCATTTCTGTCAAGAATTTCAGAACTAATCCAGGATTAATGGTCGTTGCAATGGAGGAACAATTAAGGAGATCGGAAAAGTTGATTATAGATGTATTTTTAACAGGGAAATAAAGGGTGGTGCATGAGCAGGTTTAAGGAAATTCTTATTTATTTTGAAAGTAGAATCTGATTCTGTTAATTCTAAGTGTGAGAATAATTACTGCAGATTTATATGTATAAAATATAAGTTGCGTAGCCTTGCTTGCAGATTAATATTCTTGACTTCTTTGTATTGATTTTGTATATTGCCCATGTGAACTAACTATACATACATGCAAGAGAGCATCCTTTTCTTGATTCGAGAGACTAATTCTAGAAAATGGAAAAGCATCCTTTTTGTGTAGATACTCTTTCATAGAACACAGAAAAGAGAACCTAAAAGGGGAAAAACAATTACTTAAATTAATTCTTTGAGCAATAACAACAGTGTAGTAGCTAGGTATATATCCATTATTATAAAGAACCTTCATTTGGCCATCAATTTTGCTTAGCATCCCATACATGTTGCTAATTAAATAGAAGTCAAGATGTAGTAATACTACATGCTAATTAAAATGTGATTTTAATAGTCTTTGTGTTTCTGGGAAAATAGCTTCAAAAGAAAAAGTTGATGGTTATTGCAATAAATGAACAAGCATTTGACATTATTCCACTGGATGATTGTATTACAACAAATGTGATCTAGATAAAGCGAATATTATATGTATTATTTCATTACACCCAATAGTCAATACAATGTTTTATAAATTAACGATTTGAAGAATTAAGTATAGGAAGGAAACCATGCGGTAGTGATCCTAGAGATCTTGTGAGGTATGCTGTTGTAGACAACAACGGCAGCAATTTTTCTTGAAGATTCTTCACTCGCATTCACAGATTTACAAGTAAGAAGCACCTTCTTCTTCTTCTTCTTCTTCGACATATGCACCTCCACAGACTCTACATCTGCAGCAAAATATATGATTTTCAGATTAATTAAGACAATGAGATTACATTTATAATTAACTAGCATCGTAGTATAGCTTGAAGTAGAGGTAAATCGTGTTGGATCATTTTGCATATATATAGAATTTCTATACGCATATATGTATGTGTGTGTGTGTGTATGTACCACCAACTCTTGAAATTGCATTGGCTATTCTCTCTTGGCACTCCGCACATCTGAAATCAGCTTCTAAAATCACTTCCTGAAATTAAAACCAGAAGAAAATTCATGTTCCCAATTCTCTTGCATATATATATTTGTAGTAGGAAATTCACAAGCCAGATTATACCCATGTGCACATATGTACAAAGTACAAACCTGCAGAGATGACATGGCTGCGAGTGCGATGAAGAAACCGACCAGTCTCAGTCTGAAGGCTAATCAAGAAGAAGAGAAATGAAACTCAGTAGCAAGAAGCAGGAACAAAGTAAAAGAAGAAAAAATATATTGTTAATACAAAATACAAACAAATAATTCCACGTAAATGAGGTTGTTATAATTCTTAGACCAAAATTGGGACCATTTTCTGATTAAGAAATGCCTTCTTTTTGGGGTGATGATTAAAGTTGAGAACCCAGCAAATCGATGGATGCATCCATGTGGTCACATATATAATAAATTTGAGATAAGTTTCTTCTGTAAGTTGACAATATAATGATGTATATATATACACTTAATTTTTCTCTTTCCATGCTTCTGTTGTTACATATACGTATATTTCTGGCAAAAATTGTGCCACATTTCAATTATTTAAAGGTCATATCATAAGCCTTGTCGCACTTTATTTTACTTTTAATTATATATTAATTATTGCCCCCAATATTGTCAATGTGGACCAGTTACACATAGTTCTTAATATTCTTTTTATAGCTTATAGAGCATAATAATGATTAATTAATTAATTGGGGTAGATGAAAGAAAATTATAAAATATTTGTTAACCTCATATTCCAAGCCAAGTTTTGTGTCGATGTGTAGCAAATTTAGTTAATTAACAGGGAGAAATAAAGAACACGAAGTGCATGTAGAATAACACACACCATGCGTGATTAACAACTCACACTCACAAAATGCACTTTCCATTTATAATTTCACCTTAACTACTACATTTTCTCCACACACCATCACCATGTCCTTTCTTCACTCTCCTCCTTCCACTGCCACCACTTCTCTGGTCATCCTACTCCTCGTCGTCCTCCCTTACCTCGCCTGTTCTCAGGCTCCGACTACCCCCAGCCCTACGTTAACCGACTGTGTGTCCCACTTGCTGCCGCTTTCACCATGTGCACCTTACGTTCAAGGCACAGTCCAGTCCCCGGCGCAGATGTGTTGTGTCAACCTGAAGCAAGTCTACAGCCAACACCCGAGTTGCCTCTGCCTCTTGCTCAACGGCACTGCCTTGAGCAGTATGCCTATCAACACCACGCTTGCCCTGCACCTCCCGGATGCTTGCCGCCTTCAAGTTGATGTCTCTACTTGCTCGGGTAAAACAGTAACATTCCATTGTTTAAAACCATATATAACATTCTTTTAATTTGCTAATTTGGTGGGTTTCAATGAAGGTGCACCAGTACCCGTGCCTTCTAGCCCTACTGGTCCCCAAATTTCTCTTGGATCAAACACAAACTCTACCGTTGCTGGTGTGCAAATTTATTTCATCAAGGATTTCCTAACTTTACTTTAGCTTTGTTGTAATGCCAATTTTCGTTCTCTTTGGAGTTGCAGCCTCTCCTATGGCGGTTCCGGTGCCACCAAGATCGACAACCATCACGGGACTTGGCCCGAGCAGCAGCACAAACTTGAATCCTAGTGGTCAACTATCATTTGGGGCAGCTGGGTCAATTACTGCAATTCTGTTTGCAATACATTTAAATCTGATTTATAGCTAATACAGTCATTTATAGGTGATTATGTTATATCTGGTCAATTTATATAGCGTTTAGCAGCAGTATTAGAATAGTTATTAATCAGTTATGGTGTAATTTACTTCTTTTAATATGCATTCAGATGTTATTTTCCCTTCTATTGGGTTGGAAACAATATAATGTTTTCTCTATAATAAATTAAGTTAGCATCTCACCATCCAAAGAAAAAGAAGACAATTAAGAAATAATTTATGCAAAAGAGTGTAAAATATGACAGTAGAAACACAAAAGAGGGATTGTATACTTTATTGTAGTTCTGTTCTGTATCATAAAACAGGTCTACACACAAGTATTTTTTATGAATTTATATTACATAGGATTTGAATTGACATCTATCATCTGTTGAGATTTTATGGTAGATATCGATGTAAGAAATGAAAAAGTTTTCTTTCTGAGAGATGTCATCTGAAGTTTCGAGCTATTTTTTATTTCAAGAATGCTATGTTCATCTAAAAGGCAGGGAAGAAACCCTGCCTGCAAATACACAGAAATGTCATATGTCAAAGGAAGAATATTGTGCATAAATGGAATCTTATAATCTAGACACAAGCATGCTGAGATCTAATCGATGGACATGTAATTTACTTGTGATTAAATGTATTATAACAGATCTTTTTGTATCAACATCTCACAAAAGATTAAGATCATTTTGCGAAGAGAAATTACAAACATTAACTTATAAAGTGAGGGCATGCCTTCATCGAAATTTCCTTTGCCTAGAACTATATCATTCAGGGATATAATTTTGTTTAAAAAGACTAATCCAGACTGGGTGCTACCTCAGTTGGATTGGACTCAAAGACATCCGAATCAGATGCATCTGGTCCTTCCAAAAGTTCTCGAGATTGGACAGACTCTTTGTATGCAGGTGTCTCCTTGAAATCTGTTGCACCTTCATTGTAGGTAGCCACCGCAATCCCACAGGCAATTAGCTGTTACATAAAGACAACATTAGCAGAGAGAGTCATTAAAGAAACTCGTCAGATATTAAAATATGCAAGAATTGATATTCTGTATCCCCAGTCCCTTCGTACTACTCTGATGAACTACAATCAATAAGTTGATCAAAAGAAAATAAGTGAACAGAATTCTTTCACCAGAGATAAAGCGCTAAAGTAAAGTATTACTATCCATTGCAACTAATATTTTAACTCTAGCAAGTTATGCCACCTCCTCCAGGAGTAAGGACTAGGCACAAGGCGAAGATCAAATTTTAAGAGTTGCTCCTTATGTGTACCTGGTGTGTGAGAAGCTGTGCAATAGCTGAAATTAGAGCACATCCCTCTATGGCTTCCTAATTTTTTTTCTTTTATTCCTGAAACAATTGTATTACCAGATTTCAATCACAAAATTCACAGAATTTTCCATATCTTTCAATTCTCCTATAAACCTTTCACATTAATAAACAAATTGTTGTCTCCACATTTTCTTGATTAACAAGTTCAATACATACATAATGTCTTCTCTAAGTGTGACTGAACTCAAAATTTCAATTTCCGATTGCAAAACAACTTCAAGTTGAAACAAATACAACTCCACATAGGATGAAACCATAAAAACATATGAACAAGCTCTACCATCTTCTATGTACTTGAAACCAGCTTTCTTCAGGCTAATATTTTTAAGGTATGTTTGTAATCACAACTTCCCCTTCATTCTGAAAGCAAGACAACTAAAGTTTTTGATAAAGAATCAGCTTTTATTTACAGGCTAATGTCTATCAACTACAACTCACATATACTCAAACTTCACAGCTAGTGATTCCATTCCACAAAGGCGCCACAATCCCGAACATTCCTTTAACAAGTAATATGATTTTGTATACGAAGTTTTAAAAGTTTGCATTTTTACGCTGAATTTCTAAAATCCCTTAACTGACTTCCCTGCAATTCCTCAAAAACTTCTCTTCACGAAATACATACTTAGCTTATAAAAAGAAACGTATATGTTAAATGTCTACCGCAAAGACGATGCCGAAAGCCCAGAGATATTGGAGGAAGAATCCGAAAGCGTCCCACTGTGGCCCCTCCCAGAAGTCAGGCTCCTCACCGGGAAGCTCAGGCAACACGTAGCCATCATCGACGCTTACACCCGCATTTTCAATCTTACTAACACTACCTTCCGGAATTTCAAACGTCCGTTGGTTTTGATCTTTTCGGTCTTCCTCGGTGGTGGTCGCGCTGTTGCTCCTTCGGTTCTTGCTGTCGAAGCGTCCGGTTCCAGGGGAGAGCTTCTTGGCAGCTGAGACCACGTGGAAAGTTCTGAAAGCAGTTCGAGTTCTGCCGGTAGAGGAAGGGAATATGATGACGTGGCGACGGAGTGTTTCTGTAGTGGGGTTGATGTAGAGGATTCTGGCTATGGTGAGAGCCATGAGTGAGTGGATGAGAGGCTTCAACTGAAAAGTTGCGGATTAGAAGAAAGAAAAGATTATGTTTCTGATCCGATACGGTTTGGTTTGCCATTGAACCGACCCGGTTTCATTGGACTATTCGGCTCGGCCAAGATTTATCAAATTCCAAAATTTGTGGTTTTTCCACTCTACGGAAACATTGGAAGGAGTCACGACCCTCCCCCACAATGTTTATCATGTGTTAAGAAAAAATAAATTGATCAAAATACTCTTAAATTATAGCAAAATAATAATTATTTTATCCAAATTTGAACATAAAAAAGTCACAAACCTTCCCCCAATTCGAATACAAAAGAATCACAAGCCTCTCCCAGATTCGAATCCAAAGAAGTCACAAAACTCTCCCACAATATTTGTCGTCTGTTAAGAAAAAATAAATTGATCAAAATACCCTTAAATCATAGTAAAATAATAATTATTTTGCCCAAATTCAAGCCCAAGACCCTTACGAAAAGCAAATACATTTATTTGATGTATTCACTTGATAATAAATTATTAAAATTCTATGGAATAACTTTAAATTAAAATCATTATCAAATCATAATAATAAAAAAAAATTCTTAAATAATTATTAAAAAATAAATTTAAATTCTTTTAAAATAAAATTATTATGAAATTATTGTTAGTACTAATAATTTTAAAAATTATTCTTGAATAATTGTTAAGTAAAATATATTATTTTTACTTAAAGAAACAAATATAAATAATGATAATAGTTATTATTCTTAAATAATTATTAAAAAAATAAATTTAAATTGTTATAAAATAAAATTATTCTATAATTATTGTTAGCACTAATAATTTTAAAAAAATTATTCTCGAATAATTGTTAAGTAAAATCAATTATTGTAATTAAAGAAACAAATATAAATAATGATAATAGTTTTTAAACTTTATAATTTAATTATAATAATAATTTTAATTTTAAGTTATTATATAGAATTTTAATGATTATAAAATTTTTTTACATTATAAATTTTTTATGATAACAAAGTAATTTTAATTATTGAAGAAATTATTACATATCTATTTCTAAACGAATAATTTACTGAAATTTGAAAAATCATATTGTATAAATGCACGTGGTGAGGTGGTTGGAGTATTGGTTTCCCTCTTCAAGGTTCTGAATTTGAATCTCAACAAGTTGAATATTATTTTACAATAGCTTAGTGGTATTACACAAAGATTTAAGGTCATTTGTTCAAGTATTTTCTATTTATAAGTTTGTTGTTTTTGTAATAATTTAATCGATGTTACCTATCAAATAAAAAAACTTTGTTTAAAAAGACCATCTAATTTTTTGGACATGTTCAATTTAAACCTTCTACTTATTTCGACTAGACCAACATATTTTCTTGAGAAACTGGAAATACTTCTACTACCAAAAAGAGTTGTGATAAGAAACACTCAACTTTTTATGTTCTTACTATGGTCAAGTGATGTTTTGCGGATAATTCGTCCAATCTAAAGATCACTATTGTTGGGAGATTTTTACCCAATCTAATTTTATTTGAGAGCAAGGACGCATAACTTAAAATTCAAATAAGCTCATCTAAAATGAGCTCACCTCATTTAGCTTTAAATCAACTCATCTATTGTGAGCTCACCTTATTTAGGTTTAGTACCAGCTCATTCAAAATAAGCTCACCCGACTTTTATTTAGATCAACCAAAATGAGCTCACCTAACTTCTATTCATATCATCTAATATGAGCTCATCCAATTTTTGTTCAACTCATCCGACATGAAACAAAACGAACAAAAAGGCAATTAATGAGAGAATCTTATAAGTAAATTGCTAATTATCATTTTATAAAATCTTATAAAAATAATTTCTGTTATAAATAAGAAATTTGACCTTACCTTAAAAAATGATGATGAACAAATAGAGATATGTAAATTTTCAACATCAAAATATAAATTCTCTAAATTCTCTATTATACTTCCCATATTATTTTTACAAATAAAAAAACCTTATTTGACTTAAGCATTGGAAGGTTTTTGCCAGTAAAACTAGTTTTTCCCTAATTATTATTTGTTTTGCAGGTTAACTACATCAAAAAGAAGGAATTTTTGGTGGATATCAAATTACAAAAATCGGTAGCAACAACTATAATGTCCTGAAGCTCTTTGTAACGTAGTGAAGTTTATAAAGCCATATTTTGTGCTTTTTTTTAATAATATCCAATTCGAATTTAAATACAACTTTTTTAATTTGAAAAGATTTTTAATTTTAAAAAGTCTCTTATCTGCAATAATTATTAATTAATTTACATGAAAAATTATTAAATTATTAAATTTTAAATTTATAAATATCTCTTTTTAAACTTAAATTTGTAATATCTATAAACTAATTTACATTATTTAAAATATTTTAGATATAAATTTATATTTAATTGTCATGCATGTATCAATTATTTATATAACTTAAATTATGATTTCTATGGTATAGGATTGGTTCAAAAAAATTTAGGTAAGAGTTCATGATTTAATAGAAACTTTAATAAAAAATTTGTATTGAATTATTAATAAAATTTTAATTTAAAAAATTATTAAAAATAGTTTCAATCAAACACATTTTTATTTTTATTTTTTTCAAAAATTATATCAAACACATTTTTATAATTTTTTAAATTGAAAACAATTTTAAAATATTATATCAAACATATTTTTAAATATTAAAATATAAAGAATATAACTCATATTTTTATATCATATTCAAAATTTTCAAAATAATTTTCAAATCGAGAACTAAATGAGCCCTAATTTTCTTGGGATTATCTTTTGGTTTTAATTTGCAGCATTTAAATTGGACGTATGGATCTCTTTACTTGTTTAGTAGAAAAACTTTTTAAAATAAAATCTTTTTAAAGAATTTTAAAAGAATTATAATTGCTCCACTCCTTTAAAATTTATTATATTATTTTTTTAAAATAAAAGCATTTTGGAATTTGTTCAAATGTATTGTTAATCATTTTAATTCAAATAAATTATATTTTTATATTTCATATAACATTTTAATTTAAATATATTATATTTTTATATTTCATTTTTTTTTAAGTCTAACATTTTAAACAAGGTAAAAATACTAAAATTAACTGTTAATTATGACAAATTATTTTATTATTTTAATTAATTATTTAAAAACTAAAAATAATAATATTCTAACAAATTAAACTTTATCTTAACAGGTTAAATAAAAGTTTAAGTCATCATAGTATTTTTTTTTTTTTTAAAAAACTAAAATAAAATAAATATATATTTATTTATATATGTTACAATATTATAAAAAAAATAAATTACATATAAGATATATGATAATTATATCAATATAAATGGGGTATTTGCACTCTTATTCACAACTAATTTTTACCCTATTAAATACATAGGGTATAAATTTTTAAAAGCTCGAACTCATATATACTCTATACAAGAGCCACTCACATTTTAAGAAAATGAAAATTAAATGAGGGTAAATGAATTGAAAGTAGCAATTTCTGTCAATAAATTTAAATTTAAATTTAAATCGATTTTATTTATTTGAGCAAACAATATACAAAATAAATATATTACAATCCAGAGATCGCTGTTTCATTTGAAAATAGCATTTATCTCCAATTTTTATTTTTCCATTTCAATTGCTGTAAAATTTCGTAAACAATTTCCAGCCATCCGAAGCATTATTCATTATGAATGATATTGACAGATGACAGATCACTAACGAGTCGACCATCCAACGAAGAACATTCCAGAAGGTTCCATGGAAGAAGATACTGAAATTATTGCATGCGGAATTCAAATATTTGATAAAACTTCTGGGGGAGACAGTTTTCCGAATTATTTATACAAAGTTAAATTTAAATTTTTAACGAATAAAATCTAATATATATATATATTTTTTTGAATTTTAATCTCCTTCATGTTTAAGATTTTGAATTTTAATCTCACAAAGAAAATTAAAATTGCTATTTTCTTCGTAGCTAAAACAAACTATCGTGCTTCCGTTGCATTAAATCTACAATTCCTAAGTTGTATCAACACTGCAATTCTAATGACATATTCCGGCAGCCTAAAACGCTCCGGAAACTACCTCTCGTTTTTTTTATTTTTTGTTCTTTGGCCTTTTACAAGGCCGAAAGCGACTCGGGCCGCCATGCAAACTCTGAGATATCGGCCGGTTCGTAACTTTCAAATAAACCGCCACCTAATGTTATAAAGTCATTAGAACCGTTCACGTTACTGACCGCGTCGCCGCCGATACCAAAATTGTACGGTTCGTAACTCGGCATCCCTTCGTCGAAACATAAGGCGAGGTCGCTCAAATCAACGGGTTCGGATTCACTTGTTTTCAAATCAACCGCCTCGGTCTTTGGTTCCTCTACGGACGAAAAACTCGGGGGCAAACCGAGCTCGTCGTCCGAAGCTTCCAGCAGGTATCCGAGCTCCGGCTTCGGAACGCCGGAATCCGACGTCATCACCGGCTGTGCCTGATCGGGAAGGAGAATCTCCTCTTCGAAGCTCTTAATTACAGAGTCAAGGTCTTGAATGACCGGGTCGGCGTCAGCATCGTCGAGGAAGTTGAGCAAATCGTCCTGGATCCGCTTCGCCTCGGGTGAGCTGACGCCCGAGGCTTCCGCGGTACCTTCCGAGACAACTGATTCAACTCGGGCGAGTTTTAACTCTGGCGAGTTGGCGGTCGAGTCCTCCGACTCATCCCGGACTCGCTTCTTGCTGTTGTCGTTGTTGTCCTCTTTGAACTCCGCCATTGTAGTAATAATTACTATTATTAAAGGGCAAAATAGTGATTTTAGTTACCGTCTTCAGTTTCAAAGGAGGGAGACAACAGAAAACTTGTACCGGTATTTTACGACTGCAAGGCTAAAACTCAAAAACCTGAACTTGATTTTATACAACGAAGAGAGAGAAAGCTGGGGAATTTAGGTAATTAAGTAAAAATAGGAGGGGCTTGAATGTAAAGGAAATTTAATGTTGCAAGGAAAAGAAGAAAGAGGAGGTGCGTAGAGAGAGAAAGTTCAAATATAGAGAGAGAAAATGTGAGGTGCAGGATGAGAGCGAAATAGAAATCGAGAGGGTTTATATAGTTGAGGGAATAGAAGGAGATCTAGATTTCGCAATTTTTTTTCCTTATTTAATTAATTAATTATTTGTTTTTTTTAATTATATATTTTTATTATAAAAATAAATAAATAATCAGTTTAGGTGATACTGAAAGGCGCGTGGAGAGCGGAGGCTTAAAGGCTCCATTCACGGACCTCTCTTGCCTTTTCTTTTTCCTTGTCCCTATTCCATTTTTCTATTCTTATTCCTTTGTGCGGATTTTTCCCATTTTTTTTTTTTTTCAAATTTTCTTTTGGCTGAATGGATTTGCTTTTCTGTCAATTAACTAAATTTAAGAGAAGAATTTAAAGTCCGTTGCGGGGCCCACCGAGTTAGGGGGGCGTTTGCGGGAAAACGGAATCATGTGTGTGGGCTTATTTATTTATCAAAGTTTTATTTATTCTGCTTTAATAGGGAGCTCACTGACCCGGTGCAGGTGAAAGGCAATGGTCTAAAGAGATTTTTGCTTTGCTGTCCTTTCAAAGTAATTTTCGTCAGATTTGATTTGACACGTTCCGTTTTCGTTACGGGGTCTTATTCGTAATTTCTCATTTAAGTGGTAGAATTTTTCTGCCTTCGCAATTATCTCTTCTTGTCGCCTCCTTTAGGAAGTTGTAGGAAGGAAGGAGATTGTTTTGAGGCTTTGGCACCAAGGAAAGTTTTGCATTCCCTTCATTTGACACCTGGCATGATCTTAATTATATCAAGTGGTTAACATTTCAATCAATTTAAGAAAATTATTTTAAATTTTTTATTTGGGGCATGTCCTTTCAAAACACGGTGACAGTATGACAAAAATTTTGATTTGAATTGTAAAAATTTGTTAAGACTTTCTTTCTATCTCTTAAAGGAAGGAATTTCAAATATGGATAAAACTTTGATATTTCTTTATTTGTGCAGTTTAATTTAATTTAATTTAATGAATAGATTATGGGTGCAAGGAGTTAATCTTATACCCATATTAGTTGAACGATCTTAAAAACCTTAAAAAATATATTTGATACTTTAAATTGTTTTTCATATTTAACGCGTCATATAAGCTGGTTACGGTAACCTCTTTTTACATTATTGTTGTGATAATACTTTTTTAATTTTAATATAGAACTTGTATTAATCCACAAGATCATCAATTAGAAATCTCGTGGAAAAATATTTGTGGACTTTTTGGCAACAAAAATCTTGGTTGACTAACGAACACGGCTACGTGGCACCCTATTTTTCTAACCGCCTACTCCTTTCCTTTAGCGGGTCCCGCCCTAGATTTGCAGACGACGAGGCCCACATTTGCTACACCTCATCGGAACCGTTCAAATTTAAAAAATACTAAAATTCAAAGATAATTAAAGACTAGCCAACGTCATCAACCTGAGCCTATTCCTGATGGGACCCATCCCACACATCTTACACTCGTTTTACAACGACAACAAACGACCTTTATCCGCATCTAAGAAATAACGCACAACTTGTCGAGTCGAATCTCCCAGCTGAGCCACTTGTTAAGCGGCTCCGAAGGAAAAATGTCGGCTTTTACGATTCCCGAGAGGCCACAACTAAAGCCCGCGTCAGCTCCTGCCGCTTTTGTACATGCAAGCCGCCACGTTGTGAAACCTCAGCAACACGTGGCTTTGCCGCCAGAATAGTCGCACTCCAGGTAACTTGTATTTTACCGTCTAGTTTCCGATGTGTACGCACCGCCTAGCTACTTTCGAGACCGGCTATTTCGGTAAACAGGTAAAGATCAATTAAAGCGTGACACGTATAAGAGATTGTACGAGAACAAGTCACATGCGTGTGATTGTAATTGTCAGTGCGGTAAGTGAAGTATCAAATGCTTTATTGTGACGTGCGTTTCACGGTGGTACCGGTGAGATTATCATGAAGGAAAACAACAACAACAATAATAATAACACTAATAGAAGATATTTCTGGTTCTTAATTTACGTAAATGTCCCCGTAGAAAAGGTTAAATGACTATAACCATCACAGATCTGTTTGGTTGACAGCAGCTTCATGCTCCAGACCCGAATTAGGATTTCACACGCGAGAATTTAGGGGTTTTATCATCTCAGTCCCTAAATTTTATACAATCTTAAAAAGATTGATACAAATGTATGTTTAATATTGATAACATATAACTTTTTTTTTAATATTATATAATTACATATACAATCTATTATTAGATCAAAAATTTATTAAGAGTTAAAAGTTAAGACTTTAATGTTATGAAATGTTGAATGATAAAGTGATTAGAATGATAAAAATGTTCTAAAAGTATATATCTAACAATTATTTTAGTTATTGTCTTTTAAGGACTAAGTAGAAGCAATCTTTAATTGTAATTCAAATGATTAGATTATATTTGATACTCTCAAATTATCTTGAATTCGAATAACAATAAAAAGTAAGGGGTTAATGTTTCATAGATGAAGTTTCTCATAAAGAATAAATATCTCTTACATATATATTTGTCAATTATTATTATAAAAAATAATAAATTATATTATACATAAATAAAAAAAATATACATGAAAAGATTTTTAAAAGATTAGTTAAATTCAAACCTAAGACCGGGAATAAAAGATTTCTTACACGTGGATTATAATTTATACATATACCTTATTTTGAGTTTTATTTAAATTTGAATATATATTTTATATACGATGAAATATCAAGTGTGGCTATCTTTTTCCTAAAGGAAAATGTAGTTAAGGAGCGAAAAGATTTGACACAGACATTGTTTCAACATTTTTGTTCAAAAAAATTAAAACCATACAGCAAACCAAGTGCAAAAGTAGTTGAATTTATTTAATGGCCAAAATTTAACCAATTTTTGTGGTGGCCCCCATCTAACCAAAATTTTGATGCCCCATCTCTATATCGTAGAAATAGAATTATAATTGTACCATTATTTTTTCAAATGTACATATATATATATATATATGTGTGTGTGTGTGTGTGTGTGACATGCCCTAATACTAAGGCAATTGAGGACGACCATTGATTTTATTATCTATTTATTTATTTATTTATTTATTTTACTAAAATTTGGTTATTGTTTTTGTTTGTTGGCTAGTTTAATTTTGGTTATCCAAATATGGCCACGGCAACCACCACGCTGCCTCACCTACATTTTCAAAATTGGGGCTTTATTTTAATTATTCATTATTAAAACGTACACGATATTACTTCATCAAGGGTCTATATTGTTCCACGTGGCAACTGTCTCGGCCTGTGGTTTAAGATAGATATCATGAGCCGTTGAAGTTAATTGTACAGAGAATTTGGTAATATTATTAACAAACGTGAGAATATTATGTTATTAACATATATTTTATATTATATAATTTTGTTACATTAATTTATATAAATATATTTAATTTATATTTTATATTAATTTAAATATTTTTATAAAAATAGGCCACTATAAGTTAATTCATATTTTATTTAATATCACAAAATTACTATTGTTTTACAAAAAAATTGGAGAAATTTACAAAAATTTTAACAAATGAAACTAATATTTATAGAGTTTTGTGATAAATTTTAAACAATAACTTATATATAAAAACTCTTGCTTGAATGTTAATATACTGAGATTCAATCCTCAACTCTCTTATGCTATGTGAACATATCTATTTAATTTAATTGATTAACACAAAAAAAAAATAATGATAGTAGTTTTGATTTTTTAAAAAAAATGTAAAATCTAAGAAAAAATTAATTAAAAATGAATAAAATTTAAATATATATTATTGATAAATAATTAATTAAACTTGCAACTGAGTTTTTTTTGCAAAAAAATTTTAAATGGGAATAAGAAATATCACCCACAAAACACCAAACCTTTGAGCATTAAATATATTCCAAACCCCTTGAACTACCGTCAAAAAATAACCGAAATTCTTTAATTGTATTTCTACATACATAATAAATGATAAAAAAAAGAAAGTAGTTGTACTCATATTTATATTTGGGAGAAGACAAATTAAAGGTTTTGAAATTTGCTACTTTTTTTTAAGAAAAAATATGAATAATATATTTATACATAGGATGCATTGAATTGAACCGATTTAAATTGAAATTTCTTGGCAGGATCTTTAATTGAATTAATGGATATTTCTAATTCGCTGTCTTTATGGGACCATATAATATGCTTTCATTTTTCCACCACCTCTTTTCTTGGAAAATTCTTTCCTAAATCAATGGTCACCACGTTGATGTATTAACTCCCACTTTCCAATTCTTCTTCTTCATTTTAATTTCTAAGAAATTTAAAATTTTTTGAGAAGACAAATATTGAAGAAAATCTGGGAGATGGATCGTATATCTAATTTAATTGAAATATAATTAGGTGTTATATAATTAATTAAATATATATATATGGGTCTTTTTTATTTACACAAATGTTTACATCATTTGTAAGTTGTTAAATCTAAATATATTCAATAGTTGAGATTGAATTTTATATATATATTAACTATTTGATCAAATTTAATTTTAATTATTAGATGTGTTTAAATCTAACGATTTACAAATAATATAAAAGTTTGTATAAGAAAAAAAAAAGCCATTGATCCTTCCCTCTCTCCACACAAACACACACACATATATATTTTCAAGGATTGAAATGCATGTAATTAATACATTATAATTAATACATATATACATACATTATTTGTACATCGTTAAATTTATATATTTGTAAGGATTGATATATGAATCCAATGCATGTAATTAATACATAATTAATACATTATAATTAATACATATGTCATATTTAATCTCAACTGTTCAAAATGTATAAATCTAATAGTTTACAAATAAATATAGATATATGTGCATAAACATGGGTTGCTATATTTTCTTTTATATAATAACTCATATTTAATGACAAAATGAATTGCCTTAATAATGATGGACAATTAGAGGTCTTTATTTAGTGAAGAATATTCAAACCTAACCTCTAATTAAGGAAGGGTTGCTTCTGCCTAATTTCCAGTAAAATACGTTATCTCATTTCCAATTGCTTAACTTTCTTTTTGGACTAAAATGGAAAAAGAAAGTGATAATGAATTGAAGTTGATGGAAACATAGAAAATTTGCAATTTTAAGACTTTTAGTTGGAAGCTTATTTGATTTTCTCAACTTGTACCTCACGCTTACAACAGTATTATCAATTAATTAATATTTAAAGTCAATAAAAATAAAATGCGCAATAATGTTAATACCAAATCAATTTTCACAACATTAAACGCATGTTATTTCTTTAAAACTCCCTTAATTAGCATCCCAGCCATTAGATTAATCACAATGATCATTATTATTATATTTAATCTTATCTTTTTGTGAATATCTAGGTCATATATTTAGAAAGCAACTGGGTTATAATATCATATGGTCATTACGAAATTTTAGTGTTCATATTTTCATTTTTGCACTTTCTTTTTAAATGGTATTGTAATTAATACTAATGGAATACAATTTAATATGATTTAATTCTTGTAACTATAGCTCTGTATATGGAGTCCATGAACAGAAGAATTCATGATCTCTTTATTTCAGTGACTAATTTTTTTTAATAAATCACAAGTCAGTCAATCAAGCAAGCAATAGAGATTAATTGATTTGTGCTTAAAAAATAAAAAATAAATTACTGTTTTCTGTCATTTTACTCTCTTTCGGTGAATTTAAAATTAATATAAATCGTGTTTTTTTAATTATAATTATACTAAATTAAAATTACGAGTTATCATTATATATAAATAAGAGGGTACTTGATAAATATATATTAATTATTAACTAGAGGTTATAATTTAAGATCAGTTATAAAATTCTATTAGCTATTAAATATTTCAATTGTTGTACTTATTCAATTAATTAAATAAAAATATAATAATTACCAAAACCTGATATTCTTCATAGAGTACTATTAATGTATATTCAATAATATAGAAAAAAAATATTAATCTAATGATGTAAAAGTTACATCATATTTTATGTTCGGAAAAAAAAAAAAAGAGAACCCACACGTATATGCTTTAAATAATGCAAGGAATAACAACTTCAAGAAAAGAGGCATGTTTGGAAACACATCTAGCTCAAGATTTTCTTTTTAACATATTAAAAGCAAATTGATAAGAGGAAACAAAAATTAATCAATATTAGATTCTGATTATTTAAGTTGATTTGGTCTAACTTTAATTAATTAATTAAAATTAATATAGCCCTATATTGACGTGCAAGTGTGGACATGAATCTAATACCATTAATTAATTAATTAATTAATTATAATTATGACAATTGGGAAAAGGATGAGAAATTTCATTATTATGAGAGGGAGATGGGTCATCCCTTCAATAATTAAATAAAGATATCCAATAGGAGAAAGGATCAAAACTTTTAAACTTTAATTCAAATTAATTTTGCAATAAAAATGTGGAAAGTGGAGACATTCATGTTCATAAAGAAAAGAATACAATTAATTGCATACCGAACTTAAAAGGTGAAAAAATTAATTAATTCATCAATAAAGAAAAGAATTGAGTGTTAAAGAAAAAAGAAAAGTTTAGATTTGATTTAGATAAAAAATTTTAGTATATATTATAACGTGTCGAATAATAATAAAAAATTTTTTAGTCTATATATTATATATATGCTTGTAATATAAGTGTGTTAGAACTTTATCAAGTCAAAAGTATAAAGGGTTTCACATGTGAATTAATTTTGTCTATCTTAATGGTACAATGCTTCCCCACTAAGTGAGAAAAATTCTAGTTATTTAAAATTATTAAAACATATTCAATGAGAATGTTTGATTTATTGGTTGCAATATGTTTATTGCCTGTTAAGCATGTGAACTGTCATCTTTACCTTTTGAAAAAGGAAAAAAATGAAAAATGAAAAAAGAAAAAAGAAAAAGATGGGCATATTCTATGGTTACAATTGATGATAGCACAATGTAATCTTATCATAATGTTTATTTATTTTAACATTTTAAATTATTATATCAATAAATTTTTATTAGTTGAGATTTAATTTTAATTGTGTAATATTATATATATTTTTATTTAATTTTTAAATTATAAAATTAAAATATCGTGATACCATTAAAATTGTCCTACTTAATATAATTTATTTAGAACTTATTTATTAGTTAAGCACTGTCTAGATCTCAAAAGTTTTAGTCTTATTTAGAGAGATTAAATAGATAAAAAAGATATTTTAGTTCTTAAAATTTGATTTATTAAACTGAAAAATTTTAATGATTTTGAAAATACATTTACATTCTTGATCAACTTGTTATAGACATCTATTCAAAAGAAAAAATAGATAAATATTTATATAATTAAGTAGTATTTGTTTTTTTTGTTTGAAGTATGAATATGATTGAAATATGAATTTAATTAAAGTTTGAATTTGATATATATATATATATACACACTTTAAATGTCTAATTATAGATATTAAGTTGTTTGTTTCTATAAAAGTAAAAAATTTGAAGCTAATATATTGACAAATATACTCAAAAAGTATAAAATAACATGTTAAGTTGTTGACATATATAAATGTTAAATAATAATCTAAACATGTTATTGACAAATAAAATATTTAATTGATTTAAAATTTTTGTTATTCATGTTTAAATTAAAATTTTTATTTAATTATATTTAAATATTTTAACAAATTTTTACACATAAATTAAAAAACAAACACTTCTTGAACATCTGAAAAATTTTATTCAGATTTCAGATAAAAAAAATAAAGAGGTATTTAGTGAAAATAATTAATATAATAATAAAAGTAAATAATTATATAGTAATGGTTTCATGAATTTTTATTTAAACAGATGTCATCAACTATTGAAGCGAGCGATTTGTGGGTATTTATAGAACCATTAATTAACACTAATCAATCTAATAAACTAAATTTTAAAAATTTAAATTTCTCTTAAAAAAATAAATATTCGAAAGTGACCTTAGTTATAGAAACCAACTACACCGACATAAAAAATGTGAAAGTGGTTAAGAGTACTTGGAGAAAGAATTGAGTTTTCATCAATTAATTGGAATCGTAAAAGTAGGTAGGACTTGTTTTTAGAGAACCCTTTCAAGCAACAAATACATCATATTCCAATTATTCTATTTCCATTGTATAAATGAATGAATGAATGTCACCATTATTGACATTTTGGATATCGTGTATTTTATCAATGCATTAATTATTCTAATTAAGTTTGCTTAATTTAGACGTGTAATGTTTGCTTAAATTGAATTGTCATTTTCAATATAATATTATATATATGCATATATGTATAGGTGAATATAATGACTTATGCCTTTGTCTTCTTCTTCAAATTATTTGACTAAATAAAATGAGAGATAAGAGTAAGACGTGCATTATTCAAGACTTTATATGGTAAGACTATTCTAAACTATGTACAACAAGATAACATTCTAAATATTAGTTAAAATTACATTTCAAAGTATTTTTATATAGGTTTAGGTGTGGAGTAGAATTATAGAAATAAAAAAAAATTGGGAGGTCTCAAATATTAAGAAAGTAAAGTTTTTTATGTTAATATTACACATTATATATGTAATTTACCAATAATACATTAGAAATGTACTAAAAATCGGTAATTTTAATTAGATTTAGTTTAATGCTGCCTTGAAAATTTGAAATAAATTTTCGTTAAATTTATTTTCATTATTTTTTTGAGAGAAAAATGACTTCCAATCTGCACTTGGGAGGGATTAGACACTTATCTTTTATTTGGGAGAGAAGGGTACAAATTACTCTAATTAAGAGATAATTAGTTAAGAAAATAAAGTTAATAGGCTAAATTCTTAGAATCAATTAAATTAAGTTGTTCATTTTTCTAAAGTTAAGGGACTAAAATGTTAAAAAAATTAAAGTTAATAAGCTAAATATTTAAAAATAGTTTATAAAAATTAAAGTTAATCGGTCAATTCCAAGAATAGGTAGTTGAGAGGAATTAAATCTTGATCTCAAGATTGAAGTGAGAAACAAGTAAAAATACAGGGGCGGAGTTACATTAAAACCTGAAACATGCTCCACAGAAAAACTTTAATCTCTACATAAAGTATTTATAACATAAACCAGTAAAATAGATTTATTTGTATTTCAGCCCTCACATCTTTGAATATTAATAATCTACCCTTTACTTTGGCCTATTAATTTTACTTTTTTAAATTTTAGTCTCCTTAACTTGTAAAAGGTTAGAATTTACTCTTTATTGGAGGAGTGATACATAACCCTTCTTAATTTTATACAGTTTTTTATTATTTGTAAATTATTAAATCTAAATACTTTTAAAAGTTGAGATTAAATATAACCTATATAATTAATATATAATTAATATATATATGTGAAAATCAATTTTAATCATTAAAAATATAAAAATTTAACGGTTTTAAAAAAATATAAAGTTAATGGTCATCGATTTTTTTTTTAAATATTACTCTAAAACTATGACCTTTCAACTTTACTTTTTCAATACATCAGCCTCCCAAACTTTTAATTTTTAATATTGCCCATTGCTAAGTGTGCCCTAATTTTTTCTCTTAACTGAATAATAAAATGGTAAATTTAATAACAATATATAAGAAAAGATCGACAGTCCCATATTTTTATATCAAGTATTAACTATTAGATTTAAACATTTCTAATTGTTAAAATTAAATTTGATACATATAATTATTAATACATTATAATTAATTTATTAATGTATAATTAATATATTATATTTAATGCACATAACAAATTTAATTTTAATTGTTAGAGGTGTTTATATCCAATTATTTATAAAATAGTATAAAAAAATGTATAAATTTTTTAGGCCGCTCATCCGTCCTCCAATGTATAATAATATGCTTTTCACCTTGTATCACATCATTAATATTTCAAATAACGTAACAACTAGCTTATCGCTATACATCACCTCAGACATTAATCTTAATTATCTTAATTTAATAAATTAACATCACAGGCCTCTAATTAACAGTAATATAAACATAATCTTAAAAGAAAAGCTTGTAAGTTGGTTAAGAGATGATTATATATAATTTGTCGGCATCAAAAGGGTTAATTAATTAATCAGCTGGATACACGCATGCTGGCAATTGTCAATACAAGTTTCTAGGCTTCATTATTTTTTTGTTAACCAGATTTTAAACAATTAATTATTATTAATTATTATTTTCCTTTTAGTTTAAAGCTGGACTGCAATATCTTATGAATGACATATCTTATATCTCTATTTGGTGAATGGGTCAACTACGTACTACTCAACCCTTCAAAAGAAGATTAAACTTTTTTTAATAAAAAAGAAAGCCTCAATCCATCATATTTATTCATCCCAATAATTAATCAATACAATCATGTTAATTAATTATATATCTATGTACCTAACATTTGGACGGTTTATGCATAAATAGATTAATTTATTCATGCATCATCATCTTGTGTCGTTTACTTTGTTTATGAGAATTGAATTATATTTGAAAGCAACGTGAATAAACTTGTGACCTAAGTTTTTATTTATTTATTTATTATGAATATATTTATATATATATAATTATAATTTTTTTCTTAATGTAATTTAAAGAATTTAAAATACGTTTAACACTTTTAAATTATTTCAATTAAATTATTTCAATTTTAAATAATAATATTGGGTAAAAGTTTCGTTTATTATGTTTAGAGTTTTGTTGGAATCAGTTTTGAATTTTAGAGATTTAAATTAAATCTAATAATTTTAAGAAAATTTGAGAAAGATGAAAAGAGAATTGATCTCTTGCCTCTAAGTTGAGTATTAGCACAATTATAAAGATACATACTTTAAGTTACTTAGAAGACTTAATCAATAAGTATCCTTTTAATATATGATTTATAGCAATTTTGAATATAAACGTGTGACCAATTGAGATTATTGACCAAAAATTATAAGAATTTTACTCAATAACTTTTGTTCGTTGGAATTTTTTTTTTTTAATTTCTATCACTGACTCTCTCATTCTTAGTAGATAATTATTTGATTACTCAGAGAATCTGTTTGTACTCGTCATATTTTAATTTAATTTTAAAGACACAATAGTTAAATATTAATTATTTAATTCACACTTATTTTTACTTAATATATAATGTTTACTAATAACTCAATCATATTCATGTTTTACAATTAATTAATAATCATATTTTGTAATAATTATAAATAAATAAAAAACTATAAACATCTCAATCTGATATTAATTCTTAATATTTGCACAAACCAACGATGATGACTATTTTAAACCTAAAATTAAAAGTCTATATCATGTGGAAAAAGAAACGACATGTTTTACATATCTTAGTAGATTGGAAAGTTGAATTGATTAATAATGTTATGTATGGACCCAGTTATTGTATTGTCAGTCTATTTGTATGATTGAATTAAAAACAAAAATAGTAATAATATTATGGACCCCAATTTCTTTGTCTAAATTATAAATTACAGTAGTATGAAATCATTTGGTTTTCTCTTTAATTTACAACACTATTATTGGATTTTGCAAATAGTATATATAGACAAATAATGCAGTGAACAGCATATCAATCAAAAGAAATTGACTTTTGGTCTATGTGTTTATACCAAAATCTCATCAGTTTAATAAAAGTTGATGCATGTATGATTGAATAAATAAAAATAATTAATAATTTGAACGGCTATAAAAATTAATGTATCTCGAATTGATTCGTGAATTAAAATTATTGTTGTATATTTAACTTTCTTTTTCTTTTTGATGTCAATAGAAAGAATACCATTAAACACTATAATATTCTTTTCTTCTTTAATCGAGTTTTATCTGAACTTTTGTAATTTATAATTAAAACAAAAAGATTATGGGTATTGCTTGTTTTATTAATAATTAACCAAAAAAATTTCATCTAATCAATTTTTAATAGATAACAATATAAGAAGTTTGGGGTTCAAATTTCTTGAATATTAGAATATTTTAAAAATAATCTGTCTAAGAATAATGTGTGATAAGATATATCTATATATAGAGCTCTTTCAAAAAATGAAATAAGGGTATCTATATTATATATGTATAGAGGGATGGGGAATAAAGTAAAGGATAATAAAAGGAAAAACAGTAAAAGCAAAAAGAAATATATATATATATATATATGGAAGAATATGAATTTGCATTAACTTAGGCTTAGCTAGGCTGATTTCAACCACAACTTGAATAATGTAATGGAGAAGGATCTCTTGAGTCTCAGCAGCCCACTAATTATACAATCAATGACCTAGCTATATATATATATAGAGAGAGAGAGAGAGAGAATCAAATATAATAATATCTTTAATTTATAAATAGTTGTTCATTATTATTATTATTATTATTATTATTATTATTATTATTATTGTGATTTTGAAGTGAACCCACTAATCAAAGTTATTAATGATACGTTCTTTGACTCCTGAAATAATAATACTGATGCCATAAAAATTAAATTAACAATATATACATACAAGCTGTTAAAGTACTTTTATATGCTTTCTGATGTATGATCCCTTTGAAATGAGAACATTATTAGCTTCTCAGAATCTGGGAAAGTGTATGTATGTATGTATGTGTGTGTGTATATATATATATATATTGATTCGTGATATTTGATCAGCTAGCAAATTTCTGTATGCACGCGTGCATGAATGAATAAATGATGGATAGAAATTAATTGATATTCAATATTCATGGGTGATCCATGTACTAGATCGGCTTCAAATGCTATATAAATTTTGGATCAAAATGTTAAAAAATTTAAATTAAGCAGATCAAAATTTAAAGGAAATATATCATTTAACCCCTATTTTTAAGGAAATTATCAGTTTGTTCCCTATCTTTTTCAAAATACTAATTTCTTCCCCATTATTATCTTTTCTTTTCATTTTGACACATTTATTTTTGGAAAATCTAGATTTAAACTGGACTAAATTTGGTCATCCGGCGTTTGGGCTGGTGGTAACGAACTCAACCCATTCGAGTCTTATTAGAAGGCCAGTAGAACTCACCCACGTAATATAAGATTTTCTTAAATATTTTGGTAGGATAGAACTCTGGGGTGTGCTATAATAGTACCTATTCAAACTTCTAATAAACTTTTGATTGTAATATCTTAAAAAAAAAAAAAAGGGAGGGCTAAATTTGTAATTCGACCCAACTCGATTTTCTTTAATTTTTCTTAAAAAAAATATATTAAATAATTATTAATATAATTATAATATATTAATAATATTAAAAAGTATTAAAAATAAATATAGTAAATAATTATTAATATAATACTATGTAATATAAATTTAACGTCACATATATATGTTCCATTTTTTTTAAGCGTCTATAATTGATGTATTTGAAAAATGTAATATTAATCATTTAAAGAATATAATTTAATAGTTTATAAATAATATAAGAAATTATATAAAATTACAGAGTTCTCAATTTTTAGTCATATATATAAGAGTACCAAATATTAGATATAAAGTATAAAATGATTTGACAAAAGAAGAAGAATATTATATTTTTAACATAAAGCAGAGAATAGATTAATGGACATGTGTAGAAATTTCAATATTTTATGTAAAGTTATACAATATGCTATGGATACAACTCATTCATTGATGGGACTGAGACGTAAAATAAAACTGGAATAGGAAAAGATAAGAGGAAGAACTTTTTATATATGCAAATATTATTAAAGTTTTGTCCTTGCCTTTTTTTTTTAAATCATATACACCATTTCTTTAGTTGCGAATCTTTTTTTCATTTTTACTATTTTTTATCTCATACACATGAACTTGACCAAATAATTCTTATTTTTTTTTTAAAAAAAGTAACTCCAATTTCTCCTACTTCAATAGAAGTGCTTCTATAAATAACTAGTTATTAAGCATAACATAACGTATAAATAATTTTCAAATATTTCTATTATTCATGGAAATCATTCATTCAATTTTTAAAATTGACAAGACTTTCAACAATAAAGTTATCAAACACGGATTAGTTTTTTTTTCCTTTTTTTCAGTGATCATTTTTATTAATTATTGGGTAAAAATAAGTGTTTAACAAATATTTATGTTGTTATGATTTAAAATTACAAAAAAAAAAAAAGGCAAAACAGTATGATAATTAATCCTTAATGCCTTATTCGAATTGTTGCTCTTGTCTTCCTTTGATTTGAAATTTGAAAGACATAATCCAACCTTAATTAATTTATAAATTATTTTATCTTAAGAATATATAGTTCAAACATGTTAATGAATATATTCTTTTTCTATAAAAAAAATTTATATATGAGGGTAAATCTTTTCTTTTCTTTTTTTTTTTCAATCTTGGTCAGAGTAGAATTCAAATATGAAATCTGTTGTTCTAGAGAGTTTTATTCCTTGAACTAACTAATACTAACGTGTTAGTAAATATATACCAAATAAAAAAGAATTTTAACAATAACAAACAATCGAGACAAAAAAAAGCTGACTAACAATTTAATTAATTAGTAATTAATTTTCTAAGACAGGAAAATTCAACAACTATATTCAAAAGGAACAACAATTTAAATGCAAATTCCTTTTATCAATATTACAATTTAGGAGGCTGACTTTCTTATAATAGCTAAAAAAACAAAATTAAACTAATTGCATACTAATTAATACATGAACTCTTACTTTCAAATTTAAGCTTTTAATTAAATTAGGTGATATTTAATTTTATATTCTTCTGTTTGAATCATTAATTGAATTCGTATCACAAACCCCATATAAAGTTAAACCAATTAAATATATAGCAAAAACTTTCAAATTGATCGAGTAATAATTCAACGTTAATAAATATCTAATGACCTTGACTAATAATAATAATGACTTTGATTTTTCTAGCTATATATAGCATAGGATTGGAAAATTTTCATCAATGTAGACTATCACTTAAACATATATAACATGCTTTGCTAAATGAAAAAAGAAAACAAAGAACTTGTTAGAGCAAGCATGTAGTTGAATAAAACTTATTAGAATAGACTTTTTACTTATAAAATTTTTATAAGTAGAATTTTTAAGAAAAATTTATTAATTGTTTAGTTATTACAAATAACTTTTGAAAATTTTTTAATAATTATTTTAATAAATAAATTGTTAATGTTCTAATTTAAATAAATAATATAAAATTTTTAAAATAAAATAAAGATATTTCAGACAATTTTGCATAAAAGAAAAACAGAGAAGCTGTACTATCAAAAACATAAATGTTGGATTTCTTCTATCAGGAGCAAAATAACTTTTTTAATAAAATTTAAAAAGAGTTTTTATCATTAAAAAAATCCCTTTAATTAATAAAAAAATCAAACCGAATGAATACTTAAAGACTTTTAATCTTTAGTTGTAAGATAAAGCGAAAAACTGAAAGAAAAATATATCATTTAAAAAATAATATATTTCCACTCTTATTGATAATATTTCACGAAATTTTATTTTATAAAAAACCACCTCAATGCTAATAGTACGTATTTTGTTCACTAAGTCGTTTAGTGAAAACTGAAAAGTGTCTGTGGACTATTAGCTTAAGAGTAATAAGAGTAGAGTATAGGGACTAGAATGAAACATGACACGCCAAGAAAAAGTATCGAAAACCCGATCGCATACTGTCTGAATTCTTCTCACTGATATTGTTATATATATTGTACCTCATCACAAAAATTATATATGCCTCTATTCACAATAATCAAGAGACATTAATATATTGTTATATATGTGTGTGTGTGTGTGTGTGTGTGTGTGTGTATGTATTCTTTCGTCTTCCAAAATGCATGAAGGAAAATCCCTGAAAAGTAAATAAATAAAGGAGGAAGGAAGAAGACGAAGGGAGGAAAGAAAGAAAGAAATTATTAATAAGGAAGACCAATATTTTGTCTTGGTGGATAACCATTATTTCCATATGTAGCATTGCTTTTAGATATCCACTACTTCAAGAAAATTATATTTAATCTACTTTAAAAAAGATAACTCTCATAAGAGATAAAAACTTTAGTAACAGAAACACTATTCTTCGAAAATCAAAAAGTGGTGTTAGACAGTTTTATCCAATTAAACTTTAGCCAGTAAAATTTAATTGGATAAAACTTGATCAAAAAGAGAAAAGGAGTATAATGCATATATATACATTATAATTGCATAGAAGTTCTTCACGTAATACTTCCCATGATATAATTCTCCCCCTTAAAATCATGTGTATTACCAACATTTTGCTTGGTCGAATTCCTGAAAATTCCTGCATTATCATAATTAAAATTTAAAAATATATCTCGTCGACAAGTGATTATTTTGCCGAATCGGTAAGATCCTTTATTAATATAATTAACAAAACTTGAATTCTATATTATTTCATCGTAATAAAACATTGTAGAATGTTATGTCTAGTTTAATGTATTGTACTAAATATAATTAAACACTAATTGTATTAAGATATGTGTACTTCAAAATAAAGTATTAATTCATATTTGCTTTTAGAGCAAGATGGATCCTTTTTAGCAAAAGATTAAACCACCAATGAGGGTACACAATATAGATACTTATCCATATTAAAATATTTCTAAAATTTTCAATATGATATGCCTTATGGATAAAGGTTTTATGGTATTTGTCATTAATTACAGTCTGAGACTAGTTATCGAGGCCATAATATCATATATGACAAAATCCTGTTAATCCATATAAGAATTTTTGTAGCTTATAAGTTGCGATATGGTGACTAACAAAATGCTACAAGCCATTTGAATCATCAAGAATTATCATCTCCATGTGTGTGTGTATATATAGTCGCTATCACATTCAATAAAAGTAGAGTTTCTCTTTCATAGATAGCTAAATTGATTAAAAATCGAAATGTAACTACTTTCGTTATTGAAGATTTTGTCTCCCTTTAATTAATACCATGTAAAAGAAATCTTGAGTAACAAGTTGTGTTTTAAATCTCACAACATCATTTTACTCGTTATATTTCCTTATAAATATCTTTTTATATTTAATGAGTTTAACATCCTCAATATTTTGACCACTTGTCTAAATATTTTAGGTTTGGCTAGAGTATTCAATTCATTTTTTATTATGTCTTTCGATATCGTGCCTTATTCATGGATGGTTTTTGGCTCAATATTATTATTGAATATATCATGGGCTATTATAAATGCAAATACATCATCCATGATAATCATTTTATAATAATTTCATAATTTCTTATCAATATGGCATTTTTGAGTCATTTTAAGAATATCTATCACTTAAAGTTAACATATTGTGAAGGTGTATCTTTATAATTAAATTAATGCATTAATACATAATATAACACATCTCCATGCAGGAGTAAGTGATTTTAATAATAAAGTTTGATTCATTACTTGAACATAATTAGGCAATGAATATTTTAACTGCAATTGACATACTGTAATCATCAAAAGTGTAAATGTAAACTCATCAACATATGATCTTTGATTTGACAATCTAGAAATCATGCACTTAATTTAGCGATATGTGTAAGCAATCTAACAAATGCTATATTACGTGTAAATAATAAACTAATTTTGACCGTAATATTGATGCATCATTCCAGACCATAAAGTAGCATAATGGCAATAAATCTACAAATATCTCTTTAAATTCTTAATCACTTACCTTCCTAATGAGCAAACAGTTTTACGTGCTCTCGTTAGATCGTAAAATCTTCGAATTCTTTAAATTCTTCAATGGATGGTCACGAGAGCTTCCTATGATTCTTTGCATCGTTATAGATTTAGGATGTCATAGACAATTATGCTAAAGCATGAAAATTTTGAATAATAACACTCTTGTTTCAAGACTGTATACGTAGCTTTTTAGCTATCTTTATTGTCTTGTAGTACAAAACGAAGAGAAAGTATGAAACCATACTCATAATAAGGAGTTCGTTGCTAATTAAATAATAACCACAAATCATACTCATAAAAATAGTTATTATTAACTAACAAAATAAAGTTGTAGCATAACGCAATAAAATAATTTATGTATTGGAGAAATATGTTGGTAATTAATGTGTCGTGAACAAACATGGAAAATAGAAATAGAAATTAAGAAGTCGTCGAAGGGAAGGAAGAAAGAAACAATAAGGAAGACTCATATTTTACCTTGGTGGGTAGCCACCACTACCATAACAATAAGAATGTGAATATATTTCATATTATTTTTTTTATATTTGTAAATATTATATTTCTCTTAAATTTTTAAAAAATATTAAATACTTGATAAATTTATTTTACTTAAATAACTAAAGCTTTTTTTTTTAAATTTGAATAATATAAAATGTAAATAAATCTAAATATATAAATAATTTTAAATAATGTATATTTTTATTTATACATTTGAATATACATATTTAAGAACTAATAATTTTATCTATTATTTTCTTATAAAAAATAAATAAAAGTTATAAAGATATTTTTTAAATTATAATTAAGTTCAAAACTTATACTTAATTTTGTTTACACATCATTACAATGTTTTTAATGATAATTTGAAAAATAAACACATTTAAAATATTTAAATTAAAATTAAAAAGACTAATAAATACATTATAATATTTATAAATTACTAATATTTATTTACGATGTGTAGCCGTCAAATCCAAAGAAAGACAAACATAAATATTATAATATTCACTAATTCTAATATTACAATTAATTAAGTTATTAAGTTTTTTGATATTCCATAGAAAAGATTTGCCTTTTATATTAACCTAAAAATACTTAAAAATTGACTGTCACATTACAAATCCGAATTTATTTAATAAATTTTATTACATTGATATAATATTTATATTTAATTTTTGATTTTCACAAAATATTCCAGCACAAATTCTTTTAATCTCTTTACCAGGTTGAATTATTACTCAAGGTTGACATTTAAATTTGAAAATAATTCGTAAAAGAACAGACAACAACTCAGAAAAACTTTTACCGAAAACAGTTTCGGAAAATATAATAGTATTTTCCACAAAATGTGAACGTGATAAACCCCTACGTAATAAGTTGTAATAACTTTTTTACCTTGTGAAATTTTTGGTCTTATCCTTTCAAAAATTCTGACATAAGTAAAAGGAATCTTAGGCTTCTTTCTCTTTTTTTTTTTTCCTCTGTTTTAAATTTTAAAAATAAAATTTGGCTTAAAGATGGATAGCATAATTAAGTACAATCCAATTTATATAATGAAAAATGATTAGAAGTTTGAAGTTATTTACTTAGAAGAACAATAATCTAAAATTAAAACGAATTCTTATATATATTTAATAATTGGTATGTGAGTTGTTAAAAAATTAAAATTATAAAAGAAAAGAAGAATATTTTATATCATTTAATTAACAGACTCTGTCGTCGATATACAGATGCACAAAACGAATAAACAGAGAGTTGTTAGATATTGTTTTAAAAATGTCTAAAAACAAAAATAATTAAAAACCTGCACCAATTCTCTACTCCAATCAAGCAAATTTCATTTTTCAAATAAAATAAAATTAAAAAAAGAAAAATCAAATCATTCAATTGCAAAGCCATTGAAATATGTCATTCTCATACAATCAACGTCACCAACACACAATATTAAATAATATTACGTTCCTTCCCTTTCTTTCCTGTACCCTTAATTCTATTGCCTCCCAAATATAAATAATTATATAATAATTTTGTTGTAACATAAATATATGTTTATATAAATATTAGTTAAATTCAGTCGGATATTTTATCAGACATTCATATTCCAAAGTAATTAAAGACGCTAACAGTAAATTTATCATCCAAAAAAACCGGGAAAAAAAAAAGGAACCTTCTTGCTTCATAAACTGAGGGCGTAAACCAGAAAAATCGATGGATGAAGCTCCAAGTTCCTGCTTTACTGATCTGGTTCTGTGTTCAAATCCAAAACCCCATTACTTATTTCTGCTTTCTTGACAATTTCTTCTCGTTTCTCTTCTTCTTCCTCGTCTTCATCTTCATTATGATCTTTCTCAACAACCACCGCAGCCGTCGTATCTGACTCCACCGCAGCCCTCCAACCTTCTCCGAAATACTTCACAGCCACCTGCATCCTCCTCAGTATGGCAAAAAACTCCTCCACCTCTTCCTCTGTCGTCATCTCCTGCTCCTCCTTTCGGCTCACCTTCGTGTTCTTCTTCTTCTTCTCTTCATTCTCCTTCTCGTTTCTCTTCCTCTTCTCTGCTTCCATACTTTTTTCTCCCTTGCTTTTTCCACAAACCCAACTCAAAAATTCGTATCTTTAAAACTCTAAATGGAAGATGATGGCATAAAAAAACCCAAAAATAAAAAAGTATTAGTAATCTCTGAATTTCATGTTCATTTTTCTACAAGAGAAATATTCAAGTCATTGCTTAATGGGAATTTCGTTTGTTTATTTAATTTTTTCGAGGGCTTAATTGGAGAATGAAGAAACGCTCTGCGCTTTCTTTGTGCCTAGTGTCTGTATATTTATTGTCATTTTGTTGGTCAGATGCGAGACTTTGATGTCCTATGCGGCGTCGTTTTCAGCCTTTGGATGCTCAGTTACGTTTGACGTCATCTGGTCTGACGTAATCAGCATCCCACAACGATGTATTCTCATCACGCGCGGAGATATCGCACGCTCACGATGTCTTATTATTAGCCGCTTAGATTTGCTTGTGTATCTACGCGCTACCCTGATTGCTGGTGATAGATAAAGTTGAACCTTATGTTCCCTGCTGCGATGATTCCTAGAGCGGACCAAAAGTAGACCCACTAGTGGGTCAACATATTCAATGCAGAAATATCTAATTGATTAGGTGAGACTCAGGTGCACCTGGACATGGTACACCTCAGCATCAACTTACACGTGGAAGATGATTAAAATATGTTGACCTCCGTTTAAAAATTGTAAATAAAAGAGTCAATTAATAAATAATTTGTTTCTTGACTATGCGTTAAGCAATCGGGATCTTTCCTCCTAATAACTCATTTTAATTTTACTTTCGAAGGAATTTTAATTTTATCTGCTAAGAACTTGCCGGTGTGTTTTTAGTTCTTAATTCTTATTTCCCTGTTGAAAGAATTTTAATTTTATCTTTTAAGATCTTGTCGACAGCCTGTCCTCACTAATAATATATAATTAACATTTTTTTTATTTTTTATTCTTTTGAATTCATAATTAATATTTTAAAAATAAATCTTCCCATACTTTTAAACTTTCTTTTTTTTTTTAAAAAAAAAGAAGGAATTAATTAAGTCGACTATTAAACTGTAAAAGAAGTTATTATTTAAATATTACTCACTTTATAAAAGTTAAAACTACGAGTAATGTTATGCTTATCAATTTTCTATTCTAAAAATTTCACAATGATTTGTTATTCACATTTCATTTAAAACGTATGCACAATTTAATATATAAATTTTAATTGACATATAGTAGTAATAAATTTAAATATTAATTAATATATGAATTGTTATAGTAATAATAAATTAGTGTGACGCATTTTAGATGACCATGCACAATTCATTTTCATGATTTATTTTGTAAGACTCATTCATATAATTAATTAGTGTGTTCTCCGGCAGAGTACAAGATTCTGAAATTAGTTGGTGCAATTCCTAAGATTTTTTGACTTAAATTGTTTAGATAAAATAATCTATTTAAAGAATATAAATCAAATTTTGAATTTGTATTCAAATAAAGATAATTAAGATTAAAAGCAATCTAGATTTGATACGGATGTCGACTATGAATAATAACAATAATATTTTAAACATATTTTCAAAAGTATAATAATTAAATTAAAATATGATATAAAAATACTAAAAAATAAAGATTAATTAATCTTGTGGTTAATTTTATATTATAGACTAAAATTGATGCAATTTTCAAGGGGTTGAGTGGGTGGTGGGGGCGCGTGTGTTGAATCAAATCAAAAGGACCAAGATGAGACATGTTATGACCCACCAACCATTTATTGTGGTCTTAAATTTCTAAAGGTTTTGGTCCAATTCTATTATTATTAAAGCTTTGCTTTGACTCACAAATTTTCCTCCACATTTTTGTGTTTCCGTTATATTTTCCTTTCCTTGCAACCCAGTCCAATCCCTTGCAATTTGCATAATGGTATTGGTCATGCTATTCTATTATAGACTTGTGCAGTAATTACCAGCCAACCTACGAGAAAATGACTTATAAATCTCTAAAATTTAATTTTATGTATATTTTTCCGGTTTATGATTGGACGATAGAAACAACCTCCTTTCTAGGGAGTGCGTTCGAGTCTTATTGTAAAGAAAATTTTTCATTTATGGTGTGAGAATTACTCAACTACCATGAAAGATTCATAAATTCTCTAGATATTAAACTTAAATAGGTTGCCCATAATAGACGGAAACATATTTGTAATATAATCTTTTTAAAAAAACCCTAAACAATAAACTACATAACATATATAATGTAAGTAGATACAACACACATTGTATAAAATATTTACCGTGCACTATAAATGTCATATCTAAACTCTTAGTAGATAACTAATATAAATATCAATAAATTGTAAAATTATAATACTAAAGAAAAAGTTATATGTATATATTTTTTTTAATCTAATTATATGTATACTTTAATACTATTAATTTGAAAAATATTCACACATCTATTTTTATCATTTTAATTCGTAGATTTGGATAAAAATAAAAGTAATATAATACATTTAACTTTTAAAATGATTATTCTTAAGGAACACTATAGTAATTATAACAGAAAAATAATCCACCTAAATTAACAAAATTTTACATTCTTTCGCTTTTTATGACTCCATCTTGATTTTAACTCTTCTACTATAATTTCTTACCTTTTTTTTTTTTAACAATATTGCTCACTTACAAGCATAACTCGTTTTTATTTTAGGAACAAATTTAATTGTTATACAGCTAAAATTTCAAATTTTACCTTGAACGTTTTAAATTTTTTGGACAAATTGTCAAATCATAAAATATAAATTTTATTTAAAAATTTTGAAATTGTACTTAAATAATTGTAACATTTTAATAATGTATATTAGTCAATTTCTTTAAGTAACATATCGATTGATAAGATATATCCCAGTTGTTATACGTTTTCTCATTATATTAGTTTGCAATTGGTTGTATCACATCAGTCAATATCTTTGCATAAATTATTGAAGATAAAAGATTAAAAGATTAATATTACTTATAATATAAAACTATCAGAATAGCTCGATTTGATGAATGGTAAGACTTTTATTGACTAAGACAATTAGCTACTATTAGTCACTATTATTTAATTTTCTTTTTTCTAACATATAAAGATATATGAGACGGGGGGTCAGCTACGATACATAATTGTAACATTGTATAATTGTCATTTCTTTTTAGAAGGAATTTTTCAAAACTTTTATTTTGATCCTCAAATTTCTTTGTAAATGAAGGAGTAATCCAATAAAAAAAAGGTAGACTGAATTTAAAATCAACAAAATTGTTCCAAGTTATTTAGTTTTTATTTTTTAAAAATAAATTGGAACATTCATTGAAATCTCTTAGAATTGTATAAAATGTTTCCTTAAACCAAAAAAAAAAAAAAAAAAAACCAATGGAGAATACTTAATATATTTATTTTTAAGTATATATAATAAAGATATTAATGAATAAAAAATCTAGAAAAAAAAACAAATTAAAAATAGGTGGTGTCTAATGCGTTAGAAACACCATTTAAAATATTTTGTAGTCAAGATATCATACTTTGAATTGAGGCAAATTGAAATTCAACTTGTTGGATTATATTTATTTTTATGAAGACATTTACTATACCTACATCTCAATGTGTACTTGGAGAAAACTATTGAGGATATATGTAATAGTTTAAGAAATATTGTGAGGATGGAGTTGTTTAGAATATAAATAAGATTTTACAAAGTCCAAATAACTTTGAACATATCTCTCATGCTTGTAAAATGAATTATGTAGAACTTAAACCGCATTTATTGAATATAGCTAGGAAATGTTGTGCATATTTAAGCACATGTCTTGACTTGTAATATTTTTTATATGATATATATGTGTAAGATTGTGCATGCGTATTGAATGTGTTTGAAAGGTTGTCACCGAAAGTTTCATCAGTTTCGTGCTTTGAAAAGGAATGATGCTGACTAGAATTATGACGATGCATACATAGAGATATAGATATAAACAAAGCAATAAATGTTGTTGGTTGCTGCAAATTAATCAGTACCCAGAAAGCTGTTGGTTTTGCAACTGCATTTATGTTGATTTTTCCTTTTAGCGGTCCATGCATACAATTCCTTGTAGACGTAGGACTCCCCTTTTCCTGGAGGGCTTACATGCACCTGCAGATTGTGTATGTACGTTGCTGGCATGTATTTTGAAGTGCATGCCTCTCTGTGTATTTGAAATTTCTCTCGTATTGGCGATTGAGTTTTGTATTAATAATCTTCACTCAATCCTAATTAATTTCCTGTGTCTTCTGCTCAGATTAATTGCTTGTATCTCTGCAGATAGTTGTTTGCTTCTGTGACTTGAGATTTTTGCTTGGATTGATTTGCCATTTTATTGAATCTGGTTAATTTGTGATATATCATCTTCAATTTCGGATTTCCCATTAGACTGATATTTGAGCAAGGAGTTTGCTTCTATGCTAGCGACGTGAAGCCAAGAGTTCGATCTCTTAATTAATTATAGTTCTCTCATGTTTACAGATCCGTAACAACACTGTATTCTGTCTGTCCAAGGAAGAAGAAATTAAATATGCATGTTAAGATAAAATTAAAGCATGTATAGACCAAGTTAACTGGCAAACACTACTTTTAGTCCGATGAAATAAAATTTTATTTTTTGTTAAATTAAATTATATATTATTAATTTTTTTTTATTAATAATTAAATAATTCAAAATTACTTATATTTATAACAAATATTGCTGCCGTTTGCCCTCTTCACTAATCGCCATCATTGTCACTGTCATCGATCAACACAAGCCAACATCCATTTGGATTACCATGAATTATCAATAAAATTTTTTATTAAATACTCTATTTAATAACACTATTTTATTATTATTTAAATAACTTTTAATTATATATCCGAAATTAAATATATTATATTAAAAATTTTAATTTCAAAATTACGACTAATAATTATTTAAATGAAAATGTGAATGATATTATTATATATAATATTTAATAAAAATTTTAATAATATTTATGATAATTTAAATAATAGTTAATAGTGATGATCAGTGGTGGTTGATCGCAATGGTTAATAGTCGTTGGCAATTAAGTGTACTAGTCAAACACTGAATGGTGGCTCGCGACGGCTATTCAGTAGTTGGCAATTGACAAACATAATTTAATAAGAAAATAATATTAAATTTTATTTAAAGTGCCTAATGCAAGGATGGGTCAAGTTTCTACGTGCTAAATTATATTAAATGTTTTTTTTATTTTTTACAATACAGTGCAACCTTTAAATATTACCAAACATGTGACAAAATATTTTTAATGCGGACTCCCTTTTTTATACATATCACCGAACATGCCCCAAGTGCTTTCCGTTCTACCTTTATCACACGTGCATGTCCCTCAGTGCTTTTCTAGAATAGAATGGTTGTATAGCCCCTCTGTGCCCTAGTACACTATATATCCACTCCATTCCTTCACTTTTTTTTTTTTTTTCTTTGATTAAAATGCCTTGCTTATTCAGCCGAGACTTCTATTGGGCCAGTTGGGCTTTATGCTTTTGGGCTTAGAAAATTTGCTTATAAAAGTAAAAGTTTCTCGTATAGTCCTTTACACTTTAATAAAAGAGTTTTTCAGTAAATATTGGTATTGTGCGATTAATATCTTATTATATTTATATCTTAATTTATTATTTATTTGATATTTTTGTTCTAAACGACTTTAGTCGAGGCCTTACACACATTCCAAAAATTGGTTTAAAAATGATATAACTCACATGTCATATGACCTCTCTGTATTTATTTGTTCTATAAACAAATCCCTGAGGGAAAGAATTGGAACTAATTTGCTTTCATCACAAGTATTTTAATCTAAGGCATATGTATATTATTTGCATTCAGTCCATTACCCTTATTTTGTTAGAACAATTTAATTTAACCTAAACCCTAGCTAATTAGGCCCACTAACAGTCCATTTATAAAGTGTAATGGTTGATAAAAGCATTGTGATAGCATATAAGTAGTCTCTTAAAATAAGAACTTAAAACGTCTAAATTTATCAAAAATTCTCTTTCTATATATAAGAGAGTTGAGAGAAGGGATGATTATATTTTTATATATATATTTATATTTATTTTGAATTATTAAATATGTATACTTTTAACGGTTAAAATTAAATAGATTCATATAATTGATATATAATTAATATATTATAATTAATACACATATTAAATTGAACCTCAACTATTAAAAATATATAAATTTAATAACTTACAAATGAATATAAATATATATATAAAAAAATGAAACTCATTGATTTGTTATATATATATATATATATATATATATTATTTGCTTGTGACAGTGTACTACTTCTTATTTTATACATAAAATTTTGAGTCGTATAAGATAATATACTTGCAATAAAATTCAATGCTCAAGCGGGAGTTTAATTTGACTAAAATGATAGAATTCAAATTAAATTCAATGGTGAATTATTGAGAGAATAATTTTAATTAATTATTATTAGTTAAAAATGATTAATCAGTCTATCCAAAAACCATATAATCAAGCTTAAGAAAGTCGATCACTATTTTAATCAAACATATATTATACGTAAGTTTATCTTTAGATGCAATTAAAATACTTTACGATTAACGTTTCATTATGGTCGAAATCATGCATACATACATATATAAAACTAAAATTAAAAATTATCCTTACAATCAGTTAAACAATGACAAATATTAAGAAATGAAAATGTGAGATGTAGAATCAATTGAGTTCAAGCATGATTATTGGTATAAAGTTTTATCGAAATATTGACTTTTTATACTATTAATATTTTAAATTATAATAATATTAATATTCTTATAGGGGAACGAGATAACGTACCATATTCAAAGCCTTTCAATGGTTATTCTCCTAATTCATTAGTGTAATTTAAATTTATTATAAGGGCATATGATATATACAAAGAAAAATATAATGAAGATTAAGAAAGTCAATTATTATTTCAATTCAATTAAATTACAAGACAACGTTGGATTACAGTGGAAATCATGCCTATACAAAAAAATAATAAAACCATTTATGTCTGGTTTAGTGATTAAAATTTAAACAGCATGATCGGGGCTGTTAATTATGATTATGATTATTATTATTTGATTTCCAGAATAATATACGAACCCCAGTTTGTGAAATAGGTTGTTTATTAACAAAATTGTATTTTATCTTTAATAATAATAATAATGTAAAGGAGAAAATAGTTTAATAATTTGTGAAAATAACATATTTTTACAATTTTAAATAAAACATTTGTCTCTCATTTTCACTCCCTCTCTTTTTTTTTTTCTTCTTTAATTTTCTAGCATATCGATTACATCCTAATCTATTTCATAATAAAATGAACAAATAAAATAATAATATTTTTATTTTATATTTGTAAAGAAACTATTTTAAAGTATTTTTATTTAATTATACTGATGGTTATAGCAAAATATAGATATTTGTATTTATAAACATTTATGACTTAGAAAAAAAAAAGCGATTATTTAAAGTTTATCCATATTGAAATTAAAATTACAATTTAAACTCATGTTCTTAATTATCACCGGCTCAACCAAACATCAAAGTAGTAAATATATTAATTTAACTAATTATTTTTAATAAATTTTCATATTATTTTAATTGTTTTTAAAATTAATTCATATAATATTATTTAAAAACTAAAATCTTAAAAATCTTAAAAGATATTTGAACATTAATTTATAATTATATTATAATATTTATTTTATTTGTAATATTTTATTTTTTATTATAAATTCAACATGGTGTTATTATAACTATATTTATTAATATTTTTGTCATCATTCATATTATATATAAAAAAATTTTTTTCTATATTTTAATTTTTATTAATTTATTATTTATGATTTGTTTTATATTTCATACATATTGTTTATATTGTCATTTTTATTAAATGAGAAATAACTATTGATGTAATTATACTTATATTTTTTTTTATTTTATAATAAAAAATAACTAACAAACTAAAACAAAAAAAAAATCATAATAATGAGTCTAAGCGTCTAAGTAACTGAATTTTTCTTCAGTCATTATCGGATAAATTTAGTTTGTAATATGTTAGTTAATCATTTAGTAAAATATAAATAATTTTATGGTTAAAGTTATGGTTTATTATTATTTGGAGATGTTTTGTGAATATTTTTACTATTTTTAGTATATTTCTATTTTCTTAAAAATTTTAAATTAAGATAGTAAATTATAAAATATGTTGATACTTTGATATTAAAGTTTTAAGCATAAATTAAGATGACGGGAGATTGTTTTTTTTTTCTTTTTAAATGATGAAAATAATTTTCACCCAACAAGTTTTAAAATAAAACAAATATTGCTTCAATTTTATGAAACTTGTAAATATCGCATTAATTAGGACTAACGACACAAAGGAATCTATTAAGAAATCCGTTAACTTTAACCGAAAAATTTTATTTTCCCCCTAACGTTCAACAGCAAACTTTATGAAAAAATTATCCTTAAATAATTAATTACATGTTAACAAAAATTATCCTTACAATTAAATTTTTTTTTATATTATTATTTAATTTTTTTTCTATTTCTCTTTCTCTTTCATTCCCTTCATTTTTTGTCCTTAACTTTATTTTTTTATTACAAAAAAAGACAAAAAAAATCAATTTTTTTTAATTTGTCGTACGTTTCAAAGAAGTTTGGTACTTTCAACTTGATTCAAATATTAAAAATGATGAAAAATTATCTGATTAAATTGGAACCTCCAACAAAATCATAATTTTGTTCTTAATTTTTAAATAAGGTGATTATTTTTTTTTGATAAACACACGCCTCCAAATCCTATTTAAATGTGATATCAAAATCCCAACTAACACGTCACCCCAACAGGGGTGCTTACGTCAATAACTTTTCTACCCAAAATACCCTCCAAAAATAGTAAAATCACACTAGATTTTTACCAATTGGAGATTTGGAGTTTGGCTTGGAGTAGTCGTAGTTTGCCGCATGCGGGTTTAAAGAGTGTTTCTTGAAACTACCACTTAAACTCTCTCCTTCTGCTTCCCAAAAACAAGTATAAAGATTGCTTCTGACTCTCAGATTCTCGAGAAAGATCAACGATATTTTGGGCAACAGCGATTTCTTTCTCAGTAAGAACACTTATTTCCCATATTGAATATTGATTTGTTAGTGTGTTATTTAGTTCATTTGACTGTGTGAATATTTTGATTTGGGAAACAAATCTTGTTTAATCCCGAAGCTTGTGGGGTTATTGATACGCATGGTAAATTATTTTGGAAAGTTTGTTCTAATTTTGGTGTTTTAATTTGGTGATTATTTGTTTCAGTTGCTTTCCGTTTGGTGGTCAGGAAAGTTTTTTCCGAGAAATCAGAGTAAAGGATTTATGTCGTCTGGTGTTAGGTTTGATCTGTCAATTACTGGGGCTTTAAACAAGCTCTGGTGCTTTGATCTCTGTTTGTTGATCAGTCTGTACTGCTGGTTCACCTTTTGTATGCAATTTTGGTCTCTGCGACAGAGCAAGAAACAGAGGATCTTCACTTTTTCTATGCAATCGAGGTCAAAAAGGTATGTAGCTTTTGCTTTTCTGATTTATCTATTTGTTAGATTCAGATTATTATGTGTTAGTTTCATGATTCATGTGATGGGTTTTAAGTTACATGATTCATGAGATGGGTTTTTGATGGGTTTTAGGTTTATGATTCATGAGATGGGTTTTAGTATTTTAATCCTGTTCTGTTCTGTTTTTTTGTTTTTAATTCTGTGGTGCAGGGCCTCTTCTTGGTTAGATTGCTTTGAGGATTATTTAAGAAAGCATTGTTTCTTTTTTATTATGGGGTTGAAGGGTTTTGGGGTTTTGAATTTTTCTTGACACTCAAGTTTGTCAATTAAAGATTTTGTATTTTTTTGCTCTTGTAATTTTCTTTTTTGGGTGGGGATTCAAGGGTTTTGTTTTCCTTTCTACAAATATTTGTAGAGTACAGATGCCAGGCCTTCGTAGGCAAATTTTGAGTGAAGATATATATTATAGCAAAGAGAAGAACAGAAAAAAGGCAAAAAGAGAAGAAAATCTATCATCAATGAGAAAGATTCGCATCATGTGCCGTGATCCAGAGGCAACAGATTCTTCAAGTGAAGATGATGAATGTAACAATAGCAAGAGAAATCAATTTCGGGGTGCCAAGCGTTTTGTTGTCGAGATTTCACTTCCAGTTCCACTTCCTGGTTTTCCATCTGAAACATGTGGAGACAATGCTTCGAATCACAATGATAGTCAAAGCAAAAGCTATGTTGATAATAAGTTTGATGAGAGTAAGCAAACTCAAAGATCATCGACAATGTACAAAGGTGTTAGACGAAGGCCATGGGGAAAGTATTCAGCAGAGATTAGAGATCCATTTCGAAGGGTTCGAATATGGCTTGGTACTTTTAATACAGCCGAGGAGGCTGCTTCTGCTTATCGTAAAAAGAAGCTAGAGTTTGAGAGCATGCTTGGACCACAGAAGGATAAGAATTTGTCGATTGCATCAACTTTTATGCCTGAAGAGGCTACTGAGTTGTTCTCTCCTCCATCCCCATCATCTGTGCTCGATGTGACTGCCTCAACTCAACTTGGTAATGAGCTTGGGAATCCAATCAAAGAAGAAACGGGCGACGATGACAAGTTTCTGAAAGAATGCTATGTCGGTAACTTTGCAGAAGAATGCAGTGGGAAGAAGATAGGAAAAGAAGCCAATGCAGAGGAAATTCGAAAACTTTGCGATGTAGAACAACAATATGAAGAAGAAGAATCTATTGCATATTTGCTGGAAATGCCACACTTATCACCATCAACTACAAAAGAACTGGGTTTAGTTGATCATTTTATGCAACAGCGGACTGATTATGAGCAGATTTATGATGATTATAGTTACAATTATTGGGAAGATCCTTCTGATTATGAATTAGAAAATGACCAGATGTCTGAGTTTTCCAATTTTCAGCCTACTCTGGAGGATTTTGCTTGGGCTGATGGAACTCTAAACTTGACATGCTCATAAGTTTTGCAGTTGAAAGTCATTCAGTGTACATGTTTCAATAAAATTCGAGAACATGCTGAATGCTCAAGAGTTCTAGAGATTTTGTTCCTCCAAGACTTTTTCATCTCCTGTGTAAGTTAATAATTATATTACATACACATACACAAACACAAACTCTGTTGGTTCTACCTATTCTAATATTCACAAGTAAAAACATGTCATTAACTGTCGACGGAAAATATTGCAAGAAAAAATTAAAATATTGCGAGGATGAAACGGGTAAATTGTGGCTGGGAAATGATTCGACAAAAACATGATTGATAATGCGGCAGCGGAAAAAGCAATCCTTCACTTGTTGTGCAAGTAATGAATGGGGGGTGGACTTTGGACTATGGATGCGGTCGTTAAACGTGCTTTTCATATGTAATAAAATAAGAAAATAAATAAAAAGCCGCATTTTTCTAGATATGGGATATTTGAACAAAGCACTTTTGAGATATGCAAGATATCATAGTGGAGAATTAGCAAGTGAAAATGAAACATTTTTATGATTTTTTTAAGTTCCGAAACTCTTCCAGGTGGAAAGGAAGACAAAACCTAATACCATATTCCAGCTCCCCTGTCAAATCATGGGCCCTGGAAAACTCTCCTCTTTAGGCTGGGAACAGAAATATTAATTTCATAAAACTAAAAGACGGTAGAAAAGTGTAGAAGGGATCATCTTTGTTTAGCTTTAAAGTTTAGGAAATTGTCAAGTCTCCATCTTTTGGCTAAATATAGATCGTTTTTTACTTCAAACACAGAATCATTTTCTCTTTTATGATGTAGGTTCTGGCTTTTCTATAAAGTCTATTAAAGCGGTATATGATAAGAATGGTTCGATCCCTGCTTGTATCAAAATTAGAAAAAAGTTGAATTTACATTTATGTAGTGGTATTTAAGAAAAGATAGAAGAATCCCTTATTAATTCCTCCATTAGCTCTAATTCCATCTAAAAAGACCAAGTCAGAGGACAAAAGATCTATAATTCATTCCAATCTCTTTGTCCTCAAGGCACTGTCATTTTATTTTACCTTTTCTTTTCTAGAACAAAGGCAAATTGAATTTCTAGGTCTTTTCTTCTACTTTTCTCAAATCAAATGACATGATCTTTCTAAAAAAAGACTTTTAATTGCCCCTACTAAAGTTGATTGGTACTAGAAAAATGGAAATCATTTGACCAAATGCCCTATTAGTTAATGGAGTTAGGTGCAAGACCATCACCAGCCCACATAAATAACTGAGGATTTTCAACAACTCTGCCTGCAAAGTAATGACCGACACATAAGACAGGATCAAAGCATCGCCAGAATTCATGCTGAAACAATTCATGAAGAGGTCAAAAAGTCAAGGGATTCAAGCACTGTTTATCTATGAATTTCGAAATGGGATTCAAGTATATACAAAAATTCAACACAGAAATATCTCAAACTTGGATAACATTTGGAAGTGCATGCAAAATAGAAATAACATGCTCCATAACTTCAGCATTCTTGCATAATCTAATATTGTCAAATTATCAAACTTTATGTGATGTTATTGAGGAATGAAGCATCAATAGCTTCTTGCTTGTTACCACTACTTGTAGAACATTTTACATTGGATGTTTCGTGTTGCTTCTCAAAACATGTAGATATTTCCACACCACATTCAAAATTCCCTAGTAAACCTCAGAGCTGCATAACTTAAACAAATTCCATAAGATTACCTAATTAATATTACCGTTATGGCATGCCAAAGCAGTTGTTCCCCTGTGAAGTTGTAACTCTTTAAGCAGAATTTGGCTTCGTAGAGTATATAATTGCTGGTAAAGTATTCAACAGTGACCTGCAATCAGGTCCTATCACCATTGTTCACAAAGGCCAGTTCACATACAAGGGCAAGATGGTCGCTGCCCCATCTCTGCAAAGTGATACAAAAATTTGATAAAGCTACAAGAATTGAACAATCAGACCATTTATGTCCGTATGCATGAATAGATGTAGAAAAATGAAAATAAGGTCTTTCAGTTAAAGATATGGTGTGCAAGAAAATAATTGGATTCATGTGTAACCACGATTAATTTTAGTCAAAATTTTCAAGACCAACTCTCTCTGCGATCTTGGGATTGGAACCCGAGTTTACCCGACCGTTTATCATGCAATTGATGATATCATATATCTGAATAGATGGCCAACATATATATATATATATATGCGTGTATGTATGTTCTAGCACTCCACCAAATACTATTTCAGTATAGCACAATATAAATTGTACATACACTGAATTTATTTTTGTAGATTTTTATCTTTGGAAATATCAAATAAAAGTAAACCAGGCTCCCTCCTTTATCCTGGACAGGATTGGAATATCAGACATGTTATAAATGTCAAGAGGTTTTACCAACTGAATGAACTAAAATTGACAATTTAGATTTACCGGCAATAAATAAAAGGGTTTGAAATAAAACTAAGCTTAAATTCTTCCTCGACTTAAGAACCAGCGTGAGCCAACTGATCTCAGTCAAAGTTTTCAAAACTTAAGTTGCTTGCAGAACTTCCCCAACCCAACCCAGCCTGAGTTGCATGCTCAATCTAAATACCTCACTGGAGGAGGAATCCACATCACACAACTTTCATGCAACTTGAATGTCTTGTCTCCTCATTAAAACAAGTGAAGACAAGTGCCTCAGCAGGTAACATGCACAAAAATCAGAGTTAAATCTACTAAACATTATAATCTGTTCTTATTTGAAATCTCAGAAAAATCATGACAGCGAAGTTGGGAAATATGGCATTACTATTTAAAATTGAAATTTGCAAACATGAAAAATTACCTTGGAAGGAAGTCCTCCACTTCTTCTCAAACTGTCAGTGGGTAAGGTTTCAAGAACTCTCACAGGAAGGAGTTCCTCTGTATGCCTATGACAATCACAGTAATCGTTAAAAATTTTCAGGTGGAAAAAATAATTTTTATTTTAATCAAAGAATGTAACTGAACTACCAAATGTAATCAACTGTTCCCATAAACTTGCTGTGATACGATGTCGCCAAGGGTTCTCCATCATTGTCTCTGGTTCTATGGCTACCCTGAAGGATAAGGTTACAGTGATTCAAATATAACAAGTTGATGAAATCTTTGTATAGGAAAAAAAAAAAAAAATATTGGCAGGTTTCTGCAGTCAACAGTCAACCCTGCATACAGGTGCATATTGACCATAAATATTTTCCTAAATAGAGATTTCAACATTGATATTTCTCGTCTATACCAGATCATGTGAAGAAAATTTTTTTGCATTAAAACTAGTTGATTGCAGAACCCTAAACAAGCTAAATCATTAAAAACAGGAAAGCACAAGATTATTTCTGATAAACATCTCACAGGGATCCCAAAATATGCACTGTGAAGCTTTAGTTGGTGCTGGAGTTGGGTGACTTCCTCACTGCCAGTTGCAAGCCTTAATTCTTCGTCACTCCATCTGTATAACAATGGTCTTGAGATGGACCTCCAACCACTGTATCCAACATAAATCAATAAGTTAAAAGGCTACACCACTGTAGAGTAGTTATTTCAGGGTGCACACACAGACACATGGAAAAAAAAAAACACATGAAAATGTACTTTTTCAAAGAGGGAAAGAAAAAGTTAACACACACCGCATCGCACCCTCCCCATGCATACAAATTAAACAGGATCCCTAGATCAAACCAACTAGACAACCCCCTTAAACCAAATCATCCAATTGTTGTTTCATTAAAAAATTTTAAACCATATCATATCAAGACCAGAGAACTTTCTGAGATTACTGAAAACTACCTAGTTGCATTCGCACGCTGAAAATTGAAGGCTCTGCACTTTGAAATTAATTCCAGCTGCCCAGATATATATCTGCGATCATGTTGTTGGACATCCAACTGCAGGAAATTGCAAATACATAAACATAAAAAAATTAAAAATAAAAAACCGCCCAAACAATAATACAACTAAGAGGTGCCATGGAAGTTACTGGACTATCTATTGGTTTGAAATTGCACCAGAATTGAATCTCACCTCAGAGGAAGCCAGAAACTGGTAAAGTGCACTCTGAAGATGAGATGGAAATAGAACTGATGTCACAAAGTGATGGTAAACTTTAAAAGCATACAGGTATATACAACTGTTCCTCAATGATTTCAAAGATCTCACCCGTGGACTGCTGTTCAAGTCACCAGCAAGTAGAACAGGAATGCCACCCCATACTTGTGAAAGCTGGTAAGCCTTCTCCAGAAACAATCGAATCTAAACATTGTACATGATGTCAAAAACAGTTGAATAACATAAAAACACAGAATTTACACAGATTTTGATTTCCTCTCCCCTGGAGACGAGAATTGGCAACACAACTCTTGGTTTTAAAATTAATGCAACCCTTTATCCCCAAAATGAAAATAAAAAAAATAAATAAACAAGGAACACAAAAGACAAGCAAATAGAGGACAGTTAAAGTTTTTTCCTTTTCATGTTCCACATAAGACACAACGGAACAAAATTTTTCGAAACAGTAAAATGCTTTACAGAGATATTTATTGCTTTGAGGTATTTGGCTGTAACACTGATAACCTATCAGTTGGACAAAGGTCAAATATTCAATTGAATTCTATTATATATATTCTTTACAAGAAACTATGAATAATTCTGTTAAAATCTAAAGGGAAAGTCGACTATAAATTCTATTAAATATTTATAAGGTGCAGACATCTGTACTTTGTTAGCAAGTCAGTGTTGAAGCACTAAAGGCCGGTTTTAATCTTTTCGCAGCAGTACCCTCGTTTACTTCGGCTTTAATAATAACTAAACGTGCTTCGTTGAAACCGAGATTGTGAATACTGTTTTCTGCCGCAGAATAAACCAATTTAACTGTCATCTGGGATCCCCGGGGAAGAGGATGAAGTTGGCCCTTGCAAACAGCTTGATGCAGTATGCCATGTACAAGTCCACCTATGGATGTCCCTTTATATATATATATATATATATATATATATCTTCACCAACACATATTATGTTATTTCTCCAAAAACCAGAAAAAGAAAGTGAATAATAAGAACCCTGACAATTGTGGAGAGAGAGGATGGAATCAGGGAGGTCTTCTAATAATTGAATTGTTGGTAGGATCATAACCAGATAAAAATTGCATGAAGGGAGGTCATTAATTTAAGATGGCTAACTGATACGCAGAGACTATTTTGCTGCTAGGCAGGAAACAGTTTAGGCAAGAATGAAAGAAAAAAATATGTTATTTTCCGTCCCTCATACTCTCTCTGCAAAATGAATTACATAACAGCTTTTTCATTGTACTTCACAATAGAAAATACCGTTTACATAATTTGATTCCTGAGTCCCATTTCAGATCAAATTAATGGAGCACTTGAGAATCCAAACATGTTTTTCCATTCCTGAGCCATATTAATTGTGTGGTATTACAAAAGAGACTAGCATCATGCTTCAAGAACTTCAATTCTTGAAAAAGATAAGTCTAGCAAGTACCTGTCCTAGCTTGATGTCCCCGCGGTTTTGGTTGAAAAGCACGTGTATATTTCCTACCACCAAGCTTTGATTTTGAGAGCATGTTGTCCTATATGCATGCATGTATCAGTAATTGAATTAATGATGTAGTAACAAGAAGTCCTAGAACCAGAAGTACAGAACAATCATGAGGCAAAGTACGTTGATGCTATTCTAAGATCATGCAACCATAACCCATTCCATGTCAAAAGTAAGCACGTCAATGAAGATCAATGTAGAAAGCAGAGTCTGGCATGCTTGAAGATAGAGGAGCAAATGAAGCATGCAATCTCCCATAAAAAGTACAACTGAATGTTATTAGTAAAATTACTATAATACATTGACAAAGTTAATAATAGATTGCTCATTATACTTTGACCACCATGTTACACTTTGGAAGCACTGTTCATAGTCTGGCACTTACAAATGTTTCTTAAGTAAATTTACAGAAGTCTATGTTATGCAATTATGCTCTATATTATGAAAAAAAAAAGGTCAAAAGAAAAAAAGGCAAAGAAATATAAATTCTCCCCACATGAATTGTTGTCAGAATCCTTTTCGGCAGCATTAGTTGATGCCTCACGAACAGATGTGTAATTCATAAAAGATTCCACACTTTTGAATGTGAACTGCTAGTTTTGGGAGGCCCACACATGTATATATGAAACATATGATGGTGTAAGAATGAAGATAACAATGAACTAATTAAGAAGCTGATACTGTGTCAATTTAGTATCTAAACAATGAGGAGACATACATACACATAACTTCAATAATTTTACCATCACCAAGCATGTATTCTACCAATAACTAACAGAACATATTTACGCTTACATTGCTGTTTGCTCTTCAGACTCTGGTAAATTTTGGTTCATCTGAATGATTAAAAAGAAAAAAAGATAATAAATATAGAAAACTTATTACAGCATAACCACTGCAGTCAACTTCCAGAACTGAGGAGATAACTGGAAACACCCTCAAGCACTGACACCTCATACAACTTGAAAAAAATTGCACTTAGAAATATAAAGATCAAGAAAACTATACTTGACCCTAGAGTACATTGTCTTAATTAAATTTTTCTAGGATTAAAAACCCTGGAGAGAAGCTCAAAGGGAAATTACAAATAAATATATCCATGTAACAACATATTAAACTGTATGTACCTTTAAAACACAAAATTGAGCGACATTGTGACGGAGGCCAAAATTCTGGAATTCTATATTTTCTTGATGCAAAAGGGTCAATCTGTATTCAGAATACAACATGCTAAAACTTTGATATTTCGAAACAAGACAAGTAGAAAAATAAAAATATAAAGATCCATAGACAACATACTAGTAACCAATAAAAACAATTTCTGAAACAGTATGGGACCAATGTCATACCACCAAAAAATGAAACTAAAAAAAAAAAAAAAAGAAAGAGAGAAGAGAATATCCAAATTCCTAATTTGATTAAAATTTGCAACTTCGAAGGGGCTGACATCCTCACAGTTTTTCTCTCCAGAATATAGCACATCCATCATATGCTTCACCTGTGCGAGCCTGCAGGAAATCCAAAACATAGTTCGGATTAATTGATTTTCAATTAATACATTGTTGGTCTACAAGTTGTACAAGCATGATATTTTAATATACCTTGTAAACACCTCTGAAGCCATCCATTTGTAGAAGATCATCCAAATCATCAAAATGGTCAACCTCCTGCAGCCACAACATTGATTATTAAGGTCATTAAGAGTTCAAATTTAACATTTGCAACATCTGTCTCAACCTCAATGAAACACAGATTCCTTAGTGAAAATAATGTTTCGATCTATACTGAAAATGCAACAAAGTCACTCCCAGGAGTGCGAGTGAGCAACTAAGTTTATCAATCAACTAATTAATTGTTTATATATAGGAGATAATTTGCATCCTACTTGACTTTGATTTGCTTTTATATTTGAACAGTTGCCTTCTATTTTGAATCTTCAATTTTATATCTTGATTATTCATCGGTATGCAGCCGGCATTCATCATGTGAAACGATGAATGATGGTAAACTAACTAAATTTGTTGCCTTTGTTAATGACTTAATGACAGTCCATGATAAAGATTCATAGAATAAGTCCCCAAATCTTCTACACTAAATTCCTGAATAGTTAAAAGAAGTGTAACATTTTTATTCAGTGTGTAGAAGCAATAATTAAGAATAACCAAGAATAATTACAGCTGCACTTGGCAGAGTGGAAATAAGCCATAGCAGCGGAAAAACATGGAATCAGGGGTTGTGTTCTTCAGAAAAGTTATGCATTTGCATCCAATTCCACGAAACTACAATTCAAAATTTTCAAGTTTATGCTAGAGAACACAATGCAAGTTATGCAACTACTTTCAAACAAGATCTGTATCTGTAACAGTGAAGTCAAAGACTTCACCTTTACCTTCACCTCCACATACAGGAAATTCCCCTTCAAAACTACACCGCCCTTTTCTTTTCTTGTCCTTCTACAGAACTCCGTAACCTATCACACCATATTAACATTAGCGAAAGATTTAAACTTGCCTGAAAACACAGAATGCTTGCATTGTAACTATTTATCTCCTCACATATCAGCTTTTTCCGCCTTTCCCACTTCAAGAATTCCGGTGGCACTTTTTCATACAAGTCTGGATGCTTTAATGCATTTTTAGCACCAAGTATATTATACGAAACAACCACAAATTTATCTGCAAAAAGAAATTTTTTTTTTTTTAAATCTGTAAAAGCTAATTCGACATATATGATAATAGTAAATGTTTCTTTTTTTTCTGTATATATAAATGAGTTAAAATTTATACCTTTAAAGCTAGAAAAATCGCGGGAAGAGGAGGTCCACTGGCGATCACCATCTGTAACACTCTTATTCTTTCTCTTCCGCCATTTACTTCGATTTCTGGAAGAATGAAGAGGTTCGAACCGATTAGAAATGGCGAAGTTTCTACTCGGGCCGGGTTTCCAGGTTAGGGTTTCGGTTTCTGTGACCGTTACTCTCTGCCTCTTTGTCTGATTGTTATTTCCATCGAATTGTTCAAATTTCAGACTCTGTTTCCGCTTGGTGGCGCGTAAGTGCTTCGACGGCGGCGCTTGGCGGTTTTTCGGACTCATGTCCCCAGGTAATTTTCGAAAAGCAGTGGCGCGTCTGTAGTTTATACTTACCACTTCATATGCTCTGTTTGCTCCCAGCCCTTTGGAGTTGGACTGCATTTCTTTTTTTTTTCAAAGTAGCTTTGAATTATTAAATATTTTATAGTTGCTCATTTAAAAGAAAAATGAAAAATTTTTAACAGTAATCTATATTAGTAACTAATATTGGTTTTCAATTTTCTTAAATAATTATCATATAATATGTATTACAAAAATATCAATTGCTCCAAAATACTCTCATAAAAATTTTTTAAAAAATGACTGTGAAACACATTTATGTAGGAATATTTCAGTTAAAAAAATTTTAAATAATTATTTTTAAAAGATATTTTAAATATTAATTATTATCAAAAATTTTCTTTAAGTATTGGTCATTTTTATTAAATTTTAAAAAAATTAAAGGGGAATTGCATTAATGTAGAATAATGATTGATATCAATAATATTCATAGATATCAACATAAATCGGAGATTATTTAAGTTTATATGTAAAGAAATTTTGTACCCCATCTATTACAATTTATAGTTTAAACACATATTAAATAAACCTAAGTATTTATTTTAAATGATAGGCTATCATCATCATCATCATCATCATCTTTTCTTTAGAGTGAAAATTGAATGGATTCAATAATATAAGCAAGTCGAAAATAAAAATTTGTGCAAATTCTTAGAGAGAAAGAACTAGTTCCTGTGTTAAATTCAAGAGAGAAACTGTGAGTGTACAAGAGTAATGTTACTCATTTTGAAGCTTATTAAAATTTTTTGAGTATTTCTCTCATGCCTGCTTCAATCTCAACCTTCTATAGAAACAATATTATTCATTGCAAGTATTTAATTTTACAATTTTCTTTTATTTTAGATTCCCTTTTCATTTTTATTTTTTTTACGTTGAATATTAAATAATCCATTTTCTCATTCACCAACCTGACGTGAAACAATTCTGCAGCCACTAATTGCAGACTGAGACTGGTTGGTCTTAGCCTCATTTCAAGAGTTAGATGGGCACCAACACCATACCATCTAACCCTCCTTTCAAACTCTCCAACCCTATATATCCAAAAACCATCCATTTTTCCCTCTTAAAATTTCTTTCCAAAATCTTACAGGTAAAATGAGAGATCAAGTGCAACTTCTTCTGCTTCTCTTCATTTTCGCTTCTAAGACGCACTCAAAATCCGTAATTGAGCCATGCAACACCTCAGATTCTTGCACTTCTCTTCTCTCTTATCTCCTCTCTCACGACTCCAAGCTTTCAGAAATATCCTATCGTTTCCGAGTAAGCATCTCCGACATTTTATCAGCCAATTCCATCACCCCAATAACACCATCCCTCAGTAACCAAATCCTTCATGCCAAATCCCTCGTCAAAGTTCCCATTTCATGCCCCTGCGTGAACGGCATCAGACGGTCCATGTCGACCACTTACACCGTCCGTCCTGCCGACACCGTTGATTCTATATCAGACGGATTCGGTGGGCTTGTTAGCGGTGATCAGATTAAGAGTACTGACAATATCAGTGCCAAAAACCCGTTAACTAGCGGGCAGAACCTGGTGATTCCGCTGCCATGCACATGCTTTAACAACACTAACAATGGTGTTACGACGGTGTATATGTCGTACGTGCTGCAAAGGGGGGAGAGTTTGGGCAGTGTGGCGGCGGAATTTGAGACGACCGTCGCGGAACTGGAAGCAGTTAACGGGCTTGCCCAACCGGTAGCTGATCCTGGAGACATTCTCGCGGTTCCAATTCCAGGTTAGTGCAGCTAATTAAACTTGCGTAACTTCTTAAAACACGTAAAGTCCAGAGTATTAAGATTAGTATGGAATGGTATCATTTGCTTATGCATATTGAGATTTCTAATGTTTTAATTACTTAATAAATTAGTAAATTTTGTGTTAACATAGGAAATGACAATTAATGTAGCCAAAGTACAGGAGTTTGAGGAATATATGGGATGTCAGTCAGTCTTCAGTTTCTTGTGACTCTTGTGTTCTACACATAGATTCAAAGAGCAGTTGGCTCAGATGTGTCTTTTTATACCAAAAAAAAGGCAGAGAGATTGTTCCTGCTGCAAATCTTGCAGACTCTGTTCAAGGTGTTGACCCTACAAAGACTGTTACATGTACTCTCGATTTATAGCCAACATGTGATGCAAACAAACAAACAAACAAACAAACAAACAAACAAAAACAAAATATATACTTTTCGATTTGCTTCTTCTCATGTCTATTCTATTTTTAATTTAATGGTCCATATATAATTTCCTTTAACATTATATATATATATGTTCGGTTGTTACTAACAAATGTTGATGCCGATAGGGCTTCATACCCTGTATTCAATTTCACTCCTACTCTTTTTGGGTCCTCGAGTTTTCATATTTCACAAACAAAGACAAATAGTTTTAATTATCTATAACAAATAGGTCCCCATTTTCAATTAAAATGATCAAAATACCTCTAACTGTTAAGTCACATAATTGACATATTACAAGCTTGTATAGACAAATAATATTTGCAGCATGTTCATCGGCAAATCTAAACTGGTACAACGAGAGACTTATAGTTCCCAATGGTTCATACGCTCTTACTGCAAGCAACTGCATCAAATGCATTTGTAGACCAAATGATCTCCAGTAAGTCATTGCAATATTTTCCATTTAATTTCTTCTTGCATTTAACTCATATATATTATGGTTTGATTTATTTCATGATTATATATATGAATATATAAAGTTTGCGATGTGCTATTTCGGGTATTGGGGTGTCCTGCTCTCAGTTACAGTGGAAAGGATCTGATCTCTTCATTGGAAGTTCATATGTGAAGCAATCTGCAACTGGTTGCAATATCACAGCTTGTGTTTATCGTGGCCATAATGGTGGCAAAATTTTCAGAAGGTAAAGACATTAATAAATTAATATTTCAATTTATTAATAATTTTACATATTCCCAAAATTAGAGTAGTTCAAATATTATAAAAGAATGATTTGTTCATTTGAATACTTAATTTGTTATTTTCCTTCTCGCAGTTTATTAAATTCTTCAGTTGTACCTTGCCCTGGTAAGAATAGCTTGCATTATATAGTTGCCAAGTTCTTTTGCAGTCTGTGACTGTAAATAATAATAATTTCTTCCCAAATATTAATGCAGGTAACAGAAGTAATTATAATTATGGAGTATCACCATGTGCTTCACCATCATATAATCGGACAGTCCCATTTATAACATTACCTCGATCTTCATCTTCTAATCCAACCAATCCCAGAAACAAACAAAATTCCAATATTTCTAGCTGTCCAAGATTTCAGAGTAAATCTCTATCTTTCTTCATATTCTCTTTGGAACTTGTATTTTATATAATTTCGTCATTTTAATTTGTTAGTAAACATTAATAATTAAATAAAGTTGAACAATTACCAAATAATTCATCTACACTTTCGAAATCAAGTACAAACATTACAGTTGTTCAATTAAAAACATATTAAATTCACCAAACCAATTTTAAGGGGGAAAAAAATCAGAAGGAATAAGCAAAAAATCTGCCAGCAGTGAGGGCCTTTTCTGATAATTGATCATTCTCAATCAATTTATCATCATCGATTAATCTGCCAGGTTGGTGTTGAGCCTCTCATAGAGTAGATTTTATATAGCGGATGATGAGATGATGGCACCAATTCAAGCAACTGAAGTGACGAGTGTGTCACTCAAAACGCAACAGGTGTTAGAAAATAAGATAGACGTTATCGTTTTTCCATCAATTTCTGAGTTAGATTTTATACCATCACCATTAATTTTGATAAGACATTTGTAATAAGATTCTTCATTTTTTGTTGACATATAAAACTTGTCTTCATATTTATGTTCATTTCTTCAAACATATACTTCAACTGATACATTGCAATAATCTTATACCTCAAACACTGTCGACTAACACGTGGAATTCAATTAAAAGGCTTAATTTAATTGAAGATTAGACATTGTTGATATAAAAAACTTTCGGAATTTATTATTCAACAACGACCCGGGATCCTCTAAGACTGCATATAGCCTGCAAAAGGAAACAAACTGGAAGCTTGTTTCCAGCAAAAATTCTCTAATACCTAAATTAGAGAAAGTTTTTAAAAGGTACTTGTAAGACAGTAATTTAACAGAGTATTAGTAAGTATCAAAGTACTCAAATCTGTCTACTTTATGCTTCACCTTTTTATAGTTAACAATCTTAAACATAATGCAAATTCTACGATTTAGGATGATAGGTAGTTATCCAGGTGATTTTTCAGATAACCACTTATCTGTTAGTTGTTATTTCTGTGATAACCTGACCTGACCCCATGGTATAGGGTCGAGTGGACTTAGTCATTTGGTATCCATACCATCTATACTTCAGGAATTGATATCATTGACCTTGAGGTAAATTGGACTGACCCACAACAGACATTACCCCATACGATGTGTTATATAATGCTATTGTATATTTCGTTTAAGATTAAATTTAATTGTCAAAATTCTCTTCTTTTAGTCCATTTACCAATGACCAATATTGTACCTCTTCATATATAGATGAAGCCAACTCCTCATCATTGAAGTATATATAGCAACTCTTATACACCATGCATCAATAACGACAATCTAATAGAATCCCATTACGCATAAATTTATTTTGTAACTGCCAATTGTGTTTGTTGATGGCTATTACGATAGTTGTACTAATAGTATTGCATTTGATTTTTTGGAAATATCAAAAATTAAAATAGTAATAAATTAAGATATGTTCTTCTTTCTTCTTTCGATTTAATTAAGTAACTGGTTGTCAGAATTAACATTGCAAGGATAGTATATATCATACTCTTCACATGCAACTTTCTTCTGCAATATGCACCATCTACATTAGTGCTCTGTCCTTAAGTTTCAGCCACTTAATCTTGTATAGTGTCAAAGCTTGTGATAATTTTAACAATATATGATCTCTTCCAAATTTACCTATCTTTTAATTAATAATCTAAATGTGGAATTGCCATTATATTCAAAAGTTTAAACTTAAAAAATAAAGATTTAAATGATAGTATCTATCATTTCTCTTGCATGTAAGTTCGATTTAATTTAATAGGCTTCCTCATATAAATCCAAATAATTATTTTAATTTTTGGCGTCCGCACGTTTGGAACATAAGACCGTGAGACAAATCTGCTTTTAATAATATAATTTTTAGGCCTTGTGACAATTCAAAGCTAAATTCTCTCTTGATCCGAAACTAAAATACAAGCCATGATCGGTAGTTATTAAATTAAAATATGTAAAAGAAAAGAAAAAACTAAATCTTATTAATCATATGATTTATGCACACATACCGGGTATAAGATCTTTAATGATCTTACCTTTAGACACTTTTGTTTACTACACTATTATACTGAATTAAATATGTTGCCTCTAAATAATTATAAAGTATTCAAAAATTTTAACTACTAAAATCAAACCAAAAATCTCTCCATCATATAAAAAAAAAAAATAGAAAAGCCAGCATATGAAACAAAATCAAGAAGTTATTTCTGGTTCTTATTATTTACGAAAATTACAAAAAAATTCAAAGCAGACTTCACTTCTTTTTCTCTCCTTCACGTACGCGGCGACTCCAATAATGGACTCCGCAATAAACTTTGTATATGTTTGCTTTGTTGTTTCATTACACCCCACAGTTTCTGGCTAGAATTAAAGCCACATCAATATTATAACCATAATGAAATCTAATCATTACTTGTTGGACCTGATAAGAAGAGAAATAATATTGGATTTATATATATATATCACACACACATATATACACATATATCCCTCATCATGTCTCACAAACATACAAAATATTGGGAGAAAAAATAAATTAAATTCTTGTATTTTTGGTGGTTAAAACTCATTGTCATGCAGGTGATTTGTGGTGTTCATTGTTTAATAAAAAGTTGGATGAATTCATGGCTCAGATTTACTAACCTGAAACGGTAACAAAAGCCTACGGTTTCTGATATTGATCAGAAGCCAAGCAAAAGTTCGAACAGTGATAGTTATGGATCAACTGGAGGAGAGTGCTTTAGGTGAATAAGAAATGCAAGACACCACAAGAGAGATTGAAAACAACAATAGGGGACCGCAATGCAAGAGTTTTAAAGTTTTAACAGGAATAATTGAAATTTAGAGATAAAAAAAACAAAAGGGTCTTACTCAAAGTTCGGGAAGAGACTTTCGCCTTACCCTAGTTTGGGCCACGAGGAATCCACCGATACAGACTCGTAGCCAATGATAATTCAGAGCTTAGGATGGATTTCCAAGTTTTAGCCAATGAACGCTGAGATAAGAGTAATTTATGGGTCCCAACAGGGCCAAACAAAATTCTGTAGGAAACTACCAAAAAGTGCATGGGCTAATGGCTATTGCTATTGCTATGTAGTCGGGACACTTAATTGCATGAGCAATAAAGAATCATATGGGGCACATTACAACGACGGACTCTCAATTCTCCACTCAATAATTGAATCACTAGTGTCTCTAAATATATACTTGAAGCCAACCCAATATTTCTTGTAATAGGCACTTTCCCTTTGGGGTTTAATTTGTTAGGGTTAACAAATATTCAGCTGTTAATTAGTCTGGCTGAACAGTTTCATCCTCATGATCAGCGAAAAGAAAGCCGCAAATGCCCTGGGAGGCAAGACGGCAAGAGCTTGCGATGGCTGTTTACGCAAGCGAGCTCGTTGGTATTGCGCGGCTGATGATGCTTTTCTTTGCCAAGGTTGTGATGCTTCGGTCCACTCTGCAAACCAGCTCGCGAGCAGACACGAAAGAATTCGGCTTGGAGTTGCATCATCTAAACTGAATGGAATGGTCAATGACAAAGAAACAGCGCCGTTGTGGCACCAGGGGTTCACAAGAAAGGCTCGGACGCCGAGGCCTAATAAGGCTATGTTGCTGCAACATGCGAAGGATGAGGAGAAAGTTGTGAATTCGAACGAGCCTATTGTTCCTGAGATTGGCAGTGAAGAAGGCTTACTGGATGAAAGCACAGAAGAGCAGCTGCTTTACCAAGTGCCTGTCTTTGATCCGTTTGCTGCAGAACTAGGCTGTGATATGATCGGAAGTGAAGGAAATGATCAAGCTGCAGCGGGAAAGGGAGAGGAGAATATGATCTCTGATGGTTATGGACAAGATGGAACGCGTGATTTGGATGATTTACATGGATTTTTGCCATCAGATATGGATCTTGCCGAGTTTGCTGCCGAAGTTGAGAGCTTACTAGGAGGTGGCGCCGTTGATGAAGATTCCTGTGATGTCAAAGACTTGGGTTTATTACGTTGCAAAGAGGAAAATGATCATGCTGATGTTTGTTTCAGCGAGCAAATAGCAGTGAAGATTAAGGATGAAGAAGTGGAAGGTGTTGCAGCAATAGATTGGAACTTCGATTATGAATCACCGCTGATAGGAGAGGAGGAGGAGAAGGCGGTAATTCAGGTCGAAACAACAACGATGAATACTGAATGTAAGTCGGAGATGAAGAAGAACGTTTCATTGAAGCTAAATTATGACGCTGTTATCACTGCTTGGGCAAGCCTAGGGTGTCCATGGACCACAGGAAGACGACCTGAATTTAACCCCAACGATTGTTGGCCCGATTGCATGGTAACCTCTTGCTCTTTCCTTATGCAAACACATAAAATTTATCAAACAGTTTGAATCTGAACATAATTACTTTGCTTATGCGTTAATTTTTTTCAGGTTTCGTGTTGCAAAGATGTTCATCACCCTTACAGAGGACTGCTAGGGTGTCATATGGGGGGCAGCAGCGATGGCGGAAGAGAAGCAAGAGTGTCGAGATACAGAGAGAAGCGAAGGACGAGATTGTTTTCAAAGAAGATAAGATACGAAGTGAGGAAATTAAACGCCGAGAAGAGGCCGAGAATGAAAGGCCGGTTTGTCAAGAGGACTTCTTTTGTGGAGACTAATAATACTTTTCCTAATTACCTCAACAAATAAAATTAACTACCATTAACAGCCAAAAATTTGCCTTGTTTGTTTCTTGGCAAAATGATGGACGAGTTGAGGTAATTAGGCTATTAATGGCTGATTTTGGTTTACAATAAACTGTTAGGCATATCTCTAACAGGAAGAAAAACCCTAGGTTCAGCCGAAGCAATTAGGGTGGCTTGACAAACACTTAGTCAAGAGGTTAATTTTCTTCTTAGCGAAGAAAATGAACTAATGTTAATTAGTGAATTTCTTGTGTTTAAATCTTTTCTGTACATGTGCATGTAATTATCTTTGCCCATGAACAGCTAGCTAGCTTAATATTCAGAACTCTCTGATTATTGATTGTAGATTTCCTGCATAATGTATTGTGTATATTAATCAAATTTGTGACTATTAACATATGGACTATGTCCATATATGGCTAGCAGTATAGATCGAAGAATGAAGGAAAGCTATATAGCATATTGTTTTTAACATTTTCTCGCTATATATATCTCCAGAATTGTTGCCATACATCAATGCAAGCAGCATGCAGCTTAATTATACTAATCCTTTCTGCTAAAGTTCTCTAATTTGTTCTTTATTAAGCACTAATATATATGCCTCCATACATAATTTTGGATACATAAAACGAACTATACCAAAACGGAAGAAGTTCTTCAAAATTTGTTCATCATAAGATGATGATGAGGATGATTGAGAGTACAGGCTGAAATTGAACATTTCAATTAGTTAGAACAAGCGGAGAGTTGATTCTACGACAGTAAAATGTTTCCAAACAAACCATAATGCATAATTGAATGTTTCAAAATTAATGTAACAATCGAGTACTACTGTTTCACATACATGAAACTGCTACATCCCTCGCAAAAAATTATATATTAATTATTGCTCCCAATTTCATGGGTGCATGTTAAATTCAGAACAAGTGAAGTTATTGTCAAATAGACAAATTGAGAATTTTCTTCCCCCAATATAATGTTATGTTGACCATCAAAACGATTTTGAACATGACAACTCCTCAAATACCACTATTATAAGAATCTTCTTTAATTTCATATATCTATCTGTAAGAAGTTGACTGGCCCTTGCAAATTCTAGAGACTCTATACATATATTTTGCTACAATTTGCAAAACATATATACATAGTCAATATCTTATTGGGTGGTTTATTATTTTTTTATTTATGAAATGGACTCATCGACTCCCATTTGAGTGTACCATCCTGATTGCCCATGCCTCATGCCCTACTCTTTTAACAAATATTTTTTTTTTATTTTATTTAGATTTAACGTAAAGATATTTTATTGACGTGTATGTTACATAGTCCTAATCCAAATCCAAATCCAAATCAAAATCAAAATCAATCATTCATAGGCGAATATTATTCTTGGTAAGTTCATTTGCAATTAAAAATAAACGTAACTTGTATTGTGAATTATATATATATAATATAAGATCTAATTAAGCTGATCAGTTAACTGCAGAATTATTTGAATATTTTATCTGAAGGTATACGTCGATGGTGCATCAAAAGGTGGTCCCATAACACATATTTGAAATTGACTGATCGATGCATTGATTAAGACTCAGTGAAATGAAATTTTAAGACTACAAAACTAAATAAACAAATGAAATAAATAAACTTAGTTTGTTTAATCATCGCATCATCGCAGTTGTCACAAATTAAAGCTTTAGCTGCACGTTAAAGGTAGACAAAAGGTTATGTTTGAAATGATCAGACACTCTTTTGCTAATACTATAGGAATAATTAGTGTTTCAACAAATCACAACTTAATTATATAATAACCCTAAAAAAGAGATTGGCTATAATCACGATCGATCTTTTTATATCATGTTAGAGATATTAGAATGAGAAGTATATTCTATGATAGTAAGTATCATATTATATATTGCAAGTGTGACATATATTATATTAATTTCTTTTTTTATATATAGTTTAGGTCAATATTGTGTAATGACCTAATATGAGTTAGATATTTATTATTACTAATTTTAATCAGCAATCAATATAGCGACAACGGGCCCCATTTGAGATTGTCGTTGAAAAAATGAACAACTTATTTTATAATTTTTTTTATTAAATTTGTGTTAGATAAAATAAAAATCTAGTCACTAATTATTTTATAATATAATACATTCTAACAATAATTTTATAAGGAGTTTAATTTTAAAAGCATGCAATTCATTATATAATTTAAGTTTATATTATATCTCATATCACTATAACAAAAAAAAAATTGTATCTTATACCTTTATAAATATTGATTTTATTGTGTAATTATCTTTTATCATAGTTATTATAGTACTAAAAAATTAAAATTTACCAAACTCACATTTTCCACTTTTAAACTCAAATACTTTTAACAAAATAATCTACTAAACATTTAAATACTTTTATTAACAACTAATAATTTACCAAACGCTTAGATGTTTTTCTGAACTTCTCGAGCACAGCCAACTTACAAATTAGTTTATAAGTCACATCAACGTAAATTGTCTTTAAGAATAATCTAAATATATATCTATTATAAAATGGTATAAATTTATTTTCTAAATTTTTTTTAAAAAAAAATAAGTTTCTAAAATTTAATCTATTAAATTAATTAATCCCCGTTAGTTTTAAAAATAGTCATTAAAACTCTAGCGTATTAATATAATAACATTTATAACTATGTGCAATAGTAGTTATTGTCCTAAAGGAAAGGCTCGAACGCTAATTAGCATGTCAATCACTCTGACAAGAATGATTGGCTAATGATTTCAGATACAAAATTCTTTTAAATATGATTTCAAATACAAAACTGAATCTTTAGGTTAATAATTAGTATCAAAGTTAATTTTTCATGCTCAAATCTGTTCGTGCTCGCTTCCATTTCCACTATGGGTTAAGAGGGTTAACTGACTGTCCTTCAATATTTTACCCTATGACTGAATGATATGAATCTGGTTAAGAAAGTTTTCGAAGTAGAAGTCAGTGCAGGACTGATAACACAATATGCAAGCTAGAGAGACATATATACAGTTGAAATCACAAGGATCCTTGGCTACATATTTGGATGAGAGAATCAGAATCCCAGCAGTACCTCGAGCATGCATATATTGACAAATACTAGACTTCACAATGCTACCTCCTCGTAACTCAAACAAAGCACGTACTAATTATGTAATAATGTCATCAAAAAGCCATCCCTGTCATCTATATATGCTTGCCTTTTATTAAATTTGCGAACAAGAAGCTAAAGTTTTCAACACTCTTTTCTCTGACATATAACTCACAAGAAGCTAGCTATATATGACTAGTCTTCTGATCTTCTGATCTTCTGATCTTCTTGGAATTAATCGCAGGGATTCTGTTACTAGAGAAAAGAAAAAAGTTCACGCCACAATCAGGACCATTAATTATTAATGGTTTCTCCATGATGGGAAGCTATCAAACGGTTGGGGTACGTTGAAGCTTAAACTGTTTGGTCATCTTTATGCTTTTGACTGATTGAGAGGAAAGAAAGGAAGGGGAGAGAAGAAGATCTTGGAAGTTATGATCTCAGTGGAATAATATTAATTGTACGGCTGAATCTTGCTCACGAGTCCAAACAACAGTATATGATAAAAGCTAAAAGACTGTTCTTTCACATGCCTCTCAACAAGAAAAATTAAGGGGATAGCTGTTTATCAAACTTATGTTTTTTGTTCTTACAACTAATTGTCTAATAATGAACAGGTCAAGAGTTCATATATATCCTCCAAATCAAAATTTTGGAGTATATATGATGATAAAAAATGTTAACATTTGTCAATACGAAAAAGGATTCATTTTACATTGTTATTGTTGTGTATATGGTCGAGATTTATTAATATTTTTTGTTATGTTCTATATTATTAATCACCAACAACAATTTATATTTATTCACCTAACAGTTTGGATCATAATGTGAAACGCGGTTTGTTAGCAAATTAAGATGAATTCTAAATTAGCAAGAACAAGTCTTCATCTAATGACATTTATAGTTATTAATGCTAATTAATATTTGACTATTTCTCCTTCAGCTACTAAAAATGAAGAAAACCAAAACACAAAATACAGAAGCCAAAGAACAAAAAACATAAAGAAAGAATTTAAAAAAAAAAAACATAAAAAAATCTCTGCATCAGGATGATGTAAAGCCAGTTGTATTATGGAAGAAGCAAGCTTGTTTCATGTTTTGCAAAAATATGTGGCATCTTGTGATTGCAGAGCATAGAGATTATAAGATATTGGAAATGATCCCAGGATGTTTTATGAATCCAGGAATGAGTCGCAAAACTGCAATAGGACAAAACCTCGAAAACCCCATTTTGAATACCTCAAAAGAAATGAGAAGAAAAGATTCTCATAATTAAACCATGCATGTTCACCGCCAAGGAAACTGGTCAACAATTTAGGAAACCAGTAATACTTTCCAATTTAGTTTTCCTCGCTCGACTACTGGCTTTGCCTTAGGGATCACTATTCTATACCATTCAATATGATAATATTGGGTTGTTTTCTTCTTCAAATATGTTTCTTTATTATTTTATTTGCCTCCACTGCATTCCTAAGTTGTATTTAAGGAAGCGAGGGGCTGAAGCACCAAGTCTAAGCCTGCTGTGGGGATAGAGTTATGAAGCTTGCCTGCCTTAAAGAGCTAAGGAGCTCCTTTCAGGCCAATAACGAGGGCTGAGTAGTGGCAAGAGCTGCCATCTCATGCACGAGGCTAGGCTTAATATTTTTATTTTCTGGAGGATATGATATGTAACCAAGCAATCGATCTGAGTGTTAAGTTTAGCCAGGTGCATGACGTGGGAGCAACTCCTTCCACTTGCTTTGTCCGCCTATTGGACTGAAGGGAGCTCCCGGTTAAAAGCATTTCGTTTTGCTTTTATCTTGTTACACCATCTTCAATATTCATGCTTTCTTCTTCAAATTTATTTATTTTTCATATTCATGTTTGTAATTTCTATTTTGCTTGTTATGCAGGAAGAACGAAGACTGCTGAGGTTCAGAGTTTCTGAAACTTGTAGGTTTGTCGTGGTGGGGAGAGGGAGCACTAAATCCTTTACATATTTTAAAGATGATGCGTCTGAAGTTGCAGGAAATTAAATTAATGGCGGAAGCAACAACTCTCCTAAAGGCTAGAGCACCAACCTCAACGTCTCCTTTTATTATTATTCTCTGTTTTGTCTAGATGGTATAATACAGCTTCCGAGTTGCAGTTGGAAGTGCCGTAGTATTGTGGTTGCTTCTTTTCCCGTTTGTTTTACGTACTCTGTTTTTGATGGACCAATTTTGTAGTTTATGGTAGATTTAATTATGAGTAACTATAAAGCTTCAAGGTCCATCTCTCTCTGAAACTGAAGGAGCAGAAAAAACCAAAAGCATACTAATTTCAGACGCAGAAGACCACACACGGCAGTTTGTTTTAATGAAACCTTTTTCAAGCGACGCAAATGGAAGAACATTGTGCAGTGGGTGGGTTCAGCCACATATTCTTGTTTTCATTACCAAAATTACAAATAATAATCAAAGCAAATTCCAACAAGCCAAACCAACCCCTTCAATCTACAGAAACTGTCAGATATATTCGCATCAAACTAAAAACAACATGAAGAATTTTGGAATACAATTTTTTTTTAAAAAAAAAAGAAAGAAAAAGGAAAATCTTAAGTGCGTCCAACAGACTTTTCTGATCCGCAAATTCACCATAAACTTCCTCTAAACAAAATCCATCAAAGACTTTCTGTTTTCTAAAACTTGTCAAGAAACCTCTGCTGCAAGGGAAGTTTCTATATATTTTCTAAGCCAAGAGAAAAATTTTCTACTTCAAAGAGAGACGAATAAAAATTTACCCTTCCAAAAAACTAAAGGAGCATTCAACATACCAAAATCCAATATTCCACTTCTTGTCTAGTTCCGTAATAATAGAAAGTGTTGTCTTTTTAATTCATAAACACCGTAAAATAGTATTACTAGATGCCACATACATAAAGGGTGGAAAAAAAGGAGTGATAAACTTTAACTGCAAGTAACAATGTGTTTTCCAATCACTATAGCTACAAAAAACCCAAGCATATGCATAGAATCCAAATCCTGACTTAACTTCCTAATATCAGCAAAAATCAGATTTCAAGAGACAAATATCATAACACAACTTCCTAGTATTAGAAGTCAAATTTTAAGAGACAAAAGAAAACCAAAAGATCCATAACAATCCTCACAAAATCCCTGTGACTTAACCATGGCATGCTACCCCTGGTGAAATCTTCTCACCATGGTATAAAATATAGTATAAAATAATCATCCAATTTGTCATCATAAAATAAAAAATTTGGAACTGTATCATCCTTCCAAATCCGGATGGGAGGAGGATGCCGAGATGTCTTTTTCCCCTATGAAATCAGCAAGCACATAACCAACCAGAGACAAAATTTAGAATCCAATAATGGAGAACTAAATCAAGCAATGACAGGAAACTTATTATCTGATGTACTTTTCATTCTTTGACTCTGTCCATATTGCAGCCAATATTCAGATGCTAACACAAAGATCTTAGGTGCAAGTAGAAGCCAGTAGCATCTGGCCGCCGTATTTCACAAAAAAAAAATTATTATAATTAGAACATGAGAGCAAATCAACAAGCAAACTGGCAGATAAACTGGCACAGCCTCCCCTCACACTTAAGGTGTTCGTCCACTGGCCATATACAAATCACCTGCAAAAAAGAAGCGAAACTTATCTCTTTTCCTGTATTCAAGTTAACTGACATACAGTCTATCATGCATATTCAGACAAAACTCATGACAAAAAGAACAAAATGATTGATATAAACAATTGTTAATAATATCCTCACAACCAGACATGCTACCTTCTTTAGCTATTCTACAACATAAAAATAATAACAACCACATCAGGATTTTTTTATAAGAACATCCGCATGGGATTCAATATTATACAAGGAATGGACAAAAACTATTTTATTCACATAAAATCTTGGATAAGAAACAGTGGCCCATGGAATCTAGTTTATTGCAATAGATACGTCATCTGAGAAAAGATATCAAAACATAAGAATACTAATGAACATGTAGTTTCCCACTAAAAAATGATGCACAGGATATTACACATGAATATCCAATGATCTTATTATTTAATTAATTAGTTACTTTCAATCCACCGGCCTTACATGGTGCTTTATCCAAATTGAGGCCTACAAAAAGCCTGGATAAGGGACAGGATCCCCAGTTCAAGTATCATTGAATATCTAAGGATCTCTTTTATACCTAAAAACTAAGGCTTCTGAATATCAAAAACTCTAACAATAAACAAGAGCATGAGAAAGAATCTAGATGTATTAAGTTATAATCATTGTCAAAGCTTTTAGCTTATGTATACAGGCTTATACCAGGCTCTAAAATATACATTACAAAAGTTTTAAAAAAAAAAAAAAGAAGTGGTAGAGAGAGAGAGGAGAGGAAGACAAAAATTCAAACATGTTTTTTCGGGCTCATTTGAATCTATAGGTTGAAAGCTTTTGCTCAGCCAGGAATTTTTAATAGTACAGTTAAAGATATAGTGACAACTATAAATTAAGTAAATGATTACATCGAAAATAGTCATAACAACTTTTATCAAGAAATAATGTAATCAGCTCGGAAAAACTCCACAAGGTAAAAGGAATAACACCTTACACAAGTTGTCCTCCTTAGGTTGTCATTTATAATATTTGTCAAGATAAGTCAATATAGCAACTGGTCAAAGTGACCAATACATACAAGTGAGTCATAATGGCAATTATTCCCATTAAAAAAGGGGTTTCCAACCTTAAGAAGAGTACTCTTTAAAAAAAAGAACTTAAGAAAATAACATCATAATAAATCTGTAGAAAAGTGCAAACAGAAAAAATACAAAAAACTGTTACTGCTGTCACAATAAGCGAATCGAACAGCCACCTTGATACTCCAAACAATCATCCAAATCTCCTTCCCCCCCCCCACCCCTTTTGACAAGACAACACAAAACTCTCTCACATATACTTAATGTGAAACAAAGCAAATATTAAAGGGGAAAAATAACACCTCCCTCTAGTATTTCCTTCATATCTAACAATTGATAGTCTTACTACTGATTTATCTAGTGCAGCATACCAGGAACATCAGAAGCCCTATTTCCTTACGCAACAACAGTTAGTTAATGTATGCAACAACAGTTAGTTAATGTCATTTTGATGTTCTTCTCTCTCTTTAGAAGATCACTTTTATTTTCCTTCTATATGGCAGGAGCATGAGGCAACTAATAAAACTAACAGTAATTACTAATACCAAAGCTATCATTGAGGGAGGTTGACTAGAAACCATTAAATACAGAAAACCTCTTCTTCAGTGATTCATTCCATTTTCCTACCATCTTACAAGTTCCTAGTGGATAATATCAATGCAATAATCTTCTAAAGTGAATACCATAACTTTGTGAACCCATAGAACATTAAAAATTTTAGATTAAAAAGCCATCATTTTTGCCCCATGACCTTAAGTTTGATGGTTACTGGTCTCTTTTTCAACGGCCCAGAAAATCCACTCGAGGAACAGTTTCATCCAAACATCCATAAGAAAATTATTCATAAACGCGAAGTTGTTTGGGGCTCAACAATCCCAACATTCACCATATCTTCTCCCTTCACCTCAATAATTGAGAGCAAATGATATGGCTAGTAGAACATCCTAGGTTCTGCAAACATGTTAACTCACTCACTCATATTCCTGAAAATTAAACAGGAATAATTACCCAAAGCCCTTATATGATGTCAAAACAGTAGTTAACATGTATCTCTAATTACATACAGCTTATCTAATGGATATTCAACAAAATTGTACGTGAACCAAACACATTCATAGACAAAGTTTCAAATAATATACAAACTAATCTCATTTCCCAATGTAAATTAACTATATACCCAATGTTCAGAAGTTAAACTTTCATTCAGTATGGCATAGATGATCATTCAAAAAAGTATTTATTCATTTCTCACAGGCAAGGATGTAGGGTTAATACTAGTTACTTGAATTCAATATATACAACAATCTTAAGCTTGTTATGGACTTCCTAAGCCAACTTTCCACCAAATTTTTGCACACTGATCTTCACTTAATATGACCCAGATGGCACAAGCCCACTTTGACCTAGAGTACTCAATGCTCTTACCACTCACAAACATAGTTAAGCAATAAAATTGAATGTTACGTGTAAATCTTCCGGGAAAAAAAAATGTAAATTTCAGCAATTAAGCTTCAATTTCCTTCTTCAGCAATATTTGTAGTCATTACATCAATGTTCACAAAAATTAGTACTTACTCCAAGTAAAACAACCTATCATCTAATTGAACAAGTCATTATCAGAAGCTAGTTGCAACCTACTTTGCATTTAGAACAATCTCAGAATTCAACCTAATACCAACCAACAAAAGTGAAAGAAACTGAAAAAGAAAACTTTACATAACATAGCAAAATAAAACCAAATAATACCTTATTCAATTCTTAAAAGATTATCATTCAGATTCCGCAGCCTCCACCTTCGGACCTAACCACGAAAATCACAGTCAGCTTCTTATCCCTCAGATTATGAAACCAAAAAAGAACTAAGAAAATACAGAGGAATGTAATTGACCGTGGAGAGAAGGATGACGGCCGTCCTTGCCCCAACCAATGCCTCGAGTGGCGTCGAGATACTGTTGTACGAGGTGTCGGCATTTCTGAAGATGATTGACGCCTTCGATGCGGTAACACCATTTGAGCTTCTCTCTCAAGATCTTGGCTTTCTCGATGTCGATCCACTTCTCCCTCACAATGTGCTCCCTCATCTCCAGCATCGCCACTGGGTCCTTGTAGGGGTTCGATGGATCGAAGTCATCGGGCGGCGTTTCATCGAACTCTACGGTAAATTTCTTCCTCCCCATTTTGATCGACTGACAGTCTCTGTCGTTCAGTCCGGTAGCAGGCTATCTTCGTGGCGTGCGCTTGAGTCGAGTTTCTCGTTTTGTTGGATCTGTTGGTGGGCCCTTTTGGGCTTCTAGTTTCAACCTATCATCTAATTGGGCCGAATGAATTTCCAAACGAAGAGAAATGCAATTAATATCCTAAAATTTTTTATTACGCCATGATGAAAACATTTCTTTAAGTATGACTTAATTCAATTTAAATGTTAACTAATCAGAGTGGCGCAGCGGAAGCGTGGTGGGCCCATAACCCACAGGTCCCAGGATCGAAACCTGGCTCTGATATATATTTTGTGCGAAATTATTTGAAATTTTATGGATAACAAGTTTAAAATAATGATAAAAATAAATCAACTATTGAATTCTTAATAATTGTAATTACCGAAAACAAAAGCTTTTGTTATTCTTTCAACCTCTGGTCATACGATTTATTTTTCTCTTTTAAAAATAAATATGAAAATATTTTACAAAAGAATAACACCTTACAAATGACATGATTTGGAGAAAATAAAATATTGAAAATTATTCAATTAAAATACGTCGCTTGTAACATATATTAAGTATATGTATAAAAATCTAAAGAACAAGAATACTATCTGTATCAACTTGCTAGAACCTCTGTGTTCAACCTACAATGTACAATTCCTGCAGCCAGAACCTATACGAAACAAAATTGATTTGATCTACGCCGTCGAAACTGTGATAATTCCATGGAATCGGCTGCACCGGATTGCTATGGAACAATCGCTTGCCACACAGGGTGAGGACAGTTTACATCTAAGGGACCCACTTTCCTAAGCGCAATGTTAGCTCTAGCTCCACTTCACTACCATCAGCTGCATCAGGCTTTGCTAGCGAAGCCTCTACAGTCTCAACTGACAAGCTGTCAGCTTCTTCGCTGTCAGGCTGACTCAGCTCCCGCGTACGACTCGTTGATCCGCCTAATTTATCCAACAGAGACTCGAACTTGGCCTCAACTAGTACCGGCTCTGCCTTCAACTTGGGCTTAGGAGCCGACCGCTTGAACCGGCTCCGAGACTTAACTTTATGGAGCCTATCACCAACAGCGGCGGCGCTCTCATCCTTCGACACGTGGCGAATATCACCGGCTTTAAGAGATGATTCTGAGGAAAGTGGAGTGATCGGCTCGCCCTTAAGAACAGCTTCAACAGCGGCTTGGCAGAGCTGCCAGCTCCCGGACCACATCAATCCGACGGATCCATGAATGGGGTTCACAATTCGCCCGCATGCCTCGTAAAGCAGAGATTTAAAAATAGCTGTAGCCAATAAAATTCAAAATCAATACCCAAAAATAAAATCGAAAACAGACAGACGAAATCGGAATTAAAGAACTTGAGAAAGAAGTAAATACCAGGACGAAGATTCTCGGGACCGGCATTGATAAGATTGACGAGGCCAGCACGGCCGTAGAATTTGGCGAGAAAAAGTGTGGCGTTAGCTTGAGATTGGGGGTTTCGAATCCATTGAAGGCAAGGTCTGATGGAGCAGTCGTCGCTGCAGCCTTTGCGCAGAACGCGGCATCCGTTACAGCTTACACGCATGGCTGATAATCTGTTTGGAAAGGCAAAGGAAAAGGAGAGAAAACGGGGGAAATTTTGATGTAGGAGAATGCAATGCAATGTAATGGAAGGCAATGTATGTGGGAAGAAAGTGGCCGTAAGAGGGGGTTTATTTAAGCTGAAAAAGAGGGACGTGGGTTTGTGTGTGGTACAAAGTGGGGGCGCAGTGGTTTCCAACAAAACAGGGTGTGTGGGTGATACCTGGTTTTTCAATTTTTTCTCGGGAAAGTTTGTCGTGTTTTAAAAACATCCGAAATTCTCATTTTGCCCTTCAAACTTTTTTCCCGACCACCACTTGACACGTGAAAATATATTATATAATTATAAAAATGTTCAATTATAGTAATTGACATGAGAATAATATTATTTTTTATTTTCAATTTGTATTCCAAAATCTTTATTTTAAATGATTTCAAAATTTATTTGTTGCTAATATATAAAATGAAATGACAGTCTTTAGTCAATTTTTATATTTAAGAAGTATTATTTTTCAAAATAGTATATTAAAAAAAAAAAAGTCATTTTCGAGCACTAACAGTTGTATTTAGTGGGAAGTAGTTTTCGCACGCTTATGAAGAGAGACCCATTTAATGATAGTCTATGTGCATGAACAAAATAGTGGCAGAAGTGTAAATAAAAGGAGAATCTCAGGCTGAAAGCAAATGCAAGTTGCCTAAAAGTAACAGCCGACAGGGAACACGTGCTAAGAATTTCGATGGGTACAGTGCTGACGAGTCGCCACATAGTCGGCACAAGAACCCGTGAAATCCCAAAACAAATCCCCACTCTCGCTCATGAGGGACGCCCCTAGAAACATCAGGAAACAGGTGGAGCGTGACCGCGCAAGCGCGTGGGGAAAGGGTTGTGAGGAATTGCCTTGTGAAAAACGTCTCCCTACGTCCAATGTTTGGCCTCCCGGTTTTGTGGAATCCGTACGCTGGTTTTGGTGGCAGGACTATGGGCGCCCTTAGAACTCGGCCTCTGGTTTTACGGTGTGAACGAATGACTCAATAATCATGCTTATCCAATTAATGTGGAATTGAACGTGTTTATTTTGTCTTCTGATTTTTTCTTCGTTTTCCTATGGGTAGGTTACTACAGTGCATAAGCATCTTTATACACGCTACAATACATCATTTAATTTTTTATTATTTTTTAATTTTTTTAATTATAATTTTTAAGGTTCTTTTACTATAATTCATAATTAAAAATAACGTTTTAAATGAGACTAACATTTTTTTTTTTTCACTCTGAACCGTTTTTATTCCAGAAGATCTTTTTTTTTCACTACGGTTTCTTCTTATAAAATGAGATTCCACAATTGTCCTTTTTTTTAATTTACAAAACACTAAATTTTTTTAATTTACATTTAATTAAACGTATTTTAAATTTACTTAAATTACCAATAATTATAAATTATGATAAAAATTATAATTGAAACAAAAGTGTAAAATAGAAAGATGTAACTTTCACAAACATGCAATATAACATAGTTCCTTTTTTGAATTTTGTAGTTCTTATAATTTGTATGTAGAGGAAATGGATGATTTGGACGGTCCAACCATAATTAAAGGTACAATTACTATCAACCAATAATAATCTTCTTTAAGGAGACAGATTTTAATAAAGTAGGCTTATTATATTATTATATGTTTATTAATAAACTTGTTGATAATATATATATATATACACATATTCATAATTTTTGTTGTATAAAAAATATTGAAATAATTTTATTCTAGGTTTTGATCGCCTTAAAAGTGTTGATTCTATTAAAAATATTATCAGAATAAAAAAAGTATAAATATATTAACTTAAATTTTTGCCCTAAAATTAATAATATTAAATACTATTTTACTTTCAAATGATAAATTAGAAAATTTTCTATTATTAGCAAGAGAGTCGAAGTGTTTTGACACTTCAACAACTTGAAACACATTCATACGGGCTATTGTGTTCATTTTAATAGAAGGGGGAAATGAAATCGTGCCAAATTTAATTCAATAACGGTGTAATAACCTTTTTATCCCTATACTTTACAAATATAATAATCTTGGATATACTTTCTAAATGTTAACAATGTAGTCCCTGATTTATAAGTCTAGCTTAAAACAAGATGAAAATCATATAAAGAAGATTCACTAGTTAAAATTAAGAAAACTGTATTATTATTGTTATTTTACTAAGGTTTAGGAATGAAACTGTTGTTATGCCATCCAATAATTCAAATTGATATTTTGATAATTTTAATAATTTTGATTGGATTTTAAGTATTAAATTAGATTAATTTAATCCATCAACAACATTTGCAACTTAATTTTTATAAATATTTATTGGTTTCTTATAAAATTTGTTATATACTTTATTAAAAATATTGATAAATTACACTAGATTTCAACTGTAAGATAGTTTTAACTATGAACAAAATTTCATTAAATTTCAAAGTAAGGTCAAATTAAGTTTTTTTTTTTTAAATTCAAATTAAAGTAGATTAAAAAGTCTTTAAAGTAGTCAATTTTTTTTTTAAGGAGTAGTCAAATTAAAATACTATAAAAGTTATTGATTTTGAAGCAACAAATACGTTGAGATGATAATATTTTTAATAATATAAAATTATGTTTTACCGGTTGGGGTAACTCCTTTATATAGTAAGGAGTAATTTGAACGCAACGTTGTCTTTAACAATTTTGGAAAAATGTTGTAATAAATAAATAAATGATGTGACACAATAACTTTATGGGGCCACTTTTTGCTTTTTAAATAATTAACATATGACCATGCATCTATGAAGTGTAAATATTCCATGCCGAGGTCTACTACTGAAACACTGGTAACTAAAACTTCGTTTGTTTATATTTTGAAAACTTATTTATTATTTTTGGAAAAATAAAAAATTTAATTAGAATGTGAAAAATTACATGTTTTTGTTTTTTTATGGTTTTTAAAAATATTTTTTTGTCTTTAAAAAAATAAAACTTATTTGATTTAACAGCTCTTTTTAAAAGAAACTATATGTTTTTAAATTAATTTTTTAAAATAACTCTTTCACTTATTTTCAAAAACAATATTAAAAGTCCATTTGAGATTTCTGATAAGAGAGATAAAAATGATTTTAAATAATTGAAAATTATTTTAGGTGATTAGAAATCTTTTTAAAAAATTACTTTTAACAAAATAATACCGTCTTAAAACAAATTTTGAGAAGTAGGAAAAGAGTTGGTTTTTTAAATTTGATTTTCAAAAATAATTTTATTTTTAAGTATAATATCAAATATATCTATTTAAAATTACAAAAATTTAAAATCACAAATAATTTTTAAATTTCAACTTTAATTGAGAAATAAAATTGTTAAAAGCAAAATTTTTTCTTTTCATTATTTTTTTACTTTTATCTTTAGTTATGATAGATATATTTTTTTATAAATTATTTTAAATAAACATATATTATATTATATTATATATATATACTTAAAATAATTTTATTTATCACCATTAACTGTATACATTTTACTCATTTATATTATTATAATATTTTTAATAATAAATTTACCGAACAAACAAAATTGATTTTTAAATTTACAGCACTTTTAAAAATAAAATTTACTAAATAGTAAATTGATTCTCTTTAAAATTGATTATTTTTACAATACATTATAAACAAATTTTTTCAAAATTCACGGTTATTCCAAACTAACCCTAGACATGTTTGCTTTTCGATTAGAAAATTATGTCTAGGAAGCATTGTAAAAACGTCTTCTATTCTTGAAAACACAACTTTTAAAATATTATTTTATAATTCTTAAAAACAATATTTATTTATTTATTTATTTTTTTGTAAAGATGCTAAATTCATTTAAAATAGACATAATTGTAACATGACAACGCATCACTCTAACCAATCATCGGATATAAAATCTTCTTTGACGTGTAAAACGGAATTGACATTAAGACAAAAGTCCAATGGGCCCTCTGGGGTGTTAATGGGCCCGTATAAATGAAGCCCATTTCCACATTTCACTGAGCACCAAAGGTTTCCGTCACAATCGGGTTACAGACACGTGGCAGACACCCAATTGACTGGGAATGCGAAGCGAAAGAGAGTTAAATGCTTCCTAGTTTCAAGCTCTGGTCTTTTTACCCTCCTGTCTTAAAAGTAGTTAGAAGACCAACGGTACACGGAATACCAAACAATCAAATCCATATTAATAATAATTAATTATGATAATTATAATCTAATAATGTAAACTCATTTTTACATCTCTATCAATCATTACTTACGAAGTTTCATTCTGTCTAAACACAACGTGCATTTTGCTGTGCGTTTACCCCTTGCCGTGTTCTCTCAGGTTGGTCTTCTCTTATTGCATTTTGGACTTTTCTATTTTCTCTCAAGAATGAATTACTCCATTTTTGGGCATCTCGTTTCTTGAATCAATATGCATTTCTTTGTCGTTAATGTAGCTTGTTCTGTTCAATGTGGGTGATTTTTTTAATGGGTAATGCTTGTTTTAGTTCAGTGGGTGATCTCATATGATTTTGAGCTCGAATCTGCGGTCATTTCTTGTGGGATTACTGATTTGGGAACATTGCTTCTACTTCTCTTTTTCTGAAGTTTTGCTGGTTTGAATCTGTGGTAAGATTTTAGAATTACAGAGGTTCGCAATGATCTACTTCTCCGCATTCTCATTGTGTGCGCATATATTAGCAGTTATGATATGAATTTATAACAATGGCCAAATGAATGAAAATTGCAGTTCGAGGAGCTACCTTTTCCTTCAGGGTCTAGATCTTAAACTGCTGTGGGAGATTCTGTTATTTATTTTGCTACGATTTGCAGTTCCATGAATTAATTTCTGCTATCTGCATTCAGCCTGGGGGTGTTTTTTATTATCATTGAATGTGACAATCTACATTTATTCATGCTCATATATGCTTGTCTTGTTTGTGTTTGCTTATCTCTGTCTTCTGATGAATAATATAAAATCAGAAGTGAAGGGTTATTCCCAATAATAATTTTGGAGTTAATACAACAATTGAAACAATGAAACAAATGTTCAATGACAATGGATAAAACCTGGCAAGACTAAAACTCAAATAGTTAATGTTGCCAATTGAGTAATTTGGTCTTCCCATCAAAGTTTTCTACGGTCATTCGCAGAGAGGAAATATATTTGTTATTTATCTCCATAGATATGGAGAAGCTTAATGATGCCATTTAGTTGTTACTCTTCTTTTGGTTGCATTCTGTAATTGTCCATTTGCTAGAAGACTCTGTTTTGTGGGGCTGCATTCTGGGATTCCTCTAACCGAAACATCCTAATAGTCATTTCTTTACTGTGACAGACAAAATTTAGGGAAGTTTGTGAGGGTAAATTAACCCCCAACTACACCCCACTCTCCCAAAAGTGTGCTCAACATTTTGCACAAAATCACACCACCAATAAAATATGTGTGGAAAAAAGGAAGCACTTTAATCTTAGGAAAACAAACATGGATAAAAATGCTTTTAAAATTTGCAAATTCTTCCGTTAATATAAACTTAAATTATGTTGATATCAACTTGTCCTTCTCATTAACTCTAACTTATGTTTTTCATTATCAGAGCGTACTTCAAATATGTGTGCAGTTATATGCATGGCATACTTAAAATGTTCTTTATCTTCTTGGTGTCTTGCATGGCGTTTTCATGAATGGTTTCTTCGCGCATCCTCTCTCTGGCCTTTTCAGCAGTCATGTCGTTGTATTTTAGTATTTGCTACTCATTTGTGTTATAATATTCTGGAGTCTATTAATAATACATATTGTAGTCCTTCACCTGCTATAGGTTGTGTAAAATTGGAAACATCAATAACACTTATAACTAGGTGATTGTGGCATGATGTACCATTGCACCAGAGGAATCTAAATATCAATATTCACGTTATCACATATTAAGAAAAGTTTGACAGATCTTTAAGATTCATTGGAAATGCCAGGGAGGCAAGGACAGAATGCTTATTTAACTCTGAATAAGATAATCATATGAATAAAAGAATTCAGAGTTCAGAAATCACAGGACTTAAACTGACTGATTATTTAAGTTGCTTCATATGTTCAAACCAGAATAGAGTATCATTCTAATCTCTTTTTTTTTTTTTTAAATCTATTGTAGTGATCAATTTGACCTCTAAGGCTTGATGACCCTTGTAAGTGCCTCATCATGAATTCAGTATCAGCTCCCCAAATGCATAAGAATGGGCAGCTCACCGGATCACAGTCAGCCATTGAGTCAACAATAAACATCAGTTCTGAGGTTGAAGGTACTGGAAGCTGATATTCTTGGTCTTTCTTTGTTTATGCATCTGTTTTTCCTAATTCGTGGTCTTCATTAATCCTTTTTCTTTATTTTGCCAGCCAAGCAACGCGCACTGTTGATAGAGTGGTTAAATAGTATTCTTCCTAATTTGAATCTTCCAGCTAAAGCTTCAGACGAGGAGTTGAGAGCCCTTTTAATTGATGGCAATATCTTATGTCAGATTTTGAAGAGGCTTAGACCTGTGTCTGTTAATGAGGTTGTTGAAATCTTTCATCTGTCTGTTACCATAGTCAGATGCAAATTAGATGATTAATTTGTCTCATTAAATTTTATTTCTATTAGGTCGATTATTCTTATCATTCTTCAGAGTCATGCTCAGAAAATGTTAGAAGGTTTCTGACAACATTGGAAAAACTAGGGATACCCAGGTTTGAGATGTCGGACTTAGAGAAGGTATTGATTGTTAAAATGAACTTGTATTTCCTCTGAAAGAGTTTGATGCATATTCTCATCCACTTGCTTAATAATCTGTAAGCGATAAAAATGCTCAAGTTTTTTGAATTTTTGAATGTGCTCCAAACTACATGATTGAATAAGTGGACATGGACAAATAGGCTCATAACCTTGCCTTGTATATGGCTTTCCAAAGAGATACCTTTCTGTCAACTATTTTATAAGTTAAAATTCTCTTGGTTTCTGCCGCTTGGAGATTTTTATTATTCTTTCCGCCCCAAACCAAACCCAACCTCAATTTCTTTTTCTCTTTCTTAATATTCAGTTCCATATCTTGCAGGGTTCTATGAAGCCTGTTATCAACTGCCTTTTAACACTTAGAGCAGAATTTATTACTGGTGGAGATAATATTCCAACGAATAGTATGATTACAAAATCTGGAAGCCATCGTGGGAATGCTTCTTCCCGTGGTTCACTTTCTGCATTATTTGGAGAAGAAAGGCGAAAGGTTTCCTCAGAGTCCCAGCTTCAACGTCCTTTGCATAGTCCAGTCATGTCAGGTATAATGACATCCTGAAGTCCTGCATACATGGATCTAAAGCAATGTGCATGTTAACTTGCTTATAATGTCCGGGCATGCAACAGACTAATCCTAACTTGGAAACTTTATATTCAAATTGAAATACAAACACCAAATGGACATTATATCCCAACTTCATTTCTGTATGTATAAGATTTACTATGAAATTGAGCCATGGTACATTTCTAACTGATTTTTTGATATATTGAAAATCCAACTAATTTCTTTAAATACCAAATATTGCTAATATGCTGATGAGTCTAATGTGTATTTCTTTTCAGTATGAATAGCTTAAATGTCACACTTTCTCTTCTCTTACAGAGCCATCAGCTGCATTATTACATCATGTTGGGCACAAGTTCCATGAGGTTTTTCAACTGAAACAAGGGTGCTACTCAGATCTTCCTGCTGCAAAGATTTTGGAAATGATGAAATCAACCAGTTTAGATGTAAGCTGTTGTTGTCATTCATGGGCCTTGATATTATGTTGACAATTTCGTTGTGTGATTTTTCAAATTAATGCATTTCAGCATCTTTTGTTGCAGAATGCTCCAACTCAGTCACTTCTGAGTGTTGTGAATGGGATTCTGGATGAGAGTGTTGAAAGAAAGAATGGAGAAATACCTCATGTAAGTCAAGGGAGGAGATATGAATGTAAAATTGAAAGCTGCTTTACTACTTTGTCTGTAGTTATGCATGGTGGAATCCTAAGCATTTTTGCATACATACATATACCTATATCTGTTACAAAATAACCTCTGATATTATCTTTCTTTCTCAGCGTGTGGCATGTCTGCTGAGGAAAGTGGTGCAGGAGATAGAACGGCGTATATCAACTCAAGCTGATCACTTAAGAACTGTAAAATTTGTTCTGATTTCTCACTTCCCTTCAGTAGATTCTTCTGAGCCACTCTTTACCAATTTCGTTATGGTTCTGTGCCTACAGCAAAACAATCTTTTTAAGGCTCGCGAGGAGAAATACCAGTCAAGAATCAGAGTGCTTGAAGCCCTTGCATCTGGTACTGGAGAGGAGACTGAGGTAAAAAATTCAAGACAATATACATAAAATTTTTCTTGTTGGTATGTTTTCTCACCCATCTTTATTTCATTAAATGACTTTATTTGTTGCGCAGATAGTTATGAAACAACTTCAACAAATAAAGGTAAAGTTCAGAGCCAAAAGCATGTTACTACCATAAATTTGTATTAGATACTCTTACACATCATCATTTGGCTCCAGTTTTATTCATTAGTCATTTGTTATTAAGAAGGCGGACTTCATATTCTACTTCACCTTATTTTTCATTTATTGTTTTCCTGCTTTTCTGCATTGCAGATGGAGAAGTCCAAACTTGAAGAAAAGAAGAAACTTGAAGATGATGATGTGGTTATATTGATAAAAGAGAAAGATCAAAAGGACCTTGAAATTTCAGCACTGAAGCAAGAATTGGAAATGGCGAAAAAGACATATGAACTGCATTGCTTGCAAATTGAAACAGAAGCTAAGGGTGGTAAAGCAGTTCTTGAGGAAAGAACAAAAGAGCTTGAGTGCCTCTTGACAGATTCAAGGAATAAAGTGAGGGAGCTTGAGGCAAATACTGAGTTGAAGCACCAGAGGTGGAGCAAGAAAGAGCTTGTCTATCAGCATGTTATGGATTGTCAACTTGCTGCACTACGGGTATGCTTTGTGTAGTCCATTTTAACCTTTTTATTGTCTTTTTAAACATTATTGTTTTGCTAAATTTGTGGAAGTTCAGGAATTGAGATTCTCCTCTGATTCCATTAAGCAAGAAATTTCAAAAGCATATAAGAGCTATTCAGATGAATTTCATTCCCTAGGTAGGTTTGGTTATCAGGATTTTTCTGTCAAGTTCATGTAATATGAGATGTAAAGTTTGTAGGAAATGTTAAGTTTCATTAATGGACTTTAATCTTGGCAGGAATAAAGCTTAAAGCATTAGCAGATGCAGCTGAAAATTATCATGCAGTTCTTGCTGAGAACCGGAAGTTGTTTAATGAAGTTCAGGATTTGAAAGGTGATAGTAATATGTTTGGTCTATTAGGTTTTATCGAGGTGAAGTTTTTAACATTGTTCTTGAATTTCCTTATACAGGAAACATTAGAGTGTATTGTCGGATAAGGCCATTTTTGCCTGGACAGACTAAAAAACAGACAAGCATAGAATATGTTGGTGAAAATGGAGAGTTGATTGTTGCGAATCCCTCCAAACCAGGAAAAGATGGGCAACGAATGTTTAAGTTTAATAAGGTCTTTGGTCCAGCTGCCACTCAAGGTTTTTATCTATTTGTCTTTTTATTTTTAAATTGGTTGTTGCGTGGATACCTTTTGACTGGTTTATTGGTCTTGTACATGATTATACTCTTGGTCTTTCAGATCAAGTGAATTTGGTTAATTGGCTGGAAACATTGTAATATATCTAACTTGTATACTGTTACAAATTTGGCAGCGGAGGTATTTTCAGATACCCAACCCTTGATACGTTCTGTACTTGATGGATATAATGTATGTATATTTGCTTATGGTCAAACAGGTTCTGGTAAAACCTACACAATGGTAAGAACTCCCCTTATACCTTAACTTTTCTATTATATATACGAAGTGTTTACAGAGATACTAATGCAATTTGTTTTCCATTTTCAGACTGGTCCTATTGGAGGATATGAAGAAGATTGGGGAGTCAACTATCGAGCTCTAAATGATCTTTTCAATATCTCTCAGCGTAGAAGAAGCTCCATTACTTATGAAATTGCAGTCCAAATGGTTGAAATATATAATGAACAAGTGCGTGATTTATTATCAAGTGATGGTTCTCAAAAGAAATATCCTTGTTAATTGGATAGATGTGATTTATTTTATTTACTATATTATGAGGGGTACAGTCAAAATTTGGTTGCTAACTCTTTTCTCCTCAAGCAAATTTTCTTTTCCTCTTGCCTAACAGGACCATGACATTATTCTGTTACCAATTTGCGATCTGGCTACTCAAATATTCGTTTTGTTACCCCTTTTTTCAAATTACTTTTATTTTTATAAATTTATGTTTGCTTTGCATTATTTCCTATTTCTTGTGTCATTTATTCCAATGAAGCATATAGCGGTCGTGAATTTGGCTTAATTTTGTGTTTCCTTGATTTGCACACACTTGGGATTATGTCCACCTCTCAACCCAATGGGTTAGCTGTACCTGATGCTAGCATGCACCCTGTTACATCAACAGCAGATGTATTGGAACTAATGAATATTGGACTAAAGAATAGAGCTGTTGGAGCCACCGCCCTGAATGAAAGAAGCAGCCGTTCTCACAGGTTCTTAAATGATATTACAAAATATTTTTTTACCATAAATAAATATTCAGGTGTAATGCGGCTTTAATTTATATTGTATGTTCAGTGTTGTAACTATTCATGTTCGTGGGAAGGACTTGAAGACTGGCATTCCTTTGCATGGCAATCTCCATCTGGTAGATCTTGCTGGAAGTGAAAGAGTAGATCGCTCAGAGGCAACTGGAGATAGGCTGAAGGAAGCCCAACATATAAACAAATCATTATCAGCCCTTGGCGATGTTATCTTTGCTCTCGCACAAAAGAGTCCTCATGTACCATACAGAAACAGCAAGCTCACTCAAGTCCTTCAAAGCTCTCTAGGTATCTATTTTGTTAGTTATTTTCTAGTTGCGAATTTCTTCTGGATACTTGTGAGCCTGTGAAACTAACTTGATATTTTGTGATCTTCAATCCATTGTCATTTGAACACTTTTTCTGGTTTTTGTATTACAGGAGGTCAAGCAAAGACTCTTATGTTTGTGCAACTTAATCCTGATGCAAATTCATTTTCCGAGTCTTTGAGTACCTTGAAGTTTGCAGAGAGGGTTTCTGGAGTTGAGTTAGGTGCAGCTCGAAGCAGCAAAGAAGGCAGGGACGTTAGGGAATTAATGGAGCAGGTTCAGTTTTTCTTTTCTCTTTCAGTGTTAATTTATTCTTCGACTCCATTGGAGTAATTAATGAATCTAAAGTAGTCTTGCATAACAGCTTCACTAATCTGCCAAACACCAAATGTCTGTGAAGCCGTTGCAGCTAAAACCTTGGAATGGCCATAGAATTTTGTTATGTCTAAGATTTTGGTTCACTCCTGCAAAATAATTGCATGACTATCATAGTGACTGTGAATAGTTTGCATTTCCCTGTCCTAAGAACAAAAGGATAAAAAATGTTTTCCTTTAAGTTTTCTGACGATCGGCCAAAAAATCAAAAGGTCACAGTAGGGATTTTGGAGAGATTTCATAGAATGCGAAAAAGTGCCTGTTTAACAAGTTTATATCGCGGTTATTGTTGGTTGTCTGGTGCATGTATCTTAATTCACAAACAATTACAACTTGTTTTATATACTAACAGTTCAAATGGTTCATGGATCATTTGATTTTCTAGTTTCAGTCACAAGAAAAATTTTGTTTTGGTGTAGCAGCAAGCTCACCAGAATAATGCATCAGTCTGCCTTAATTTTTCTTTCAAGGGCCCATTTACATTATAGGAGGAACTAATATACATTGCACAGCCAAATGAAGGGGAACAAATTGGTGGTTGTCATTTTTTATGTAGAATATATTGGACTATTATGCTTGTTTCTTGCATTACTCCCTCACCAAATTTTGTTAACTGTGCAGGTGGCCTCTCTAAAAGACACAATTGCCAAAAAGGATGATGAGATTGAACGTCTGCAATTACTTAAAGATCTAAAAAGTGTATATCCGGATGTCAATAATGACAAGCGCGGGGTGAACTCATTGAGGTATTGATCCTTCCTCTCCACTCGGGGACTTAGGACACACTGACTACTGAGAAAGTAGCGTCAGATCATGATAACTATTTACACTTCATTGTGATAATTAATCTACAGATGATTTGCAGCAGTCCTGTGATTGTTTAAAGTAACAAAATATATCTCTCTGGCAATCAAAAGTTGCCAGAAGGAACTTACATCAGAATGTTCCCATGGATGACATGCTACTAGGATATAAAGATGCATATTAAGAGTGATAATCTGACTGTAGTCTCTCTCTGGGAACAGAACCTGATGACTCAGCTGAATGTACTCTTCGTTACAAAGGAACAAAATCATCAGGAATTTGGAAATGTGAGTATTGCTTCCTTACAGTTTCCAGTTCTTCGCATGAGGTTTCTGCATGTTTATTTTTTTGCACATATTTACAGAAAGAAATATGCTTTGAACATTTAGTTATCATACTTCCATAAACCAGGAACATTGAAGCTGAAGTTTTGGTTTGTCATATTGAGACAGCAAATGAATTGATAATCAAGCACAAATTGCTGTTCCATCAATTTTTTTTTTCCAAAATAATTAATTTATACTTGTTCTACTTGATTTTTTCTACATCACTATCTGCTATTTACTGCATAGTGGCTACTGAGCAATACAACTGTTCCGAGTTTCACAATGCAAATTAGAAGGATATCCTCCTAAAAATTATTTTGAGCTAAAATGAGGTTTATGCACATGCTAATCAATCAACTGAACTCTGATTTCTGTAATTTCAAACCTAATTTATGCATGCCTAAACCCGTGTTAAAAAAAGAGTTACTAACACCTACAAAACCAGAGTACTAAAAGCCAATTTTGTTTTCCATGAACTCATTGAAGGTGTTCACAAGTATATGCGAAGTAAAACTTCTTAAATAATTTGTGCCCTTTGAAGCAAATAAAATAAGCAAACTTATCTTCACACAGAAACATACCAAGGTATCTATTAACTTTCTCTGCAACTGCCTTTTTCAGGTATACAGAAAACTGTAAATGGAGGCTCTACTTTACTCAAGCCTCCAAGGTGGTTGCTTTGAATTATACCACATTTATTTATATATTTAATATATATGATATAATTCTTTCATTTGTTCATTTAGTTAGCCCGTTTTACGTTGCCATGTAGTTTCACAAATGAGGTTCCTTTTAGGTTTGAGCTTGTAATACCAATGTCTAATTTTGTCAGAAAGTTGTAATATAGGTAACTGTAATGGAGTAACTACATGTGTACATATTCTAATGTCATTGAATTTTCATGAGCAATAGAAAAAGCTCCTACATCAGTAGCTTCTATCCAACTCTTCTGTACAGTTTTTTGTACCAAAGTTTCAGTACATCAACGATAAGGAAAGTTCTGTGTATGAGGAGTTGATTTCATTGAGAATCCAAATAGTGGTTTTATGTAGTACTGCATTCTATGTATTCTCTTTTAGGTTGTTTCTTCATGGGCAGGAGGGATGGGGCGGAGATATAGTTGGCATAAAGATAAATAGAGTTATCTACTGACTACTGACATATTTTCTTCGAAAAATCAGTTCAAGGGAATGAGGATAGACGGAAGTTCTATGTAATGCTATATTGCTCTTGTACTCTTGTATTCATGAAGCAGCTTCTGGTTTCTCAAATTCTATCTGACATTTTCTTTGTCCCAAAAACAGTTTTAGGATCATTAGTTTTGTTAGATTTGATTTCAAATATTATGTGGGATTTGATTTCAATATCATTAGTTGTGTTAGATTTGATTTATTTGGTCTCAAATGGTGGTTTTTTCTACTTTGGAAAATTATATACATGTAAGCAAATGAAATTGGCCCTCCAAAATGTTTAGTGGTTTAGATGGTTTTAGGCCAAGAGGATTTGATAAGGTGAACGTATGATTTAGCACCCATCTGGGCCAATTAGAGAGATTTCATCATGATTTGTAAATCGTGATGTAAATGAAGAACTAAATTTTGACCACAAATTCCTCCTCTTAAAAACTGTTCTCTCTCATTTTAGTTCAATTTCTTTTCGTTGTGTGGCGCCTAGGAGATTACATGTATGGACAATTGGATTAGAACTTGATGATGGAAAAGGACTATATGGACCACTGAATTGACGGGATTAGACAAAACTTGATCCCCATCCCTACCCTACCTGTAATTCTTTCTTCATCATAATTACAGATGTAAATTCAATTTCCCTGCTACTTCTGCTATAAATTAACTAACTTCAGAGAAGGTAGAAATGAACTTGGTGAACCATTATTAATAAAGTAGGGACCTATCATATTTTCCATAACCTGCAACAAGTTATGGTTCTTCATGCTTCCGTTGTTCTGTTCTCTGCTCAATAAAAAATCTTCAATAAAATTTATTTAATATTCCACATCCCCCCAAAAACCAAAAAATAATTTAAAATATACTCCAAATGGGTGCTCAATTTGTGGTAAGACATCTAGCATTCAAATGATGGGGTATTATCAGCCATTTCATTGGATAAGATGATGAAACATTTTCTGCCAATGGTCCTCCAAACCCTACTTGATCAAATTGCAACCGTAGGATCAAAATCCTCCAAACCCACGGAAGAATAGATATAAATGATGAAGGAGTGTAGCAAGAACTCCTCAGAACAACAACAACAACAACAACAACACCTTGCGTTACAAGAAGTAAAAGAAAATCAACAATGGCTTCCAATGTGATGTCAACAGCAGGTGTTGCCACCGCAGCTGCTCAAGCTAGCATGGTGGCACCATTCACCGGCCTCAGGTCAACAGCAGCATTCCCAATCACCCGCAAGAGCAATGTCGACTTCAGCTCACTGCCTAGCAATGGCAGCAGAGTTCAGTGCATGCAGGTCTGGCCCCCTCTTGGGAAGAAGAAGTTCGAAACACTCTCATACCTTCCTCCACTTACCAGGGAACAATTGGCCAAGGAAGTAGAATACCTTCTCCGCAGTGGATGGATTCCTTGCTTGGAATTCGAGTTGGAGGTACATAAGATTAATAATTCCTGAAATCTTCCAATTTTCTTGCTACTTATTGCGTTTGATCCAGTAAGTTGATAAAATGTAATGTAAATATATATAATCTGCATGGATGCAGCATGGATTCGTTTAGCGTGAGAACCACAGGTCTCCGGGATACTACGACGGCAGGTACTGGACAATGTGGACTGCCGATGTTCGGATGTACAGACGCAGTTCAGGTACTGAGAGAGCTTGACGAAGCCATTAAAGCTTACCCTAAAGCCTTTATCAGAATCATCGGATTCGACAACGTTCGTCAAGTGCAATGCATTAGTTTCATTGCCTACAAGCCCCCTGGTTTCTAAGCTGCTGCTTAGTTAATTGTTGATGCAATTTGTTGACATAATCATAATTTCTTCAAGTTAATTTCTTTGTTTTTGCTTCTACGGCTTCTCGATCTTTTCTGATCTTCAATGGAAATGGAAAATGTGAGCAATTGAGAAATCAAATTATAATGTTGTTAATTAGAATATTAATTTTGTTATATATATGGCTACAATTATATATTTACAATCCCAAAACTCTCATCAAATTAGATTTTAATCATAAAGTACATTTGGTATATAAAGTGATTTGAACTCTTTCAAATATCAAGAGCACATTTATTATGTAGGCCCTATAAATATCCACTTATTAAAAAATAAAACAAAAAACTCAATTTAATTTTACCACATTTAAGTATTTTAAAATGATTATAATATAAAATAAAGTGAGTATATTTTGTACCTTAAAATTTAATTATTTTCAGGACTTACATTTTAATATAAAAATATTATTCATTATAAATTCACTATTGTGAACAATTTAATCTAATAGAATAACATTATTTTTTTACACCAATCTAACCCATAAACGTACAGTTATTTATCTTAAATCCTAAATTTATCTATTTAGTATCAAAACTAATTTATTATAATTTTTTTTTTTATTGAAAAAGAAATTAATAAATTAATTAATTTTTTTTTTATTTAGATATATGAGAAAAAAGGTTGTAAGAGTAAATTTTAAGGTATAAATAGACACGGTTATAAATATTATTACACGTTCAAACTGAGGTCTTTATTTATTTATTTTATCAATCTCTCTATCTGCTATATACATTCCTCGAAACAGTAAAAAGAATTAAACTTTGTGTGTTGAGCCATACTGAGTCATTGTCGATCATTTTGACAAAAAATAGAAGAAAAAAATTCAAATAATAATATTTTATTAATTTAATTTTATTATTCTTATTATATTTTTATTTTCCTTTAATACAACGCCCTTTGCGAACATTTTGATAAAAAAAATTTTAAATTAATTTGCATCAATATTTCAATACTATTTATATATTTTTATATAAAAATTGAAAATTGAATAAATGTTAGGAAAATTTTTACATGTCAAATTAAAGAAAATGATTAGAGAATTATGAATTTGAAATCTTTTAATGAAAATGTTTCTTTTATTTGATTTTTTTCACGCATACTAATTGAACATAAAAGGTAATAGAATGCACAAGAAATTATCTCCCACACATTTTTTTTGCAAGATAAAGGTGAAATTTATGACACGTGATTTGATGAGATTTTTTATAAAAATAAAAATAATTTATTCTATTTATTGTTATAATAAATTTATAATAATATTTCGGACAAGACTATTCGATCCCATGGTTTTCTGAATACTCCGATCATTATGAATTTTAAAAAAAAAAAAAATTTTGCCTTTCAACCTAATTTCAGTGTTTTGAAATTATGTTATCCAACCTGTATACAGCATTGTTAATGTTTAATTGAAATATCTCTCAACGATATATATATATATATATATATATGATTTGTTTAAGAGTTTTCATAATAAAAAATTTGTTAATAAATTCAAGAAATTAAAATTTTAATATCATCTAGTATAATTGAAGTTATAAGTAGAAACTTTTTTTCTTGAGTTCTTATAATTTTTATAATTTTATTTGTTAAGAAAGTAATTATCAACACAATCAAAGCCACAAGTTATAAATTATTCTATCGAAATTCTCTCTTAAACCTACAAAGGTGAACTTATTAAAATCAAATTTTATTAGATATAAATTTTTAAGTAAAATTTTTGTAATAAATTTTCTACTATTATAACTTTTATAAATAAAATTTTTGAAAAATATATATTAATTATTTGATTATTACAACTAATTTTTGAAAAAAATTTGTAATTATTTTAATAAAAAATTTTTTATTATATATATTATATGAAAATAATATAAACTTTTTAAAATAAAATAAAAGTATTTTAAACAATCTTTTAAAAAAAAACTCAAAAAGTTATATTTACTCTAAAAGATTACAGTTTTAACTTTTTTTAGTAAAAAAAAAAAAATGACTTTTTAAATTTTCAAAAGTTTTTCTTTAATGTCAATTAAAAACCACCATTTAAATTGAAAATTACTTTTAACATTAAAAATAAAAAAGCTTTTTTAACTAATAAAAGAAAAAAACTAAACTAAACAGGCACTGGCACACCACATAGCATAACCTATTTGTTTTCTCTATTTGAAATCTTTAATGGAATTCAAATATGAATAAATTTAACTATATAAATTTAAATAATATGTTTATATTTTATTTGTCACATTTAAATATAAATATAATAATTTTACTTATCATATTCTTATATATAAATAATAAACAAAAACTTTATTTATCAAAAATAAATAAATTATGTAAAGGTATTTTAGTTTATTATAATTAGAAATTTATTTAGATTTCAGAGTTTTGTATTAAATTAAAAATTTTAATTTATTTCATTAAAATATAATTATTAACTTTTTTTGTTGTTAAATTAAACAAATAGTTTTAAAATATCTACATAATTGTAATTAAATTATAGGTAACTTCACACTAGAAAACAAATAGACACTTATTAAATTAAAAAAGTTTATTATTTTAGAAAAATAATAATAATTTACTTTATTTGTTTATTTTGCATCATGAAGTAAATAATCATAAAACTCTTTGCAGCAAACTAAGTTATGTCAAAAATTAAATATAAGAATGTATATGGTTAAAAATTTAATTATGATTATACGTAAATATAATAATTGATTAATTAAAAACAATTTAAAGCGACACACTTTTATTTAAGAAGTTGGATAGTAAAAGATAAGAAAATATAAAAATTTATCCAAAATAAATAAATCTTTTGTAGAATTGTGAAATTTATTGAGAAGATTGACTAAAATGAAGAAATATTTAGGGGACTATTTTAGTATTATTTAGATATTATTAAAAATATTTTTTTTAAAAAATTTTTTTTAAGAGGTATTTTAATAAAAAGTTACCTCAGAAATTTAAAGGGATAATATAAGCATTACTCTCAAATTTATTTTTACCTATCGTTAAAAATGAGTTTATAAAACTAATGTATCACAAAACATATATTATACACGTAATCATAAATTATATGTTATTTTGTTTCGTTACAAAGAATATTCAATTTTTAAGAGTTAAATAAATTATTGCTTAACAATTGACGTTATGTACTTTGCGAACTGAATTACTATGAATTCCTAGTACAAACTATGATTTGTTTAAAATAAAATATGAAAATATATATTGCTAAAAATTGTTAAGCCTATTTTATTGTAAATTAAAGAAAAAAAAAAGATTTAACATCAATACAAAATAAATGAAAATTTTTCAATAATAATCTGAAAATAACAAAATAAAAGAGTTTAAAATTTTCATGTTTTTAACATCGACACTAGATCCACCATCATTCCAAAATATTTGGTTTGAAACTATTCTATACCTCTCCAAAATTGTTGTTATATTTTTCAAATACCAAACATACAATATTTTACCTTTATTTATTAATAAGTTCTTCAAAATCAAATAATTGCAAAGAGAAATTGAAGTCTAAATCAAAGAAAAATAGAAGAGATTTAAATCTTTAGAAGGAAAATTTCAATGATTTTTTTTTTATTTACTCATACTAGACATGTGATAAATTTTGTGTGAGATAATGTGTCACAAACTTAAAACTAGATAAGAAAGAATTCATAACATATGACTAGATAAAATTATGGTAAAAAAACAAGTTTAATATTAAAATAAATGTATAAGGATATACGGTTATACTACTTGAATTAATTATTTAATTCTAAGAATAATACGCCAACACTAAAATTTTATTCTTACCATTTTTCATCATTTTGTAATTATGCTATGCAGAGCAACACATTAATATTAGTTATTAATATTTAATCCAATAAAAGTTTTAGTCATTTAAAATAAAAATCACCATATATATATATATATATATATCTTAACATTTGCATATATAATTTAGAGACTCTTAGTAAGTTATTTAATAAATATTGATGAAAAGATTGCCTTTAAAAAATTTTAATTCTATCATATTATAATTTCTTAATTTAAATTATAGTCTCTTCAAGATTGCTATTAGAGAATGTAAAAATAATTTTGAACAATCAAAAATTATTTTATATATTGATAAAAAAATTTGAAAATTATTTTTAGTAAAATTATCTGATTTTACACTTTGATTAAGAAAGAGTTATTTTTCAAAATTTGAATTTCAAAAGTAATTTTATTTTTAAATATAATATCAAATATATTCATTTAAAATTTTTAAAAATTCAAAGTTAATCTTAAAATAGATTACTAAATTTTAACTTTTAACTCAAAAATAAATTCATTAAAACTTAAATAATATTTTTTTATTATTTATTATCTACTTACTTTTTTTTTTTTTAAAAAATATAGTTTAAAATTTTATATTTTTTTATAAAGTATTTTAAGTTAATAATATATATAAATTAATTTTCATTCATTATTACGTACATTTTGATAATTTTTATACTATATTTTTAATAATAAAATATACCAAACATATAAAAATTATTTTCAAAACTCATGTCCTTTTTAAAAATAAAATTTACTAAATAAATAATTAATATAATTATTTTTTAAAAAATAGAAACAGATTATTTTAAATCTACAAAAATCTCATTAACTATGAATGATATAAGAGAAATTAAATATAAGTAAAATAAATAAATAATTTTTCATTCAAAATTATTTTTTATTAGATATTTTTATCTAATATAATTTTAAAATTAAAATAAAAGCACAGTACTCGTTCACACTGACAAGTAAGCTTGTATTTCAGTACACTGTTCATCTATATTCTTTGGAATCATCTCCCTCTGTAAGGTAAAGTAAAAGAAAAGAAAAGTAAAGAGAAATTTTCCCGAGAAAATTTATATAATGCGCAATGAAAAGTAGCATCAATTGAATTGACAACCGATGAATATATATGATTAACATAACTAGGAATTTTATAACATGTATTTTATATTAACATGGAACAAATAAAAATTTTCAATAAAAATACGGAGATAACAAAATAAAAGAGTTCAAGAGTTCGCTCCTTTAACATTAAATTACATCCACCATCATCTCAAAATTTTTGGTTTATAATTTTTCTACACTTCTTCAAAAATTTTGTTATGTTTTTCAAATACCAAAAATATAATGTTTAATCAATTTATTTTTTTCTCATTTTTATTATTTCTTTACTTTCTTTCATTACCCTTTTGAATATCAATTTGTAAACATTTAAATTAATTTCTTTTAATATTTGAGCAGTATTAAAAACATTCTAATAATACCCACAAATACCAAACATGTAAAGCTCCCCACTCTTTTTTGTTAAAAAAAAAATTCTTATTTTTGAGGCAATTGAAATGAATGGATTAGGTGTTTGAATTTATATTTATGAGATAAAATTACTCAAATTTAAATACAAATAAAAGTATAAATAAAAATAAATTATTTATTTAAAAGTAGTATTTAACAAACATTTTTAATTTTTTTTTTAAAAAAAAGTACAGTAATCCAACATTAAAACTTACGTTTACATTTGCATTATTCATCTATTTTTTTTTAATTATATTTCTCCACAGTTTGAGTAATAAATTCTCCAAAAGTTTTCGTGAACAGCAAAAGTTTATTCTTGTCTTTTAATATCAATGACTTTTATATATATTATAAGAATTTTTCTATACAATAAAATAGATTAACTATTAAAACCTTTAACATAAATCTTTATTTTTATCATCTCTATGATTTTTTACAAATTAATTACAAATTTCATGATAAATAATCAAAATTGAACATGACATCCAAGTTCAACGTTGTACAAATTTTTTAACCATATCTTTTTGTTGAAACAATTATTTGTTTTCATTATTATGTTTACATAATAAATATATAATATTTTATTGATTTAGTGTTTTTTTTTTTTTATTTTTTATAATTTTTTGTAACAATTTTCATCATGATTGAGAATTTATAAATTTATTTGCTTCAATATTTCGTTTCTATTTATGTATAAATGATTAAAATTGAAAATTAAATAAATGATAGGAGGATGTACACATATCAAAGAAAATTATTAGAAAATTATGAATAGAAATCATACATATTGATTTCTTTCATGCAAGCTATTCTTGTTTATGAACATAAAAGGTGATAGAACTTACGGAAGATTATCTATCAATTTCATCCACTCTGTGCTTGATAATCTGAAATTTATGGCTCATGATTTGGTGGGATTTTGGTTAAATGAAAATAATTTTATTTTTTAATTGTTCTAATAAATTTCTAATAATTAATCTTATGGACCATCCTATTTTCGAATCTTAATTTTCATGTACTCCTATCAATGAATTTTAAAAATTAACATTTTTTACTTCACAATGTTACGCAACCAATACAATATCATTATTTTAATTTTTAATTGTATAAAAATATAATAAGAAAATTTATAATTTAAGATTAAAATGAAAATATCTCTCAACACTAGCATATATTTAAGAATAAAGTATAAATGATTTGATAAATATTATAAATCAATTAACATAGTAATGTTTTGGGAGTGACATGGATTAAATTTTTGTTAGGTAATTTTATCAAAGGGTTTACATAACAAAATATTGGTTACATTGAAGCTACTAAAATTTTAATATCAACAAGTATAATTAAAACTATAAATAGAATTATTTTTCTTATAATCTAACATGTAATTTTATTTGTTAAGAATCACCTCAATTACAATTAATAATCCGAAATATTCTATTAAAATTTATTCTCAACTCTCCTTAAAAGTGAGCTTATAAAGCTAATTTTAAAAAACTATTCGTAATAAAAAGAAAAGAGATTACAACAGATATGATTCCTAAATTTAGCTTAACTATGAATGATATAAGAAATCAAATATAAATAAATGAAATTAGATATTTTAATTAATATAATTTTAAAGTTAAGATAAAAAATTGGTACAGATTGTAACGTGACACGCTTGCATTTCAGTACACTGTTCATCCATTTTCTGTCGAATCATTTCTCTCCACGAGATAGAGTAAAAGGGAAGGAAAAGTAAAGAGAAATATTCCCGAGAAAATTTAAGATGGGTAGGAAAAGAAACAGCAGCGAAAAGTAACTTCAATTGAATTGACAAATGAAAACCACACACGTAAGAGGTTTATGAAGAGCAGTTGTCATTATTATTTTAAGGTAGCAGTTATCAAGTTATCACTGACTCACAGTCACAGCACACGGCTTGCGGAAAGCTCAGCACAGAGTCAGAGCTTAGTCAGCAGTGAGAGCTTTCAACCACTAACGAAAATTCAACACATCCCATCATTCGTTATCATCAATAATTAAGCACTCACTTGTCGCCTTTTCAGCCTTTGAACCTTTTCTTTTATTCATATTTTTTATAAAACTTTATATTAAGATGTATACATTTCCTTTTTCCTTGTATTCATATTTTTTAATCAATCCATATGCAGTCGTACCATCATAATCGTAATAACCAGACCAGCGGGTCGATCTAGCAGCTAAATCCACCAAACAATGGACCCCAATGTTGCCAATCAACCACAAATCGTTGTTTGTTTTTATTTTGGCTTTACTGTTTCTGTCTCAATTAATCAAATAGAATAACAGAATATTGAGATTCGAGGCAAGCTCCAAGGCAGCAGCGTCCAACACAAAGTTGATGATGATAATTGATAAGATATAATAATAATAATAATAATGATAATCAATCAATCAATCAATCAATCAATCAATCAAAAGATTTCATTCATTCATCTCTCTCAATTTCTTCCTCCAAATTACAATTACAATTACAAAGGGAGTATTTTAGAGTGACAAACTGGGAAATTAACATTACAGATACTCCATTAAACCCTCCCCAAATGTTTCAAACAACTCTCTCTCAGTCTTCTTCTGTATGTACACAAAAACTTGATGAAGGAAAAAGAAAGCATTTTGACTCTCTTTAACCCATTTATTTTTCGAAATTAACTTCTCATAATAACCCCTTCATTGCATTCACAATATTATTATGAGAGCAAACACAAAAACTGACAAAAAAAAAAAAAAAAAAAAAAGAAAAACGACTCAAGCAAAAAACACCACCATTGACTTGTATATACAATGATAGCATCAACTACTACCAATTTCAGGTCCTCCTTTTCCCCCTCCTCCTCCTCCTCCTCCTCCTCCTCCTCGTCGTCGTATCAAAATTTGCTACAAAATGAGATTATCTGCCTTGGTTAAATGAAGTTTTTGAGGTTTAAGCTACAGCGGAGATGCTGCAATTGCGACGATCTCTGCTGAGACAATCAAACCCTTCAATCCTAACTGCAGCAGGCTTGTGCCCATACTTTGCCCTCACACATACTCCTCCCATCCGAGAGGATGGAGATGGTGGTGCAGGGGAGAGCGGGGTAAGCTTCTCCTTGCCGAATTGGGCATCCTGGATTAGAGGATTTGAAGATCTACTAGGTGGTGATCCGCAGAAATATGGCGGCGATGAAGCCACCTGATTACCAGATTTGTCTGCACCATAACCTCCTCCCTGCAAACATCAACAAAAGGGTACAAGATTCAGAGATGTTCAACAGAACCAATTAATTAAATTAATTCACACCACTACTACTAAAAAACACTAAAGATCTAATTTATTCACCTTTTAAAAAAGGAAAATATTTTAGTTTCCCATAAGTAATGAAAATTAAAACATAAACATCTGTCCAAATCATAGTTTATATGTTTGAAAAATAAGAGCCACTGTCCACCCAAAAAAAAAAAAAAAATGCAATCAATAAAATTTCAGAGAGCAAGCGAAAAAAAATGGACCTTGGTGAGGATTATATCCAGAAGTTCAGTCCCAGCTTTGGAATCTCCAATCTCACTTTGCTGACTGCTATTATAACCAAAAAAAAAAAAATAGAATACAAAATTTAAATAATAGAGACAAAAAATTGGAAGAAAAAATATCAAAAATTGAAAAGAAAAATAATAAAAACATACTTTGCAGACCATCTTAAAGGTCTGATAGGATCGTTAATTGACGGATTTAAGAGGCCTAATCTTCTTGGTTTAGGGCAAATCATGGAATCCAACCTCCTCTCTTCCTCGTAGCCTCCTCCCATGGCGTTCCTCTGCTGATATGAGCATCGGTTCATTTTCTCTTTCAACAATCAATCACCAGAACGCCGTCGTCTGAACAAGCAAAAGATTTTAGATTTTCCGGCTCAAAAAAAGAGAACAGACATAAAACAGACTAAGATCTAGGACCGTCGTTGGCATAACATGTCTTAAGTTATTAGTACCAGACAAGTCAAGATTTTTTCCCTATAAAATCAAGTAAGAAAGAAAACCCAGAAAGAAAAAGAATATTTATTATGTCTGTTTCCGTTCAGTTCTGAAGGTTTCTCGGGAACCAAACAGAATAACAACCAGAACCCGTAAAAATTAAAAAGAGAAAGCGATGGAGAAAGGGAGAGAGATTTGACCTTCGATTGCCTCCAGAGAGGAGGAGGGATTCAAGGAGGAAAAATAGAGAAAAATTTTAGAACAAATCTTGATGCAGAGTTTTTTGTGGGAGAGACAGAGGAAAAGAGAGAAAGAGAGAGATAAAATAATGGGTTGGCTTCAGCTTTAGAGAGAGTCAGTGTGGAGCTTCCAACGCTACTTTCGCTTCTCTGCGGTCAACTCTGATCTATTTTCTGCGAAACCAGCGTTCTCAACCGTTGGATCTGACTACTCACGTTGACTGTGTGATAACGGAAAGCGTGTGCATTAGATGCTCTGTTCACATCAACTTTATTCGCTGTTTTGTAGATAAGATTTTGTCCACATGATGCACGCATATGTCTCTTTTTTTTTTATTTATTTATTAAAAAATTAAAAAAATATGGCTGTTGCTCATTGTCTGCTGCGTATTCAATAAAATATTAAAATATTTATTGGTTAGTACAAGATAATAGCACGTATTTTTATTAATTAATAATATAAAATTATAAATATCTAAATCAAAATAAATCGGGAAATAAAAGGAAATACTCTATTTTCAAATCTAATTAGGATTTGTGTTTAAATATATTTGTACCCATATTAAGAAAGTTTAAAATAATAAATAATTAATATAATTCTATTATGGAAAGTAAAATATTGTAATTTAATGGTAAGATCTCTCCGTAATTGTCATTTATATAATTGAACGTTTGCTTAATTAAAACGAAATAAATCATAAATATGAGTTTATTAAGTAAGTTTTAAATATTATTATTAATAAATTAATCTAAAAATTGTGGTAACATCATTTTAGTTATTCATTATTTTTATCCAAATACACATTAACATGAGTTATTTATTTTAAAGTAAATTACTCCAAATTTCAAATTAGTTACATAATTTTTAAAGAGTTACACAACATAAACTAATAAATCATTTTATAAATAATTATTCAAATCCCTCCTCAACGCTCCTAACTTGGCGTGGATCCAGTTTTAAATTCTAATATTTGTTGTATAATCACAAAATCAAAAAACGTCAAATTTAGATGAAATAAAGCCCAAATTATTTTTAAAATCTCTTACCTACCCTTGACGTAGTGTTTGGAGACCAGGTAAAGAGTAAACCAAGTAAGATATTAAACCACTCTGACGAGGCCTGAGCTGTGATAAGAAGACAATTGACAATACAACAAACACATGTTTTTGTGTTTGAAAAGTAATTTTAGAAAACAAATGGAGTTCAACATATAGTTTTCTAAACCAAGCATGAATGTTGTCCAGCATAGAGAGCTAACTTCTACCTACAGTATTGTATTGGTTAGGAGAAGAAAATAGACTACCGCGCGATTTATGGCTTAATTGAAGAAGACAAAATTTGTTTGTTTAATTAGTTATAGTTTATAGTGTTACTTGCGTGTGCAATATAAACAAGGAGGACTTTCCTTTATTAGTATCAAGAGAATGTTCATTATTTCGTATTTTTTAGGTTAATGTCTCATTATTTTTTTAATATTTTTTTCAATATTCTACCACTTTCTAAATTCTGATTTTATCTTTTAATATTTTAAATTTTTTTTTATTTTATTATTTTGTAAATTAATTAAATTAAAAAGTAAAATCGAAAAAATTAAGAAGGTAATGAAATATTAAAAAAATAAAATGTGATAATAGAATATTTACTTAAAAAATAAAGGGGTAACAAGTATTCTTTCGTTAGTAGGGATGACAAAATTTTCCATGGAGCCCCAAATCCATGGGGATGCACCTTCAATAGAAGAGAATTCAGATAAATTTACGGGGAATAGGGCAGAGAATGAGAATTTAGATAAATTTACGGGGAATAAGGCAGAAAATGAGAAGATATTAATCCTCAGTTTATTAATGGGATGAGAATTGGTTTATCTCTTCCCATCCCACCTCCACCCTATTCCCCATTACAACATAATGTAAATATATTATAATTTATAAATTAAATTATATATATGTAAATATAATTTTATATTATAATTTTTAAAATTATATATTATAATTAAAAATAAATTAGTAATAAAAAAAAATTATGAAATTATGAATTAATGTTATAAAAAAATATATACAAATAAAAAGTAACAAATTAAAAATTTAAAAGACTGTTTTTTGTGTTTCGAATAATATATTAATAATATTTTAATTTAAGTTAATTAAAGTTTTATATTATTAAAATTAATTTATAAAAATAATATAAAATAAAAAATTAATACGGGGACGGGAAATTTATTCACTATACGAAGATTTTTCATTCTCATCTTATTAAATTTATTGAAAAATAGGGTGAAAAATAGGATTAAAATAAAAATAAAAGTAGGGAATGAGGCATGCCTCCTCATCGCCACCCGGCTTCATTGCCATCTCTACTCGTTAGTATCTATTAAAAACAAAGCTCGACTAAATTGTAACATTTTTTTTAAAAATTTTTTATTGGTTTAATAAATTTTTTTTAATGTACTCTAGTTATTTTAATAAAAATATGAATTGTAAGTACATTACCCTACTTAAAATTATTATGTAATCAAATATAAAATAATTCCATTTATTTAAGGAGAGAGGTTGCAAAGAACTCTTTATATTGCTGTTAATAATGTCGCATGAGAACATGGACAGTTATTGGTCGAAAATTGAGGGAAATTAGGCGTTAATAATAACAATTGATTTGATGTGTTTCCTTTTCCAATAACATCACCTATTTATTACACAAATTTGCAATCTAGCTAAGACTAAGAGATGGAATTCATGTTAAAAGTTTTATGTTCCCAATAAATCCTTTTGTCTTATCAACGTCAATATAATCTTCAATACCTACCAATTAAATTTATCATCAATATTCATCAATCATCATGCTTTCTTTAGTCTTTACGACACAAAAAAAAAAGAAAAGAAAAAGCCTCATATATCTATTGTACTCAAATATTTTATTATAGCCCTTGTGTGGGTTCATATTTAGTGTATTGTTATATCTAATTTATTTTTAATTTTTATGTAAAAAAAAAGTTTGAAATTTTCAATATTTATGTTAAAACTTCAAATTTAATATTAAAGATTTTCAATTTTATGTAAAATATTTGAAGTTTTATATTATAGGTAAGTCTGTTTAAAATTGATTTTACTTTTACCAAACTTTTTAAGTATGTAATCATTAAGCAGCTAATATTTAATAATTATTCGCATATATTTATAGTTAATAAAATTTATTTTTTAGAAAATTAAAATACCTAAATTCTAAAAAATATTCTTAAAATAAAAAAATACTCTAAATTTATAACTCTTTATATCTTAGATCATCGGAAAGGATTGCAAAAACATTTTTAATTACTTTTGATATTGTAAAAAAAAACATTTAGCAAGAAATTCTTTGTGAAATGACAATAAATCAAATAAAAATTAGAAAACTGAATTGAATGGAGCTCAATTAAAAATTACAAAAAGAAAAATGAAACATATAAAATTAAAAAGAGCATCTATGATTAAAATCAAAAGATGACAAATAAAAAAAAAACAGAATTTGCAGGCAAGGGGACATGCAAATAAATGTAGGACCCAAAAACACCTTTTTTTTAAAGAAAAAATTCTTTTAATTTATTTTTGTCGTTGGCTTGGCTGATTCCTCCACATGTAGCCGAGAGCCCACACGGCCTTTTCTGTTGGGAGGTTGTTTTTGTAATTAAACAATCAAATCTCGGATATTCCTGGGACAGAAAAAATATTTAAGCGAAATTAAAAAATATAAAATATAAAATTTATTGTAGTTTTTTAATGATTTTATTAATATAATTAATTAACACCTACAAATTTAGAATATTAAAATAAATATTATAAACTTTAATAATTTATTCTCGATTATCTTCTTAATTTGAACAATTTTTATGGCGTGTGCGTCACACGCTCCTTGTAAAGGGAGTGGTAATTTCGTAAAGGAGAGGGAGCGGGTGTGGGTCTGACTTACGGAGAGAGAGAAATATAAAATAACTGACTGTTGTCGTGTTGTATGATGACAGACGATCTTGTGTTGTCCCGTGGATTGCGGATCTTGTTTTTGGAGTGGGATATCTAGATTATCACTCCCAGACGTAACGTAACCTAAAAAAATCTTTTTCCGTTTTAGTGGAAAACGACGCTGAAATTAACTACAAATTTTGAAACATAACCCCAATTATTACGTTTAACAAATCAATCCCCTTCTCTTCGTTCTTCCTGGTTCTTGTCAATTTACATTGGGCCAATTTCTGAATTGAGATGTCCATCATTGGGCTATAATCAGAAAATTTTTTAGAAGAATTCAGTTTATTTTTCTTTGTTTTTTTACTAACAAGTAAACAAATTGGTGGACGAATATATTCATAAAATTTGTATGATTACAATAAAAGTTATAAAGCTTTGACTCGAAATTTTTAAGAAGTTCTCACTGCCTGTGACATGATTGGGTGATTGGAATTGCTGGATCTGTGAATGAACCATGAAATGTTTGATTAGCAACCCACTGATTTGCAGCTTGAGTGTAGTGTAAACCATCCCAGTTAATAAATTTTGAAGGCTCTTTGCAAGCAGTTCCATGCATTTCTTTATTGTCAACTTTTCGCTTAAGACCACACATCATTATCTGGCCTGGAATTCCACAGCAGGCCTTCAATGGATCATCAAATCCTGCATATGAAGTATATTGAAAAAAATTAAAACCCAAAAACATTGGACTTTTTAATTGTAGAAGAGAATGGTAAAAAAATGAGTACCTAATTTTTTTGCATTGCTGATTAGTTCATATTTTACAGCATACATATCCACGTATGTTAGTGCAGCTTCTGGGAGCTCTGATCTCAGTTTAGTCACTTTTTCTTTAAGTTGCCTGTTGAATTCTGCAGCTAATTCATTGCGAGATTTGAGACAACCGTGTTCGTCAATATTGCTCGTTGAAGTTGAATTAAGATTTTCAACAAAATAAGGCAGGCAACCTAAAGGTCCTGTGTTATGTATCCGAAATGCTCTCCCTCCTTGTTGATATATGTTCTGAAAATGAAGTATATGTGGCTCATTTCATTTGATCTATGCTATATATGCAATGCTAGAAATAAATATCTATAAACAATTGTTACTTACTTGAACAGCTGAAGCTAATTGGTTAATCATGTCTGGTATTTGATCGAATTTTGTGGTTAGATTTCCAAAAGCAAGATCATTTTGTCCGATATCAAATATGTAAAGAGCTTTTACGAAGTCCTCTTGTCTTGGTAATTTGTGCTTTTCTGATGCATTTTTACCTAAAAGTTAAAAAAAAAAATAAATAAATAAAAAAGATAAAAAAAAACTCTAATAATACGTTACGAAGTAATCAAACCATGATGAGAATTTTATTGCTATTTAGAAAAGGATGTAAATTAATTAATCAACCTTCATTGTTAAGGCTTATGATACCTGATTTGAATTGATTGAACTGCTCAATCTGCACATCAAGAGAGAGAGGAGTTTTTTCATTATCCTTCTGATTTTGCTTTCTAATGGTTGATCCTGCTGAGGCAAAATTTGCACCCTTTTGAAAGTCTACTTGTTCTTGTCTATTCGGATATGCATTTAACTTTGGTAGTTTCAAATGCATAGCTGTATAAAAGGTATACATATACAAATAAGCCACTTATATAGAAAACAAATAAAATTTTGTTTGAAATATGATAACGAAAGCTTAGAATTTTCTTGTTACCTATGAAATCGATGATGATATCACCATCAGAAGCTCTACCAGGTGCATTTGGTGGTGGTAATTGCTCACTAGCTACTGGTGAAATACCACCGGTATCCGAATTGGAGTCACCAAAGTTGTAAATTGCAGTGAATTCACATGGTTTCAAATTTTCACCGCTAATAGTACTCAAATCACCCAATAAACATATAAAAAATCCAACAAACAAAGCCATGCTACTGCTTCCCTTCATTTCTAATTCTGCTTGATTTTTCCTTATTCTTATCTTAGCACTTCCATACACAGACATATATATATCTTTAATTATAAACTGTATTTAGAAAATTTAGTTAAGCATATCTGTTTAACACTGTTCTTTTTCTTTTGATTGGTTTCTTTTTTAGGTAAAAATTGTTGCTTTAATTATGTTAACCTTAATTATGGTTATGAGAAACGTATGTGGTTAAAACAACTATTAAAAAAAAAAAAAATGAGTGGCATAGGTCATTTTTTAACAAGCTCATATGGTTAGACTTCTGACACCACATTTATCATCTCATTTACCTGTCATTTTATCTAAATATAAGACATTAATTTTGAGAATATGCAAATTTTATAAAATTAAATAATTGGCATAAGTTTGAGAATATGTAGGGATCGACGTAATCAAAAATTTATTTTCATCAGCCAGGTTAAAAAGATTTTTCAACCTCATTTTACAAGTTTGGATGATATGATACGATTATATTGATACAAAATAATAAAATATATGTCTTATTTTAAAAAAATAATGAATATTTTGTTAATAATACGGTATGTGTATATATGTATGTATATAAAATGATGATAAAATAAAAACATGCAATATAAAAGAAAGTAATAAATTATTAAAATTTTGTTATGCGATCTTTTAAGGTAAAAATTTTACCTAGCTATCACTAATTTTAAATAATACTTTTAAAAAGTTCTTTCTTAATATAAGTAATAAACCAATTTATAAAAAAAAACACCTCGTCCAATTTATTGCAATGTTTTTAATAATTGTTATATATTTTAAGATAGATATTATGTTATTGATGCAAGAACAAGAAGTATTATCACAATAAAAAAATTTGTTAATTAAATTAACAATTTTATGATTTTTTTTGCTCTCAATCAAACCTTACCTTAAGGATAGGTTTGAAAGATCAGAAATATTTTAAGATATTTAGTGATATATATATTCCCTCGAATAAGCTTTTACCATCTTCTCAAATCAATTTTTTTTTTTTCTATCTTGATAAAAATACTAATTTTTTTTATTTCAATAAAAATACAAATAAATTTTATCTTATTATATAGAAGATACAGATTTTACACGATGAAATAAAGTAAAAAGATTGTTGAGATAAAATAATTAATCAATATATTTATTAACAGTGATTGGATTTATATGTAATGATGTGTATAATTGTTTATTTGTAACAATTTACTAAGTTTAAGGGTCTTAGATGAAAGATAGAGTAATATAATTATATTTTTCTCAGAGCCCAGCCGAGGCCCCTCTAAATCCATCCATTCACTGCATATGCTTAATTGTACTCAGCTCTTCTAATTATTCCTTCAGATATGTATAATAGCAATAATGGCATACAACAAAGGCAACAACACTCGTTGATGGTTGCTTTGATTATTTATAGATATAGCATTAACCTTTTTCTCCACCTTATTTACTGCTGCAATACAAATACTAACATTCATTGAGCTGTTCCACAAGGCATGCATTTTTCACAATCCAGATTGAGAAACTGCCCACATCCTTTGTGTTCTTCTTTAAGTATAAAGTTGAGCTATATGTTCATACTTGAAAGTTGCTTATGAAATGCTCGGACCATAAAATAGACTGTTAAAATAGACTGTTAGCAATACATTGATTTGCTGCTTGAGAGTTGTGTTCACCATCCTAGTTAATACATTTTGAAGGATCTCCACTACACTTGACTCATTTGTCATTCAACATGAGATTTTAAAAAAAGAAAAAAGAGAAAAAAAAAAAAATTATTTGGCATATTCCTAAGCAATAATACAACCCATATTGTTTTGTTGTTCTAATGCTATTTCTAACTCTGACTTGGGCTTTCTCAATGTAGCTATCCTAGAATGCATTAAAGTATATCTTCAAAAATATTGTAATGGTTTGTATGTAACAGGATTTGTTTTATGGTCTTAACACTTTGCAAGAACTGGGTTGTGAGGGAGATACCTGTTTGTGGAGTACTAGTACTAAATGAGAAAGGTTATTGAGCTAACCCAAAGTATGATCATGTATATGAAATATGTTGACTCGGGTTCTGAGTAACAATCAGATAGATGTATTCCTCTGTATGTACCTTATTCCTTCTCACTGCTTTATTAATTCCAGATATTTAAAAACAAAATATGAGAGCTATTGCTGCTATATCTAGTATCCTTTTGTCAAATCTTATTTAGTTCTTTTTAAATTATTTAAGAAGTACACAAGTAGATTTTCCTCTTGTCTTGCATATCATCTTTCTCTATGGTAAAACTCAAGGTGTGTCAGTAATCTTGTGCTTAATTAGGTTCCTTTTCTTGGTTTTCACTTGTATTTATAATTGGTTAACCAAGTTATTAAATCATATCTGAGGTAGTTACTCGAGTAAACAAATTGGTGGACGAATATATTTGATTGAGGTTTTATAATTACAATAATGACAGCGTCTCTGACAAGAATTTAATTCGGAACCAAATTAATCACACTGAAGCCTCAATCCACGACAATCTGCAGGATTGATGCAATTACCATATGATTTCTTCAGCATAGTCATATTAATCAATGGTTATATTATAAAGCTTTGGCTTGAAATTCTTACGGAGTTCTCACTGCCTATGACATGATTGGGCGATTGGAATTGATGGATCTGTGAATGAACCGTCAAATGTTTGATGAGCAGCCCACTGATTTGCAGCTTGAGTATAATGTAAACCATCCCAATTAATAAAGTTTGAAGGCCCTTTGCAAGCAGTTCCCACTCACTTGTTTAACGTCCACTTTTCGCTTAAGTCCACACATCGTTATCTGGCCTGGAATCCCACGACAGGCTTTCAATGGATCATCAAATCCTGCATATAAAGTATATTGAAAAAAATTAAAACCCAAAAAACTATTTGACTTTCGATTGTAGAAGAGAATGACAAAAAATAAATACTTAATTTTTTTTTGCATTGCTAATTAGTTTATATTTTGTAGTATAAATATCCTGATCTCAGTTTAATCAATTTTTCTTTAAGCTGTTTGTTGAACTCCGCAGCCAATTCATTACGAGATTTGAGACAACCATGCTCATCAATATTGCTTTGTGTTAAGATTCTCTACAAACAAAGGCAAGCGGCCAAATGGCCTTGTATTTTGTATATGCAATGCTCTCCCTGCTTGACATATTATATTTGTTCTATGCCATATACTAGAAGTAAATTTCTATACTTACTTGAATAGCTGAAGTTAATTAGTATAACCATATCTGGAATTACGGGACGAATTTGATCAATTTTCATTTTAAAAGTCCAAAAGTAGGATCACTTTGTTCAATATTAAATATGTAAAGAGCCTTTAAGAAGTACTCTTGTCTTGTTAGTTTGTGTTTATTTGAGGCATTTTCAGTTAAGAGTTAAAAAAAAAAAACATTTAACAATATGTTAGGTAGTAGAATTTATTATGGGCACCTTAACAAAAAAGTAAATTAATAAGTTAACCTTAATTGTTAAGATTTTTGGTACTAACCTGATTTGAATCGATTGAATTCCTCAATTTGCACATCAAGAGAGATGTGACTTTTTTCATTCTTCTTATTTGGCTTTTTAATGGTTGATCCTCCTTCGGCAACAATAGCACCGTGTAGGGAGTCTACTTCTTCTTGTCTGTTCTGGTATGCATTCAGGTTTGGTAATTTCAGATGCTTGGCTGCATAAGAGAAGATGAACATACACGTAGATAACCCACGTCTGTTCAAAATGAATGGAATTTGTTTGAGACATATATGATAATGAAATCTTAGAACTTATTTGTTACCTATGAAGTCTATGATAACATGACCATCAGAAGCTGTACCAGGTGCATTTGGTGGTGGCAATTGTCCACTAAATTTAGGTGAAATACTACCGGTGTCTGAATTGGAGTCACCAAAACTATAAATTGCGGTGAATTTAGATGGTTTCAAATTAACACCACTTGCAGTGTTCAAACCACCCCATAACCATAAAGATATAAAAATTCCAGCAAACAAAGCTATGCCACTGCTACCCTGCATTTTTAATTGAGCTTGATTATTGTTGATTCTTGGCACTTTCATACATACATATACATAATTATAAACCCAACTCAAAAAACCTTTGTTAAACACGCTGGTTTAATTTTGGCCTTTTTCTTTTGATCTGTCTCTTAATAATTTTAGCTAAAAATTGTTGTTTTACTTATGTGAAGATTATGGTTATTAGAAAAATATGTGGTTAAAAAGCAACCATAAAACTATGTGGCATGAGTAATCTTATCACAAGTCCATTCGATTAAACATGTGACACGATACTTATCATGTTTTCTATATCTAATCATCATCATATGTACATTATATAAAATTTTATTTTACACGTTTTTATCAAGTGAAAAGAAAAAGAACATAATAAAAATGATTAGGACAAGATTTTATCAAACAAACTTTATAACAAGAACCTTCTTCTCACATCATTTACAATTTGCAATACAAAAGCTAATATTTGTCTGCTCAACAATAAAGTATACGTTTTTAAGAATTAAGATTGGAGAAATGCCAATATGCCTCAGGTTCTTCTTCAAGTATATTTGAGATGGAAACTCCTTGATAGTTGCCTATGTCGTGTTTGATGATTAGAATTGTTGGGTCCGTGAGTGAATCATGAAGTTTATGGTTAGCAAGCTACTGATATGCATCGTGAGAATAGTATTCACCAGCAAAGTTAACTTTGAAGGGTCTTCACGAGAAGCCCCGTACACTCAACTCATTTGTCAGTCAAACATGAGATTTGAGAGAAAAAAAAAAAAAATGGTTTGGTACATACGTAAGAAATAATACATTGCAGTGCAGCCTACCAAACCCGCTAACGAACAGACAACTGGAGTAGGTACCGCATAAAGACGAGAACATTAGAAATTAATATGTACTAATTAACCTATCACTATGAAGCAGTTGAAGATGGCTTCCCCTATTTATTAGACGCCTGAGAGGAAAACTGCAAGCAAGCTAAAATCAGGCGTTCAGATCCTTTTGCAATTGGCCACTGCAATATTTTCCATCTTCCTGTTTTACAATGGAACAAGTAGACAACAAGCAAGTGATATTCAAAGGGTATATAGAGAGAGCACCAATGGAGACAGATATGGAAATCAAAGTCAGTGAAGTAAAGCTCAAGGCACCAAAAGGGTCAGGATCAATTTTAGTTAAGAATCTTTATCTCTCTTGTGATCCTTACATGAGAGCCCGCATGCGTAACATCAGTAGCTCTTACATTCCCCCTTTTGTTCCGGGTCAGGTAATATTTCTCTATCATGCTTCTGATCACAATTTAGCCCTGATTTGGGCTTGGGAATTGGGACCATCTTTCTAAGCTGCAGTTTAAAATGCCTCCTATAGTAGTTTAATTCTGCTAATTAAATATTACTCCTTCTTACTGACTTTACCTTGTCCTTAATTGTTCCATAGTATATTAGAATCCTCTGCATTTGTGTTATTTATAGACAATGCTTTTAGTAGATTACTTGGAATTTTTGTTCATTTCCTACTGTTGCTTCAAGTGCTGGCTCTTGTAGTGACTAACATTTCTCTTTTGGTACTATTTGCTATTGCGAATAATTCTAAACATTTCTCTTTTGGTCCAAGATTTATAATTCATGAATAACTTTCTGGTGTCATATCACTTTTGGTATGACATTCGTCCTCTGTTATGTGCTAACAATGGTGTACTTCGATGAAGCCCATTGAGGGATATGGTGTGGTAAAAGTTTTGGATTCGGATAACCCGAATTTCAAGCCAGGCGATTTAGTTGTAGGCTTGACTGGTTGGGAAGAATACAGCTTGATTAAGAAAACAGAGACGCTTCGAAAAATTCAGCCAGATGATCAGATTCCTCTTTCTTACCATGTGGGTCTTCTCGGTAAGATCTTTTTCTACTTCAAAACTGGGCGTTTCTTATAAAAATTTATGATGTTTTCCTTATGTGTTCTTCTCTGATGCGCTTACACAAATTCGTCACAGTATAGCTTTCCTTGGATCTATTAAAGTACTTCCATCTTTGAAAATGGTCTGGATGTAACAAGTTTTTTTGGCTAGTCTTAATACTTTGCAAGAACTGGGGGTTCTGTAGTTTTAGCAAAGAAAAATGTTTTGAGGGCTACACAACTATTTACATAATACTAATACTAAATGACCAAATGTAATTAGCTAATCGAAGTATGATCATGTTTATGAAATAAATTAAACTAGGTTCTGTATAAAATTCAAATATGTGAGTTCCTCTGTATGTACTTCTTGATGCTTTCTTCTAGACGTTTGAAACAAATTGGAGATATCGATCTGCTGACTTATAAACATAGCTTATTTATCTACTGTCTTTTTGTCACTAAATTTCTCTATATCTTGTTTATTTCTTTCTAAATTACTTGGGAAGTATGTAAGTTGATTTTCCTCTTCTTTACATACTTATTATTTCCTCTATGCCAGAACTCAAGATTTGCTCAATAATCTGTGTGCTTACGTTGTTCATCTTGGTTATAACTTATTAGCCAAGTTATTGAATCCCATCTGAGGTAGTCACTGAAGGGGAACTTTTTGACAGGCATGCCGGGCTTTACAGCTTATGCTGGATTTTATGAAGTTTGCTCCCCAAAAAGAGGGGAGTTTGTTTTTGTCTCTGCAGCTTCGGGAGCTGTTGGTCAGCTTGTTGGCCAACTAGCGAAGTTACATGGCTGCTATGTAGTTGGAAGTGCTGGAAGTAGTCAAAAGGTAAGTTAATTTCTTATTGGTGAATCATCATTAGATACTACTCTGTTTGTTCCAGTAAACGACCGCGAATTTGATCGCCTTGAAAAAAATTTTAAAACCTTGTCTGCTATATTTCAGGTTGATCTTCTAAAGAATAAGCTTGGGTTTGATGAAGCATTTAACTATAATGATGAACCAAACTTGGACGCCGCTTTGAGAAGGTCAGTAACAAGGTCTATACTGAATACAAACACTTTGCTCTTGGAAGCTTTGTATTAAAATCTTTTTGCGACCAGCTAATTCATTATTTCTCCCCTATAAACAGATGCTTCCCACAAGGAATTGACATCTACTTTGACAATGTGGGTGGTGAAATGCTTGACGCAGCATTGCTCAACATGAAGGATCATGGCAGAATTGCTGTTTGCGGAATGGTGTCTCTGCATAGCTATTATGATCCCAAAGGCATTCACAACTTGTTCACTCTTATAACGAAGCGAATCACCATGAAAGGATTCCTACAAAGCGATTACTTGCACTTATACCCGCGATTCTTGGATCTTGTTATCAGCAATTACAAGCAAGGGAAGATTGTTTATGTTGAAGATATGAATGAAGATTTGGAAAGTGCTCCATTCGCTTTTGTTGGGTTATTTTCGGGCAAAAATGTAGGCAAGCAGGTTGTCCGTGTAGCCTATGGATGATTCTCACTTAAAACACGTATTCTTGTCTCTGTTAGTGCAATTTAAAACCACCCCACTTTGTGTTCGCTAAAGATTTTTAATCGAACACTTGGTAGATTATTAATAAAATCAATCAATCAATCGTCTTCCGACAAGGCCAAATTTTATCACTAAATCATCCTATCTACCAATTGAAAATTTTATATATATATAAATAATTATCAGGTTGATTATATATATATATATATATATTCTTAGAGATACTCTGTATAAAAATATATATATATATATATTTCTTTTGTTAAATATAATAGTGAATGAGAATGACAGCAAGAATATATTACTATGTGAAAATTAATCTGCCCCAACTGTAAAGGAATCAGATCGAGAATAAAAGAATATGAATGAAAGTGACCAGTGACCACCAATCCACAAATATCGCATCGATCAAAGAAAATGCAAAATTAATTTTTTAATCTTAGAATATAATTGATCTTATTCAATCATCTTTTATGAGTCAATATTATGTCATCTCCATACAATGGCAACCCATCTACGAGGACAATTAACTTTTCATAAATCATAAATTTTATTCATTAAGTGGGATCTTATATGACCAGTCTACACCATCATCCTTTGAGTGTACCATGTGCTACCTGCCATTTTATTCCACTGCATACGTAGCAGCTTTGCTCTCTTCTCTTCTTTTGATTCAACTCTTCAAATCCTTGTAGATAAACCCTAATTTAATCAAAGAAAAGTTAACAATAAAGCAAACTAAAGCTACCCTTGTCTCTATCTCTTCGTGCTCTTTGCTTTGTCTTTGGTCTTTCCCTTTCATTGTTCATCAAAATCATCCCAACCCAACCCAACCCTCTTTTCCATATTTCCACATTCCATGACGCCCACATGTTGTTACTTTGATTTGTAGGCCCTTCCTCACTTCATATTTTTATTTGTACACTAGTATTTACAAAAAGTGTTGCCCTAGGATATTCATTTGATGGGAGTGTTGCTCATTCATAATCTAGTCATCAAGCAATAATATAATTAAGTGTGTGGGTCAATGTGCTGGGAAAAAAAGTGGTGAGGAATCTCTTTGAAGCTTCCCTTCCAAAATGCTCACTTTGCTCATCTTCTCTTCGCACCAATGCAACTGTTCTTCACTTATGTCTTTCATTCTTAAAACCCTAGACACCACTTGTAGGTCTATAAGAGCCATCATAATCTCCACCTCTTCCTCCACCGTCAACCTCTTCTTCCTTATGCATTTCCGGGATCTGCGAAGATCTTTAAGCTTCATCTTCTTCTGCTCACAAATGAATGTTCAGAGCGTGAAGTGGGGTATAAGTGAATTATATATACAATGGATGAGAAATTTAAAGTTAAAACTTAGATTAACTTACTTTATTATTGACTTTCTTCATGAGATGGAGAAGAGTGGGATCAACTGAGCCTCTTCGATTTCTGCCAAAGAAAGATTTAATGATTTGACAAGGTTTCTCCTTATCTGCCTTGAGAAAATTCATGAAGGTTCTGATCCCATCCTCCATTATCATAATAAATGCAGCCGATGAAATTCTTGAGGCAAAACTGTCATCCTTGTGATCATCTTCGGAATCTTTAAAATATAAACATAAAAGCAATCAAAAGTAAAGTAATAAAACGAAATTTGATGTTCTGCCCTAAATTCGGAAGAATTCATAGCATTAATTAGTTGGTTCAAAATTGTAATAATATTGGTCAAAAAAGAAAAATATAAAACGGAAAGTTACCTCGATATTCTGGAACTAGAAGCAACTTTGGTGCCAAAAGCCTCATTCTAGCATATACCTCAGGCCTCCTGCCTTGCTCATAGGGTTCATTCTCTATGTATCGCTGCAAAAGAACCTGAAATTGCTGAAACTGCTGTGCAATGTGGGCGGGACAACCTGGGTCAAACTCTCGACGTGAAGCTGACAGCTTACGTTGAAAGTTCTTGTAATTCCAATTTAGAGCTTCCCATGTCAGGCAAATTTGAGCTACATATGCGGCTTCTAGTTCATGGTATGGGTTATGCCGGATGTCTGCTGGCTTTTTGTTTACTGCAAATTTATGAACAATTCTCTCCGAGATCGATCTTGGGTTCACTTGGATAGACTTGAGTGACTCTGAAATTAAATATGCACACATGAGAAATCATTTTCAGAAAATGAGGAAATTAATGCAAAATTTTATTATAAAAAGAAATGTTTTAGCTATTCAAATAATAATTAACCTGTTTCATGGAGTTTTTGTGCGCTAATTCTGTCTAAGAACATCATCTCTTCATCGTACTTTTGAAAAACTGTATAGGATTCCCACTTGGGACAACTTCTTCGGGAAGAAGAAGAAAATGGATCTTCAACCCCTGAATCTCTGTAAGTGATGGAGCTTCTCCATTCCGAGGAGCTCTTAGAAGTAGAACCAACAGTACACGAATCGCCAAAGATCTCTTCATTATCAATATCCTTTTCTTGTACACTAAGCTTCTTGGACTCCAATTGGGTTGCCGCAAAAACAAAAATCTTTTCTTGTCCTGGAGTATTTTTCTCCACCTTACTGATTTCAGTTTGTAAATCATCATGGTTTTCTGCCACAAACATAAGCAATATCAATACAAATGAATTTATCAGAAGTACAACATGTGACTAGTGATGCTAGTAGAACTGAAGAATACCATCAGAGCTTTCGTCAGTCTCCACCAATACACTTTTATTGTGAAGTTCTATGACTACTGGAGAGCTGGAACCGCCATTATTTGCATCTGAAGTGTAACCTGAATGGTTGTCTCTTGCTGGGATCTCTTCTTCTCCAACATCTGAAACATCGTCATCATGTTCAGAGTATTGAGCAGTATCGAAACTTTGATCTTGATCTTCAACTACGTGCTCTTGTTGTGGCTCTACGAATTCCTGAACCTGATCTTGGTCTCTGTAAAAGCTGTTGTCATGTAAGAAAATAAGTGATTCGCCGCCGTGAATTATGTCGGCAACCAGGTGATCTTTTTCAGTACTTTCTCCATGGAAATTATACCTATCATTATATTCTGCCTCTCCTTCTTCCTCCTCCTCGGAAAACAAACTGTAATCATATTCATTTTGAGTTCTGCAACAAAACAAAAAAAGAAAAGACAATCATTTCTATCCATAACGACACTAGCTAAGAAAGAGAAAGAGAGATCATATATGCTGCTGGTCACTGACCTTTGGATTAATGGGTAGCTGCCAACAAAGTGGAAGAACTTGGCAAGGCAAATGAAAGAGTAGTGGAAGACGAGAATGAGGAGAAAGGAGAAGCTAGAGACATTGTAGAAAAATCTAGCAAGAGTTTCCTCTGAACATTGCATTTTCCGAAGGAGGTTGCTCCAAAATGAGTTGCCAAAAAATTCAATGTACACAAAGCCAAATTGTAGTCCGGTCTATTAGGCAAAAAAGTATGCGCTTTGGTTGCTTTCTTAACATTGATCTCCTTCAGACAAAATTATCCATCACTCTTCTTCCAAATGTCTGATATGTCCTGCAAGACAAATCAAAAGTATCTAATCATCGTAAACTACAATTCAATTTTCTGCTGGGACTACTGATATCATATATATTTATTTATTTCATGAATAATAGACATTAATAGCAAATTATGCTTGCTCTTTAAATAGGTCTTCAAAATCAGTGAAAGTATGAAAAGAGGAAAAAAGAAGTTGGGTAAAAATTTATTCAATCATTTTTGCTTGATCAAATTTTTAATTATCAACTAGTTCACATATCTTTATTCCATCTATATATATATATATATATATATATATTTTTTTGAAAGGCCAGCAATATTACATGTTAATAAGAGGATGGGACAAACTTATTAATTATTCTTTTCTTATATAGCTTTCTCATAGGCTCCTCACTTCAAACTTGTTATATACATTTGACTTTATCAAAAAGAAGCTAATTAAAGATTTGAATACCATGAATGAATATGCACGTATGTCTTCTACACTTTTTGTAATTTGAAAAAATATATTCCAAGTAATTTTTCAGAAAATATATACTTGTAATCCTACGTAGTTAAATAATATTTTTAATAAATATTTTTTCTTTTAAAAAATTAAAGCACAAAATTTTCATCTATTTGACAATTTTATTTTCAACATTTTTAAAATCATCCGAAAAAATTTCTCAATTAATTATTTTTATTAGTAACGCATATTTTAAGTGCATACATCTTCATGTAGTTTGCTTTGAATGCCAAAACATATATATATATATATATATGTCCTATTCCACTCTTATATAAATCTAAAAATTAGTATTAGATAATGTTAAATATAACCTAAACTTATAAAAAAAAGGTTTACTTGAATTATTTTAAGACAGTAGGATGATGTAATTAATGTTTCTTAGAATGTAAATATCTTTTTTTTTTAAAACGAAAATTATAAAATAATAATAAAATTAACTTTAAGATTACTTGGTAGAGCTTTTAAGAATATGATCATAAACACTTTTACTAAAATCAATTAGTTTATGAAGATATAATATATATGTGGATAAAAAACAAGCGGCGGGATTTTCTTTTGCATGTGGAGGTAGCACAAAGTAATAAGAAGAATCATTTTGAATACTCTTTGCATTAAAAGTATGGAAATCGTGTAAAACACTGAATTTTTTCAAATTTAAAAAAAAGAAAAAAGAAATCAATCCTAGTTCGTAATAAGGAAAAAAAAGGGACTCAATCCTATCTAAATTAGTTAGTTAATTAATTAATTAATTAATTAATTAATTAATAAAAATAAAAAAAAAAAATAAAAGAAGAGACAGCAAAACCTAGCCACACGCATCCATACATATGAAATATATAAATATGTGGAGACATGCATATATGAAACCAACTTTTACTTTCTAAAAGAATTGTTACTAAAATCTTGTGGAAAAAGATTGTTAAAATCTTCAAATATAATCCAATTAATATTAATATAATATAATGAATTATTTATACGTGTTAAGGTGTTGGTTGAATTTGGCTGCTCGTAGGACTTTGCCTCTTGATGACACAATTAATTAAAGAAGCTTTTTAAAAAGCTGATTGTGCTTGTGTGGGGTTGCAGCAGTGGTACATAAATTGGGGCTTCTCTTACAGTTTCATTTTTCAATTTTTAATTTTATATAAATGCTTCTTGTCCTTGACTTCGACTCTAAGGTTTTTTTAAAAAAATAAAAATAAAAAAAATTAATTTTGTGCTGTCTTCTAAGAAATTTCCACTCATATGAACATGATTGAGTGCTTGGCAGCAATCAATTTTAGGCACTAGAATTAAGGACACATGTAAGTTGGAAGTACAAATTGTCAATAGGGCCCTTATCTGGAAGGGCCGACTTGTTCCTTGATGTCAACCCCACCTTATTATTATTATTATTTTACCAAAGATTCTTTTCTCTTAACAGAAATACTCACATCACCTTTTTATTTCTTCTGTATTTCACCAACTACTATCTCAGTTTTATTTTCATTGAATTTAATTTAGTTTTGAGGAGAAAGTGAAAGAGGAATTGGGAAGAGATTTGATGGAAGAATGTTGCTGCCAATTTGATTTGGGCCAATTGTATTTAAATTTGGCCCATTTCCAATAACAGTGGGTTGACACACTGTGATCGACTATCGCCACATATGGCCCTTGAATCCAACAACACCCCGAAACAAAAAAAAATTGTTGGATCATGTGTATAGAAGTGTAACATGAGAAGAAAAAAAATATTAGCATAACATAAGAATTGGAATAAAGTATGATTATATCAGTATAGGTGTTGACAAGAAAGCACAAATAGTTAAATAATTATTTTTTAAAAATAATTTAAAAATTAAAAAATCAACAATGTTTCTAATAAGTAAATTAACATATATGATATATCCTTCCCCAAGTTTAAAGAAAAGATTGGTTCTAATAAAATAAGATTGATATCCAATAAAATCTGAAAATAGATAGATATTCTTAAAATTGAAGCAAATAACAAATACTCTTTTAACTTTTGAGATTTGTTGGTTAATTTATTAAATTATTATTATTTTTATTCTTAAATTTTAACAAATTAATAAAAAAAAATATAATTCTTTCAATTATAATAATTTAATCCCTATTATTCATAATATACTAAAGACTAATATATTAAAATTAATTTTTTTAATTAATTATTTAATAAAAAGTTTTCAAAAAATGCTTTTATCAAAAAAAAAATTCTAACAATGAGTTAACCAAACCTATATACTATAACATTCCTAACCCCTTATATTTTACTTTTTTTAGTAATATTTTGATATTTTATTATAAAATTTTTTTAAACGAAATATTTTTAGTATTTTATTTTTATATGTAATATGTTTATTTGAAAAAATTATATTATATTTATTATGTTTTTTAATAAAAATTATAAAAGACATAATTAATATAAATAAGAACTATGATGAATTAGTATACGTGTTGCACACGAAAGTACAAATAATTAATTAATTATTTTTAAAATAATTTAAAAATAAAAAATTAACTATATTTTTAATAGAGAAATTAACGTACATCCCTCCTCAAGTTTGAAGAAAAGATTAATATACCATAGAATTTGGGGATAGACAAATACTTTTAGAGTTCAAGCAATGACAAATACTATCTTAACTTTTGAGATTCGTCAATTGATTTGTTAAATTATTATTATTTTTATTATTAAACTTTAATAAAATAATAAAATAAGATATAATTCTTTCAATTATAACAATTTATTTTCTATTGTTCATAACATACTAAAAAACTAATATGTTAAAATTAAAAAATTTTAATTAATTATTTAATAAAAAATTAAAAGAATACTATTATAAAAAAATTCTATCAATGAGTTAACCAAACACATATATTATAATATTCCCAACCCTTATCTTTTATTTTTAGTAATAATTTGATATTTTATTAACAAAAAATTTTCAAATGAAATATTTTTAGCATTTTATTTTTATATGTAATATGTCTATTTAAAAAATTACATTATATTTATTATATCTAATTATTAATTCTAATAACGCATGACACTAAATTTTATTCACATCTTATAATTTATTACTCTCATATTATTTAAAATATTTATTTTTCTTTTAAATATTTCATAAATTAATGCTCATAACCCTTTTCTTTTCTTGAAATATTTAAAAGAAACTTAAATTCTAAATCTTTTTAAATATAACAAGAATAACAAATTGTAATATGTGAATTAAATTTGATATCAATTATTATATGTTAATAGAATTAGTAATTACATATATTTTATTTTCTTAAGGATATTATCACATTTCTCCCTTGAGGTTTAAACTTGTATCATTTAAAAGAAAAAAAATAGAGATTGTATTATATAGTTCTCTTGTAGTGTTAGTCTTTCATTAGTTGACCCTATACTCAAAAGATAAAATTGGAAAAGCATTTTTTTTAATTTTTTTTTCTTTCTTTTGTAAATTAATAGTTCTGAAGTGGTTGAAACGACAACGGATTGCGAAAATCTAGAGGCAATCAAATCTCCTAATGCCATCCAAATCACCAGAATCCTCGATAAATTATAGGAGTGAAAATAGATAGATAAAAAAAAGATGTGTGGTAAAATTTGAAAGCTAGAAATAATCAACGAAGTTGCTGAACCAACAGCGCACGAAGATGCGACAGAGGAAATAAGAAGAGTCCAGCTCAGAGAAGGATAAAGAACCGAGTGAAGAGAGTTGAAAACTTAGGCAGTGATGGTGGTGGCAACGGTGGTGGTGGTGGTGGAGGAGGACCATTAAGATTAGTGGCGGCACACAAACAAAAAAGGGGTAAAAGTGAGGATTTTGTCAAATAAAAAGGAGAGAGTCAATGTATATGTGTTGGTGTACATTGGTATACTATGCTCTTGTCTTTCTTTTAATTTATTAAATGTATCTTGATTTTTAATTTATTTTATAACAGAACTTTTTTTTTGGTTCTAACCAAAAAAAAAAAAAATTAAATAACTAAAATACATGAAAAATTATATTTTTTTAATCACTCTACCATTATATAATCATCAAATTTTTTCTTATATTTCTCTAATTTTCAATTATATGTCTTAATATCTTCCTTAAATTTATCATTTAATGAGGATTTGATACTATAATTATTGATTATGGTCGCCATTTGGTCTTATTTATTTAGTGGAATTTACAGTAACAATAGTTATTACAATACTCATTAGTGATAAAAATAAAAACATTTAAAAAAGAACAAGGAAAAGTAAAAAAAATATTTTTACAATTTTGTGGCTGAATGTGACGGTCAACTAACAGAAGATTAATACTATAGGAGAGGTATGTGATATAATTTCTATTCTTTTTGTCAAAGTGGTAAAAACACAAACCTCAAGAGAGGAATGTAATAATATTCTATCTTCCTATTAAATGTATAATATATATAATTTATATTAATTATGAGATTTATAATTTTTCTTATGTTAATATAATAAATATAATGTATTTTTTTTTTTAAATTATTTGATTAAAAATAAAAATAAAATGTTAAAAATATTTTATTAAAATTTTTATATTAAATAAATATCAAATTATTATTAAGAAAATAAAAAAGAGGGTTTAAAATATTTTAGTTTATGAGTTTAATTCAACTTATTATTAAATTTTTTTATAGTATTTTTTTTTTAAATTTTTGCTAAATAATAAATTGAATTCTTTTAAGTCTTAACATTTTAATCTCTATTATAATAATATGTATAAATATTATTATATTAAAGATTAAATTGTTATAATTAAATGTATTATATTTTACTTCATTATTTTGTTAAAATTTAGAGACGAAAATCATAAAAATCTAATAAATCAACTCGTTGAAAGTCAAATCAATAGTTGTCTGTCTATTTACTCAATCCTCATTTCCCCGAATTATTGAATGACAATTTTAGGAAACAAGTTGCATGCTTTATTCCAAATATTACCAAAACAACTCCCATTTTTCTTAGCACGAGTGCTCCCCATTCAGAGGAAAAATCAACGAGAGACACACAACACACGATGCACATTTCCAATTATTAGGTGTAATCATCTCCAGCTAATTAATTTCTTCAGTAGTAATATATGTTTTATATTGCAAAGTAAATTGACCGTCAGGACAAGCTAGCTATCTGTAGTAGCATAAACAATCAATATATACATATTCATCCAATTAATTTCAAAGATGACTCGATCGTGATCACCAATCATATTCATCAGCTATTTATAAACGCAAGAAAATTTTATTTATTCCTTTTCACTCTCCTTCATTTTCCACATGCCAATGCCAACCATTTTCAAATTTAATATCAAAAAAGAAATAAATTATATTCATTCATGGATTTCTCTTGGGATTTAATTAGGAAATGGTCAACATATTATAGTCTATAGACAAAGATGTCTTGTTCAATTAATTAATTTATTGGACAGCAACTTGTCAATAATTCATATAATTAATTAGCACGTTGAAATCGTACATATAATGGTGCATGACTTGTATAAAACAAATCCAATGGATACACATAATTAGTTTATAATTATATACGGATATGCATTAATTTAATTATTTTTATAATTTGTCATTTCTTCTGCTGTAGAAAACCATTTTCTCAGGTCTTTTTTTTTTTTCTCGCTATGTTAAATTTCTGAACATATAAAAGCATTCATTCTTATCCCATCTAATTGTTTTGTCACTTATCAAATAAGGGAAAACAATTGATAAATCCGTAATTTTTTTGACAAAATTAATAACAAATAGCCAATAAATTTCCAATGTTATTAAGATTACTAACTGTTAAAGCTTTCAATTAGTACCTAACAAAAATTTCACAATCAAATTTTGAATAAAACCCAAATTGAGACATGAAACTTAATTTCATTGTTTCATCAAAAATACAATTTGAACATACTTCGCACTCATAAGATAGATCCAAATTTTACCTTTTATGCGAAAATGAAGCTTTCATTGTCTCAATTCAGGTTTTATTATTGTAAATGTGAAACTGTTTTTTTACCCTTAAAAAGTTTTAATAGTTGTAACCTAATTTAATTTAATAATGTCCGGCTGAGACTTATTTATTAAAAATAACCTAACTACATACTTGTTTATTATTTCACCAAAATTAACCTATCCATCAATCCCATTTTTTAAAGTATAATTTAAGACACATTTTAGTTCTAGATTGTTGTGTATGATCCTAAACCCACTGACAACAATTTTTCAGTAACTATTTTTGCGTTTCTGAAAAATTATTTGAAGGAGACGAGAAGTAAGCCAATAGAATACTTTGATATACATGCAGAGCACGTAAGAAGGTACAAGATTAAAGTACCGTTTACAAAGGTAATCAACATAGAGAGAAGAAAGAGGGAGGAAGAAGGGTGTTTTTCTTTTTTAAATAAATAAAAACAGTGAAGCTTTTGCATGAATTGTGTTGCGAAGAGTTTCTAGAAGCCCCAACTTTAGGAAAAATATGTAGAGAGAGATATATACAAAAGAAGCAGATCTTGATAGTTCTTGTTAGGATTGAAAGTTATGGATGGTTTTGAACTTTGAAGAGATACAGTGGAAAAACTAGGAAGAAAAGTTCCAACAAAAATGCTTACCAAAACTTCACAGTCTTGTGGTTTGGTCACCATTTTAACCACTCCTCCTTTCTATATATTAATCTTTCTCCATATAATTTATTAAAAAAATATATATATCATCAGAGGTTTCTAGCTAGCTTCATCATCCAAGAAGATCAACGGGTATCACAACATTTCTTGCAAATAATTATAAATATAACAACAAAATCTTACTTTTGCTATGGCTTTGTATAGAAAGTGTCATATCAAATATATTCTATATTATCTATCATTGTAATATGCACATTGAATTTGGTTAATGTGTAAATTTCACAAGAAATAAATGATTAAAAGGCAAATGAAAATTTAGTGATAATTAAATGATTGCTATTAGTTTCATTGATGACGAAAGAGGGTGACAAGTGCTAATAATATATTGATGGAGATGGTGTTGAGGGCTTGTTCTTATTGGACTAATTAGGGTTTGGTGGGTAGAAATGGGTGAAGGTGGTTGGACTTTATGATACAAGAAAGAATTTTGTCTTTAAATCTTCCTGTTGGTGTAAAAAAGACTCAACCGAACCCCCTCGTGCAACAGTTTCTTTAATTTTAGCCACTCCTATATCTCTTAGTCAACGCCAAAGGCGTTTAGTTGCTTTAGTAATAATTTCAATTAATTTTCTCGAGAAAATTTGGGAAAATTAACAAATCATTCATGCATGCACTGTGGTGGCATATTGGTAAATTAACACCCATGTGAGAAAATCAATATTGATTTTCTATGGTACCATCTTTGTCAAAGTGTTAGCTGTATTTATTAAGATTAAAAAAAGACTAACAACAATGGCTAGCTAAAGCTTCTTCTTCAAGGGTGAGTTATACAGCAGAGAAAGTACACACACCAATATTAATACCTCAGCTTGTTGATGTTATAAAGCTCTTATCTTTCTGGTAGCATATTTGTTTTTGCTTCCGGAAATCAAATATAAATATAAGTGGGTTTGGCAACGAGTTCGAGTCTTGAACAAACATGGAGGAAAATCTGCCTCCTGGGTTCAGATTTCATCCGACAGATGAGGAACTCATAACTTATTATCTAACCCGAAAAGTTGCTGATCTTAGTTTCTCATCCAAAGCAATTGTAGATGTTGATCTCAACAAATGTGAACCTTGGGATCTCCCAGGTAGTTTCAGAGTTTTAATTTGTTTTTCTTTTAGATTATTTTCTGTAATATTGCATCTAGTTTCTGCCCTAATAAACTCTCTGACTGTGTACCATCATTCCGTTTAATTTTCTTTTCTTGTTTTCTGAATTTAGCTAGAATATTGTGTGTTTCAGAAACTCATCAACAGTTGTAAAACTTTATTTATTATCTTTAATCCTTTTCTTAATATGTCATATTCTGTTGTGGGTAACCTGCGTCTGTATTTTGTTTTCCTTTTTCCTTTTCTGTTTTCAGTTTTGTTTTTTATTTCCCAAACAGATAAAGAGAAGTCGGTGTAAAAGTTTTCTGAAAGCAAACTTGTTTTGGAAATTAATGAGATCTTTTCTTGTTTTTTAGTTTTTAATTTTTCAAAAATAATTTCATACTTTTAGTAAATTAGATGTATTTGCAATTTATGGTTAACAAATTAAATAAATATAATTATTGTTATAACATAATTAATCTTTTGGTGATATACATTGCTAATTAAAATTGAAATAGTTCCTAAACTCTGTAAATTAACTACAAGCTTTACTGCTCTCTCCATTTCTCAATTGATTATACTACATACAGTAGGATTATACAACGAATGGAGGCCCTTCTCGTTTCACAAAATGGTAGGAGTGCACCCTTTTTAATTTGTACATTAAATCTGAAGTGCATATTACCATTGATGAATATTAATCTTTTAAGCTTAGCTTTTGAAAAAGTAGAATATTGCACTTGATTACCCGAAACAAGAACCAAAGAGTACATTTTTTCTGAAAAAAGAAAGAAAATTTCTTTGTCGTTCTTGCTACTGTTTGTCGATCTCTGACAATGACTGAGTCATTGGTGCAGCCAAGGCTTCTATGGGTGAGAAAGAATGGTATTTCTTCAACTTGAGAGACAGAAAGTATCCAACTGGACTTCGAACCAACCGAGCCACCGACGCAGGCTATTGGAAGACCACAGGGAAAGACAAGGAAATCTTTCGTGCTGGAATTCTTGTTGGCATGAAGAAAACCCTAGTTTTTTACAAGGGAAGAGCTCCTAAGGGTGAGAAAAGCAACTGGGTCATGCATGAATACAGGCTAGAAAACAAACATCCTTTCAAATCCGCAAAGGTATATATATATATATGTGAACATTTCACATTAATTAATGAATGCTTAATTACTATATGTGGTCATTATTTTGTTCTTCTAATTTTCATGTTATTTTTTCTTCATGTACAGGAGGAATGGGTAGTTTGTAGGGTCTTCCAGAAGAGCTCAGCTGTGAAAAAACCGCAGCAGACACTATCATCACAGCCATCTGAGGGATCTCCGTGTGATACAAACTCGATTGTCAATGAGTTTGGAGATATCGAGTTGCCAAACTTGAATAGCATTGCAAATTTATCTACGGGATTCAGTAATATACCGACACAAACTTATGAGAACAATGTTAACATGAACATGCTCAACATGAACTTGAACATGAACAATTGGGCTGCCGCAGCAAGAGAAGCTGCTGCTGCAGCAACCCTTCCTTCGCTCGCATGGCCTTCAAGCTTGTTAACCTCGAATCTATCGATGAATTCCTTGCTTCTCAAGGCATTACAGCTTAAGAATAATTATCAAGCAAGGGAAGCTACAAGTAATGAAAACAACAACTCGTTTCTGCAGCAACAAGCAGCTGGAATTTCTAGGTTTGAAAGCGATCTAAGTTCAAATTTCCAAGCTTCTTCTTCTTCTAAGGTCTTAGAATCAGTGCCAGTGCCAGTTGCTGTGCCACAACCACAGCAGGAGCAACCATTTAATTTGGACTCCATATGGTGAAGCTGTAAAGTCCAAACTAACAAGCATATATATGTTGTAAACTATTTCCTTGTCTCTTTTCTGTCAATCTTCGGCGGAGTAAAAACAAGATTCTGGTGGCTCAAAATTGGGGCTAAGATGCCTTTACAAAAATCATGTAGTTAGCCTTAGGTTTCAGAATAATAATGTTGTAATTAGACGTCAAATTCCTAGGCTTAATTATTACGTTGTTTTATAATTTATGTTCAAGTTACTGTTCAATTGTAGTTAAAGGATCATCCATTGTTATGTTCTGTAACTTAATTATGTTCATGATTGTCAATTTATGTAAGATCACAGCACAGGGAAAACCTTATGTTGCTGGATTTGTTATGCATCCATGGATCCATCGAATTGTATGTTCTCATCTCTCTCTCCCATCTTGCAAGCACTATATAAACTTTCATATTATTGCTATTTTCGGGTCAGCATATTATTGCTATTTTTGGTTTATATTATAATATTACAATTAAATAAAGTTATAAGTGTTATTGTACTAATGGATTGAGATCTTAAAAGAGAAGTTTTAATTTGTAAAATTAGTTAGATTAATAATTTTTTTGAAGTATTATACTATTACATGTATAATCTATCAACATTATATTAAAAATCTATTAAAAGTCTTGATTGAATCGCATATATTTGGTCTCATAGAAAAAATATTTAACCCACATTTTAATATTTTTGCCTAATACAAGTAATACTTGCTCTTAAAAGGAGAATATTTTACCCATACTTAAATATAACGAAGCCCTATATTTGGTGTAGATCTCACTAAATGAATAATTTTGTTGGGAGCACAAGTAAGTTTCAAAGTCTTGACTTTTCAAAAAGAGTCATGTTTCTGGCTATTCGGAAGCCCAAGTGGCTGTTGGATTAATAAATTAAACTTTAGGGACTTATATGTATTTTTCTTTCTTATAAAACATGGGCTAAGTATTTCATAGAATTAAGATATAGAATCTAATTGTAATAAATCTGAAATTCGGTCTTCTTTTATAAAAAGCAAAAATTATAAATGGGCCTAAGCTAAGCCCAACACCATTTCCTGAACCCCTCTATTAATCGGTTTAAAATCCTCCGAAACTCAACCAAAGAGACTTCCATCTTCTTCTCTCCTTACGGAATGGCGGGAAAGCAAGTCGGCGAGGGATTACCGGCGAGCCTCGCTGGTATGTCGAAGAACCAGCTTTATGAAATCATGTCTCAAATGAAGGCACTGTTTCTATCTCTCTCTCTATCTCTATATTTATGTCTTCCTCTCTAATTTCTTTTGCTTCCTCGTAATTTTCTTTTGCTCCAAACACCATCTCATTAACAAATGATGGAAAACACTGATGACGTGGAACATATTTCTATTTTGGTTTGGCGAATACAGACACTGATCGAGCAGAACCAGGAACAAGCGAGACAGATACTAATTCAGAATCCTCTCTTGACGAAAGCTCTTTTTCAGGTTTAAAATTATCATTAATTTTACAATAATTTATTTTTCTGCTTTCTAATGTAAAGTCTCCTTCTCTCTAGTTTTTATTTTTTATTTTTTTATTTTCTTTCTTAGTTGTTTCACGAGCTTAATGCGTGAAATTCATGGTTACTGCAATATTAGTATTCAATTAGGGTTTCAGTTTGTGTTTTTCCCTTTTTTGTTTGGGTAAATAAAGTGTCTTGCATTCGTGAAAAATTAGAATTCTATTAGATTGTTAATTAGTTAAATTAAAATTTTAAATTAACATCATCGAGTTGATTTGATACTCAGTGGTTAACTTACCCTTATTTTTCATGATAATAATGTGTATCCCGTTGCTGAAAACCAATTATTGGGAGAATTGGATGATCAACGCTCGAAAAAATGTATTCCTTTGTATTATGCTTGTCTTTAGTTTATCAATTTAGTTTATCAAACTATAACAAATTTGGAAAAAAAAAAAGGGAAAATAAAGCATTAAATGTATACAACTTGAAAGTGACAAGTAGTTTCCACCCATCATTAAGCTTCTTTTTTAATGGATTTGGTGATACTATAAGTAGGCTATTAAATTGCAAGAATCAGCATAGAAATTACAAGGATATATGTGATTTATGCATTCAAATTTTATTTTTCCTAATATTGATTACTTAGCTTCTGGTGCATGCTTTATGGTGAAATTGTGAACTTGAATTGGTACAAAATCTTAAATACTTGATTGTTAAAATCTGATGCTATGCATATACATTGCTGCATGCGTGATGCAGCAAGTGTCATAATCAATGCAAATATATTTCCTTGATCTAATGGAGCTTCTCTAAGTGCTAGTTACTGTTTGATTATATTCTGGACAATCCCTAGCCCTGCATTTTATGCTCTCATGACCATCCTTTTTGCTCAAGTTGCAAGCTTGGTGTTACCATTTCTTTTGCAGTGACTGAGTGCTACTGGTTGCTGGCAAAAATGATTGTTTATAAAGCAAAAATAATAGTAATCGAGTGAGGATGGTGGCATATTTCTTTGAGAGATTTTCTTTAGCCCCTGATTTTCTTGTGTGTCTGCTTAATGTTATTATTGTGAAATGGGATTTTGAATTTTAGGATGAAAAGGTTAGGCTACTTTTGTTGATTGGTTAACCGTGTGCACTTCCTCACAATCCTTCTCGGTGTATGTTTTTTAATTTGAATTCTGAATATAATTCAGTTTCAGTAATTTAAACGTTTTAAAGGTATTTGTTTCCTGACTTAACACTGAAAACTTGGTAATTATGGTTGAATAAAATAAGTTAAACTTTTTAACTGAATGCTACCGTCTGAAATCTAAGGTTTTCTAGTTGTAATACCAGTATAAAATTTATTTATTTCCTTATATATCTAGTTATTTTAGTTATATATAAGGATATGGTAACTAAAATTACTAGTCTTCAGATATTTATATTTGGATGTGATGAACAAAAAACAAACATATCATGTAGAATCATCCAGATTTATATATTTAGATTTATTCATATTTAAGATCCATTTAGATTTTAGATATAAAAACAAACGAGCCCTTTTTGTCACTGTAGTTTTTGTTGCAACTCTATATAAAGCCTGATTTTCAAAACATTTAACTTGGATTATGTTTTACCTTCCTAGTTGTCGAAAATGATGCCTTAGTTATTCAAGTTAACTTGGTTTCTTTAATTAGCAACTACTATGTTGTTTGCTGACGCAAATTTTTCTGATTTATCTTGTTTAACCAGGCTCAAATTATGCTGGGAATGGTAAAGCCTCCTCCAGTGGTGTGCTTCTAGTCTATCAAATTTTATTTCTCTGTAGCTTTGATCAGTGCATTTATTTGTATCCTAAATTTTCATTGTCTTCAGATTCCAAGTGTCCAGCCACCAGCATTGCAGCAACCTCAGCAATCAGCACAGCCGCTTCAGCAACCACTCCAGTCCGCACAGAGCGTATCTCAGACCCAAACTTCAATAAGAAAGCAACACCAGAACCAACCTGCAATGCCCGTCTCGTCTGCATCTGTTCCTGCTGTAAATCTTCAGTCTCAGCCAATGCATTCACATCAACTACAAGTGCCGCAGCAGCCTAAAGGGCATTTGAATCCCCCAGTGACGACAATGTCTCTTCCACAATCGTCTCAAATCTCAAACATGCCTCCAATCCCTCATCATTCTGCTTCACAGCCACCTTCGCTTCATCAACCCCAAATGCCTACTGCCTCTAACCAGTTGCAACAACCGTTGCAGTCAACCGGACCTCCTCATATGCCGCTGCAACCTCCATTGCCACTGCAACCTAGGCCATCTTTCCATCATCAGTATGTGGGGCCAAATGTGGGTTTCCAGCACCCTGGTGCTCAACAACATCAATCACAACCTGTGTTTCATGTAAGTTTGGTATTATAGTAGTTCTCAATCAATTTTGGGTGTAACATGTAACTTTAAAATTTCTTTGTTAAAATGTCCAGTCAGGTAATAAACCTCCTGCTAGCGTGGGGCCTTCTTTCCAGCAGGGACAGCCACCACCTCAATCACTGTATCAGGTATGTATATGCTCTTAGTAGTCTATTGATTGATTCATTGTCTTTTCTCTCTTTTTCGGGTTGGTTAGCTAGGATGATTTGCGAGTTAGTTTCCAGAGTTTTTACCTGACTTCTGAAAATGAAAATTTTAATGGTAGCACAGTATACTGTTTTCCTGTAGAAAAAAAAAATACTAGTCTCTCTTTATGTGTGTGTATATATATATATATATATATATATATATATATGCACACACGTTCTTTTTTAACTGGTTGTTTTCAGTATAAAGTATGGTCCTTTCTTAAACCTTTATGAACTGCAAGATTGCCATTTTGTTTATAGCATATTGGGATAGCTAAAATTTCAAATGTGGACCATAATTTTCAAATGGAGTACTCGCCTTCATGTTTTTACTGATGATTTTGGCATATCAATGCCCTTCTCTTGCTTGTTTTATAGATGTTATTCACTTTCATAACTAGACTTCATAATTTCTTTGAATTTCAGACTATCTGCCGCATGGATTCTATAGCTTAAATATAACCAATTTCCTCATTTGTTTATTCAGGCGGGTGGGTCTCATTTGGGGACAGAGTTTAACAACCACGTTGGGAATGCCATGCAAGTAGATAGAGGATCTTGGATGTCGAGTCTGCCAGACAATCCAGCAATGAAACAGCTTCAAGGACCAACACCAGTAGTTCCTGGTCAAATGGGCCCAGGCAATCAGCCGCCTCGCCCAGCATCGGTAATTTATATAGCCTTTTCAGCAGAGATTCTATTAATAGCTCAAGTTTTTACAGGAGTATCTGACTTTTCTTGTGGTGATGTGTAGTTGAGTCCTGAGATGGAGAAGGCACTTCTTCAGCAGGTCATGAGCTTGACACCAGAACAGATTAATCTGCTGCCTCCGGAGCAGAGAAATCAAGTGCTTCAGCTGCAGCAAATTCTACGCCAATGACAGGATGAAATGTTATTCATGTGGAAAAGAGTTGAGCAAATGTTATAAGCCGTCCATTTGCAATTTTGCTGATAGAGATTGTAACATAGCTATTGGTCCCTGCTGGGACGAGTCATTTGGAAATTGGTTCAGTTTCCTTTCATAGAAGGATCACAACTCAGCATGCTGTTCCTCTTGTTGTTGTGTCCATTCAGTATTAGGCAATGGGGTTTTATTTATTGGCAGTTCTTTGTGTCATTCATGCGATCTCGTATTAATTCTCAGCAATTAGTTTTATGCCATTTAGTTGATGGATTTTTAGGCTTGATATCTCGACATTTTGACTAAAAAAAAATTGCAGGGAATTATGGTTTCGGGTATATGTATGCTTGTGGGTCCTAAGGAGGGCGTCTCTCTCTCTAGCCATATTTCTTTAATTTGATGATTGCTTCTGTTTCAAAAAAATTCTTTTATATTACATAAATTTTCGATTAAGATATTGTGAAATTTGAATTTCAATCTGTTTTGTACTGCCTTGAGGAATCTTATCTGTTAATGCAATTACAATTTATTTATTTATTTTTTTCTCCGTTAGAATGTTTCTGCAACCTTTGTACAGGATTCGGATATACTAGGAATAAAAGGATATTATGAAATTTTATGTAGTTTGCTTAAATAACAAAATAAATTGTCCTCTAGTGAATGAAAAACATAGAAAGGGAAAAAAAAGTCCTCAAGGGATAATTAGCTTTCTAACTATGCAGGAATGATGAACAGATGAAACATTTTCACCGCGGGAACCTTAATGCCAGTAAAACTAATCAATATAACAATAATTATTAATCTAATTTAATCTGAATTTGAGTTTTAAAATTGTAAAACGAAACTACTATTCACAGTACAAATGAGTGTCTAAATAGTTTACACGGACTACAAATAAGAGAATAATGAAAATCCGAGTCACAGACTTTCTAAATTCACATGGAAGCAAAACGATCAAGTACCGTAGATTTGATAGAATTATTCTTCATTCAAGTAGGACTGAAATTAAGTGCACATTTCCACGTAATTTGTAATATTCGTAAAAGAAATAAAAAAAAAAAAGGTACTGAAATTATCCGAATACAATGAAAGGGCCAGTACAGAGGCGGTAGCAAAAAGTTTATACAGATTGCCACAAATCAAGAGACTTCAACTGAAATAGACTTTAAGACATTACAAATTGATGCACATAACAATCTCGTTTCCAAATTCAAAATCGCTTAGGTGCTATGCAATAGAACAGTGACTGATGGGTAAAAATTGATCCGATCGATTCAGCTGAATGAATGTTACAACAAAGGCTACCGGCTTCCCTTTGGTCTTTGAATTGAAAAGTGTAGTATTCTACAAAATAATTACAAATTTATAATACATTTACAAAATATTCATTACACAAACTGTAACAAAAATTGACCAGCTGACTGAATCAGGAGAGGAGGAGCATCTCCTGATGTAGTTTGTCATCTTGATTTCAAATTATGAAAGCAGGAGAGCAGTCAAGCAGTTAGCGGGAAGAGGCTATTCTTGAGAATTCATTTGGGGACTTACTCTATCACAAGCAGCAAATCTAACTCAGAAGTGACGGTAATGAGTCCTGCAGCTGCACTGATGTTTGACAGAACAGATGAACTACAATCACCTACACCGCGATGCAAGCTACCCACAATCCATATCATTTATCCTGCTTAAGCGAAAATGAGATATGTAAAATCAAATGAAATTCACTTTTTCAACTGAAAGGCTACATTTGAGAATTCCAATAGGTAGTCCCATTAAGACACAGAAATCAAGGAAGATGTAGAAGCACCGCAATATATCCTCTGCACATGGTAATATTCGTTAAAATTGCACTCAGTGCATTATTCAGGATGCAGATTTTCTTTTTATACAAATTATGGTGCCATAAATACGGAGACTTGTAACAGATCGATATTTTGAGACAAAATGATCCAAAACTACTAACCCTGGTGATAGAATTCACAGTTCAAAATTTTCGAAAAAACTTATTTTCAGCATGAATGAAAAGACGCGGAGAATTACACAGGCAAAATGATGATCAATTAAAAGGGAACAAAATAATTACCTGAACTGGATATAAGCGGTGGGAAAAAAGGTGTTTCGCCATTTAAAAGAGTTTAAAACTTCTCAACCATTCTTGCAAAGAGGATCATCATCATTGTCAAAGCTTGATAATTCAGAATCTTCATCAGAATTATAATCATCAGATTCCATGCCAGAAACTTCACCATCACTCTGTAGAGGAGAATTCAATAGATGATTTCCAGTATTTAACATATGTATTCCCTACTAGTAAAAACATAAAAAATATTACCAGTTGTAATGGAACAGACATAAGACTTGAATCCCAAAACCACCCCACCTAACGCTAACAAAATCATTTGTCCCTAGCCAGATGGTTCTTGTTCTTTCATAGGAGGTCAGGCATTCAATTTGTTTTTTCTTTTTTCTTTTTTTTTTTTTACACATTTGGGATTATATATTATTTGAAGGGAAAAAGCTGAGAGAGAGAGAGAGAGAGAGAGAGAGTAGTCAATGAGGGACATCATCACCACCATAATTAAGATAAGAATCCTAATAATTTAGAAATGAAGCCGAATATCTCACCTGGGGGAAGTCTGAGACATGATCAAACTGCCCATAGTCCTCTGAGCTCCTAATATTCCCACCATCCACATCTTTGGAAACACCCTGTAAATAAATAAACATAAACAAAAGAAAAGCATCAATAATAAGTCTCCAATTGGCTTAATTTGTATGAACTGCAAAGTGTTAATAATAATAATAGTGAAACTAATAAGTTGTTCTTGTTTTAAGTAATTTATTTCAGGACAAGTATTTTCGTTGGCTCCCCCCCCCCACATTCTTTCAACAGCCTCTATGAATTAGGGTCAAAGTAGTTCTTGTGCCCTTTTGGTATCCTTGATAATGAAAAGTTAAAAATTCTGAAATACTATTAGATGAGAATTTGAGATACCCATGTTTTTCAAAACTATGCCAGGTATATTCCTGCAAGTCCTACATAGTGATCTCCAACTCAAATGTGCGGCGGCTGCCAAGATGCCAATATAGGATGGCATGCACTGTTTACATATCTTTTCAGCGCTAAATATCTTGAGAACATAGCTTTAATCTGGTTTACACTAGATACCCTCAAAGGTAAGAACAGAAATTTCCCTGAATAAGGTCAACGGACCTTAAAGAGCATGAGGGTTAAGTATGATGGGCATGAATGCAGAACAGATTCCATACTTAATTCTGATGCAATAAATTATTGAGCTCAGAAAAAGTTTTCTGTGACAGCCGTCTGTTCTACAATAATTGAAGCTGACGGAGGTCTAATGGTGTGTGTCGTGCTAGAACTAGTATATAAAATTGAGGTTCAACTTTTCACCATTAGATTAAGATTGGAATGATTTGAAACAGATAGATCAAGTTAAGAATAAATAGTTGAGCATGCCTGCTATCTGTCTATATGCATAATGCAATTTCGAGTTTGTTATAGAGGTGAACATCAAACCCCAATACTGACAATTTCTTTCTTCATTTGCTCTATGGTATTCTCAAGCTCGGATATATGCTGACTGAGAGCCTGCACAGTTCATGTAAGATTACAGTGAAATAAGGAGCTTTCACAGGCAGCAATTCTCATATTATAAAAAACAGAAAAACAGAAAGTTAAAGATGACCACCTCATGCCGTTGCATGGCCACTGAGCGTTTTAATGCTTTTGCCTTTGTTAGAAGATTTCTAGGTCTCAAGCTAACTGGTCGTCTGTAATTCTTCCCGCGATAGAAAATTAGAGCAAATCCTTTAGGGACTCTTTCTATTGCCACTAGTATCCCACCACTTTCATATTCCAGTAACCTTGCTGTATCTTCAACAAATGCAAGGGTCTTTTGCTTGGTTATCAGTTTGACAAGTTCTCTGTACTTCCAATGCAGATGCATATTCTCAATGACACCATCGAAAACACCACGAATGCCTGATCAATTATCATACACAGACCATTAGAACTTAAGCACAGGTTTTCTTTTTACTCAATAAGGTGAGAATTACTCACCAACAGGCAAGTATGCTTTCATTCTTAAACCAACTCTGCGAAACATAGCCCGTTCCTCATCAGTGATTGTTTCTTGGTCATAATCAGGACCAGAGGGAACCATGGATGCCTCTATTTTAGCTAACAGTCTCTCTGCTCTAAGCTTTTTGGCTTGGGCCTGTTCATGGATCAAAACTTCAACCAAGTTACAAACAACTAGATGGAAGAACTAAATACAAGGAAATTGGTTATAAGTTCTGCAGCAATAAAAGAATCTAGACGACTTAGATAAGAACTAATGCAAGCCATCCAGCACATGTGACAATGTTAATATCCGAAACATGATAAATAAATTGCAGCACTAAAATAATTGACTTGAACAATGTTTCAATTCCAAACAGACATTATCATTACATCAAATAGAAACAACTGTACATTTGAATCCCAGTTATCCATTGTCATTTTGTTAAAGTAAAATACAAAAATTCATCTAAAATATTTATCAGGCACTGGAAAACTAAAATTGATTAGACTCTAAAACCAACAACCAATAGCATGCAGTTGAGTCTACAAGCTTACAAACACAAAATAATGAGCTTAGAGCCAGTAAACATACTGAAATTGAATTTCAAAAGTGAAAAGAATACATAACAAAGCTTAAATAAACCACAAACCAGAAAAATGATTCCAAGGCAATTAAATTGGTAACAGGAAAAATCAAGCCACCCAAGGAACCAACGCAAAATTGAAATTTGTTTAGTCGGGTTAAGTGACAGTTATTGGCAGGTTTTTGGGGCAGGCAAAAATGAATTACTAACACAAAAATATTGGAACTTCGCCACAACAACAGTACAGAGTTTCCACAATCACAATGATTAGCAACAATACATTTTAAAAAACTTGATCACCCTCAATGAGCACCAAACAAGAAGTGTGTACATATATATACACACATATTATATAAACAAAAGAAAATCATCCACTTTTTCTTTGTTCTTCTCAATTTTGAGGAAGTGAATTGGACAACCACATAACACCATATCTTGAGTTATTACCTCTATCACCAAAAAATCAGCCATCGAATGCCACCAAAGTGATCACCATTTAACCTCCACCACCACAACCTCCAAATCTCAAAGTAGCATTCATCAACAACCACCAGAGACAGTAACAATCACCACATCAGACATGGACATGAAAAATTACTTTGGCCATCAATGATGGCAGAATAATGGCATCATTACCAGTCTTCACTCTCTGTACCTAACTTAACATTCCTCTCACTTTCTCTACATCATGTGCTATAGTTGGCCATCATGTCAAATGATACTTTCCTCAATGAAAAAGCAGTTCTTTATGATTTCCTTCAAAAAGAATGGAGCAATAGAAGATTTAAAAGGGAACACTTGGTCTGTAGCATGGGAGTTTCACTTCAGGAGGTAATAACCTATTTATTGCCTTTCTGTGATGTACTCTTTTGGAGTGTTAATGTTTCCACCATTAAATGAGGACGAAAATGTTATTGCGTGCAAGACCATATAGTTCACAAGGTAACTTTAAAATAAATTGAACATCCATCTATGCAGCACCTGAACCAAATTACAGGGGCTGCCTCTTCTAATGCCTTAAACCCAGAACAGAACTACTTGGGCATTTAACAGGGTGTATAAACTATTGAAGATTTCGGCTCGTTTTAAATGTCTAACAGTTCTTCAATGGAAATATGCCTCAAGCATCAGAAGGTGAAGAACATTCAGATTGTACTTACAACAGCAAGTTTATGTTCAATCCGTTTGACGAGCCTGGCATGCTTAGCTTTGGAAGCTTCTTCAATCATCTTCTCACGTTCTTTAGCAGAAACTTCCCTTCCCCAGCGAGATTGAGCCTGATAAAACTCAGCCAAAGAACCTGCAGGTGCATCTACTTCATTTTGACCTGATGTAGTTGCATCCAATGCTTTAGTCCGCACTTTCTCTTCGACATCTTGAATCTGTTTCGCAAATTCCTCTCTTTCAGCCAAAGCAGTAGCTACAGTTGGTGAGAGGAAATCTTTTCCACGGTATATAACAATGTAATACTTATTTCTTTGCAGCAAGGTACCCCCTGTTAATAACTGCAAAGCAGATAAAATTTAAAACAAACATTCTGTAGCCTTGTGCATGTACAACAAAATGTTATTGTTTGGTGGGGGGGGGGGGGGGGGGGGGGGGGGGGGGGGGGGGGTGGGGGGGGTGGGGGGGGGGGGAGGGAGAGGTGGGGTGGAAAACCCATAGAGGGGAAGAAGAAAGAAATTCTGACAGCATAGTATGAAAAATGAGAATGGTATTGCATCTAACTGCAGTACTAGTAATTTGCAGTTAAAGCGATAGCATTAAAACGGCTGAAACAGAGGGGAAATGAAAAAATAGAACATACCTTCAGTTCCTCAGCCATTAGTTTGTTATTTGTATTTTGGATACCCTGTTTTACAGCAATCTTTGCAACAAGGCTCTTCTCCCAGAGTTTAAGTATAGCTACTGCCAACCCCTGATGATTTCTATTCCTTCCTATATGAATAAATTCAGGCTGAATTTTAGTGCTCAAAACAGAAACTGTGAGCTAAAGGAACTATCCGTAGAACAAGAACAATACCAAGGGCAAAATGACAAGGAAGTGATCTGGCAAGTTTGCGTAAATTAGTCATTTCTCCATTGGTCAGTCGAGATCGCATTCCAGTAGGAAGAAGCCTGAAAGGTGTCTTGTAACCAGGAACCTTTTCAGGAAGTAAATCAGCATCAACTGGAAGTATTCCTGTGCCCCACCACTCCTCAAAACGAGGACCTAAACTGTCAAGCAGGCTGTTAAATTCAGCTTCCTCTTCTGTCATTGTCTTAGAATGGTCTGGATGCCTCACAGCTAGCTTAGTTTTTTCTACAGTTGAAGTTGCACCATTGACCTCTCTTATGGTCGTGCTATCAGAGGAAGATACAACTGGGACAAAAAGCGTATCTCCCTCCCTATCGAGAGGTTGTGATTTAGATGAAGGCCCTTCATAGTTACTTCCCCGATACACCACCATTACACTCCCTGACCTCCATATAACTAATCCTCCTGTCCGTCGCTGACAATCACTACAAGCACTCAGTTACCGTTCATAATTATTTTCAAATAAGTGATAAAAATGATTGATGAAATTGAAAGATAAAAAAAAAAAAAGAATGGAACTGAAATCACAGAAAGTAACGTTATCAACAAGAATTATAACATCGAATAACTGTACAGGTAAGAGAATAACATAGCTCGGCCACCTAGAACTTAGTCATTCAAAAAACTGAATATGAACACTACGGTCCGGTTCTTGGCTTCAATCAGTGAAGCTAAGCCCTTACCTCAACAATCTCATGGGCGGTCTTCATATCAGTAGCAAGCTCCTCATGGAACTTGAGTCTAACCAACTCGTCCTTTCTCCACTTGTCATGAATCTTCTGCATCACCGCCTGCGTGAGTCCAGCTTTAGGCACATTAATCCTCTCCCTGAGATACATTCCATTCTTTCTCAACCGTCTCAATTCCTGATCTTCAATAGTCAACTCCGCTAGTGTCGGTGCCTTTACCGTCCTCCTTCTTATTACCCCCGACTTCTCTTCCTCTCTCTCATTCTCCTCTCTTTCCCAGGGCAACACCGAGTCATCGTCATCTTCTTCTTCAAGTATTGTATTGGGCCGAACCCATTCTCGCCTCAATAAATCTTCTAACCTCTCCTCTCCTGTCACCGGCATTGGACCGTCAACTTCCGCTTCTTCATCTTCATCGTCCGACCCTAATCCAAGGTTTCGCAACCGCAGAACAATACGCTCAATCGCGCTCTGCCCTTTGTCGTTGTCGACATAGCGAGTTTCTGATTCTTGCATTTGTTTCTGATCAACTTGATCGCACTCGTCGGATTTTGTAACATTCTCGGCGACTTTGTCATTATTATCGACGGGAGGATTGGGGTGGGACCAGTTGTTGAGCCAAGGAGCGGAGGACGGAGGAGAGCGAGGCTTGGGGAATTGGTGATTGGTTTTAGGGTTTTGGTTGGTACGAAGAGAAGAAAAAGGTTTGATGAGACGAAACGACGGCGTTTTCCTGGAAGAAGAGGAGAAGAGGAGGAGATTGAGAGAAGGAGAGTGTGAAGTGAGTGGAAATGTTAGAGTGAGTGAGTTTCTGAATGGCAATTCAGTTAATCTCGAAGTGGTGGAGGCCATTTCAGTAAATATAGAGTAAGTTAAGCAGCTTCTTCTTCTACTCGCTGCTTCGGTATCATTGTTCAGAAAGCATAGAAAGTTGGCGCTGATAGATATGAGAGTCTGAAGAGAGGGACGGTTCTTCAGTTAGCGAAGAAGATAAGATTGTTCTTGCGATACTTTCAGTTGGGCCGGGTCTCCAAGTGTAGCCCACATTCATAACACATTACATTCGGCCGAACCCCATTGTAAGGCGCTGTAGTTGGCGCTTACTCGGCTAAGACGAGAATTTCTCGACCATTCTCTACATTACAGAAAAAAAAAAAAAAAAAATATCGATGTTTGTAGAGCTCTCATATAATTTTAGTAGAGACAATCGACGCGAATCTAATGTTAGAATCATTTGCATTAACTTTTTTGTTTTATATTATCGTTAAATTGTATAAACAATATGCTATAAAACTCTATAAAAAAGCGTAGTATAACTCTCTCAATGCTTTTGTATTTACAATAGAATGATCTTCCACCTTTTATTTTTGGTTCTCTTCTCTCATTTTTGGACCAAAAATTAAATATTTATCAGTCTCCCTAACCATTCTAGTGTAATTCTATTTAAAAATTATTGTAAATTAAAAATTTTTGATCTTAGACATTCCCACAGACAAGTTGTATGATCAAGAAAGAATCTCTTGTTCTCCTTATCGTTAATTTTAGGGAGGCTATTTTTAACCATTTCATCTGAATTTTCAACCTTCATTTTCAGCAGCTAAAAAGAAGACGGAATCCTTTTTCTCGAAAGTATGATAAAGAAAAAGAAGCAAAAGAAAGTATCAACAACAGCTAAATCTTTAATTGCTGCTAAAAAAAATTATGCATCCATAAACAATTACACTGCTCTGGAAGGGCAGTAAACTACAAGGACTTGTCGTCAGTCGTGGAAACCATATACATTATCTATCTGACCTGATGTTTGTACAAGCAAAAATTATATGAAAACAAAAATAATCAATAAGGTATGGCTCAGCTTCCCGAAGATTTTCTGCTAATGGAAGGTGATGAGTTAAGATTTCCTGGCCAAGCTCCTTTATCTTGTTTAGTAGGAGCATTTGTTCAGTTTCAAGCTGTACCATGTACTCCTCTTGTGTATCTTCGAGTGTTTCCAGCTCGCTCAACACAGTTGAAAGTTCTTCCAGATTGCCACCATCAAGTAATGATTGAAATTTGACCATCATTTGTTTCATCTGATAAAAACATCATAGAAAACAAGACACAGAAGGTTAAGAAGTACATACAGGACATAAGTCATGCAAATCTGTCCGAAATATAATACTTATACAAAAGTGTGTATGCTAATCTACAATGACACAGGCAGTGTAAAAGAAATTAGAGTAAAATGTAAAAGATAAATAATCCAGTGGCCACATTCAATATCAATAAAACTTGAATGATAATGGTACTCTTGATCTTGAGCTCTCTCTCTCTCTCTTCATTTTTTCCATTTTTCACTTATATTTATTTTCCTTGTACGGTCCATTCAGGATCTCCAGATCACATGCTTATCTATATAAATGCATACTAGAAAGAAAATGCATTATCTTCATCAAATATACCAAGGGAAACTTTCGGGAAGGTTATGCATTGTCATATGTATAAATCTTGAAACTTATGAGATGAAAGCATGCCACATACATCTTTCTACTGTCAGACAAAAACTTAGAAAATCTAATGTGTGTGTATATCACATAACCTTGTCAATAGGGTTGAAGCTGTGCATTCACAAGACAGTGCCACATGGCAGTATCGATCACTAGATCATAGTGTGTGTGTGTGTGTGTGTGTGTGTGTGTGTGTGTGTGTGTGTGTGTGTGTGTGTGCACGCGTGACTAAAGCCATAACAACAGTCTTACCTGGCTACAAATTTGGTGTGCTTTAGTTAAAGATGACTCGGAATCCAAACTGGGTTTCTTCTGTATTTCTGGAATTTTTCTTGTTATTTGGATGTGAATTTCTCCCCTTTTCACTCCTTGGAGGGGTATCCACTTGTCGGACATTTGATTTGGGGCCAATCTCTGATATTCCACAACACAATCACCGATGTTTGATGTAGGCAGTAAAGCATTGTGGTCTTTCACATGCAGCACCAGGGGACTGCCATCGTCAGGGAACTCTAAGGTTTGATGCCATTGAGGACTTAGAGTTCTGTATATAACCTGAAATGCAAACCAAGTTAAACCAGATCAGTGGTTGAATTAACTTGATATTACGGAAGATCCTGAGGAAGAAATGGAAAGATGAAATTATATATCTAGGAAAGTGTACATTATGATGATTAATTATGGAGACAAAATAACAAAATCAATTCAATCTTTCCTCTACTTGCTAAAACAAGGATAAGACTACATATTAATAACAGATGAAAGATATTATCATTTTAAATCATCTTGTCACAGAGCCAGTAGTTGTATCATGAAGAAAACCTGGTCATAAAATGATTGCCGAAGAATAAACTCTAGGGATCTGAAACTTTTATCTAGGAGTATCAAATTTGTAATCGTGAACAAGGTGTCCTTACCTTTGTTCTCTTCTTCAAATTTCCATAGTGCACTCTAACATATGGATCACTTGTCCCCCTGAGATCCGCAGCAATGAGGTCTTTTGCTTCAATAATAACAAGTTCGAGCCAACCATTGCCTGAACCTGAGTTTGAACCCTGAAAATAAAGAGAGAGAAGAAAAAAATTAGGGCCAACATGCTTCAACCAAAAGGTTTTTAACATCACACGTGGGAAATTGGCCTTCTTGAACTACTATCATATGTGACTAGCTGGTTCTAACAAACCTAAGCTTTGAAACATGCTTTTATGTTGCCCTACCAAGAAAATCAGCTTGAAAAGAGTTGTCCCTACCTCCAATTTGAGCAAACAATCATGATCACGAACAAAAAAATGAGCTGAATCTTCCATGAAATATATAGATTGGGCAATTCAGACCTAAAATTTCTAATGTCATCTGCAGCTTTTATTTCCATTACTGCAAGTTATTCTTTTCATTTTCAGTATAGTTAAAGTTCATTCATTCAACAGTCGAAACATACCCTTGATCCTTCGTTGTCTTCAACTCTCACTGCTTCTATTTGAAGCCTTAGTTCTCCTGAATTCACCTTTTCAAGGGGGACCCATATATCTCTGACTGAACCTTCTACAAGTCCTTCCAAATTTACCCGTGCAGTACCAATGTTGTCATCTCCAAAAATTTCTTCATTGAAGCATTTTATCTTAAGGTATTCTCCACCTCCTATCTCATCAAGTTCAAACTTCTGATTCCATACTGGATTAGGAGAATGTGCTGTTCTTGTTCTTTGGAGAATCTGAAAGAAAAGTTCACATCATAGTCAGAGTTGAGCATATCTTATCACAAAAATACATATAGAATGAATCACAAATAATGTAGCAAAATTGAACCTTCAGACAATACTCATGGGAAGATGAGAGCCCACCTTGCCATACTGCAGTTTAACATATGGATCACACTTTCCGGATTTGTCTTTTGACATAAGATCTTTCCCTTCCATAACAATTACATTGATCTTCCTTCCAGTTCCTGAAAGAAAATTTGATGACCCATAGAGTGATTGTTGAGAGCTAACACGAAAGTTGTTCAAGCTATGTGAACCATCAGAAAATTGCCACTCTTTCACCACAAGCCTCACTGTCAACTGCAAAATGCATTTGAACAAGAAATTTCTAAGTTATACCTGCGCATATCTTTACATGTTTCCAACTGTATGGTCATGTATCAGTAATTCCATTTTACCTAAAATGACATTTAAAGAAAATGGATGCAATTTGATATTTGAATTCTTGAAAGCAATTTTGGCCCAAGAAATGGGTGGGACACATGAAAAGTAGTTGTTCTGGGAAAGAAAAAAAAATTATATTGCAACAAAGACCCAGTCAATTATTTTCACATCATGAATCAGTCTGCCACCAATCCAACAATGGCAAGAAAGCACAAAACATTTACTGACGATTCATGCAGCAAAAGACTGATCTTAGTTAATGCTTCATATTTTCGACATGGCGACAGCAAAAAACATGTGAATTATACCTCCCCAGAATTGGCCCCTTCAAAAGGAACAGTCATTTCAACTTCCTTTCCACAAAATGGAGCATGCTTGGCTATTATGCTAGAGTCGGGTCCTATTGCCCAAAATGCTGTGGAATCATCTGCAACATACTTCATCTGCTTATGACAGGAAAAGGAAAAGGGATAAAAAAGATTGACTTAGCTGATAATATATGATGATAAAATATCTCACACAATTTATTTTCAAAGCAAGCAGAATATTTTGAAAAAAATGAAAACAAGCATAATTAACAGTTACAGTTCATAAGCAAACTTAAGCTTGTTCAACATGCAACTGCCCCATTAAGCTATGTACGGTGGCAAAGCTTCAATATACCATAGGGAAAATATAACACACTGAAAAAAGTTCATGACTTAATTTTGGCTTATGTATACAACATGCTACGGTGCACTTCAATTTGACTCCAAGAAAACCACCTAAAGTCACATATCAAATTAACACCAACAACATACCTTGATTTCACAAGTTGCCAGATAATCATACTTGACATTGGATGGGGTACATTCATAAAGATGGAATCGAATAATTCCAGTTTCTTCATGTAACACCATATTAAACGTTGAATCCCATCTAGGATCTGAGCCTGCTCTGGCATCTGTTCTCCTGGTTAACTCTTCAAGTTCAATCTCCACAAAGGTTTTCAGATCTTTATCATCATAGTGCTCTTCTGAATTACTGTCTGCAGAATACACATGTTGCCTTCTTGACGGGCTTCCTCTGAAACCACTTCTGGAAAGTTTACTTGCAGAAATGACTTTCACATAAATTATACCACCAACAGCCTTTTTCTTCAAATCCACTGCCGGCAAAGAGAAACAACGGCGGCGAGGTTCAACCATTGTCTTAACTAAGGTGTCATTGAAAATTTTAACCTGCTTGAGGACAAAAAGAATTATTATGAGCACCAAGAATTAGCCTTTTCTAAATATTATAGCTTAATATATCACCATTGTGAATCTATGTGATGCATCGCATCCGCTCAATTCAGAAGAGTTAAAAAAGACAAAAATTGGTCCTCTCTGCGATAAAAATTAACTATTTCCCCAGAGAGCCTTGGGGCCAATAGCAAAATTTGATCTACTTAGGAGTTACAGATATTATTTCAACATGGAATGATCCATATTTGACTTACCTAGCCCATTAACTCATCTAAAGACTTTAATCATTCATACTACAATGCTTGTGAGATTACAGAGAGCCTATATGTATTCATATACCAATATCTCATCCTTAAAGTCAATTTGGGCCCAGTTAGAATTACCTTTTAAACAATAGCTTTGATTTTTAATAGAGTAGACAAAGTAAAGAGATTGAAGAATATGGGAATATTAAAGATTAAGTTGAGAGAGAGGGAGTGCAGGAAGAGTATGGTCAAAATTACCTACATGGTTAAAGTAGCAAATTAAGAGTTTTTCAAGAAAATGGAAGAAGCACTTCATTTTTTTTCATTTGTGAAGCTTGAATTGACGTAAAGGCCAACACTGATTGTGAACAACCAATTTGAAGCGTCATTTAAACTGTTGAAGAAAATAAATTATATTGAACTCTCTTAAATTATAAACAAAGTACATAAATATGCCTTTATATAAGTTGAAACAATAAAGTAACATAAACTAGGAATCCTTATAAGCTTAGGAATCCTCATGAACTTAGAAACCCTTAACAAAAGGAGAAAAGATTAATAATAAGTCTAATTTTAATTCTAACACTCCCCCTCAAACTCAAGATGGCAGAGTAAGCTTGAATTTGAAAGTTAATGCGATTAGAAGAAAATCCTAAAACAGTAGTAGTGCAATAAAAAACTAAAAGAAAACCATTTGTGCCTTTAAGAAGTGATTTTGTGCCTTCTAAGAGGCGAGAAATACTTGACTCTGTCTCCTTTTTAAGGCAAAAAATACTAACTACGCCTTTTTTCTAGGCGAGAAATACTGGTTGTGCCTTATTCTAGATGAAAAATATTGATTGTGCCTTTCCATAAGTGAAGAATATTAATTGTGCCTTTTCATAGGATAAGAGTGCCTTCTATAAGCGAAGAATATTAATACTGCCTTTCATAAGTAAAGAATACTTGTAATGCCTTTCAGTAGACCAAGAAAATTGATAATGTTTTTCCATATCCAAAGAGTAATAAAAGAAAGGGCAGTCATATTAGGAATCCTTGAACAGTACCAGCCTACAATACCTAGGAACAGTATATCCAAACAGTACTGAGGGCAACTCCATACCTTAAATTAAGGTTTCTAGATTTTTTTTTTAAGTAAAAAACTAAATCATGCTCATTAACCACCTCATAAGGTAGCACATCATCACTATCAAAATTTTTCTAAGTTGACTCTCAAAGCTAAGATTGAGCTTGCTCTGATAGTATGTTGGAGAAAATAAAATTATATTAAATCTCTCTTAAAATTATAAACGAAGTACATAAACATGTCTTTATATAGGCTGAAATAATAAAACAATATAAACTAACAATCCTAGTAAGTTTAAGGAATCCTCATGAACTTAGGAACTCATAACAAACTGAGAAAAGATTAATAATAAGTTTAATTTTAATTCTAACACAAAGAAATTAATGTATCTGAAACAACATTGATTGTGAATAAGTCCAACATCCCTTTCTCCCCCTCTTTTACATGCAAATTTACAGATATTTTAGACCAATTAAACTTGCAGCAAGTATCAATTTCATTTGCTCCAAATATTATACAACTGGGGGCTTTTCCAGAGCCATATCTCAAACAAGTTTTCTGTGTAGAAAAAAGGTAGCATATTGACACCAACATTCAAGACATGTAGCAAACTAACTTGATTACCTTTTTGAAGTGGAAATTGTAGAGGGAAAATAAATTAAAATTCAGTACAAAAGTATTTGCAATCTCAATAACCATTTAAGAAACACACCAGCCAAGATGAAACTCCAGGCAGCTCAGTGGCAGGTAGAGATTGGCTTCCACCACTGCCAAATGCAACTCCTATTCTCACTTCTGGAACTGATATAAATGAGTACAAAATTGCTTTCCCTTCTAGGATTGGCATCAATAGAAGCTGTAAAATGTGGATCAGGTCATTAATTAAGCACACAATTGATAATATTCAAAACCACAAGATATCTAAAATCCAGAAACAGAAAATACAAAGAATTAATCTAAGATTGACTTTTTCTGGATGTGCAAACCACCAACATGACAAATACTGCATTTAAAAACATAACAAGAAGCAGCAAGTGATTGATTACAATAGTCTAGTTCCAGCAACTAAACCATGTAATTGATTACGATAGTCAAGTTCATTCACTTTCCTTTTCAAGGTCGAAAAAGGAACAAAAGATAAATAGGAAAAAACTATAGAAAAATGTTCGCTCAACATACATCACCCTTAATGTGGAGGCTGTTTATAACGATTCTGGCAGTTCCAAGTAACGGCTTGGCCAACTTGGCAAGCAACAAGATGCTTATGTCATTTGTGTCCCAGTCAAAACCCAAACGCATAACTTGCTGTCAATATGCACAAGTGATGCCTTGTCAAAATCTCAGATAAATTTTACAGCATAAAGGTCAAAAAGTAAACGATCAAACCAAAATCTGAAGCAATAGCAAACTGGTAATTATCATTAGGATCAAATGACAGGATAATGTGTTATAATGTGTGACCACGCACAATCATTCCTTTTCAAGCTGCAGCCGCCACCTGATAAATTGCGAGTGTGACAGGCCATGCTTGATCATTCTCCAATGTTGCATAACTTTTTAGGGTATTAATGGCGTCAACACAAAAATGTTACACAGGTATCCAACCCCAAAACTAGCCTATCAGGCAGAGAGACCTAACCGCCTTATAACCGGCAGGACCTCTCCTCAAATAAACTATTGAGGAACACCCGTTAGGTTTTCAACAACTTCCCCCTTAGACGAGGCCATGGTGGAGAAATCTGATGCATCAATGAATGTCAAAACTGATTTACGTGATATTGCAACAAACGTTAAAACTGATTTATAGACTTTTATCTGAACACTTTAAATGAAAATTTTTCTTCTAATTTTCTTTTAAAATGGACTAAAAAATAACACTATCTATTGCCTTAAAATTTCTCAAAAATGTGAAGGAAAACTCTGGATCTAGCTGGCAATTCACTACTCCATTTGTTATTATTTCACAATTCTAAATTTAAGCCAAGAAACTGTAACGCTGATGGTAAATAACAACAGCACCATGCTGTTCAGTTCATTGTTTAATTAACCAGGGTAGCTTTAAGAAGAAGAATCCATGTACAAAATGGAAACCAAAGAATGTAAACTAGAAACCTGAACAGCAGCACTATATCAAGTTCACTAACATTTGATAAGAAAAAAGCGGGTCCTCCTTGCTTATTCATATCAATCTCATTCCAAACTAACTTGATAAATATGGAAAGGCAACTTAATTTTGGCATAATTCTATACAAAGAATCAAATAGCTTTTAAATGCATTTTCAAAGTAAAACTAGAAACCAAACCTGATCACCTGAGGATGACCAGCGAGTTCCATTAAGACCCAAGCAAGGCGGAGCTGAACCAAGTGAAAACTCCTGCAATTCTAATTTTTCCTGCACAAAGAATTAATTTTCCTCGATAAACAATTTCAGCAGTCAGTGTCAATTTAACAATTCCAGATGTCGGACAGTTGAGGACATGAAACCTGTGTCCTCTCATGCTCAAACAGACAGTTACAGGAGATGAATCTTCTTTTGAGTAACAACAGTGACATTTCAAGGGTGCTTACAACTAGATTATGAAAATTTCATATTGTTCCATGATTAATTACAGTTTTAATTAACAAGCAAATAAACACAAATTGTAGTTCAGTATATGAGCTAATAATATAAATGCGCATCACACATGTGTAGTGGTGTCCTCATTTTAGGGTTGCTGTGTCTGACAATCATCATTCATGTCAAGCATGACAAGCTAGTCCTTGTCTACCGATCAGAGATTGAAACACACTAATTCAATAGATAAAAGAAAGTAATAGAAGATCACTTACTATAAGCCTTGATTTTCGGTGCTTTAGCCGTTTCTGCATGAAAGAGTATTCCGTTAAATGAATTTGATAAAAAAGTTTAAAATGCAAAATGTGAGTGTTTGATCATATAAAATTTCATTCAGAAAGACACAGAAATTTGATTAAAACGTAGAGGATGGTAAAATAAGGATAAGTAATTCTTTCATGGCTAAATGTTTCAGGTAATCATGATCCAAAAAACTGACAAAATGTGGAGAATCAAAGTGTATGGTGTTCTTAATCTCCTTCAAGTAGTTAAAAAGTGAATGCTGACACTTTTCTTTTAATCATCAGTTTGAGGGGTGCTGACAATTAATCAATCATATTCCAGATCCATCTCTTTAGAGATCTTCTCAATTAGAAATAAGCAACTGTTGGCCAGTTAAAAAGATCACAGAAACCCCTGCAATAGCCACAAAAAGTGGCTCCATGCCTTAGGAGTGTGATTAATTTTGCAAACATGCAAAACCAAATGTTTGAGATGCAACTGCATAATTCAACACAACAGAGTCAGAAGTACTAGGTGAGTGAAACAGCCAGGTCTTTGTTATCCAGAAAAAGCATGGCCCAAAGTTCTTGAAGTGATCCAAATCTAATAGATCCACTACAATTGTAACAAACACTGACTTATTATTATCATATTGTTCATATATAAGTAAGTTCTGCATAAATGTTATCTGGCTGGCAAGCCAAAGCCGTGACTGCCAACTGAAGTTTTGAAAGCTCGGGATAAATGCTAGCAAAGTCAATTCAGCCCTTTTAAATTGGAGAGCAATGCCAAAATATGTTGACATAAAGAAGAATAAGTATGATCATAAGTGTAACCAAAAATATATGAACATGGGCAAGCTGATAGATACCAAGCAAAAGATAATGATACATCTTCAATATGAATTATCAGTAAGGAAACCACCCAATAATGAACCACAAGATTCTCACCTCAACCATTTCTGAAAACCTTATTGAAAGCTTTTGGCCAATGTAATGAGGCCAAACTTCCATCAACAGTTTATTAAACCACTCACAGTGCTCCAGTGGGGTTATTGGCTGTATAAAGCCAAAAGATATCTTTATTAAAAAAACTAAAAAAAGAAAAAGAACAACATAGTAAATCCAAAACTCCCACATAAGCAAAAAAGAACGAGAGGGAAAGAAACATACTGTGGTATGCAATACGACTTGATTCCACTTCTTATGCAAGTCTTCCACAAGTATTCGACGCTGATAATTCCCATGCTGTGGGCATAACAGTGATTTCATGTTATTATCAGTAAATTCAAATAGAAATTAGCAGTTCTGATTTAAATTCAGACTACGAAATAAGTCTGTTGTGCAGAGCATGTCAATGTTGGAAACAAGTTGTATTGATAACAAGAAAACCAAAGCGAGCAAATGAACCAACATAGAAGCATGGAACTTGAGTGCTTGGCAGACTCAAAGCCCAAGTCACCAATAGAAAGAAGTGGAAAAATAGAAGAAAAAGTAATAGAAAAACAGTATCTTTCAATTGGGGAAGAGAGTAATTGCCCAGAATCTAAGTTGATTAGTAAGAAAGACTGACTACCTAACTCGAAAAAATGAAAGAAAGAAAGAATATGCCATCCATGTTTCTGCAGTCCTGGCTTAACCCCTTAATATTATATCCTTAGCTTTCCACAATGGAGAAGAATGTTTTTCAAGGCAAAGAATATCACTAAGGCTTTAGTGATTATATAAACAGAATCATCCACCAAAGCCTTATTTCATAAGAACTCGCTATGCAGCTCTGTGCTCCATTGAATGAAAGAGTTCTAATGGATCATAAAAATCAACCACTATATAGTTGTGTACAACGAAGTATAAAGTGAAGTAATCTATCATGGCACCAATAGCAGGAAGCTAGTATGAAAAATTTTGGCTAGCCATACTAGAAAGAGTTTTCAATGAATTCACTTGCAAAATAATATCAGGTACAGAGAATAAAAAAATGAAAATCCATTTTTATTGTCAAGTAACAGTGCAACTTGCCAGAGGATTTGCCATCTTGAGAATACAACACAGTACATACATCACCAAGCTCACAGATTTGTAAGCTTCTTACTTTTCTACAATATTTTCTTACAAAGTCTCCTGGGAAGCCAAAAACACCCATGTAGAACATATAACTGTCTGCCCATTTGTTTGTCATGTACCAATGCATTTCGTTCATCAAAAAGTTAATATAATAGGGTTAAGAAAAAATATTAGCCAATAACTAATGCAAAATCCCTGAAACAACAAATGGTACAGTGATAGAGCATGATTTAGTCACAAAAATGATCTTCCGAAGAAAATGACCATTAAAATTAAAGTTGAACAATTTGAAAAAAAAAATACTGGTTTAAATAAATAAATAAAATAACTTCAATATGGAAATTGGTTGAAAAATTCAACAAATAGCTGAGGAAAATGGATTAAAAGCCTCAACTTGCAAAAGTTTTAGTTGGCTGCTACATATAGGTGAAAAGTTGTAGTAGTTCAGCTCAATTAAATCATCATATTAACAAGGCAAACAGTAAAATCACTAAAAGAAAGCTCAAAAAAACAAAATGCTACCTAGATTATCCTCAATACCGCGGTTCAACAGCCAGAGAACAAGTCAAATCACAACATGAATAGTTCTTCCCATCAAAATTGATTATTACCAATAATCATATGCACATTAACAGAAAACCTTTTATAACATCCAACTTAACAATATTAAAAAAGAAAAGAGGAGAGGAAAAAACGCTTACCAAAAAAAGAAAATAATAAAATGAAGGAATATACAAGTATTTTAGTGAAATGATAGTTCAAAAAGTAAGCGGAGAATCAGAGACCAACCTGAATAGTAGCCCAAACAGCGATGGCAAGAGGAACCCAATTGGAGAAAGAGAAAAACCATCTCTCAATAACCCAAAGAAGCAAAATCAAAGGAATCACGAACGGAAGCAGAGGCTTTTCCTCGTGAAGATGGTTCAAAAACTCTACAACTTGTTCTGCATTCAAAGCAGCTCTCTTTTTTCTTCTACCCATTGGAATGGAGTCAACCCCCACAACAAACTACTCTCTTATTACCAAAGACTTAGAGTTTCAGATCCATGGCCACAAATGAAATTTACCCGGAAAGAAAAAAAAACATTTTCCTAAGATCATATACAATTTCCAAATATGGTGTTGTACAGTGAACAGACGTTCCAGGCGTAAGTAAATGTTGAGTTACTTGATCAGAAGATAAAACCATATAAAAAGGGAAGAGTTGAGAGAATTTGAAGAGATCATTGCGTCTGGCCTGCAGCTGATTAATTGATTACCTTTCTAATTTGGAAATGAAAGAGAAAGAAAGAGTCTAAAAGTCAGCTCCAGGAAAATTCTTAGAAAATTTAGTTAAGAACAAGAATAGTAAGAAGACGGTTTAATTTAATTAATTGTCCGTATAATTCCAGAGTTTATAATAAGATCCAACAGCATAATACTAATAAGAAAGTGGATTACTTCATCCAAGTTATTTATTTATTTATTTTTAGTTAAAACAACTTCTTAAAATTTAGGGATCTAAATGATAAAATGCTTTTGCAAATACTAGTAGAGTTTCTGGATGTTCTTCGGTCTATCATTTTGCGCTGATCGTTAATTTGTTATTACCTTAAATCGTAACGGATGGTTATGATTATATTTTATCTTCTGCGTGGGTCCCCCAACCCCAGGGATTACTTTGCATTAATCTTCTTTTTGTACGTGCTCACTCATTAATTCATTGATTCGGTTAGGTGACCCGCTGTTGACGTTGACCAATGATGGTTCGTATGATGAGATCTGACGATTCAGAAAGATGGAGGGAATGTGTTTACAGTCAGGGACAAAATAATACGTGTGGGCCACCTCTTGGCGTTGGCTAATGTTGATTCGCGTGGATGTCAAAACTGGGTTGCTCCGTTCCGTTGCACTTAAATTCAGGAGGCATTGTTAGACGTCCTTCTGTACCACGCGCTTGTCGTTGGCAGCACCGCCTCCGACATTGTCCTTTATTATTTGAACGGGTTTATATTAGGAAGGGTACGTACTGTAATTTTTCTTTTCTAAATTTTTTTCATAGTCTCTATTTTTTATTATAATTTCTTAAATTCAAGTTTAAACTTTCTAACTTTTTTTATTTTTATAATATTTTTAAATTAAAAATTATAATAAAAAATTAAAAATTATAATGAAAGAATTAAAAATTATAAAATAAATATATATATTATACATGTTTACATATACAACGATATTGATATTAAAAACCAACATTCTCTCTTTTTAATCAAAAAATGAAAAAGTAAAGTTAAAAAGTGAAAAATAAATTTTTTTAAAACTATAAATAAGACGATATTATAATATATCACATTTTACAAGAAAAAATAAATAAAAATTATTTATATTGTACACGTAGATCTTGTATACCATATTATATTAATTTAATATAAAAAAAATTTATTTTTTTTTTTAATTTTGTAATATTTATGGTCAAAAGGCAACCACAAAAATTTAGATTACAATATGTTCTAATTTAAAAATTATTTTTTTCTTAAAGAATATTAATAATAAATTAACAAAAATAAAATTAGTATGACCAAAGAAAATTAATATACTACCATAAAATTCTCGTTTCATTAAATTAATTTATAAGATTATTATCATAATATTTTATTTTATTTTTTATAAATATAATTAACTCCCTTAAAATACAGTCAAACATAAATTTATACAATTAATATAACATCATAAACTAATACAATTAATATCACATGTTTTGTCATTAACATCGTATATTTTATTTACTAGATTTAGTCTTTGTCTTGTGTGTGGGGTGCATTTGTTACATTTTATTAAATTAATTAATATTTTTTAAAATTAGAAAAAAACAATTGCACAACGTTATTTAATTTTTATGTAACAGTAGATTAGATTATACGAAAATTTATATAAAATAAACGAAATCAAATTTAACTATATAATTATTAAGATTAATTTATGTTAGTATTCAAAATTAAATATTTAGCGAACATTAACAGTAATAGTAGTAGGAGATGTCGTGACACGCGGCGCGTGAAATGGAAAAGTAAATATTGGAGAGATGTAAGTTTTGACTTTTTCAAAATGAACGCAGACAATTTAGTCAGTCGCATAATCTGTATCTGTTGTGAACTCAAATCTAGATTTTCATTTTCTTATTTATTATTTTATTATTTAATATTTATTATGTCTTATTTTGTTGTCACCCTGTATCTCGGGTAATGTCTTTTGATGGGTAACAAAACTTTGGGAAATCTAAGGATTTGTTAGCAAATTTAAACGTGAAAATATTTTCCTTTAGGCTCTTGTACTATAACTATGCACCCACTTTACTTTTATTTATTAATTCAAGTGGACAAGCTACATGTTTTTTTTTTTTTTTTGAAGATTAATTAAGTCAAATAAATACTAAACTAATTTTGCAAATTGTATTATTGTATTGTTTTGAGTAACATTATTATTATTATTGTTGTTGTTGTTGTTATACTTTTCTTTTACTTGAACCGTGTAGTATATGTATATACATGTGCGTGTGTTTATATATATAAATTTTTTCGTGTGAATATTTATAATTACGTATTTTATTTAAAATTTAGACCAACAATTCGTTGAATGGAGAGTCGTTGAATGATTTCAAAAGAATTGTCAAAAAGTAGTGCATCTAGATTATGTGGGTGAGATACAGCACATTTTGTGGTAAAACTTAAAAAGGACAACATCTATTGCTACCTAGCTAGTTCCACTAACTTTGCTACGTGTCTAATGTCTTTACAATTTTGGATGTACCATTCGAAAAAATAATGGACCACATGTTGCGAATTAAAACATTAATTCATGAAGCATATCTATCAACAGAAGTAGTAGTGGTAATAGATGGATATATGTATTTGTTGGGTAATATTTAATCAAACATTACATTATTTGACACTTAATTAGATGATTTGATCAAAAGTTGATATAAAAAAAATTCGGCTATTGGACTTATAGAATTTAGTAAAAGGGTAGCAACTTTTAGTGTATATTTAATTTGAAAATGTTTGCTAAAAAAGTATATTATTGAAATAATTTGTTATAATGATAATAATAGTAATGTCAACCATATGGTTTTGGGAGCATATATGATATTGAACAAGCTGTAAGATTACAATAGGCTTAAAATAGAAACCTAACTTAATAATTTGGAGAGGCGAGAACGTGGGAAATTGATTAAAAAATAAAAATGCAGCAAATTAAAACTCAAAAAAGTCGGCATCATCAGTCATCACATGAAAGAGAAGGATTATTGAAGAAGGTAGCTAGGGGATAATTTGTTGTCTTCAGTTACTGTATGTTCAATAAAGACCTAAAAGGTTGTTAGTGGTAATATAAAGACAAAAACTCAAATGTCACTTGCCACTTTACGCCTTTTCTTTTGTAGAAGAATATGCTTTATCCAAATGGTTTATAATTATATTACAAACTTTAAGTTTCATGTTGTTGACTTTATTTGTCATTCAGGTTTGGGGGCAAAGGAACCTTACCCTCTCTAATTAGGGGACAATAATTTAGGATCTTATAATTTTCATATAAATAAAATTTTTTGCGCATCACGTGAGAGTAGAAAATTTTATCAATTATACAAGAAGATTTCTGAAATGCAACACAATAAAATTTATCTAAAATTCCTGTCTCAATACTTTTGATATATTACATATAATATGTAATATTAAAAAAATATTATTGATTTTATTTTTATATTTTAACCTCAAATAATATAATAATATAATAAGATTATAGTATAAGCAAACCTCTATTAATTAAACACATCCTAATTTTCAGAATATACCAAGATGATGATATATGACAAGTCTAGTGTATCAACTTAGAAGTTAATGTAAACGAAATAGACTATAAGTTTAATAGTTGAAATTATGAATCTAATATTTATGTATCAATGCATACACGTATTTAAATCACTTCCTAACTTCCAAGAGCGAAGTATTGAATATTTTCCAAAGACTCAGACCTTATTTATTATAAAAGATATGTGTGAGTTTAACAAAACATTCGGGTGCATTTAACATCCCTTTCTTATTTTGTACAAAAGGCCATTTTTAGTTATCCTATGTGTATATTTTTGAATGAACAAAACTTACAAAGTTTTATTGATTTTGGACCTACATTTATAAATAAGATACATACAAGTGAAAAACATTCTATCGTAACTTTCATATCTAATTTTCTCTTGAAAACCTTTACAAAAGGTGTTGATATTTTCTTCGAATCAATCAATAAATAAATATTAATAAGTTTTGATTTCATTATTTTATCATATAGTAAAAGCACATCTTTCTTTTTATTTTTGAAAAATAATTTATATTCCGTTACATATAACGTAAAGAAATTTAATTTTCTCTTTAGTTAATATAAGAATAGAATTCATCAATTTTAAACCTATATATATATATATACACACGCATTAAAACTTTTGTAAACCATTAAAAAATTGGTTTTGACAAAATACTCGGGTCGGACTGGTTTTGGAAAACCCGGGTTATATGAATTTAGTAAAGTTTGGGCCAAATTTCGTGAAAGTCCAGACCGTGCCAAGTGGGACGTAGCCCAGGCCTTTAAAGTTGGGCGTCAAATTTAAGATTTGAAAAAAATAATAATATAAGATCAAATAGGTCCACTAGATATTTATAAAATAATAAATTCAAAATTTTACTCTTATCATTTAGACTCCTAAGAATAAGTGATGATCTCAGGTTACTAAAGGTGTGTTTGGGTTGGTTGGAATGGAATCCTTGTTCCTTTATTTGGTTACATACTTACATATAATAGGCTAGAATAAGGAGGAATCCTTATCCCCAAACATCAATGACGAAGAATTATGATTTCAAGGGTCCGTTTGGTATAACTTTTGAAATAAAATTTTTTAAAATAAAACTTTTACTCGTAAAACTTTTATGAGTAGAGTTTTTAACAAAAATTTATTAATTATTTGGTTGTCACAAATGACTTTTGAGAAAAATTTATGTAATTAATTTAATAGACAAATTTTTAATGTTTTATTTTAAAAAAATAACGCAGAATTTTTAAAATAAAGTAAGGGTATTTAGACAATTTTATCTTTTAAAAATGTTAGAGAAACTCTACTAGTAAAAGCCCAAATTTTAGGTTCTTCTAATAGAAAGAAAATAACTTTTTTAATTCTCAAAAACTCTTTTTCATTACTAACCAAACGACATTAAAAAATTTGAAAATGATTTTTATCGTTAAAAAAACCCTTTTGGCCAATGAAAAAACCAAACCAAATGGGCACTAACTCTTCTAAATGTATAAATTTTCTAGTTTACACCTCATTTATATATTTTATTATAATTTACTTTAAATAATTTCATGAAATTGGTTTTTTTTAATTTTAACAAATTATTTTTAATAAATTATTATGTTAATTTAATTATTTATAAAATTAATTCAGATAATATTATTTAAAAATCACAATTTATAAATTTTTCAAAAAATTTAAAAATTAATTTATAACAATAATCATTATAATAATACTCATTTTAGTTTGTAAATATAACGTAATCTTATTTAATATTTATTTTTGTTTATAACTTGGATATAATCTATTATTACAATATTTATTATTATTTTACATCATTTTTATTATGTATAAAATATACTCTTTAATATATTTCAATCTCTATATTAATTAATTAAATCATAATTTATTTTATATTTCATACATTGATGTAATGGTACTTACTTTTTATTTTTTATAATGAAAAAAGATACAAACCAAAACTAAAAAAAGAAAAATTACAATAATGAACCCAAATCTTTATGCAGGTTAATTATTTAGTGAATTATAGCTAATTTTATAATAAAGTTAAGGTTGAATGTTATTTGTAATTCACACTTTTTTTTGGTTTTTATCTTTGTTATTTTTATTTAAAAATTTTTAATTTATGACAATAAATTATTAAATGGGTTGATGCTTTAATGTATAAAATTTTAAAAACAAATTATATATTTAAAAATAAAATTAGTAAGTAATTAATATTTTTATTTTTAAAAAAATTAAACTAATTTTTAAATAGAAAGTATTTTCAAATAAAAATAATGAATTTCTTTTCATCCACAATTCCTTATTGCAATCAAATAAAGTGATACTATTCATTTATATATTCCTTTCCTTATTTTTTTTTTCCCATTCTTTCGACTAAACACCTCCTAAAAAGGTATTTGTTAAATAATCAAATTATGTTATTATTCATTAAAATTCATATACCTATTTATTAATATTCTAAAAATTTACAATAGAATACCTTGATTTATTATGCTCCCTCTCACCTCTCTTTGTTTCCTTTTTTTCCCCCTCTTTTCTTTTTCTCTCTTCTTCCTTTACCTCTCTTTTTCTAAAGACAATTGCAGTTATCTCTAACCTTCTCCTACATATACATAAATTTAGCTAAAATTGTATATATATACAAATAGAATTAAGTAAGAGTGGGCAGAAAAACCAAATCGAACCGGATCAAATTAGAATTTACGGATTCGGTTCTGTATTTTATACAATTCGATCTGATTTCGGTTCTTAAAATAAAAAACTTAAAATTTTCGATTCGGTTTCGATTTTAGTCCAAAAAATTTGGACTGGACTGGAAATATTATTTTTTAATATTTTTCATTTAGATGATGTCGTTTTATTATATTTTCATAAAACAACGTCGTTTAATAGAACGAAAAATTTGAAAAAAATAATAAATTCATTCAAAAATCGAACCGACCCAAAAACCGAATTGATCGGTCCGATTTTAATTCGGATATAACATACAATCAATCCGATTCGGTCCGGATTTTTCTTCCTATTCGGTCCGGTCCGATTTTTTAAAAATTTGGATCAAATCGAACCGTGTCCACCCCTAGAATTAAGACCTAACAATTTATAGGATTCAGATTTTGAATTTTTCTTTCATTTGTTTTATTTAACATGTAAGTTTCATTTAATTTTTAAATTTTTTTTAAATTTTTGTGGATTTACGCTCAATTTGATATTTTGCTTAATCTTGATTAGGATGATTATAAAATTAAAAATTTAAATTTTATAGTTTATTTATACTGTAAAATTAAAGAATTAGAATTGTTTTTATAATAGATTATTAAGACATGCTTTGCTCAAGTTTAGTATTTTTACTTCCAACTATGATATATTAAATTATAGAATTGTGCATTATCACATACCTCCCTTTAGAGACTATCACATAGATGAGAAGTATTAATATCGCCTTTTTATCACATACCATCCCTTGACTATTACTTAATTAACACTAACATATAGAGTTATGAAAATACCCTTAAGTCCATTAATTTAATTGTAAAAATTAGTTTACAGACCTTCAAATGTTAGAAAAAAAAAATCAGTTACATTCAAAGGACTTGTCAGATTACTTGGGAAAATATTGTATTGTTATCATAATAATGCAAAGATATTTTTGTCCCTTAATGTATATGAATTTACATAATGATATTGATTTCATTTGTTTTTAATAAATCGACAACAATTAATTAAATGAAAATAATAATGTTGATGAATTTTGCCCCAAAATAATTATTAAATTAATACAAGATTAAAAAAACAAAGTAAGTAACCGATTAGAAAGAAGCCTATACTTGGTAGCTAATTAATTAAGACTACCTAGATTTCTTAAATTTCACTGAATTTTTTAGATTTTCATTTCAATTAAATTTCTATAACAGTTTTGTAACACTTTCATTCATTTTTCTCTTCGATTAGATATATTCTAAAAAAAATAAAAAAGTGTAAAGTAATATTCTATAGATATTATTAAATTTTTATTTTTATTTAAACTAATAATATTAAAGCAAAAGTTGATTTTTGGCGCATGGCCTGCTTATGTAATATCAACTCGAGAAATGCTAGCCAATTTTCATAATAATAAGAAAAGTTTCAACATTTTCAAACGAGTGGATTTATTGACTTTGTTGCTAGTAGCAAAGAAATTTTAAATATTCCTTTTATTCAACAAAATAAAATAATTTTAAGTTAAGACATGATTGCACTTAAGGGTGGGCAGAAAAACCGGTCCGGATCAGAATCGGACAGAAATTTATAGGTTCAGTCCGGTGTTTTATACAATTCGGTCTAGTTTCGGTTTTTAAAATAAAAAACTCGAAATTTTTGATCTGGTTTCGGTTTTAGTTCACAAAACTCGGATCGAACCGAAAATATTATTTTTTAATATTTTTCATCTAAATGACGTCATTTTATTGTGTTTTCGTAAAATCACGTCGTTTAATGAAACACAAAAGTTTTAAAAAAAATAAATTTATTAAAAAATCGAACCGATCGATTCAATTTTAATTCGATTCTAATATACAATCAGTCTGCTCCAGTCCAAATTTTTCTTCTAATTCGGTCTGGTTCGGTCTCAAAATTTTGAGACCCGAAATTTTTAAGTCTGATCCGATTTTTTAAAAATTCGAACCGAATCAAACCATGCCCACCCTAAATTGCACTTGCTCTTAGACCAAAAACAACAATCATAATCAATATGTTTTTTTTTTATGAATATACCCTCTACCCTCACAGCTAATTAACGGCTTAAGCTAATATAAGGGGAGATATGTGATAAAAAGACAATACTTTTTATTTATAAGATAATTTCTGATATCTTAAAAAAGGTATGTGATAATACCCTATTATAAAATGGAATGAACTCAAGTTATTATTATATTAAAGTTTAGAAATAAAAATAATAATAATATCTACACTTTTTTGCTATCTCTAAATTTTAATCTAACATGTTAATACTTATAATATATATAAGTTCATAAGTAAATGGTATTTTTGTTCAAACAAAAAAAAATGAATTATTTTCCACTTATCATTTGATGTTAAATCCAACAATAAAATACAATTTTCTTTGTCTTTTATCTTTAACTTTTCTCAATTTTCTTTATTTCATTTTTTTCTCAAACCAAATATTATCACACTATATTGCTAATTCTCTATCAAATTTTTTGTCACGTATATTAGTTATCTTTACAATTACTTAAAACAGTACATCAAGAATAATTAAGATTTTTCATTGAGCAAATATGTGCATGCAGCCTCACACTATTACCTATATTATGAAAACTATTGAAATAATTATGAAACAATATTATAGTTTCGAGGCTGCAATAAAAAAAGGTTGCGAAATTGACCGAATTGATAAGTTATTTTTCTTAATCGTGTTTGAAGTTGGGGAGGTAAGCTACAACCCACCCTTACCTTTTTAAAAAAATATATATATTTTTTTCATAAGAAGAAAACGATTATAAAACCTTTAATTATATCACACATTTTTCATAAGAAAAAAAGAACAGTTAAAAGTAGTGGGGCTGCAATGAAAATATGTTTTGAGTTTGCAAGCAATCTTTTGGAATGCAAAAAGGTGAACGATTTTAAAACATTTGAATGTTTAGAGTGAAGGTGTGTATATATTATATGTATTTTTTTCTACATATTTAATAAAAATACACCATAAAAATGTCTTGGTATAATATTTTTGTACAATTTAAATATTTAGGTAAATTTAGTCAAACGTGGTGTTCTAACAACCCACTAGCATTCAGGGTTGAAATAAATTCGATAACTAATACGACTTTATCTAATCTAATCAAAGTGTAACCATTTTGTAATCTGATTTGATTTTAAAATATATCAATTTATCAAAATTTAAATTAGAATTAATTTTTATTAATTCTATTTTGTGATTTAATGAAGCAAACTAAGATCAGGATTGTCAGGAGTTTATTTCTGAAAAAAAAAAAGTTTGTAATTAGCAATCTATATTTGGTAATAAAAAATATATAAACTCATATATAGAAATTCTTTCTATTTTCTCCATTAACAGCCATAATGATCCAATACATTAAATGAAAAAAATTTAACCTAATCGAATTCAACAAAAAATAAAATAAAAGTTCAATTCAAAATAACTAAGGAGATAAAATAAAAATAATCTACAATTTGTTTTAAGAAATTACTAATTCACACTAAACTACGAATAAAAAATTGAAATTCGAATAAACTTTTATATATAAAAGAAAACAACTATGCATGAGAGTAGTAACAAAATTCGTTTTAAGTAATATCCACAAAAATGAAAAATAGAAGAAATAAAACAGCACAATTTAATTTTAACCACTATTTGTTAAGTTACACATGCACCAAAATATTAATTTTATTAACTCAATTAATATTTTTATTTTAAAAATATGCTTACAGAATCGAATTTTGACAGATTTGTACGTATAAGCAAATTCATAAACTGATCTATTACGAGCAGAATTTAAAATTTTCATCAGTTAAATCTAATCCATCAAATCTGATGACACATGTATCAAATTGGGTCAGATTTGATTAAATCATGAAAATCATATCCACATGTATAACGTATACGAGATCATCTAATGATCAATCAATCATAACAACGATTTGGATAAATGAAAAAAAATTAAAATATATGGTAGTATTTTGTTTGATAAAAGTATTTTCGTGTAAATATTTTTGTTAAAAAAATAATTTTAATTGTGAATCTGTGATAAATATTTTTTTTTTGTTAAATAGCTTTTTAATAAATATAATACGTGTATGGGTCCCGTACACTTGCATGCAATTAAGAGTTACGGTTCTTCGAAGGAGCAAATCTGAAACCCATCCTTAATTTTGCACTGAACATGCCGTCACTTCACTGGCTAACCGAGAAATCAGCTACGACCAACACCTAGGAATCGCCCTCAAACTGATCTCCTACAACCACTCATATATCGACACGTCAACACCCATATGGCAACGGCCACCTTACTTGGCACTCCATGGCTTACACATGCCAATTTCCCACATCAAACCATGCAAACAAATCTCTCCGATATGCATTACGTGGCGGTTTCTTATTAGCCTATGCAGTTATTCTATTTTTAGTTCTCTGTATTAGATTATTTTATCATCTCCCTTTCTTTTTATTACCACATTATTTTTGGCCTATAAAACTAAACCCAAACAACTTTGCAATTTCCATTTATTGTCTCAAAAAAAATATTTTAAAAAAAAAAATGAGGCCAACATCAACAGCTACACAACAACAATGCAATAATAATAGTAATAATAATCCGCCCTTGAAAATCAATAAAGACTCACATTTCATCAAGAAATCGTCGTCGTCATCGTCGTCGCCGCCGTCTCACCGTCATCCGGTGATCATCTATACGCATTCGCCGAAGATTATACACACGCATCCTAGAGACTTCATGGCTTTGGTGCAAAAACTCACTGGATTGTCGCGGTCTAACGACGAAAAAGCCGGCGAGAACGCCAACGGCTCCTCGGAGGAGGAGAACAAAAACAGAAAGATCGTTGGCAACGACGATAACGAGTCGTCGTCGGTGATCACAACCGATGAGACTTGCGGTGGAAACATCGGAGACGGTCAAGTGAATTCTTGTTTCGTGCCGCCGCCGATATTCGAGCCTCCGAATCCATTTTTGACAAGTAATATTCCACTATTTACACCAAATTCTGCAGATTTTTTATGCTCGAATCAGCCATTTTACAATTATGCCACTGATTCGTTGCTTTTTTCACCGAATATCCGAGGTTCAATTTCGCAAACATCCGCACCAGAAGGCATGAATGATTTTCGTGAATTCTAGAGTTTTTTTTTTTTTTTTTTTTTTTTTTTTTGGAAGGGACGATACATAATATTACATCAAATTAATTACATAAAATATTAAAAGAATTATATTAATTATTTTCAGTAACTAAATATTTTGGTAGAACTCTTTTATTTTTTTAAATGCTAATAAGGGTTCTAATTAAGCTTAATTATTAGGTAGATTTTTGTTTTTCCTTTTTTCAGGAATAAATTTTTACAAAACAATGTTTATTCCTGTCTTCTATTATTCAATTGAAAGTCAGAAAAGAAAAAACATATTTTGTTTATATAGATTTCTTATTCAATATATATAAAAAAATGTAATGTTTTTGAAATTATATGACGAGATTTTTTTTTTTTAAAATCTATATCGCTTTGGATTTTTATCCTTTTCTGCAAATTCATATACCTTTTCATGCATTTGATCATCATTGCTTTGTCTGTGATTTACAGTAATCTAATGGCGATTTGTTTCAGCTTATAATCATGAATAAATGGCATATATATTTATATATGTGCATTTTGATGCATTTGATCATTAATAATTAGTTTGTCTCTGTGCAAATTTCTTCATGATTTGTAGTAGTTTGCATGCTAATTGTATTAGAATTATCATTTACTTGCTATAAATTATGGACAAAGGCACATTTGAATATTGATATATTTGTTAGATATCTACCCTGTCTTGCTGCTGATTATATGCATATTGTGAATATTCCAAATAGGACATCTTTTGTTGATTAAACACAATGGCTGATACAGAAATATGACCTAGCTAGTGATCATAAAATTTGAATGTTGATTTGAAGTTAGCAAAATAAAAAAATTTTGAATTAAATTTAGAGTTTTTTTTTTTTTTTTTGGTTTATTGCACCTTTGTTCAAGTTGGATTTCATCAACAATTAATATTTTATCTAGTTTCAAGGGTAGAATTTCTTTACCTTTTAAGTTATAAGGGTAGATATGTGATGTCATGTGATAATATGTATTTGAACTCCGAATAAATTTTTTAGTTTTACTTATTAAAACTAGAATAAAACTAGAACTTGTGATCATTTTATGCTGTCATGTGAATAATATATTTAACTTTATTGAACTTTATAGGTTTAAAAATTATTTTACTTCACTAATTACCATTAAATAGATACACATATTACACTAAAGAATTGAGATCTTAATAAATATTTTAAAAATTATTGAGGTTTAATAGGAAACATTAATTTAGGAAACATTTCATAATAATAAATTATTACAAAACATGAAGACAAATAAATAATAATATTTATAGACATTTTTTAAGAAATGTTTCACAATAATATGTATAGATATTTTTTTTTTTAAATAGAAAATACAAAATTTCTAAAATATTATGCTTGACAAAATATTTTTTTCAAAAAATATTTTTAATAATATTATAAATATTAACTAACAAAAAAAAAAAAAGTACCAAAAATATATACAAACTATCTACACCAAAACATTGTATGCAAGTTGATATGACTTTAGTATATAATTACTACATGACTAACGTTTTTTATTCTCAATAATGGCATCCCTTTTACATTTTTCTTACTTTACTTAATTGGATATAAATTAAATTCTAATGCAATTTTTTATTTTATTTTAAACATATTTTCAAATTTTAAAATACTTGTATTTATAATGCTAATATAACTTCAACTAAAAATTTTAAACTTTTTTATTTATAATGTTTAATTATATAATCTTATATTGAAAAGATTCTTTTTTTTTTTATAATAATAAAGAAATCTCTATCAATCATTTTCTCTACCTTAATTTAATATTTTTAAAACTTACTTTTATCTGGTTTATTTTGGATACCTATATAACTTGGTTCTTTTTTATTTATTATCTATTATAACTTAATCATATAACTTTTTTATCCTTAAAAATGTAATTCATCATCATATCGCTTTATATTAATAAACCTGAAGAATAATTGAAGATAATCAAATTATTACTACTAAACTTAATCTAATACTATTATTAAAATTAATTTTTTTAACATCCTTATTTCATTATTTTTCATATAATTATATCAAATATGTTTTTCAAATATATTTTCTAAAATTGAAAAATAATTTTTAAATTTTATATGAAACATATTTTTATATATTGAAAATAATCAAATTGTCTTTTTTAAGTTCTGGTGTTTTCTAACTATATATTTCTTTTTTATATTAAATATTTTTTATTAAAATAAATGTGTTATTGTTATTGTTATTTATATTTTATTTTTTTGAACAGAATATTATAGATGACTGTTAAATTGATAGTCTAACAATTAGATTGAAACCTAAAATTGGACCTATTTCTTTCTTATTTACATATTGAAATTAGTGAACATATCTGAAAAAATAATATTTAGTAAATTTATTGACATTATTTATCATTAAAAAATAACAACTTTTAACATTATCATAGCTTAATTTAGTTACTACCAATTTTAGAGATAGTGTGCATGTGATTCGCAGTAATTCAATTTTTTAATTTGTAAATGATCAAATATAATAAAATCGAAATGCTGTAAAATAGTTTTGTTATTTAATATTCGAATTACATTTTATTGTTACAATATTATTTCATTTTAAATAAAAAGAATGGTTGCTATGCTATCATTAATTTATAGTTAATTAGTTATATTAACTTTAATTTCTTTTGTTATAAGCGTTCTAATTATTTGAAAAAAAATGCAGTAAAATCACTAGTTATAAACATGTAGAAAAAGAATAAGTTTCTTATACAAATAGTATATTTCAATGTAGCTGATATGTATAATATATGAATAAGACAATTATTTTTTAAACAAAATTTAATTCATAATCTCACTCTTTTTTTTTATAGAAGAGTTCTTTTTCTTTTCCAAGTATAAATTTATATCTTTGCTTTTAATAAGCACAAACAAAGTTGAAATACATATGAAAAATTTGAATTCAAAAAATTTATTCTTCGTCTAGGGCAAAAATTACATATATTAGTTAATTAGTTATTTTCGTTTTAATTTCGCTGTTACTAATTAATGTTTACAGCTATTTTAAAAGAATCCAGTAAAATTACTAATTATAAATTGCAATAAAAAAATCATAAATTTTGTATGATTTTATCTCGTATCACTACATATCTAAAAATATGTGTGACGTATCAATAAGATGGTAATTTTTTTTAAAATTTTTTATTCATAATCTAACTTTAACAAATTTTAGCAGAAAAATAAATACATAATTTTCAAATATTGGAGAAGATTAAATCTAAACAATTATTTTGTTAATTCGGTTTATAGTTCTAAATGTTTTGTCAATTTATGAGTTAATCTCATATTCCATACAACATGATAATAAGGTTAAATTAACTGGAGCAGCAAAATATTAATAAGAGAAGTTTCATACTAATCTTAAAACTTATAAACTGACCTTCTCAAAACTACAAGTTGAAAGAGAAATTGTTACTATATATATTAATGTATTTGTAGATATGAAGAGATTATATTTTAGAAAACAAGATTCGTTTACGGTAAGGCATATTTGTGTTGTAATGTAAATAATATTTGTAGAAGTTGCAACGTAAATAATATGATCAAATTGGTATTACCTTATTTTAATATAAGAGATGAGAAGAGTTCTATTTATAGATAATAAGAGTTTAACGTTGACTTTTGTTGAATGAAAAATTGATACATTAGAGTTGAGTTTTCCTATTAAAGTTGCAATCACAAAAAATATTTCAATAGCTTGTGGGATAAGTTTAAGATGATATTTAGTTGGAAAATATTTTGTTTTCTAGTAAATAAGAGATTGTTCATAAATAATAAGTGTGTTACAGTAAATTTTAAATCATTGGGTACTATAAAACTAATTAATCTATATTTTTTTTAAGTATGTTTATCATTTTCTAATTAAAAAGAATTCGTTTTAAAAATAATAGTAGTTTAATATTGTTGTTTTTCCGTTAACAGTTTTTACCATTGTTTTAAAGTTACTGAGCATATCATCATGTAGTAATGAATTATGACTGATCAAATCATAATAAAATGATATAAATTATTATGAGTACTTTTGTATTGCATGGATTTAATTTTGACATTGACGTGCCAAATATATTTTGCATTTATATATTTTTAAATCATGATCTATATAGTGAAATATTTAAATGGAGATGTTATAAATTATAATTTATATTTAAATATTTATTATCTAGTATTATTTAAAATTTTGTTACAAAATGTTAAAATTGTTATTTATATATAAAGAGAGAGAGTTAGTTATATTTTAATTGTTTTTCTAGAAAATTGGAATTATTATAGAAGAAATGCAATAAAATTATTGATTTTAAAGAGATTGAAAAAAATCAAAAGTTGTTTGTGATTTATTTCTCATGTAAATATATATCACATTTCAACTTATCTAATAAGTATAGCATTTTTTTTTTCACAATTCCCTTCTCATATATTTATTTTAGTTATTTTTCTCCTATCTTAATTTTTATATCTCTTTTAACTTTATTAAATTTTAACCAAATAAAAAAAAACTTAAATATTTTGAAATATTGAAAGAAATTAAATTTAAAAAATTATTACAGATTTTATATGGTGGCTACAATTTTACCATTCAAAATTTTGGGGGCATATTTGATTTCTTCATTATGTAAAAAGTTTTTGATAGGCTGTGAGATAAGTGTTTCTTGATATTTAGTAAGAGAAATAAAAAAAGAAAAAAAGAGAAAGAAAGAAGGTAAGTTTGAGATATAGAATTTTTTAAAAAATAACAATAAAAATATCCTAAAACTTAAAATTTTATTTTTAATAATTTTAATTCAATGAATTTTTTTAAACAAAAATTTATAAAATAAAAAAACTAAAAAAATATTTAATTTTTTTTAAAGTATTGCAAGTATATATTATAATTTAAAAAATAATTGTAATAAATAACCATTTAAAATGTAAGATTTAACAAATAAACAGAACTCAAAAAATTTTATAGAAAAAAATTAATAAGCAATATAAAAAATGTTACGAAGATTTGAATTTTTTTATCCTCATATAATATCCAAAAAAGTGTTTCATTGTTGGATTGTTCATTTAAAGGTTGGATTGTTGGATTCTATAGACAATCTTTTGAATCAAACACTCTACAATTTTTATGGGGCATAATAATGCTAGGCTGTATCTCCAGTGTGTTATAAATTTTCATGTACTCTCAGTTAAACTGTAAACCTTATGATGATAAATGTGCAGCTCTTCAGAACTCCCACTATACCGCCATTTTTACTACTGCCAACGATACCTTCCGCTAGGATATAAAGGTTATCATTAGTCTGTGTCTCCACTGATTCTGGAAGGATTAGCTGGGTTTAAGACCAGAGTTGTTAGTTAATCACTTTCTTTCCAATCCTTGAAAATTTTCTTGATAATTAATGAGCTCCAGTATATTCCAAGCTTGATACTATTTGAGCATTCCTATCCAGTTATAGCAAAGAAAGAGATAAATACTGAAACTGATAAACAGTAAATCCAAAGGGGATAACTGTAGTATTCACAGATCTTATGGATAAACAGTAAATCCTAAGATTAGTATCAAAGAGGAGTGAAACTGATGTACATATTCTTTTCGGCAAACTTCAAGTCAAATAATTCATTTGGTCATGTTTGCTTAATCAAGCAAAAAGTGAAGCCTGCTGAAATAAAACTAACTTGGAATCCTGTGGAGAATACAAGAAACTTGTAGCTCAATTGAAACAAAAACATAAATGAATTTCAACAGAGTAAAATTAGATCATAAATTATATGTGAACCTCTTAGTCACACCTTGTTTATCCAAAAGTTTATTCTCTAATTCAGTACATCCACTGTTACCGCATCGGCGGCAGCAAGATTCTTAGAGGTCCAACTGAAAGTAGAACTAAAAGAGTTAATACTATCATTAAAGAGGCTATAATATATTCAGACGACTCCTGAAGTTACCTTATTTGGTCCTGAAATTGCATAATAATTGCTGCATGTATGGGAACCACCATGAACTGCACCGTTCTATCATTAAATTGCAACTCCAACTACAACAGTGTGCCCATATAAATAGTTATATGTATGATGCAAGACAAATGAAATGGAGAAAACATAATAGAAAACTTTCTTCCAAGTTTGATTGACAACTAAAACAATTAATATAAAATAAAGATACTGCTATGAGAAGTCATTCATATTGAGAAACCATAATAATATGACGTCACATGATTTTGCAGAACCCAACCTTTACTGCACCAAGATTTTTCTTCCAGAGTAGCTTACATGGGGTGTTGATTTCACTAAACCTTTTTGCATAATCAGAAAGCAGCTGTTCAACAGGTCCAGGTACAATAAGAGCCTCATCCTGGAATTCTCCTACCGTCAGTAAAAGTTCATCGGACGGACTGAGGGATAAAGATTGAAAATAAAAGAAGATAATGCTATGAGAAGATATCAAGTTGCTAAGGCGCTTACTGCTTTGAGCTTCTACAAGATGCCATCAAGTGTAAAGATGCCTATTCGCCCCTCACCCACCAATGAACAACCCAAACAGAAAAACAAAAAGAAAGAGAAGCACTGCCTTTCCTTGTACCTCTATGCCTTTCCCATTAAAAGAGAATTTTCATTATTATTATTTCTTCCAATCGGTCACATATATCATTGATATCACTACACAAGAAATATATTGTCTATACCTGCATTGGAGGCCAGAAGTTTGATGATATGTGTAGAATAGTAGATTATTTTGTTTTATTTGTAGATTATTTTAGTTAATTGTTGAAAAGCTTATCTATTAGTTAGGAGGATGGATGTACTCTTAGATTAGTTAGCTGTTAAATGTGAAGTTATTGTTTTCTTAGGAGACTGTTTTGCAAGGGAACCAATTGCTATTTATTGCTCTCTTCAGATATTATTTTTAGATATAGAAGAAAATCATTAAAACCTCTGACTTCTACATGGTATCAGAGATATGGGTTTGAAATTCAAATTCAATCTCTTCTTTAGTAAACCTGGATAGAATCATGGTGACATCAGGAACTACTGAAGGACAGTCTACTACTTCTATGGAGGCTACATCAGTAACAACAGCAACAATTTTAGGCACCAGTGGAGCATCTGAGGGTTCTGTATTGCATATCACCGTCCACAAGCTCAAGCTCAATGGACGGAACTTCTGCAATGGTCACAATCTGTGATGATGCACGTTAGCGGCCGAAGCAAAGATGATTATTTGACTGGCAAAAAGACTCAATCTAATAAGGATGATCCTTCTTTCAAACTCTGGAGTACAGAAAACAACAATGTTATGTCATGGCTAATAAATTCAGTGGAGGCAGATGTTGGGCAAATGTTTTTGTTCTACAAAACTGCACGGGAAATCTAGGATACTGCTAGAGAGACCTTGTCTGACAGTGAAAACTCTGCAGCGAACTTCGAGATTAAAAGCCAGCTTCGAGATTTGTGTCAAGGAGACATGGCTGTTACTCAGTACTTATAGTATTCTTTCACAATATTGGCATCAGCTGGATATTTTTGAAGCAATTGAAAGGGACTGCCCAAATGACTCCATTAAGTACCAGTAAATTGTCGAGAAGGAGCGGATTTTTACAAGGTGATGTTGAAAGAGATAATTGTTGAAAAGCTTATCTATTAGTTAGGAGGATAGACATATTCTTAGATTAGTTAGCTGTTAAAATGTAAAGTTATTATTTTCTTAGAAGACTGTTTTGTAAGGGAACCAATCCCTATTTGTTGCTCTCTTATGATGTTATCTTTAGATATAGAAGAAAATCATTCAAATCTCTAACTTCTATAATATGATTGTAGCATCAAGAATATCAAGCAGGACCTCATTCTCCCCCAGCTCAGAACCTAAGAGTACATTCGCAAAAAAGTTTTCGCGAGAAGTTGTTTCTTTTTTACGGTTTTCTAACTAATGGTGATATCAAAACTGATAGCAACAATTGCCCCAGAAGGGCTAAAGAGTTTAAAATTCAATACGTACCATCTTGAGATTGCTTAGCAATGGCTGCTTTGATATTTGCATTTGCCCTATTTGAATCAATCAAATCATTAACCACAAATTCACATCTCTGCAAGCCACTCTCTCCAAAATGTATCTGGAAAGTGACAGCAGAACAAAGATAGCATGTGCACTTTCAGGTGTCTTGGAAAGATGTGATTGCAAGATTAAAAGAGCACAACTTTATACAAACACCAATAAGTAGACAAAGGCCAGAAACATTGATATAAATCACCTAGTTTGAGGAGTTCTAAAGTACGTGTTTCTGAGTCAATTTCAGAATCAAATTTATTCAGAAGCTTTTCTGCCAGCATAACACGATTTTCATTGACAAGCTGGTCCTTTAAACCAAATAATGCCAACAATCACGCCAAGTATGTCTACCTTTCTTCTATTCTGACTGCCTTTCAAAGGGTCAGCCTCCACAGGGTCTGGCTCCCAGCTGAAAGGTCCAAATTCATGCAGAGAAACTTGTCAAAACTGACCACATTAATTACACAAATCCTAGTGTCATGGCATTTATCGATATAGTCATGATAGGAAACACATACCACACAGCATTAATCCACGCTTGCTTGTCATCAATGTTGAAATCATCATCAACACATATATTCTCTTAATTCTCCACAAAGACTATCCCCGGTATTTCCAAACCCATTTGGATTTCCACCAGTTCCATTGGTAAGCATGGTCACAATGCATTTTATGGTATCTCTTCTTCCCCTCAGATAGTCTCTTATTGTTTCACTAACTGCTTCAAGAAAAACACTGGTTGGGTCAATTGTCCAAAGCGCTTTAAAAGTCGAAACATACTGAAGCACTATATCATTGGTTGAGGCACCTGCAGTGAGCAAATGATACTTTATTGCTGAAATAAAAGACTCAACCAATTTAGAATGCTGTCCAGTTTATTCAAGACATTACTTTAAGCCTTCAATGGCAGGAGAACTACAAAGTACAAAAGATAATTTTGATATATTGAGGAAATGCTCAATAATATTTTGCATTGATAACATCAACTTATATTCATGCATGGATTAAACACACTGCTTATAACAAGGTGGGATCACACTTAATACCATTATATCATTAACTGGCACTTGTACATATGTTAACCAGGACACAGTTACATGTTTTGGGTTCTCCAAGTAATTGTATAAAAAAATCAAAAGTTCATTTCATTGTCCTTGTCATAGAAATATTGAGCAAGCCAATGACTTTCTTCATCTTCTTTCTCCCTAAAGTTCCTTGTAATAGATCGTCACAACCAAGATTTTTTGCAGTTTGAAATGGAAATATGAAGCAAGCCAATGACTATTAGATATCACCAACATTTACATTTACCTCTACCATAGGAATTTGAGAGAAAAACAAGGTGAAAGAAGTAAAATAGAATCACCTCTCAGGGTAATCCACAATAATCTCAAACAGCATGGCTATCCTTAAGTCTTGCAATGTTTCATAAGCAAAATACTCTAGCTGCAATTGCGGTCTAATGAGTCCTTCTGAGGGAGTATCGGTTCCAGGAGAGCATGAAGATTAGCGTGAAGCTAAAGGTGATTTGGGGCCAGCCGTGGGACTCTGATAACTAACAGATTCACCAAGATAAGCAAGAAGCACATTCAAGAATTGGAGAGGTACAACCTGTGTCACACACAGCCAAGCATAAGAAATTATCTACTCGTAACATGATAATATACACTTTACGATAGAAGATGACACCAGTAAGATCAAGAAAGTTGAACAAAGGAAAACCATTTAATGGATAGGTACTTTAAGATTCACACCTACAAAATGTGGGTTGATTTTTGTTACGAACATGAACATTATATCTATCTGGAATTTATTTAAACTAATGCACGAGGCAAAATAAGGAACAAGAGGAAATTGTATGGGCACATGCTTTCGCCAATCAAACCGCATGCCCTAAGTAATACCTTCATAAGAGCTCATTCATTCTGTTAATGACATTCCTACACAATGATATGAAAAATGTTCAACAAATAAGGTGCTACGGCAACAATGTTAAAAATCAAATCATTTGAAAGGCCAAACATGTTTGTTGGTTCAAATGTACAGTGTCAGCAATATTGTAAAGATAACTTATTGATGGTGGCATTGTTAACGAACACAGGAATACAGTAACAAGATAGCAAAAAGTATTTCAAGCTAAACGCAACCTGTATCCATTCCTTAATGGACTCCAAAACAGAACTCCTGTAATCATCACCAGCCAAATTATGTACATTAGCCTGCCATTCAAACATGAAAACACACTATTACCAAAATATGAAGTAAAATACTAGCAAGAAGTGGAATGTAAGTCTGCAGCTAAAACAACATTTGTTGCTTAAGTTTGTATGTTAGATCAACGCAAAAAGAGCCATCAAAAATAACATTGGTTAAACAAGGAGAAAGAAACTTGTCCAAGAGAGTGAGATTTGTTGAACATATACTGCATCATAAAACATATGCCCACCTTCAAAAGTGAAAAGATTGCAGAAGCGTAGGCATTTTCAGTCAGAGGTGTAAGTCCAAGACTTCTAAGATCACGAACAACCTTCCCAATCTGTTTCACCAGTTTGGTCTCTCTGAAAATTTCTCGTGCTTATAGGATTCATCAATATCCATTTCAGCAGTTGTCTGTTTGCCCTTTTCTTCTAAATCCATGTCATCTTTATCTTGAGATTCGTTTTTGTCCTCTAACTCACTATCCATGATTGCACTTCTCCAGCATTCCCTTAAAGTACCAGTAGAGCATCTCTGAGAACATTGCAAGGCATGTACATTATGCTCTCATTATCAAAACATTGCTAAACAAAAATGTATAAAAGACGAAGCAGAAATAGACTCTTAAGTTCTTAAAAACATGGTACATTGGCAGTTTCACACAACAAAAAGCATATAAAGACAGGCTATGAGTGTGGATAACCAACTGAACAGAATATAGTGAATAGTCCTTCATCTAATAGAACAATTGATTGAAACAGATTTTGTTGTTCAAGATAGGCTGTAGGAGGTAGCAATTTTCTAAGAAGCTTCCAAGCACCGATCAACATCCAATGAGGACTCTTCCTTATATTTGAGTCCACAATAGTTATACTGATAGTAGCTTATTTCAGACATTGCGCTAAGTACCTAATTGAGACAAAGCAATGTACAAATCAGATGATAATGAACAAATTCAAAGCAAAATCTTATGAACAATTACACAACCTGACTAACAATTTTATATAGACATACCAGGAAAATGCTGAGGAAGACTAGCCAAAAGAACTGAAGACACCGTTAATTGATATTTATCAAAAAGATGTACTCTTTCTGAATCTGAAACATGTTTCTCCCCCAAACGGACATTCCTTGCGAGATTGCATAGCATGAACAAGAGAAAATAAGCACTTTTCCTGATATTCTTTCTCTGTGCATATCTCTTCTGCAGCTTTACATGGCACTTGTTGAACCTCATCATAATAAATCTGTGTTAGCATAACATAATATATGACTTTAAACTAATCACTAAAGTATCGAAACAAAATTACAATCTTTAAACGAATCATTGTTACGTACAAATCATTGTTACGTACAGGTGGTTTATTCTCTCTTGAACTGCAACTTTGCTGCAAGCATCAAAATGCAGCCAGAGTTTGGACACACCAATTTTCTCAAAAGTTTCCTGTCATGAATTCAGCATTTTATGCTACAATTTAACTTTTAAAATTCTAAAACCCTAGTTATGCTGCATGGATCTATTCATTAATATACAAATTATTCAATTTCAACGAACACAATCCGTACAGCTGTACTGTTAAGATATCGATTAGTCAAAATTAAACGACTTATAGCAGTGAACGTGGTAAAGTGAAATTGAATACCTCAAGAGCGCGGAGAAAGTGACCGTGAGTGAGAACTCGAGGCCGTGGTTGCAGAGAGTGAACGTAAGACACGAACTCTGTTTCCAACAGAGAGATCATCGATGCCGTTCAGGAGAGAATTTTGTGGTGACACAGAAACCGTTGTAGCTTTCAATAATTTCTTGGATTGATTCGTCGTTAAATGTCTCCATAATCCTTAAATTACAGGCGGGCGAAATTGACTCTTCCATTTTAATTAATGCCAAGGAACAAGAACTATAAGCTTATCTCACAATTTAAATGTATGCATGCATCAAGAATGTGTTATAGAGTGAGCATTATCTGAAAACGTAACGGAGAAGTAGAGAAGACTTTGCCGCCAATGCAAAAAATGAACGAGCACCATTTATTTGAACAGAGGCGATTTTATTGGTTGTAATCAACGACGTCGTTTTCACAAATCATTTAAAATCATAAGAATTCAACTTATTCCAATAAAAGAAAATGCTAAAACCTTTTTGAGGACATAACCAATATTATGTACATTCTCCGTATCAAAGAGTTGAACAATTTCTTACTTTCGTTGGGTATTCATCAAGATTTACACTCCAGAGGCGTATCTCTCTGGTACAACAACATTACTTTACAGGTTTGAAAAATTATACAAATGTACATATATTACTTCTTCTTTTTCTCTTCTTTTTCTCTTTCCAGAATTACAGGAGCTGCCGGTATGCTGAACCACCACTCTCTCAATCTTCTCATCCCTCTCTCTGTGCTCGCTTTTCTTGGAGGTGAATATCTTGTAAATATCTCGAAATATATCAGTAGAACTATGTACTTACTTGGAACAAAGACCATAATCAACGCCATTAACAAAAGAGCAACTGCAAATTTCTCACTGGCCTGGAACACAACAATCAAACCGGACGAGTATTAGCATGCGATTGAATGAAATTGAACTAAACATAGAAACCATAATCCCTAATTCACAATTGAATAAGGTGCAGAGTGCAAAACCTACCTGAGGAAAGATGGTGAGCAGCAAGCCTCGTAGCTTAAGAAGAAAGATGTTTCCATCCTGGATGAGCTGTTCAACTTGAGAAATTGCATTTTGAACAGCCAAAAGCTGCTCCATAGTGCTCATAGGTGGTGGCGCTATTACCTTGATTTCATTGACTGGCTTGCCTTGGTTCAAGCATCTTGTGAGTACCATAAAGATTGCAAAAAAGATGAGGATCAATGCAAAAGCATACCCCAACCATTCCCTACAATCAAAATCCCATTTAGTTCTCAGGAAAGCCAGCTGCTGGGTATAATTTGTGCAAGAAAATGGTATGAAACATCATATAATAAATATATAAATAATGAAAATAAAACCCTACAGGTTAGGTTTCAAACATCTCAAATGTATTCTTCTTGATTGCAACTTTATGTGAGGTCCTTTTTTTATCTCTATCTCCAGCGTTTCAGTACTTATCAGCATGCTTCAATGTCAAAATAAATGATGCCAGCTACTCACTAATTAACTAATAATATAGATAAAAGTTAGTTAAATTTGTGTCTTACTTGCAAATGACAATTGCAAAAACCATACAGAACACTGAAGACTTCATAGGATCATCCCAATATGCCAGAGAAAGAAGCCACCGTCCAACTTCTGTAACAGGAAGCAGTAACTCCTACAAGTACATGAAAAGTTGAGCATTAAGAAACATGTTGATAGCTCTAATGAAATTACATGGTCCCTTATTGATTTAGCTTTTGACATAATGATCTTTCCACTTTCCCCCACTCCTAAAACCAACCACACATGCATAAACACCTAGCAAAGAAGAAAAGGAGAGATCATTTATAAATCTGTTAGCAACCAGAAAGCAACTTCAAATTTCCAATTTATAATCTCCATTTAAATAATCAGAAGGAAAAGAGTGATGCAGGATTATATTATCAGATTTCTTGGGAGCAGTGCACAATTCAATTAGTATATAATTTCTGTGACCACCAAAAGCAAAGTTTGGAACCTATTTATAACGGCCACGACAGTAGAAAAAAGAAACTAGTAACCCACACCTGATATGTAAAAGAAAACCTAAACCAACACAAATGACACAAGTTTCCACAAAAAAATAAAACGACTCCCAAACAAATCTTATAGTATCATTCTACATCAAGGAACACAGGAGAAACGCAAAGAAAGGAGGAATTTGCAGCTAATAAGGGTTCCAAAGTAGGCAGCAAAGCCATGTATTAAGTATTATTAGCAATACCTTCATGACTGCCAAATTGGTGTCAATACCATCTACTTTAACTCCATCAACTGTTTCTTGAGCTAGTACAACCTTTTTGTAGCTATTTCTAGACTCCTTAACTGCTCTTTCTAAAGCACTCGTATCTCCCACAGCTATTTCACCAACTACTAGCCTGGTCTCGTTGGAATTGCTTGAACTTGGTCCAAACACAAACCCTAAGTTAGAAATCATGGCCAAGGATGAGATTGAATACATTCCACCTCCAGCTGTAGAACTGTTAGTCCGGTCTAGTTCCCTTAAAGTTGACATGTTTGCAAGGGTCTCCAGTATCAAGTCTCCTCCTGGAAGCTGATCACATAGGTTAAACATCAGAAGATTCTCACAGCATACAGAATTAGCTGTACTAATTTCTTGAATGGCTTGCAGTCGCAGGATTCCAAGTACAGCCTTTGAAAGCACTTCATCCCTCTCAACTCCTGTAATTTGGAACTTTTTTATAAATCTGTGAACATATAAGATTTCCCTGATAATTGCTAACCAGTAATCACGACGTGTATGCCCTTTAAGCTCAGGGAACTCTAAGACAATTGGTTCTGATCTACAAGAAAAACATGATCTAGAGTTAACAGCTAATAAAGTTTTAAGGGAACTTTTACTTGAGGAGAATGGCATAGCATATACAACTATCATTGTCAAAAAGAAACTTTCATTTAAGTCTCCTATTAAATAAGAAACCAAAGTGTCGTGCCTTACAAGGAAATTGATTTATACAAAACTGCCTTGTCAAAAAGTCGAGTACCCCATGGCCCAGTCAACTCAGGTTTAACGACCTGTTTCAGATCCTCTGATAAATCATATATTTTAGCTTTGTCATAGGATACAACTCGATGAGCTTCAAAGTAAAGCGCATGATCTGTCAGAGTCAACCGACCTGCATACACACCAGGATATGCATAAGTAGGCCACTAGTACATTGTGTTTTTACTTTTATAGCCCAATAGTACTCATAGGCACATGGGAATCAACAACTAATGCTCCATTTTCTCCTAAATGTAGGTTTAATTACATTCTTTACCAAAAGTTGTTAACAAAAATTAGTTATCAAATGAACCAACCTGGCCATGTGGATATTCCTACATGCTCTAGAACTGGTTGAGTTGTGACTGTCCCATCCAACTCCAGAATCTTTTCACCTCTTGATGATCGATTGGCAGAAAGAATAGATGATTCTGACTGGGTCTTCATCTTTTTTATTGCTCTATATAGATGAACAATTCAAATTTTATGGCTAAGTATTTGTGCCTATTATTTGGAAAACGTTGCCATCAAGCATGCAAACTTGATACTGAAAATCTAAGACAATTAAATCTAGATCATACATGGCCAAGGGAAAAAAAAATAGATAATATAGTAAATAAAGAAAAAAGAATATTTCTTTTCCTAAAAATGTTGCCTTTTCTAAATTTATTTTTACTTCTTTTATTTTTTTAATAAATATTTTTATTTATAACAGTCATTTCATCCCAATGCATATAAAATCTTTTGTTACCAATCTCACCTCTAAATAAGCTAGCATTGAAACTTATGTGAACAACATTATTACAGAGGAAGTCCAATTCTTAAGTCCCAGGCCAGTAAAACAACAAGCTTTGAATTATGCTTTGATTGACGGAATATTGTATCGGCATCCCTTTAAGTCAAGTAAAGCATGGCCTAAAGAAGCTTTATTAGGGCGGGGCGAAAGGGTTTAGCTGTTTGCTTTACTTAAGAGTACCCACGACCAAATAACATTCCCAAGATCTAAAAATAAAATAAATTCTTTCTCTTTTGTTGGGTGCATACTACAGGGAAGGAAAAAAGTCTTAAACCAGGGATAGCAGGATAGCAGATTTATATTGAGATCCAGTTACCTTTCTAATCCATTTATATATTTGTCAAAAATGGAGAATTGAAGCCGACCACCTGTTGATGATGTAAGCACCTCAAAAAGATTTTCACTGATAATTACATTGGCAATGATCGGAATTGCTGGAGCTATTCTAGAGAAGGCCTCCACCCCAACTGTGGCATCCCCATCTACCTACAAATTAAATGAGGGCCATACACCCGCATAAATAGCAAGTTTTCCATCATACAGAAGACACAATAACCTTCCACGCATTTATTATACTATGGCCAAGTTAATAGACCTTTAAAGTTATAAGGACTATCTGATCATGCCAACGCAATGATCATACAGGCATACACTTCTTCACACAAAGGTACATCTAGATAAATAGATCATAGGCAGATATGCAGAGGTAATGTAGATCCCAACTAATAAAATATATCATCTACCTCAAATGCTGCAACCTTCTCCGCCTACAAAGAAAAAGAAAGATGAGGGCCATATAATCCCATAGATAGGAAGTTTAGCCAGAGAGTATATACACTTGAAAAAATTCTTAAATAACTTAAATAGACTGCTGATCCTAAAAGATAATAACACCATCCAATAATGCCAAATCAAAATACAGAAGCACATATATATAGACACAAATGAGAACAAAATAGATAGATAGATAGACAATCACACATATATACGAGATTGATTGCCTCTAAACATACTATAGCTCATGGAAAATACCAAACCTCTAGGTGTGACAATTTTATATTACTATACCCTGGTATTAACATATTAAACCAATAATAAGACAAGTATTTTGAAAACAAGGGAAGGCGGGTTGAGATCATCTGTACTCAAATGTTGTTAAAGACAGAAGGACATTAATTACACAACATTGATGAAAAAGAGCTCCTGACGAACACTGGCAACTAATAATACTACTCACATTAACTAAAGGTTGGCTTGAAACTGCAGGAACTTCCCAAGCTAGCATCATATCATATGTTAAGCGCCGAAATTTTTTATCAGCTAAATGACCTGTTACTTGAGTTGAAAGCGCAAGTGCCCTGAAGCAACAATATTCCAAAAAGTTCCTTGCATACCAAGATGGATGCTTTACAGACTCGGAAGCCTCTGCATTAAAGCTTTCTTTAAGTTCACTCGAGGGGATGCCAAGGATTCTGCACCATTTAATTTTTTTTTTTTTTCCAATGAGTAGATTATACAAAGGAGTTAAAAAGACAAATAACTAGCATCTAAGAAACATATAGTCAAGAAACAGCCTCTACCTAAAGACCTAACACATGAAGCTAATCATAGAAAAAGCTTCTAACCATATTAAAACATAAGTCTCACAAAACTTATGGAATTTTTCTTTTTCATTTTCATTTTCAAAAGCATAAAATAAAATAAAAGTAACCATGACAACGAAGTGAACAACAAGTACCAAACTTACTTTGAGCATCTACGAACGACTATATTAGCAAGTGGAGAGAGCTCCTGTATCCAATTCGTCCGGGCAGAAGGAGATCTTCCCATCTCTTCAAATTCATCATCAAAGGAACTCTGCCTGCCGAGCAACCATTTGAATGACCCTTCTCTTACCAGCCCCTCGAGCATATTTCTTGTTTTGCTTGACACTTCCATCTCAAATTTCTTCCCTTCGTTATATTATAAAGTGTTGAAGAACCCCACAACCCACTTTCCTATAGAAATATGTGCATCAGATACAATGTACGGAAAACAATTTGAATGTTAGTAACTCCTCCAAAAACGCCAAACAACTTATTACCTTTACACCAATAAATGAATTTCTCAAGTATTACTCTCAGTCACTTCAACTTCCATTTATACAAAAAGAATTACCACAGCTTTCTATTCTTGTCATTGACATATATTAAACACATGCAACTTTCAATCATCATCATCACATATTTCAGCTAAACATCGTACTCACTCCAAACCTAATTCAAAACCCAATAATCTATCACCTCCAAATCCTTCAAATTTAAAGAACCAATCACCAATAACTCATCAAAACAGTTCAAAACCCGAGTTACAACTTCACCAACCAATCTAATGTCAACAACTATGACTAACCAGACAATTAAAAACTTACCTCAAGGATTGCAGATTCAAAACCTTCAAACCCACAACTTGGCACATGAAATTCATCCGAAATTCTGAATATTTCACAAACCCCACCTCAGATTAGCTCCATTGAATCATATCCGACAAACCCATTTCACGAAATTGCAAAACTCACAAGATTGCTCCAACTACAACTGCCAACGAAAAGAATAAGAGTTGCAAGCAAGAACGCTCATGATTCTATCTTGATGCAGGGTTTACTAAAAAGCAAAGCCAAAGAAGAACAGTATTGGATAAAGATTGTGTGCGTGAAAGAGAAAGGTTTAGAGTTGGTTTTATTAACGGAAAATAACCGAAATACCCTTGTTTGTCCCAAAGATTCAAAAATGCCTACCTCCACAAATTTCAACCAAATATGTCCCTTTTTTACCAGTTCGGACAAAAGTACCCATGCCCACATAATTAAAATATGTACATTTTACTTTGTTTTCTTCTTCTTCTTTAATTGACTGCACCAATCGAAAATCATCATATTGCATAATTTATATTAATTTCAAAGAAATCTTGATAATAAATTATTATTGATTCATTTTACAAGCTTTATTTTAAGATAAATATATTTGATAGTTGATTTTCTTCAAAAATAAGATTTTGCAGAGTTTGAATTTAATTTGAATTGTCATGTTCAAAAGTTTAAGTCGAAAATTAGTTTTGAATACCTTATTCTAAATTAATTTTTGAGTAAAAGTATGACATTTATTTTGTAAAGTTTAAATTCTATTTGGAATGTTGTGCTTAAAAGTCTAATTCAAAAGTTAAATTCAAAACCAACTTTCAAGTAAAAATACGATACTTATTTTGAGAGTTTAAATCTTATTTGTACTATCGTGCTTAAAAGTTTAATTTGAAAATTAATTTCAAATAAAATAATCGAAACCAACTTTCTAATTAGATTTTCGAGTACGACAGTTTAAATTAAGTTCAAACTTTGCAAAATCAAATTTTATATGTAAAATAAACCAAACTTATTCAATAAAAGAAAATCTACAATCATAACTTGTTCAAGCTTCGATTACCGTCAAACTAATGTCGCGAATTGAAAGAAATTGACAACCCTGCTCGAAGGTCAATGTTACTCAAAGGTGAAGAACATGAAAAGTGCTCAAAACTACAAATAAGTAGATGTGATTTTATTTGAAAGATTATGGATATGAGGGTTGTTTCGTTCGAAAATGACAAATTAGAGCATGTTTTATTGAAATTTATGGAAGAAGGCATTTTTGAATTTTTGGGGGGCAAACATGGGTATTTTTGATTATTTCCCTAAAAATACCTTTGTTTGCCCCCAAAAATTTAAAAATGCTCTCCTTCATAAATTTCAATTAAACATGCCCTAATTTGGCATTTTTAACCGAAACTATCCTCATGCCCATAATCTTTGAAACAAAATCACATCTACCCATTTGTGATTTCAAGCACTCTTCACATCCTTCACCTTCAGCAACGTCGACCTTCGAGCAACATTGTTGACAATCGGAATTGACAATGTTGCTCGAAGGTCGACGTTGCTGAAGGTGAAGGATGTGAAGAGTGCTTGAAATCACAAATGGGTAGATGTGATTTTGTTTCAAAGATTATGGGCATGAGGATAGTTTCGGTTAAAAATGCCAAATTAGGGCATGTTTAATTGAAATTTATGAAGGAGAGCATTTTTAAATTTTTGGGGGCAAACAAAGGTATTTTTAGGGAAATAATCAAAAATACCCATGTTTGCCCCCCAAAAATTCAAAAATGCCTTCTTCCATAAATTTCAATAAAACATGCTCTAATTTGTCATTTTCGAACGAAACAACCCTCATATCCATAATCTTTCAAATAAAATCACATCTACTTATTTGTAGTTTTGAGCACTTTTCATGTTCTTCACCTTTGAGTAACATTGACCTTCGAGCAGGGTCGTCAATTTCTTTCAATTCGCGACATTAGTTTGACGGTAATCGAAGCTTGAACAAGTTATGATTGTAGATTTTCTTTTATTGAATAAGTTTGGTTTATTTTACATATAAAATTTGATTTTGCAAAGTTTGAACCTAATTTAAACTGTCGTACTCGAAAATCTAATTAGAAAGTTGGTTTCGATTATTTTATTTGAAATTAATTTTCAAATTAAACTTTTAAGCACGATAGTACAAATAAGATTTTTGAACACTTTACTCAAAACTAACTTTTAAGTTAAACTTTTGAACACAACAGTTCAAATCGAATTCAAGCCCTACAAAATAAATGTTGTGCTTTTAGTCGAAAGTTGGTTTCGAATAAAATGCTCGAAACTAACATTCAATTTAGACTTTCAAGTAGGATAGTTTAGATTGGATTTAAATTCTACAAAATCTTACTTTCGAGAGACATTAACTATCAAATATATTTATGTTGAAATAAAATTTATAAATTGAATCAATAATAATTTATTTCCAAGATTTATTTGAATTTAATACAAATTATACAACATTATGATTGTTTTATTGGAGTGGTCAATTGAAGAAGAAAAAGAAGAAAACAAAGTAAAATGTGTGTTTTAATTGTGTGGATATGGGGGTATTTTTGTCCAAAATTATTAAAAAATGGACAAGTTTGATTGAAATTTATGGATAGGGGTACTTTTGAAAATATGAAAGCAAATAAGGGCATTTTCGGTTACTGCCTGAGCGTTTGAGGAACCATCGTCATCTCGAAGAAGCTTTTCTGTTCGGTGCTATGTGCTGTCTTGGCGGGGTGATGATCAGAGGTATCCAAGCACAATGTATAAGTACACGTGGAATCTTTTTACTGGTTTAAGAAAGACAATATCCACATCATCACGTTTGGCCAATCAAATGAGAGTCTATGAGTCGAAGTCAAACATTATAAAGTGTATTCAATTGACACATTCACTAGCAAACCAACCTATATTTTTTTAGTAATTGAAAAATTTTACATAGATTTGTCATGATAACGTAGAATATTATTTAATAATCTATTATCTTTATAAAATAAGATGTAAATTTATAATTTATGACGTGCACCCTCTCATCTTAAACGTTAAATTTGTACAGTTTTTAAAATTTCAAATTTGTAATATTTTTATATTGCTAGTTTCATGATTTTATTCCACACATTATATTTTTAAAGCAGTGTAAGGAAGAAAACAATGGTAGGATTGTTGAATATATTTATAAACAAATGATACGTAAAAGCTTTGTGTAATTTGAAGTCAACAAAAGAAGCGGATGGATATTCTTGGATTCCTGAAGTTTAAAATTGTATTAATGAACCAAATGGGTAAAAGTAAAGATATTCTATTTATATTTTCGTATGGTTAATAAATCATATATATATATATATATATATATTTTTTTGGTGCCCATTAAAAAAAAAAAAAGTGAATTGGATGTTGATGGCCTAACAAATGTTTGATAATAGATGATGTTGCTAATGATTTGTTTTGTGTAACATATTAAGCATTGTTCTATATATGACAAGCAAATCCCAAAAAGTAAAAATAAATAAATAAATAAATAAATAATAAAATTGTTTTAATATTACCGTATAAATATTTCGACATTTTCTTAAATCAAACTTCGAACGTTAAGGTGTGCTAGGCACTTTTCTGAAAACTAATTTTACCTATTTAGAATATTATTCTATTATAGAAAGATTAAATGACAATATAATAATAATTATTATAAAATTTGTTATAAGGCTGCACCCTAAATCCAATAATTAGAAAAAGTAATGAGAAAGAAGACAAATTTGATATTTGCACAGATTTTTTGGTTGAAGAAATAACTATAGGGATGGAGAAAATTTCACTATTAAGACAATCACCATAAGTGTCTTAACATCTCTACAATTAAATGTAGAGGAGGACAAATTTGTCAATTTCGAGTTTCGATTTAATTTTTTAAGAAACTGATCTGACCCGAATCAAAGTGAGATTCGGTTTATATAAGATTGAAATTGAACTAAATGAATCTGAACTAATTTCGTTTGGTTCTATAATTCAATTTTAACTTTTTCAATTGTTGATTTTAATTTTTTAAAAATATTTTTATATAAATTTTTAAACTTTTTTATATCTCTTTATTTACAATTTGTATAAATTTTAAGAATTTAAACAAAAATATCTCTTAATTTATGTTCGGTCTAAATTAAATTTTCGTTTGGGTTAAATTTTTATTGATTTTAAATTGAATAAAATTAAACCAAACCGAATCAAATAATTTAGTTTCATTTAATTTAGTTTGATTGGGCCTTTCCGGCGAGGCCTAAACTATTTAAACTACGTAGGTGGTTGGTTATATAGTTGTTTTGATTCAACTTCCAAAGTTAAAAATAATTAGTCGATAATAAAACTTTTAAAATTTGAGTTAAGGCCCAAAATACAAGGGGTAGTGGAAAGGTTCTTTTATGCACAATACAAAATTAAATGTTTTTCAGATGGGCCTCCTAGATTGAGCTTACGCTGGCTAGTCTTGTATAGGTGGGGATTCTCCTTACTTACTTGTTAACTTTAGTAATATTTCTTTATATAAATTTTACTAATGGTTTGTAATTAACTATAGTAATATTTCTTTATATAAATTTTACTAATGGTTTGTAATTAACTAATGTAGAATTTAGCATTTTGAAATTACTCTTCTATATTCACAACAATTTTCCACATATTTTAAAATATATAAGATATTTTTAACCACTAAATTTAACCTAATACATATAAGTTGGTATTTATTGCGCTATCAACTTGTTGTTGAATAATTAATTATGCCTAACGGCAATTAGATGAAATATAATATATTTTTATGAACTAATCTCTCTTTAGTGTGAATTAGAGCACTAACCACTTACATTAAGTTCAATCTTTTTTTTTTTTTTGTTGTTCTTTGATTTGGTGCAATCATGGTCCTACACCATCTTGGTACGTATAAGTGTTTTTAAGTGCATGTCTAACTTTTCTAAGAATCAAACCAATTTCACATTCATCTAGGTTGACTTTGATTCAGTATATCTTATACTTTTAATACATTACTATGAATTAATAGAGTTATAAAGTTCATTTAAAACTTAAGTTTAACCTTTTAACTTATCCAAAAGAATGACTATGATTTTTTTTTTATTGATAATAGTTTAAGATAATAAATAACTTGTTATTACTTTTATAAACTTATTTCATAAGATCTCCAATTATATAGGTGGGACTTTTATTATTCTTGCCTTATATTTTAAGCAATAGTCTCATCCCCACCATGTTTGTTCTATTAACATCCTATTTACCAGTTTAATAAGAGGATTGGCCAAATTCAACTTTGATTTAACAAAATATAGGATTATTACTCCAAATTCTATTAGATGCTTAATTCTAGCTAATATATCCTAAATGGATATGTTTGTTTTTCTCATTATATATTTTACTCTTAACTTTAGTAATAGCGACTTGACAATTAGAACGTGTTGAAGTCAAAGTAGGATGATAAACATTAATGGGAAGATCTTCTAAGATATTTCTTAACCACTCTATATGCTTTTTCTAAGGCAATTAGCTCAAACTTCATGGTTAAATGAGCTATATATGTCTACTTGAAAGATTTTCAAGAGATCACTCCTCCACAAGTGTAAATATACAACTACTAGTAAATTTTATCTAATTTGCATCAGTCAATCAGTCTAACAGTTGAGATCTATTAAAAACGAGCCTATAATTTAAGTTGCCTTTTAGATACTTTGGAAGCCTATATCCAAGGTAGCCCAATGATCCTTGTAATTAGGATTCCAAGTATATTTACTTAATCTGTTAAACTATATATACAATGTTAGTTCTAGTATAATTCATCAAGTATATGAGGCCATCAATTATTTGGGCACATCTCGTTTACTTGGCACAACATTTAAATTGTAAGTTGTTGATATAAACTTACATTCAAAGCCCCAAAATTCTTCAAAAATTTCTCTACATAATACTTGTATGATAGTATAACACTGTTACTTGTTTTGCTTATTTTGACATAGGAATAACATTTGTTTCTCCCATATTATTTATATCAAAATTAAAAGCAAAAAAAAAAAAAAAAAAAATTATTTTCATTTATCACTTTCATGTTTGGATTAAATTAAAGTAAGTATATCATCAATATATGAGCAAATGATCCCAAAGTTACTAGTAGCAGAAGATTTAAAATGAATAAATTTATCTTTATAACTATTGATCAGAAAATTATTTGATACTAAACTTGCTCAAATTTCTCATGGCACCATTTTGATGCTTGTAAGTTTTATGCTCTGATCTTGGTGCTATACAATCTTCTGGTAGTCTCATGTATATTTTTTTTTCAGATACTATTTATAAATATTGTTTTAACATCCATTTGATGAATAAATAAATTATGTATTACAACTAAGGCAATCAAAACTCTAATGAATGTTATTCTAATTACAAAGACATGAATATAAAAAATTCTGCAATATTGGACTCAATAATTATAATGTTTGCCATCTACATTGATCTCTTTGTTTTCAAACACAGGGAATCTGCATGCAGGATTATTTTGAGAATATAATACTCAGTAAATTAATATGCAATCAAATGTATTGATCCCATTCTACTTCTCTTTGGTTCATGTATTAGAGGACCTTTGCAACAGATAAATAAGTAGTAAATATTAAAATTACGATTACAAAAAGATCTATAGATATAATTAACAATACTAGTTTCAAATAATATATATATATATATATATATTTATATGCATACACACACATATATATATACACAAAGTATCATTCTACATTTAATGATGCTTGAGATTTGGAAATTAATAAAGTACGAGTAAACTTACTACAAAATAAACTCAAAGTAAGCCTGAGTGGCTAGAGGTCTGAACTCCACTTTGGAGTTTAGACTGAGGCCAGCAGGGTAATTTTTTCTCCAATTGGGTGTGGAAATTAATACCTACTATAAATGTAAGATTTACCGTATTAGAGTGTGGGTAAATTTTTTTTCACATGCGAGGACAATCTAAAGTTCTAATAAATTTTCAATGTAATATTGGTAATTGTGCATGTAATATTTAAAAAAAAAATCAAGTATCATCTCTATGGGGTGAAAAATTTCGATCAATATCACATAGGATCTACTCTAAAGTCCCAATAAATTTTCAATATAATATTAGTAGTTATATATGTAATATTTGAAAAAATTTTAAAGCAAAAATATAAGCAGGTCAATAGAAAACTCTTTTTATGTAATATGAAAGAATATATATTAAATTCACTTGCAAATAATAGTAGAATGCAAATAAAGAAGCCTGCAGCAATAATAATAATAATAGTACTGGTGCAGAGATTTTCGCTTTTCATGAATTTCAGGAGTGCAGTCGTTACTTCAGTTTTGGGTAGAGGCCCAAAGATTGTTGCAATTTGGTTAGGAGGTGAAAGGCAGAGCAAGTGTTTCGATTGGTTTGGTTTGGTGATTAAAGCGGATCGAATACGGAGATATATCATACTTATATTGATTGGGATTTTGGAAGAAATAGATAAGGAAAAGTCTGGCAATTTTAGAATTGAATTTATTGTGATATGAATGTGTTATCATGGTGTCATTTTAAGCTTCATTTTGTGCGTTGCTGTTGGACTCTATGGAGAGTTTGGAAGGAAAAGATGCATGATACTCCCTACTTTTAGATCTAATACTCTATCACCTCTAAACTTTGATTAATTTCTTATCAACCCTCTCATCATCTTTGTTATAATTTCTTGCCATCATCTCATTATGATTAAAAACTATTTTTGAGTATCAGATAAGAGGTGATGGGTATTAATCTACATTTAGAGGTGACGAAGTATTAAACTTAAAAATAAGGGTATCAGACCTTTTCTTACATGAAAGATTAATTATATATAATAGAGTCCTATAAAAAAAATAAAATAAAGTTATTAGAACGAGGGCATTTTTATTTTTGGTTATAAACCGAACCACATATTCTTCAATTTTTATTTTTGGTTCTTGCTCTAATTTTATTTCATTTTTTCTGCATTTGCATTTTGATTCTTGTTGCGTTGCTTGATTACGGTTTAGTTTTAGAAGTTTTCTCAGATCTATTAGAGAGTACATTACACAGTAGAATGTACACGAAAAGATTGGCTTTTTTGAAGGGCGTCAATTGCTTCTGTTGCTTTAGTTCTTAGCCATTACAAAATTTTCGAGTACATATCTTTGAAAACTTTATAGTACTTACAGCAGTAAAATTGTAGAGTAAAACTTGACTTCAAAGGATTTCAGTTTATCAGTAGCTTTCATGTAAAAATTAAAGGACCTAAGCAAACGAATTAATGTAAGTATCACATAATCACATCTATTAATTTATTCTACGGCTTTAACTGCATTAATTAAACCTCATTGTTAATTAATTAAAAGCTTGATCGATAACTAAGTACGGCGTTTATTTAATTAATAAAGAGCACTGATTTCTCTTTCTTAGGTAACATTTGTTTTTTTGTTTGGATTCTGAACATGAATGAAATCTAAATTTAAATTATACGTTTATTTTTTATTTTAAAACATTTAAAAATAGATATTAAATTGTTTATTTTGACAAAATAAAAAGTTTGACAATTGATATTGTGACATAAATACCTTTTTAAATAATATACTTATATTTATAATAATTTTGGTTATATTAGTACAATAATAAATAAAAAAATTAATAAATTATGTTATTTATTTGTATATATTTTTTTTTAAAAAAAATAATTTCTAATCAATGATATAAATATCAATAAAAATTAAATAAAAATAATAAGTTATATTGTAATATATTTATATTATGTAAATATACAAATTGATTGTAATAATTAAAGTTTAAAATAAGTAGGAATAAGAAGACAAGTAGAGTAGATCCACAATAGAGAAAAAATACGTTAAAAATAGTTAATTAGGGTTTTAATTTTGTTAGTAAATAAATTAATAAGATAAATATGTTTTTGAGAAATAAAAATATTAAATTATTCAAACATTTACTTATTCTGATTTAAGTTAAAATTTTTAATTTAATTATATTTAGATGTTTCTAACAAGTATTCAGACATAAATTAAAAAACAAACAACCCTTAAACATTTAAATAATTATATTCAAATTTCAGTCAAAAGAATAAACAACCCCTAAGTCTCATTATTTAATCATAACGTAAAGATTATCTCAAGATAATTAACAGATTAAATACGATATTTTTATTAAAAACTCCATTTATTTTTATTCCACCTATAAAAATCTTATTTTTAAAAATTTTACTTTAAAAAACTTTAATTATAAAGACAGAAAACTATTTTCATTACTTATCCAATTTTTCATTTATCATGTAATTGTCTTTTTTTTTTTGAGCTGATGAAATTATATAAGTATAAAAAATTCTTATTAAAATGAGATAATATATTTATACATTTTCTAAAATTAATGTTTTTTATGTTTATTTGAAGGGATAGAAAGCCTCACTTGTACTGTGATTCCACTCTTTATTAAAATTTCATCATTATTTTACACATTATTTTGTACTCTATATGAAATGATCAGTTTTAATTGTTATTTACCTTTCCTTTTTTTCTCTGTTCTCTTTCCGATCAATTAAAAAAAAAATTATAAGTTTTCTAATTCGGTAGCAAACAAAAGATAATGTTAAAAAAATTGATGCCTCATCTCTTGTCTATGATTAGGTAACAAGCTTGATTTGACCCCATTTAGTTGATAACACGGTTTGGACAACATTTTGGTTTCATTTGGATTTTTTTAATTATTGTTCTTAAAAAATGTGTTGTCATTTGATTTGTTGTAAGCTAGTTTAAAAGCTTAGCATATTTTAATTCAATTAAATTATGGATAGGTTCAAAAGAATTGGGTTGACATAATTTTTTAATTTGAGTGAAATATTGAATACCCTAGTTGTAACTTTTGAGTCTTAATAAATAAGATATATAGCATGCATGCATGCATATGATTTAGATATAGAATTGAAGTGGGAATTAAAATGGATTAATGACTAGCCAACAACATCTTCCACTTGATCCAAAACTTGATGATCATAATCCCCACTTTACATGAATCCTTGAACTTGCCCATATTAGTTACAATTTCTCTCTCCAACTTCACCTAATCCAAATTGTGAATACAAGACATTATCCACTTAATTAATTCTTTTGGGACCCCAAAAAGAGTCTTCTCTCTTTCTCTTCTAGTTCATGCATATGCATGCTTCTTCAAGAGACAAAGTAATTAGACTTGGGTCAAAAGAGAGTCAAAGAAGAAAGATTTTGAGTGGGAAAAAAGAAAAAATAAAAACAAAAGTTGCCAAAGAAACAGCACTTGCTTTTGATAGGTTCATTTAGCTCTGATCAATTGAGATATTCTTGTTGGTGAACCCACATTGCCATCTTCTTTAGGGCAAACTATGGCCCTCTTCTTGCTCCAATATTCATGGATGCATTGAATCTATCACACCTCTAATATTATGAATAATTTTTATAAATAAAAAGAAATTAAGTATAATTTTGGTCTCTATAATTTCCTCTTCTCACCAATCATTCAGTTCATGAATTGGCAAATCCGTGAGATTTCATGTATCTATCTAAATGAATATATGTGGGATCCATGGATTGGAGCTGAAAATCCTTTTGTCCTTAGTAAATTTGTTGCCTTTTGAGTATACGCGTATTTAGCATTCAGCAACAAGTGCTTTTGGTTTCATGAGAAATACTCCAATTGTTAGTGCCAAAAAGCATTAAGCAGCTTCTCAATTTTACAGACAATTGGGATTTTTCCACAACTTGCCACAAATTATTTATTTTTATGGTCCTACTCAACACGGCATGGGGATACTGATAGATATTGCCAACTTGGTTTTCAAATGATCATATGGTAGGTATATGTATAAATTTGATCCTAAATTTGAATAGGTGTATATATTGGTTAAACGATATAAGTAATAATTTACCAATTGTGTAACTGATCTATAAATATATGTGAGAATATATAGTTACTTTAATATATCAGTGGAATGCGTTGGCATTGTATTAATTTGAGATTCTTTTTTCATTATTTAAAATGTTTCTTTCATATTTTATATATAGTAGTTGATTGAAATACTTTTTTGGAATTAAAAATGTTAGTGGCATATAAATAAAATCGTATACCCCAATATTTTTAAAAGTATTGTTAAAATAAAAATGTTTCTTAAAGTAATATATACTTTCAAATGAATCCTTAAAAAAAGCAATCACTCTTAGTTAAGATTTAATTAGTGTAGATACAAATTGGACTTTAAAATTTATTTAACTAGTTGGGTCTTGTACATTGAAAAATATTATTGTTAAGTTTCAAATCTTGGTGAGTTCCTATTTCAACTAATGGTTTAGTAGAATTCAATCCAATCCTATGAAGTGGTCTTAGAGTCAAATGTTTTGTTAAATGAATTGACATCTACAAATACAATGCAATGCAAGTGAAATATGTTAGTTTGAGATTCCTAGGCACCGTGAAAGCATCAGTGCCGACAAACACTTCTTAATCATACCTCCCCCTTCAATGTCTCAGTCATCGTTTTTGGTCATTTTGCGACCACTTTGTTGTTATGATGTGATCATCATATATCTTGTCAATTTCAGGCTAAATTTAAAGAAAAATAAAGAGTTACAATCCATTGAATATATTGTAACATTTCTTTTTTTATTCATATATCATACATGGATAGAATCATAAATCATAGTAACGTAGATGAAATTGATAATTTTTTTTTCCTTTTCGGAAATTTATACATGTTGTTTGATCAATTCTCTCACAAGTGTGAGTGGCAATTACAAGTATACATGTCCATTTGTGCTACATAAAGCTTGAAGTGAGAACAATTAGAGTGTTTTTTTAAATTGGAAAACTATAGGAAATAGACCATCTTCATTTGTTGTATGACAATACCAAAACAATTGGAAGAAGAACAGCTTTTAACTCTTTATTTTTCTTTAAATGTTACAATATAGTCAGAAGGGTCTTGTTAAGGAAGAAGAACAGCTACCAATTCCTCCATATCCTTCTCTCATCAATCTTTCTGTGTCTTTTGCTTCATATGCCTTTGCTCTCTGCGTTTTAACACATATTATTAATTAATTCACCATTAATAATCAAAATTTTATGCAACAAAAACACACCCAGAAAATTAAAAAGGATTCTTGTTCTAGATTTCTCAATTTTTCTAGTACCTGCATTGTTTCTATAGCATCTGACTCTGAATTGAAGTCGTAAAATCTGCTGGCTGCAGTCAGCTTCATAGAAAGAAACTGAATTAAAAACGAAAACAAAAAAAAATGTTAGATTTGATTCTATTTTTCTGAAAGCAACAGAAAATCAAGAAAATGATTCCAGTTTCAACTTTCAACTCACCTCAACTTGATTTTGCAAGGACTGGACATAGTTAATTATCTCATCCAGCATAACTGCCATTCCCATGGTCTGCAAATTTGCAAAGCATATGAGAATATAAGCAATTCATTTTTTATAATATCCAATCATAAAATTTGTAGTTAAATAAGTGAAAAATATAAATATTAATAATTCTTAATCCTTAGAAAAAAAAAAATTGTTACCTTATAACACCCTGGAACAATATCTTGTAAGCATCTTAGTCTCTCATTGATTTTTCCTCTTCTAACCTGAATCATAACAAATCTATTTATTAATATCATTAAGATAAAGCAAATGAATAATTAAAAAAAAATTAGAAAAGCTTAATATATAAATAATAAATTTACCCTTTCAGCTAAACTGTGGCTATCAGTTGCTTGTCCTCTTCTAGCTCTGACATGAACCACTTCCTTTGGTTTCTCTTCTTCCTTCTCATTGCCTTTCACTCTCTTTCTTCTCCCACCTGAATTCTACAAGACCAAAACAAAACAACCCATCAATCACAAAATCAAAAACCAGGCCAAAAGACAAAAAAAAAAAAAAATTGCAGAACTATCGACTGCTTACGTTTTTTCTCTTGGTTTCAATTTCACAAACTGGAGAAGAAGAATTCTCACAGCTAGTCTCTGATATCTCTACAGCTTTTCTCTTCTTGTTTTCACTTTCAATTGTGACTGTAGACTGAGAAACTGGCAACATATTCTGGTAATTAATATTGCTCTGTTGAAAAACTCCAGGAAAATTTTCTGCCAAGTCTCCGGGAAACTCAGGTTGTTGATGGCTGAAGAAGTTGTCATTAGAGAAAGGCAAGAAGCTTTGATAATTCAAGCTTGCGTTGTCCAAAACACTGAACTGATGTTGTTCCATGTTTGGATCAATATAAAGAAAAGGAAATGAAGGTCTGAAATCTTCTGTGAAATCAGCCATTGGAATTTGTTTGTTTTTTTTTTTAAAAAAAAAAAGATTCGGTGATGAAGGAGAGTAGGGTGTTTCGATCATGGGTTTGAGACTCGTAATATTTATAGTGCGGGATTATGTGTAAATTTCTTTTATTTTTAACAATAGGTTAAAAAAAAAGAGATGTAATGTTATAGGGCCACGTGGCAGTTCCATCTTCTGTAATTGTGTTTCCAAAAGGGGCCCTAGATCAGGAGATATATCCAATAATACTATGGGCCCTTAATTGGTTTTTGGGGCCACTACTGAAGTTGTATAAAAAGTTTCTCCTTTACCTGAGAGACCTTGCTTTTTGAATCTTATTTTAACATTTCTGGAAAGCTTACTAAAAGCTCTACAGAATTTTTTATTTTTTATTTTTTTCAAAAGTTATCCATTCCCTACCTTTTTATATCATATGATACCCATATATTACTAAAATTTTGATCAATTAACGTTAAAAATGAAGTTTAGTAAAAACAAAATGCGAGAAAATACGACAATTTAAATATAAAAAAATGATATTTTAATGATTTACTCACATAAACAAGATGTTTATGAGAAAAAATTGTATCCATAAATGATTGAATAAAAACTGTCGATTTTAATCGTTTACACTTAAAAAAAAATAAGATCTAATAAAAAAATAATTGGACTGAACAGTATTATTAAAATAAAAAGCGACAAAAAGTTTACAAACAAGTATAGTATAATTCTGAACAGTACTATTAAAATAAAAAAATGACAAAAAGTTTAAAACAAGCATTGCAAATTGTCAAGTAGTCAATTCTATTTTCAAATAGATAGATAAATGAATGAATGAATGAATGAATGAATGAATGAATGAATGAATGAATAATAACAATTATATGTACGCGGAATGGAAAAGAAAAGAAAATTGGACCCATATGAGTAATTTCAACTCTTTAGGTTATTGTTTATCTATTTTACTTTTTGGGGGTCCAAAAGCAATAAATTGAAATTTACAATGGGCAGTCTGCAGTCTCAACCACACAATTCTGTGGTATATGCAACCACTGTGTTATGATAAGCGAATCTGGGCATGAAATGGGGCTTGTCAAAACAATTAGGTAAGAGTAAATATGTTAAGTATAGTTATAAAGGGCAATCATGAATTTATAAAAGTATTGTACAATACAAGTTCTTATTATTAATTTGTTATTTCACATGTCTTGCCCCCACTAGAAACTTCTTCAATTTTAGGATATATATCACTTTATTTTGAAAAAATTGTGTCCACCACTTCTAAATTTGAAACTCCTATAGATAACAAATATACATATATATAGAGAATGTGAAAAGAAACAAATTTATAAAATAATTTCTTGGAAGAAATTCTTTGCATTATAGTGATAAAAAATTGGATTCCTTGGAATTGGCTTGTTTTAGCTCACTCTAGTGAAAGTGGGTGTTCATGTACTTGTTGACTCTCTGGCTTCAAAGAGGAAATAATTAGATCCATAGAATTGACCATTCTCCTATATTGTTATTTTATTAAAATTTGTATATTATTTTATCGCACACAAAATAAGGTAACCAAAATATAGAGAAGGGATAAAAAATAAAAGAAAAAAAAGAATAATTGACATTATAAATAGCATGAACACTTATTAATGACCTAATAATATTATATCAATTTGTGTAAAAAAAATTATATAAAATAATATACAACTAAAATACATACTCATATATTTATAACAAAATTTGAACAACATGTTCTTATTGAATTAGAATTTCCTTCTGATTTAAATCTTTTCAAAATAAAAAATAAAATAACAATTTGACAGAGTTAATTGAGGGTTCAAATTTATTCTCATCTTATATATATTTTAACTTGTTTATAAAATAAATATGAAAGGAATATTTGTTCATTTGATTTTGATTTATCCTTACATCAGTTTTATAGAAAAATTCTTTGAATTGGAGAGAAAAAACTATAGCTAATATTACAAAAAAAAATATTAATAAATGTTTCCCTAAGCTTTCATACACACTGTTATTCTATGCATCGCGAACTTGGAAATATCGTATATATGATTTTTGAGTGACAAAAAGCCATGAAAGACGTGACCCTAATGGCATTATCATATTGATAATTTGATGTGCAATCAACCATTAAACGTAAAAAGTTTTTCTTGCCTTTCACTTCATTAGGATATGGACATAAAAGAATTTAAGGAAATTTATTAATTAATATTTGTGGGCTAATTGAATGCATGTTAGATGTGAGTTAGGCACGTGACACTAATTGAATTATTTACATACCTAGGATTTCTAGTGTCCAAGAAAATTGATGATTCAAAATTACTTTAGGATATCACCTCACTAACATTGATTTGATATTTCAATATTTATAAATTATTTATATTATATTATAATTTTATTGAAAATTTAAATGTGACAATTATAGTACATCTTAAACTTTTATGCACATGCTGTGTAATATATATATATATATATATAAAGTACGTAAAATAATATTATACTATTTTTTTATGGATATATATTTTGTATAGTTTTAGAGGATATGTATATATTTGGGTAGACCATCAAAAAGGTTATAAGAAATTAATGGGAAGAATCCTAGCCCCATAATGTTCTTAAAGTCAAGGAAATTGGACGTACGTAAAATTGTAAAATTGATGCATAAAAAATGTGATGAAATAGATTAGACCCTAGCTAGCTACTTCTCTTGACTTCAACTTCAATGTGCATTGTACTCCATAACTTTGCTTTGAATTTGACGAGACCTTATCCTTAAAAAGAGAGCTACATAAAAAGATCTTAGACTTAGTGATTGATCTACATAAGTGGAAAAATTCCTTACCTATTTATATAATTATTATAAAAAAAAAAATCTACATTACTCCATTTTTGTTTGATGGGAGTTTGAAAATCTATCAAAATCCTACTCTAATCATAACTATTGTAAAATGTACTATACTGCAAATATTTTAGAAGAAATCCTGCATGGATGAGACCTATGGTATCAATTCTTAAATTGTTTTTGAAAAAGGCAACTCCTAAGAATCGATACTTTACGAAAGAGTATCTACCTTTTTTTTTTTTTTAATAAATTTCTTCCATTTCATTAATTTCACTCAAAAAAAAAAGTCTAGGTACGAAATATAATAGGACTAGTTTACAAATAATTCATAATAATATCAAATCGATCAAATCAGTAAACATCTGCTAAAGAACATGAAAGAAATTAGTGTACTCATATTATCATTTCAAATAGTACCTTTACTGACAATGAACTTTATCAAATTTTGAGCTCCACATTTTGTATTTTTGGCACTTTTCAAACGATCTCCATCATTTGAGTTGGTTTTTTCAATTGATATAGTGGTGTATCTTCTTCTGTAAAAATCGAATCAATTACATGGGAACTTTCATATTTAAATATGAAAAGTTTCAAATGAGCTGTCCATTAGTTTGGATCAGCTGGTAAATGCTGTGATAAAAAAAAAAATTTACTCTTTTAATCTAAGGTTTAAACTAGTAACTTTGGTTTACTTTTCTCTTTCAATAAACTCAATAATATAAGAACAAAGTATTCTTTTTTTTTTTATAACAATGAAAATCTAATTCTCTCATAATCATAAATAGCACAAGGCTCAGATTGATAAAGTGAGGGTGGATAACGAAACCTCACACGAATGGTTCCAAAAAATTATTAGAATATATATGTATTGTGCCCTCTCAAACACTACAAGTTCTTTGTGTGTGATTTGCAAAAGCAAAATTGCCTATCTGACAGAGAGAGCAGACAATCTAATCAAAGCGTCCTGGAGTACAAAGTCGAATATGAATTGGGCTTGAGAATAAGTGGTGGCCCAACACTTGGAGACCCAGCGACTTAAACAAGGGCAGGTGTGTGAGTACAGGCCCAAATGATCTGCCTGGAATTTCGTCAACTATCAGTCTATCACTGTGCAACAGTTGCTTGCTTGACGTTTTTGTGAATAGACTGTCGTATAACATACGCAAGCAAGAGGGGAGAATTTTGCTTTAGTCCCTAATCTTTCAGACAATTATATTGTAGATTTACTGTAGATGAATATAACAACCTCTGCTCTCGGGTCAAGCAGAAAAAGATAGTGTCATTTCAAATTCTATAGCAAATCAATGCCAATGCTTATGGTCATTGATCTTCCACGCAATTATGATATTTCCAAGACTTTTAGTTTTCAAGATATATTAGAATATCATAGTCCATTGACAATGTTAAGTCTATGATTTATTGGAGGACGAGTTTTCTTCCAAAAGAGGGGAGGAAACAATATAAGAAAGACTAATTAGACAACTTCATTTGATTTTTTAATTTGTTTAATTAAGATTTAATTTATTATTTTCTTGTTTGATCAGCTATTTTAAAGTTTAATTAGAATATTTAATGAAAATTTTCCAAATCTTTGACAAGAGTTATCTTCTTTTGAATTGTTATTTATTTATGAATTTAAATCAAATAAAAGATATCGAATATCAATTCTATATTTTTAAAAATCTATGTTTAATTTAAGTGAAATATATTAGGAGTTGAGAATACTATAATATGACAATTGAGGATTAGAAATATTATAATATAACATATCAGAAAAATTACGATCAATTTAGATGAAATCTGTCTCTAATTTAAGAAAAGAAAAATCTATCCTAATACAATAACGAGAATTCGAACCCTTTTTTTTTTTCATGATAGGTAGAGGAGATTAATATTTTACCAATTGGTTGCCTTACTAATGGGTAACTTTGTTTTAATTTTTATTTTTTTTCGGTAATAGGTAGAATTAATATAAAGGAAAAGTTAGAGAGTTGTAACGTACAACTTATCAATACACAAACGAAATGGTATATGCAAAGGCGAAGTTATGACAGGTCGTGAAGTGGCCCGGTGCTCTTTTAAAAGCAATTATTTAAATAATAAGAATTGTTTTACTTAGAATAAGTGTTTTATGTTGTAGTGTTGCCGATTTTCATTATTTATTATTTAACTCCCTATAATTAAGGTGCTAGCTCCTTATGTTATACCAAAATATTTTAAATTAAATATTTTATTCTTTACCTTAATATATATGCTTTTTTTGCTTGAATATTATTAAATTTTATAAAATTCAACGATCATTAAATTCAACAATCGAGTGAAAGAAATTAATATCATATGTTTGAATGCAGATTTTTTTAATCCGAGTTTTGCGGATCTGGGAAATTTGCTTATTATATTCATGGTATGTGGCCAAAATTTATTCTACCTTTTTTTTCCCAAAAGAGAATTATCACCGACCATAATTGTCACATATTGCAAAATTGCTTATAGAATTCTATTAATAATATGTGAATTAATATTTGTGAGATAGTGCAGATTACAAAATGGAAAAAAATTCTTAAATTATTATTATTATTATTATTACTATTTAAAAAAAAATAGAAAACTCCTAAATTCTTAAGTGTAAGACTATTCACACAAAGAATAACATAATATCACACATATCTCATAATTATCCCGCTACCTCTTTTCCTAACGATTTTCTTAGTAATTAAATCTTACTTCTAATAATTAAAAATTACTGTAGTCTCATCGAGTAATAAATGAATAAAGATTGGCTCGCATATTCAACCCTCTGCAATTAATTTAAGTCGGTAGCAGCCTAGCACGTGCAAAGACAAAATCAATAAATATCAGTGATCAAATGCTGCAAATTACGACATAGAATTAAACTACTCCAGAATCATGTCTTTAGCAACAGAAATTCACTGTTCTATCCATAGATTGCGCCTAATAATTTATATGTATATATATATATATATATATATACACATCTTATCAGAGTTCAGCGGCTGCCGCCGGCAATCACGCTTCATCATCTCCATATATTAATCTCAAAACCCCAGATAGTCGTCGTCGTTATTGTTATCTTTCTCATTGCTATCATCATTCTAATTAGTAATTTCAGTAGTTTTGACCAGGACCACGACCAGGAACTCCGACACAACACCATGCGTACGTGTTGGTGGCTTTTGATTCGGTTTAATCCATTTCTTACAAGTGTGTGTGTTTGTTTTGGTTATGTAACATCGCAATCAATAATGGTCGTAATCACAATAATTAAACAGATGAGTAAGCTGTAGGCAGCATGCATGTATGTATACTATGAATGAGGAGCAAATGTTGCTAAACTCATGTAGCTGTAACACTGCAATGATGTGTGTTTTGAATGAATTTTCAGAGCTAGCTAGGCTGCTGTAGCAACAATTAAAACAACTACCCTTTTGATAATTTGATAAAGTCATAAGCAGCTCACATATTTGGTCTTACTGATCGGGACAGTCTTTAATTTCTGTCCAATCACTTAATTTGCTGTCTCAAGCTTAATCCATTCTTCATTATTTTACTTCTTTGCATCAACTTCGTCCTATTTTTGCTTACTCTTTCAAATTTTAGATGCGAAAATAAAGGGAGCGCGAAGAAAGGGATAGACTACTGTGTATTTATTATACTTTTAGAATTTTTATTTCATCTATTTCAAGTTTGAGTTCATGTTTTCAACTCTAGTCTTTGATTCTTTTGTTGCCAATTACATGATTTTATTGGAAATTGTGTAATTATTTTAATAAACAAAATGATTGTGTTATAAGAAAAATATATAAATTGAAAAATAAAATAAGGATATTTTAGATAAAGTATAAAAATTTTATTTCAAGTTATATATTAAAATATATGAAATAGAGATTTTTTAATTTTTAATCCATTTTTTTTATGTTACAAACCAATTAATGACAAAAAAAAAATAATTGAAAAGAACTTTTTTACATTAAAAAGTCTTTTTTTACTAATTGAAAGACATATTAAAATAGAAAAAATTTGAATAATATTTTTTTATAATATCTAACTTAATTGTTCAGTTATTTTTTTAAAAAAATATAAAACCTAATATTTCTACACATTTTTGGCCTTATAAAGATTGTCAATAATAATATAATGATCAAATTAATTCACCAATGTAGGCTACTTTTTTTCTTTTAAAGTCTAAATATAGGTATAAATTATTCAAATGTTAATTTAAATAAGTGTAAATAATATAATTATTAAACTTTTTAAATTCGAAATAAGTCTAGAAGCTTATCTTTTTTGTAATCTAATTTTAATACTTATTTGTTTTACAAATTGAAATATTTGAAAGCACATTTTATTAACATATATATAAACTCTTTGTGGTGTTGCATAGGTGGCAAATAAAAATATAATATATTTTAGCTAATTTAAAACCAACCCGTTTAATAATTGTGTCAAAAATTAAAATTTAACCCTATTAATTATTGGATGAATTATAATTGTGTGGTTTACTTAACTTTTATATATTTTAATATATTTTTAAAAATATTTATAATACTTATTCAAATTTGAATAAAGTTTGGTCTAAATATAGTTAAAAATTTTTAAAATGTAAAAAATATAATTAAACACTTTTAATGTGAAAAATACAAATAAGTTAAAATAAAATTATTGGTGGAATAGTTAATCATATTATAAATAGGTTCATATTGAAAACCTCTAAAATTGAACTTAATCGAATACTAATTATGTCATATTTTTGTTATTTATTTTTTAATCGTATCATCTTACATCAATCTAAACTTGCTAAATTTATGTCATATTTGTCTCAAACTAACGAGTCATGTCTAAAATTATCATCCCTCTACGCTGGTAAAAAATACATAAATTATATAGAAATATAATATTTAAGATTAAAATTAAAGCAATTAAACCCATCTCAACCATTCATAATAAAAAGAACATTCTTTTTTTTTTTCATTTCAGATAAAAATATTAAACAAGGAGACATTAGTTAACAAATAATTCACAACATCTGAATGATTGACATTAAGTCATATTCAAATTTCATTAAAAAAAGTTAAACAAATCACTCAAAGGCAAAATGCATTAATTATGTTCAACTAATAAGTTTCTAAAGATTTATAACCATATGGGGATGGACCTAGCTTAATCTTCACTATTCAATAATTTAGGCTACAACAAAGCCAAAAGCTGAAAAAATTTCCAATCTCAATGAAACAGTGGTACTTAAATTCATAGCCATTGAAAAAGAAACACTGAACATTTATTTATGAGTCAAATATAGCTGCAGTGAGTGATAGAATTTAATCTGACTTTTCATTTTCTGTCATTTTCTCGAACACAAGTGATCAGATCAGGCATGGAAGAACAGGAACCACGTAGGAAATTTAATCATATATACTTTTTAATTAAATATTTATTTTTTATGTCTTCTAATTTCTTCTTTCTTCTTCTTCTCTGCTGATGATGTACAGCAGATTGAAACTGACGCTGCATATTAAAAGGGGTCATGCTTTGAGATTCCTATCAAAAGCTCAAAATGCCGCCCTATTCAAGCATAATTGTCATTGAGCACCACGTTTTCATTTGTTATATATTTATCAGAAAATATTTTGTTTAGTCAATCACGTTTCATTTTTTTTATGACAAAGACAAAACTGTGGGAAAAAAAAAAACTTAAATTTAATGCTTATTTTTCTAAGCTAACCTTTGGGTTTAACTATAATAAATCTGTAATTTCTCTATCCAAAATAATTCCAAGACTTTCATTTTCAAGAATTTTATGATTATTATCAATTATTTACAAGTTTGTAATTTAACAAAATTAAATGAAGACCTATGCGAAGTCCCAATTTTTTTTTAAAATTTTTCCTTGTGTACTAGCTTTAAATTATTATTAACATATCAGTTTAAGAGCTTAAGAAAAAGGTCTTTTCCTTTTCTAATCAAATTATTATGTGTTATTTTATTAATAAATATACGAGTATACAAAAAGTACAGAAAATATTTTATTAAATTCATTGAATTAAGAAAACTTTATTGCCTATTTTATTCCATAGATCTTTTGAAAACTAAAAAATAGCTAATCAAGAATAAATGCAACAATTAACTTTATTAACCTCATGAGAATAATTCTGTTAAGTTTAATTTTACAATGACTCCAGAGGTCGAGGCATCAATCCCTTCATACTAACTTTATATCATAAAAATAATTTAAATTAATTTTTATTTGTACTTTAAGATAGTTAATCTTATTTAAGAATAATAGAAATATTCATTTTAAAAAAAAAGTGAGTATAAGATGCATATAACTTCAACCAGGGACTAAAAGAATTTGGAGATCTATCAATTATATTCATCCTTCCGATTTGAAGAGATTCTCACCTCCATGGAAAACGTGGATGTTTAAGTTTCACAGAATATATATGTGAAAAAAAATAATAAATAAAATTTTAGCCATTGATAACATCACATTTTAAGCGCTACACATGCACAAGAACAGTCAATTAAATTGGGACCTACCAACTATTTCAATATCTCAATCAAAATTTTTCACAAACCACGTCTTTATTATTATTATTATTTTTTTTTTTAGTGGATTTTTTTTTCTAATTTTATGATGGCTTGAAAGAGTTTGAATAATTGGTCCAATGTCATTTCTTTGAAAAAGAATCGCTTCAAGATAGTTATAGCCATCATCGTAGGAGTGTTTCCATTTTCTACTTCTGGGGTTATAATAATATGATGATGGACTATAATCTATGTTTAACAATTTATTTTATTTTTAATTTGTTAGGAAACAGATTAATTAAAATTGACCCATCTAGAAAACTTCCAATTAATTTTTTCCTATTTTAATTTCATGATTGAAGTCTTTGGACCTATGGATGGAAGTTCAATGGAAACTCCATTTGGTGTCTCTTCTATTCCATAAGCTACTTCTTTGAAAAGTTGCTTTTTAGTACAGCGAATTAGGTGAAAGCTTTTAACCTTTGATATATATACATATATATATATATATATATATATATATACATACACACACACATCACATATATCTTTTGCTAGCTGCCTGTGACTTAGCTCAAAAGGCTCCAAACTTATCTTCTTTATTTGGGTTTTGAGAGTCTCTTTTAGTTAATGAGAGAAATTATGTCTTCTTTTAGTAAGAGTGCAAGCACTAGTACTTTTTCTGAAAATGATTCTGAGCTTAGAAGAGGTCCATGGACCCTGGAGGAAGACACTCTTCTCATTCATTACATAGCTCGCCATGGAGAGGGCCGATGGAATCTGCTTGCAAAGCGTTCAGGTATGCTGCTACATCATCATCAATTGTTGTTCATTTTTATCATTTGACAGTAATCTTTGTTTGTGACTGTTAATTATTTTTGGCTATTTAATTAATGTTGCAGGGTTGAAGAGAACTGGGAAGAGTTGCAGATTGAGATGGCTGAATTATCTGAAACCAGATGTGAAGAGAGGAAACCTTACTCCTCAAGAACAGATATCAATTCTTGAACTCCATTCTAAGTGGGGTAACAGGTAAATTAATGTTAATTTATAATTAATCATTCAAATTGTATCTGATTGATTATTACTGTTCTTGATATTATGTTTAGTTCAATCAATAACTTGACATAAAGTAGATAGCTACTTTATTATTTATTTGGAATTTTGGATTGAGACATAACAGTGATGACATGATGTTTAATTATTGCAATAAATATATATGTTAACAATTCTAAGATAATTATCCTTTGGTTAATTTCAATCAGGTGGTCGAAGATTGCCCAACATTTACCAGGAAGGACAGACAATGAAATCAAGAATTACTGGAGAACTCGAGTCCAGAAACAAGCTCGGCATCTGAAGATTGATGCAAACAGCGCAGCGTTTCAGGATGTTATTCGACGTTTCTGGATGCCAACGCTGCTTCAGAAAATGGAGGGTTCATCTTCTTTATCCATGCTATCTCAAAATTCAGCCGTAGTTTCTGATCAAAGTTTTCAGCAATATTCAGCAATATCTGCTCTGCCCCAAATTTCGACCCAGCAGGAACCGATAGATATCGTGAGTGCCGGAAATTTACAAAGATTTGATCATCACGAATTGAATTCATCAGACTCAGAGCACGGCGCCACTTCCTGCATTTCTTCCTCAGAATCAATGAATATCTCGCAAATATCTCAATTTTCAGACTACCACACGAGTCCTTTTCATGTCACTAATAGCAGTAATGACTACAACACTTTCGCAAAGGATTTTTGTCAATTTGACAACACTTGCTACGACATGGAAACCATCCCCCAGCCGGAAAATATGCCGGCTGCGGGGGCCACCGGAGAATATTTCGGCAACCCGGTTCGTGGTTTTCAAATGGAAGATAACAGCTGGGTTGAATATGACTTAGCAGATAGCGTGTGGAACATGGATGAACTTTGGCAATTCAAGAATTCACTAGAAAAGGGAACCTAGTTAGAGTTCTATTTTTCAAATAATACTCAAAGAGGTTCCAACAGTTTAGTAAAATTAGATTACTAAATAGAGTCCTTAAGTCATAATTAAGCAACTGTTAATTAATTATCTACTCAAGATATGAAATTGAGAAATTGTTTGGTTTTATTCTAATTTCAAAAACCAAATACATGTTCTCTTTATGATTATTTCTTTTTCACCAATGACTATATATGTAAAATTTACAAGTTTATTTTAGCATGTTGTGGTAATTACCCACATGAACTTTAATTTTTATAATTTTCATTACAATTTCTATTACATCATAACAACATCTATTTTATAAAATAAATTTCTGTAGAATATCATATATGTCATATTTTATGTTGTTAAATATTATTCCATATCATCGATACAAGAATGTAATTAATCATATTGCTTTAACTAATAGAAAATTAAAACTGTAATTCTTCTACCCTTTTAAGATATATTATAGTTTTATGAATTTCTCCCCTTTTAGTGGTAAGGGATGAAGTTCAAAAGTTTAATCATTTGCACTTCGAACATAGGTCAAGTCATTTCAGTGTATAGTTCATTAGTTTGATTTTCAGTGCCTAGCTAGCTATCAACTATTTAATCAATTGAGCTAAGTCTAGGAAACAAAATTTCTTTAAACTATGTGCCCAATTGATGATGTAGAATATAAAGAGACCCCACTTTCTTTTATTGATTTATTTTTTTTTTGAAAGGGACCCCACTTTCTTTGAAATCATTGAAGCATGACAAGAAATTGGGGTTTGATGTTAGAATTTAATAATAACAAAATATTTTGTCATCTTTCAATGTGATAAGAAGCAACTCGTGCAAATTCTGTAATTTGGTTTTGAGCTAATTAAGCTCACTCTCCTTCTGTCACCAACCCATTTTGTTTGCTATGTGAGAGAGCTTGTAGCAGGTGTTCACATCATCTGCTTGTGATCGTCTGAGCTTGCTCTCCAACCCTTGATTTTATGATTTAGGTTTCTATAATAAATTTATATTTAGACTGTTATGCATCTATTTTACTTGTAACAATATAATAATATCTATCTCCATTTTTTTTCTTTCTTTTTTAAAAAAATTAAGATTCAAGTCTCCACCGTTCTGTTAAAAATAGTAACAAATTTCATTTGAGTTGAATGGAAATTTTTATATGATTATACATAAAATTAATACTTATTTTTTTCGTTCAAAATTTTTACTAATTTAAATGCAGATGTTTAAATAAAAGCTCGTTATCTTAAAAATAATATTAAAAAATATTTATAAGTTAAACAGATTAAGTGGATAAAATTGTGTGACTATTAAAAACAAAAACTTCATATATAATTATTCCACTCTTCTTAAAATTGTATAAATAATGAGTTAGAATGGAAAATTTCATAATTTTTAATATTTTTTTTGTAATTTTGCATAAAATTTAAGATTCAAATTTTAACAAGATACAAATCGTCGGCCATTAAAAAAAATATTAATATTTATATGTCCATCATATTGGACTTATGAAAGTGTACACGTGGACGAGTCAGAACAGCTAACTTAAGAAAAAAAAGCTTTGAAGCACATGTTAAAATTCTGATTTTCCAATCAAAAAAGCATTTAGTCGGTTAACTAATATTGACTGGAAAAGACATCAAAATCAATTAGCATTTGGCTCCACCAATATAGATGATGAACTGTAAATTAAATTCTTCATTCTCATAAATGAATACATGTAACAATACAATTTCCTATTGGAAACAAATTTTCCAGAATTTGAAAAAGTGAGATTACCCCACACCATGATCTTAATAAATATATAGAAGTTGACTGGTCATGGTAGCAACTCTCCATCACCGAATAAAAATTTGTAGACTCCAAATAGTGAAAGAAAAATTCTGTTAAAAACGAATATAACTTTTCTATTTTCAAACTTTTATTTTTTCTTTTTGGCAGAATATATTTCTCTGTCTGTTTCCAGGCTTCACACATTGAATATATAGTTGCTTATAAAATGAATTAATTGAAGAAAACTTAAAATAATAATACTAATAGTAATAATAAATTAGCTAATTGTCTGAATTTTCCCAATACTTCATACAACTTTATGTTGGAATCCGGGATTTCTGGTTTTTATATATACTTTACAATGAACTGTGTCTTAATGACAGATGTAAAGATATTAAATAAAATAAAATTTTAATGAGGCCCATGTGTTATAAAGCATAAGAGTGCATCTGGTTTGTTTTTTAAAACTTGTTTTAGATAATAAAAATGATTTTTTTTTTTTTAAGATTGAAAACAATATCTGAAAACAGTTTGAATAAACATATTTTTGTTTCAGAGAAAAGGAAAACACCTAATTTTATTTTTGTGATTTTTGAGTTTATTGAGAGCCCAAAAATCTGCTTCAGGACGTTATCTAGAGAATGAACTGCAGCAAAACTAGCTAAAGAATTATATTTACTTGAGAACTCTTTGAGTGATATTAAATCAGAAATTAATCATTCTATGACTTTTCCAAATACTTTGGACAAGTTCATATTTGTTTAATGGAATCTGGCATCTTTCTTCTTTTCATATATATTTTTCTAATAAGTCACGTGTCAACATGAGTTAAATGAAAGGTATAAAATTTTATTATAATTTTGTCAATTTTTTTGTTGTAGTTTCTAACTTTTTTGTTCTGTTTTAATTCATTTTAGATATTAACCCATAAATGAGAATGATAGCTAAATATTACAAATAAAAGAATTGAGAATTGTAAGAAACGGTAGGAGATTCCATAAAAAAAATTATGACAAATTTAAAAATGTATAATACAACTTTAGCAATTTATTCTTGCCCATGTTTTGGGTAAAGACCGAATATTATTAAAAAAAAAAAACTAAAGATTTTGACGGCAGGAAAATGTTGAATAAGCTAAAATTACTAAAAGAAATTGACAAAATCCTGGAAATTAAAGAGGATGTGAGTAGAAGTTTCTCATACCATTCATTTGTTTATCAATTAATATTAAAATGTTTTATTCCAAGGAATTCCTGCTCTTAACACATGAATATATTAAAGCTGTACAGCCATATATTAATTAGATTCAAATATATATGTCAAATATATCTCAGCTGCCTTGAATAACACTCATCTCATAGTACTGTTTCTATTTTATCTTCTATACATTCAATACTGACATTTATAATCAACTTTGATATTCCATGTCAAAATGTTGGATATATGACTTTTTTTAAATAAGGATTCGTACTCCAAAATTAAGAAGTAAGGTATCCTAATGTATTTTTATAAATGTTTTTATTGTTTTAAGAAAATTCCAATTATACGGATAAAATAAAATAGGATTTAACTTTGTTAAGGTGCAATTCAAATTATACAAGCAAAAAAAAAAAAAAAAAATATTACTAAAAAACTATATGTAGGGAGGTTGAATTTATTATTATATAACCTGAAAAATCTGGTCAAGCCTTGGAATATTATCTTTTATGAGAATTGGTCTATTGAAATTTAATATTTAATGTCTAAATCTTGACGTGAGTTATATTAATTAGGTGAAATATTAATCTCTGGAATAAACAAATTTTCGTAAAGAAAACGTTGAAATTTATTTGAAATTGAGCTTACTTGAGATTTAAGTTGTCAGGAAAAATTACTTAAAGTATGGTTGTAACTTTTTTCTCTCGTCGACTTAGATAGTTTTTTTTCTAATATAAAATTTTTCATGTAAATATTTGTGTTGTGTGATTAATATTTTTGTCCATTTATAAAAATTTTAGATGAAATTTAAATTTTTAATACAAAACAATATAAAGAGAGTTTTTTTTTTTCTTTGAAAGAATAGAGAGAGAGAGAGAGAGGTTGAAAAATATCCTTTAATTACTTTGAAGAGTTGTGAAAGAATTTAATTTGATAAGGATGAACTTCAATCAAATGGCATTTTTTTTCCTTTAGATGGTGATATATTTATGAATATAGATATATAGATATATGTATGTATGTATAGATGCGTGAAGAGGATGAACTCTCTTTGTTTCTTTCTCTGTAAAAGCAACAACCTTCATGTTGTTTGATATGCCTTTGCCCTGATGGTGGACCTTATACCCGTGAAAGCAGTTCCCTTTCAGTCTAGATATTGACTATGACCTTACTTTATTTTTTTTCACAACAGTATATGCTTTGTTTTCAGTCACTACTGTATTCGACCTCTCTCTCTCTCTCTCTCTCTAGATATATATATATATATATTGTCCTTTTTATTTAATTTTGACTTCGAAGTAGTTAATGATAACCACTTGTTTTAAAGTTAACTGATTGAGTCTTGATAATATTTAATGTGTGAAATATTTTTCGATCTAACAATTTATATTTGTCCATAACTTCAATTTTTGTTTTTACTAAACGAGATATTCCTACTTAATATTTAATTTAAATGGGATAGATTTTAAAGTTTCAAATTAGTAATTAATGTTACTGAATACATCGTGATAGAAGAAGTGGAAATAAATTAGTAAATATTCGTCATTAATTTTTGTTTCTAGTACTGCATCATTTCTTTTATCAATATTTATAGTTAAAATAGATAATATTTTTATTAGAAATTATTTGGGTTGACTATCTTTATATGGTAAAAATAATGTAAATACTTAACTGTGCTTTAGAATGTAGAAGATGAGGTGATGATGGCAAGTAGTCAATAACAAATATCTGAAATACTTGGCAGTGAAGATCGTTGCAGAACAGAAGCATGTAACAGTAGTTGTATAGGGAGACATGAAGCACGATCTTCTGGACGATGCTTCACAGATGATAACTGTTATTGTCCAGTTGATTGTGTTGCATAAACAATAATAAATTAAGAATTGTATAACTACTTAAACAAACTAATGTAGTCATATTATATTATAATTACATGTTTTATGTTTTAATAAAAATAAGTTATATAAGATATTTGATATCAGTATAACTTGTTATGTCAATTTATAAAGGAAAAGGAAATAAGTGAATAGAATATGAGACAACCATATAACTTATGACATCAATTTATATAAAATAAATTGTATAAGAATTTATATCCTTGATAAAATATATGAATAAATTAGTGATATATATTTATTCTTCTCTATCATAATGTAATATATATAAAAATATTTGAGTTTAATCCAATAATGTGTATTGTTGAGTTGAAAAAATAAAAATTATCTTTTGGTTTTAGATATTAGAGCACAATGATAAAATATATTAATCAATTAACGAATATTATAAAATAAATCTAGAACCATATACTACACTTATTCCTTATTTTAATTTTTTGAAAAGAAAAGGAAGTATTTTATTTAAATTGATTTAAGTTTCTTAATATTCAAATCCATCGATCCAATTTTTCCTATAAATTAATTCCCAAAAAAAATTTATAATTTATTGAAAAGCTTAACAGCTTTTATTTTTTATTATTATTATTTTAGTCTTCGTCACTACTTCAGGTAAATATGCATTACCATTGTTTCAAGTAAATATTTATTTATAGTAAAAAACAATAAAGTAAAAAATTAATGTGTTTTTAAACTGATTGTGTCAATAAATATGGAGCAGAATCTTCTGAATGCTATTTCCCAGATGATATTTATTCATGTAAATTAGTTCCTTCTTAAAGAATATTTAGTACTACTTAACACGATTGCTATATAATGAATAATTTAACTAATAATTTTGTGATTTTTCTTGTCTTTCTTTTTGCTCTCTCTTATAATAATTATAATATACAATCAAATTATTAGCTATATATTTATCACATACATATGCATGAAAACTATTGTACTTCTGCTTAATTTTTAAGTAAAACACATAATAATATTGTTATATTTTCACTTAACTTTAATATTAAAGTAGTTAATGATAAATACTCATTTTAAAGTTAATTGAGTCTTGATAATATTAACTAAGTTGAATGTTTTTCAAGTTGGAAAAAATTACTCTAATAAACAATCCTATTGATAACTAAATTAAAGAAAAGTCAGATAAACATATTAACGAACGAGCTAGAGATTAAGTTATAAAAACAAGCCTATTGAAAATTCTAGACTAGGGACAAGTTAGATAAACTTGTCAATTAACTGACCGCCTAGAGATAAGTTAGATACGATATAAGTGAGAAAAAGATGTTGACATGCACGTAATTGTAAAATATTTGTAAAAGACAACAATTTCAGAAAAAAAGAAAAAAGGATAATTTGAGAGAACTATTTTATACATACGAAATAAGTGTACTTTAATTAGAAAATGCTTTGATACTTTTCTTTTTTTTATTGATTAATTTACGTACAAAATAACCATAAAGGGAAAACTAGCTTTATGTGTGAGTCACTTTTTAAATATAACTGTAATCACCAACACAATTACTAACTCACTAGTAATACAACTCTTAGGTAGCATTTGTATTTTTATTTGAACTTTGAACATGAATTAAATATGAATTTAACTGAAATCTAAATTTGAATGATACATTTATTTTTTATTTTAAAATATTTAAAAATAAATATTAAATTATTTATTTTGACAAAATAAAAAGTCTGAAAATTGATATTTTAACATATATATTCTTTTAAATAAAGTACTTATATTTAAATAATTTTGATTATATTAGTATAATAATAAATAAATAAAATTAATAAATTATATTAGTATATATATTATTTATTTGCTTGGTATATATCTTTTTAAAAAAAATAATTTCTGTTTGATGATATAAGGATCAATAAAAATTAAATAAAAATAATAAGTCATATTATAATATAGTTGTGATTATGTAAATATATAAATTTACTACAATAATTAAAGTAAAAAATAAATAAAATTGATAAGATAAGTAAAGAGGACGCATCATAAAAAAGAGATACGTCAAAAATACTTAATTAGAATTTTAATTTTGTTAGTAAATAATTTAATAAAATAAAAATATTTTTAGAAAATAAAAATATCAAAATATTTAGGCATTTGTTCATTCAGATGTAAGTTAAAATTTTTAACTTAATCATATTCAAATATTTAGAAATAAGTTAAAAAACAAAGAATTTTTAAACACATAAATAATTATATTCAGATTTCAGTAAAAAAACAAATAACCCCTTAATTTAATACAAATCTGTAATAAAATAAAATAAATTACTTAAAATTAAGTATTTAAGCAAGCTAAATACGGCAAGTTAGACAAACATTATAACTGTCCGTCATTAGTTACTTTATAAGTTATCTAAATTCAATGATTAGAAATTTCTTGTGGCAATGTCGATTAAAGATAAAAGAACATTTTAAAATTAATAAAGTGTTTTAGTTAATATTAAGACAAAATAAAAACATGTTATGTTAGGGTACTCAGTCGAAAATTCTTAGTAACAACTTTATCTTCCAATATATATTACATAAGATTCTGATTTCACTAAACTTAAGAGTATTTCGTTGAAAATAATCTTTAAAAATTTGACAATTTGATCTTTTATTAAAAAAAATAACAACGTACAAAACTACCTTAAAAAAGACATAACATAAAATTAGAAAATTTTTCTTAACAAGAATGAGAGGAATAGTTACTAATAGTGATAAAAAGATTTTCTTCATATAATTAAAGAAAAATGATAGGAATTATTTACTAGATAAAATGATTCAAAGTTAAAAAATTTCTTTAATTAAGAAAAGATAGGAATGTTTTCTTCTTTTTACAGTACCTTAAAACAAGTTATGAGAATACAAAAATTATCTTGTTATGCTTGAGGGAGAATGATATGAATCAATTTGTTAAAGATATTGAAGACAATTAATCTTTCCTATATTCATTGGTGGATTCATATGGTAAGAAAACAGAATGATAATTTGCCATTATCAATAAGTTATTCATGGAAACTATATTTCATGAATATGTCATTTTGAATTGTTGTATTTTTAGTTTTTGAATTTTCTCTATAAATGACAAAAATTATATGAAGATATTCATGGCAAACTTTTCATGATTTTACTGATTTTACTGATTTAGTCTCATGGCTAGAAATCAGAATCCTATAATTTACCATAACGAGCCAAATATTTTATGGAAACTGTATCCCATAATTTTGTCATTTTGAATTATTATTTTTCCAATTTTCGAATTTTTCCTATAAATAGAGACTTACAAAATTTATCAAGTATCAATGAATAATATAGTTTCTTTTTATTAAGAAATTCTTCATAATTTCCATTGGAAACTATATAATTTGCATCCTTTGCAAGGAAAAGGAAAAAAAAATTATAATTTCTAACCATGAAAAACCTCCCGACATTTGCCATCCTTTTGATGTTACTCTTCACTGTTTCAGGTAAATATTCATCATTATTGTTGCTAGTACTACATGAATTTTCTTAATCAATATTTTATAATTAAAATAAATAATATTTTTATTGCAAATTATTTGGGTTTACATAATTGTAATCAAATAGCATATTAATTACAGTAAAATAATACAAATAATTAATGTGTTTTTGAATTCAGAATATGTGGTGATGATGGCAAATGGTCAAGAACGAATATTTGAAGTACTTTCTTTTGAAGGTGGCTGCAAACCAGAAGAATGCAATAATGGTTGTGTTGGAAAATATGGAACAAAATCTTCTGGACGATGTTTTCCTGATGATACTTGTTACTGTCGAGTTGATTGTCCTCCTTAAATAAAAATAAAGTTTGAGTAAGTGATATCTATACAAACTTATTCATATTAACCGATGTGTCAGTATTATTTTATTGTCATATAATATATACTTCTACAGAAATATATGAAAATATATAGAAGTAAAAGGAAAAAAGATTATAAGATACATGACAATAATAAAAGATTATATAAAATATGTGACAATAATTTACAAATGTAGTTGCTTTTTTTATATATACATAATCCAATATAATTATTACAATAAAATAAACACAAATGTGGAATAAATAGTATTTGAACCCAATTTTTTTGTACTATCTTAAGAGATTTTATTTGTTAAATCAACTAGCACATATATTATTAAAAGTTAAATATATTATTTATGTAACTTATAAATTAATCTTAAAAATAATTTTTAAAATTTTAAATTAATCTTAATAATATTAAATAAGCATATTAATAATTTTACAATTTAAATTTAATACTAATTATTATTATATTTTTTACTTATTAACAATAGTACTAGTATTTCTCATATTATTATTAATTATTATTACTACTGTTATAATGATCTAAAAATAAATTTCTTTTAATAATAATAAAGTTTTATTTCATTTAATAATAATTTATGAAATTATTTTATTTTATTTAAAATATTTTATTATTTTTCTTGTGTTTATAGTCATTACTAACAATAATAAATGTATTTTAAATTATAATTTGTGAATCTTCATATGAAATTGTAGTTTGTATAGTGACATAACTTGTTCTTTTCAACTCAAATCTAATGTTCAAACCTCATAAAACTCTAATTTATTTTGCAATTTTAAAAGAAAGAGGTTCAAATAGATTAATGATAAACCAACTAATGATTCAATCCAATTCAAGTTCAAAAAACTAAGGATAAAATCAAAAAGATTTAGAATTTAGGGGAGATATTTTTCAAATATTAGAGAGAAAGTGAATAATTAAGCCAAACATTAAGCATCAAGCATTTTTCTCTCTCTCCAAAAAAAAAAATAGTCATACACAAAGAACCAACGATTCACTTTGGTTCAAGCTCAAAATACTAAGGAGAAAATCGCAAAGATTCTAATTTAGAGAGGTATCGGATATTTTTCAAGCATTTACGAGAAAGAGAATAATTAAGCCAAAGAATATAAAAGAATTATCAAGATTACAAGTTTATTTATGGTGAATTATTTTTAATCATGTTCAATCAAGAAAAATTAACGTACATCTTAAAAAATTAAAATAATGAATACAACCTAAACAAAACAAATAATACTCAAACAAGAAAATGAAATAACTCCTAAAATAACAAATACAGCCTAAAAACATAAGAAATACTAAATATATATCTCCTAAAATTATCCTTCATCAGTTACTCGATAACTCACCATTAATTATTTTTTTGATGATTATATATTTATTTTAGTCATCATTTTGATATTTACAGTGAAGATATCTATTAAAGATAAAGAACATTTAAATAAATAAAGAGCTTCAGTTAATATTAAAACGTAATAACAACTCAACTCCTTGTTATATTAGGCCAATTAATCAATTGAAGAAATATCAATGTCCATCCATCCAATTCTTCCTATAAACTAGCACTCCAAATAACAGAATTCCCATTAAATACTATACAATTTGTATCCTGTACAAGGCAAAGAAAAACAAAACAAAACAAACAAAAGATTAATTCTAATTTCGAGCCATGAAAAGCTTCCCAACATTTGCTATCCTTTTGATTTTACTCTTCATCACTTCAGGTAAATATTCGTCATCAATCGTTGTTTCTAGTACTATATCATTTTTTTTAATCGATATTTATTGTTGTAATAGATAATATTTTTATTCAAACTTATTTGGGTTTACTGCAATTATATATTAAAAATAATGTAAATATTTAAATGTGTTTTTAAATGTAGAAGATGAGGTGATGATGGCAAATGGTCAACAACAAATATGTGAAGTACTTGGCACTGAAGGCGGCTGCAGACCGGACGCATGCAACAGTAGTTGTAGCGGGAGATATGGAGCACGATCTTCTGGACGATGCTTCCCAGATGATAATTGTTATTGTCGAGTTGATTGTGTTGCATAGAGAATAATAAATTAAGAGTTGTATTACTACTTATACAAACTAATCCAATAGTATTATATCATTAGTATATATTTTACATTTTCATAAAAATAAATTTTATAAAATATTTTGCAACAATATAACTTGTTACATCAATTCATATAAGAGTTTTTATTTTTGACATTATTAATAAAATAAATTGGAGATGTTAATTTCTTTTTTTTCTATTGTTCTCTCTATTATATTACAATGTAATATATGTATATCGAGAGGTAAAGATATTTTAGTTTAATCCAATAGTGTGGAGTATTGAGGTGATAATATAAATATTACTCTTTGGCTTTAGATGTCAGAGAATGTAAAAAAAAAAAATACAAAATTAAACAATACTAATGCAACTAACAAAATTTTTTTTTTTCCTTAGTTTGAAAAATAAATAAAGAGCTGAATATCTCACACTGCATATTTCATTTGATTTTGTGAAATAAGATCTTTTTGACCATGATGATATACATATATATTTCGTCTTAAAAATACAAAACAAAACCATGATGATTTTTAGCCTTTTTTATTTCTTGCTTTTTGGCAAATTGGACGAGAGACTACACTTTTAACCTATTTCATTTGCGTTAAATACCTTATGATGAAGATTAATATTTCTCTTGTAATCAATTGTTAATTTCAGATCATGTGAGACTCACCTACCAAAACGAAGAGTTATTTTTTACTCTAATCTACTCAAGAAGTTAGAGAAAAAAAAAAATTTATATCCCTCGTTAATTAATTTCAGAAAAAAATATATTATTTCATTAATTATATTATTCTCATTTAGTGGAAGGCCTTCCTTCAAATAAGTTGAAAGCAGTTTATTTTATATGATTAATGTAGACTAAATTTGCGTTTCAAAAGAACTTTTTGAAATTATTAATTTCATAATTTTGTGTTTCTTTACCCGTATTAAAGTAGTAAAGAAAATTTTATTGCTGAACGGAGCTCAAATGATCTATTTATTCATAATTGTAAATAATTTTTTTTAAAAAACTAATATTCATTTACAAGTTAAAAGTTTCTCTAACTGGATTAAATCGAACTAATCAATATTAAATTAGTTTAAATATTTAATCCATAATAAGTACTAATTAATTTATGATCTAGGTAGACGAAATACGTACGTACCAAAATTATTTATTTGGACAGTCTAACTACCATATTAGAAGTTTTAATGAGTCTCTCAATTTATATAATAAAAAAAAAATATGCTTATGAAAAATTGTTTACATCTTTATTCTTGTAAATCGATCATTTTCCTCATTCCATTTTTTTTATTGAATTTTACTTAATTTGCATCAATTTAAAAATATGAAGTTAACTTGAGTCTTGATAATATTTTCTAAGCAGAATGTTTCTTCCATAACTTAACGCGTCTTTACTATTTTAATTGTTTATTTTGTTCTAATTCAAATACAGCAAAACGCTGTATAAACTAAAAGGGAAAAATAAATTATAATCAGACAACATCATAAATTCATAATCATACAAACTCAAAAATATTAGTTGTAGATTTTTAGTACAATATAATTAACACTATTAGCATGCTATGAAATAACAAAAATTGCAATTCATTATAATGATTTAAAAAATCTTATTTATATTGTTTCATACACTAAATATAAATTAAAAAAATTCTTTCTCTGAAATTAGCGTGAGAAGAAATCAATTATTTTTATTTTTACTCACACGGAGATCAAACCAACTAAATTATTTTTTTTAAGAATAAGGTAAATTAACTTAAATGATAGATAAATGAAAATAAAAAATATTAATAGTTTAACATAAGAAATATTACCTAAACAAGAAAATTAAATAACTCCTGAAACAACAAATATGACCTAAACAAAACATATACCACCTAAACAAGAAAATTAATTAACTCCTAAAGTTGTCCTTCGTCTATTACTTTACAACTCATCAATTAATTATTTTTATTTAAAATCATTGACCAGAAATTTAAGCCATTAAATGCTATAATATTAATTTCTTGTGGAGATATCTATTAAAATAAACAATTTCAGTTAAAATTAAAACGTAATAAAAACTCAACTCCCTGTTATATTAGGCCAATCAATGATCAACGCAATATTAATGTTCATCCATCCGATCCATCCTATAAATTAGCACTTCAAATAACAGAATTCCCATTAAATTCTATACAATTTGTATCCTTTTAAAAGGCCACCGAAAAGGAAAAACAAAAGAAAAGATTAATTCTAATTTCTAGCGATGAAAAGCTTCCCTACATTTGCCACCCTTTTGATTTTACTCTTCATTACTTCAGGTAAATATTATTTCTTTATTGCAAATTATTTGAGTTTACTATAATTATAATAAAAATAATGTAAACACTTGATGTGGTTTTGTACGCAGAAAATGAAGTGATGATGGTAAATGGTCAAGAACGAATATGTGAAGTACAAATCTTTGAAGGTGGCTGTAAACCAGAAGCATGCAATACTAATTGTGTTGGAAAATATGGAGCAAAATCTTCTGGACGATGTTTTCCTGATGATACTTGTCATTGTCGAGTTGATTGCACTACATAAGCAATAATAAATCAAGAATATCATTATTTATGCAAATTATTATGTAAATTTATCCATGCTAATTGATATAATAATGTTATATTATTATCACATATGTTGAATTGTCGCGTAAGTGTTCATATAGAATAAAATACAATAAATTATATAAGAAGTATAACAACAATATTACTTACTGAATTAGATTTTATAAAAGAATTTGTGTAAAAATTTATATTCTTAATTTTATTATGAATAAATTGAAGATTTTTTTAATTTCTTTTTATTGCTCTAACTGTCTTGCTTTTATAATAGTATATACGTTAAAAAAAAAAATTTTAATCCAACAAGATGAAGGATTGAGTTGATGAAACCAAATATTAGCTTTTTATTATTTTACTTAGATTTTAGTTATACATAAATATACTTTATTTAAAATAAATATAATTATAAATATCTTATAAAATAAATATAAATTTTTATTTAATTATAATATATTACTAAATATTTTATTTTTAATAGGTTATAAAATAAATATTTATAATTATTATTATATTTATTTGCGGTTAGGAATTTAAAAAATAATTTTTTAGTTGATTTTCATTAAACAGAATTTAATTATTAATTTGTTAACATTTAAGCTAAAGCTTACTCCGAGAAGGGGCCAATTGAACATATAAAATATAAACAGGCTGAGAAGCATGGGCCTTTGTAAATTTAGCCCAGAAAACACCAACTTAATCTCTACCGTACAGCTGTATAAATGAATCATCACAGCCGTTTAATTTATTAGATATAATCCCCCTCTTAATTCCAAACTCTAGGGTTTCTCTCGTCTGCCAAAACCTCTCTGCTGTCCTTGCCCTCAGCTGCCCTTTCCCTGAGCTTCTTCTCGAGGTAAGCTTTGCAAATCCGAATAACATTCGTCCCGTGTTTGGTTGCGAAGAAAATGCAAGAAAACTAATTAGAGATCATCAATCATTCAGTCTGAATTACGCTTTGGCTCTGTTTTATTCTGTTTTGTTGGTAAAATCTGGAAAAAAGAATTACGGAAGTGTGGTCAGCCTTCTGTTGTCTCAGTAGTTAAAATAGTAACATGGGTTTTGCGTTTCCAGTTGTTTGGCGACTGTTAGCTATATCCGATTGTTTATGGTTTATTCTTTTATATTGTATTAATGGTTTTTATGTGTTTTGTATTATATGAGTTTGGATTTAGGCTTGAATAACTGATGGCTGTCTGGGAAAATTTAAACCAAGAAGATAGGGTTTTGGAATGGTAATTGTATTAATTATTAGGTTGTAAAATTTTGTCTTGAATAACTTGCTTGGATATGTGCAAGTGTTGAGTATTTGGTAGTTTTCGAAATGGGGATATTGGTCCATGTTGTGTTTAGTTGCAATGAAAAATGAAAAGTTATGCATGTGATTCTGCAACCTTGCAGTTGCTTGTTTAGTAGGAGTGATCAAGAATATTCTGTGGTAGTTGTAGAAACATTTAGACTAGTAGCTTTTATTGCAGAAAAAGAAAAGGGAGACTTCAGTCATTTATATTTCTGATGATAAATTTTCTACTAAGCAGTTCTTAAGATTCAACATCCATTATCTGATGTCTTTGGGTTAAGGAGAAGCCTAGCTGATTTGATTTTTGAGAGAACTAAAATCGAGCACAGATGAGTCGCTGATTGCATTTTCAGACGTTAAATATGAGATTGGAATTTAGGGGATTTATGAATGTCAGACATATTGGTCCTAATTTCTGGAACCATACTGTCATAGACTAAAGATAAGGATCATGTTCTCTTTTATACGCTAAGGTAGTTTAGTTCAATAAAATTGTTATAAGCTTTTGTCTACACTTGGTCAGGTACTGAAATCTAATTAATCTTTTATGTCTCTGTATTTTTCTGGGTTCCTTATAATGTTTTCTGCACATGGTAACTTTTCTAATTAGCTAATCCTGATCTGGTTATAATGGATCAGTTTGCTTACATCAGAGAAGATGTTTTCGGCACAAAAGAAGATTCAGAAAGATAAAGACGCTGAACCAACTGAATTTGAGGAGTCAGTTGCACAGGTATAATATTCTTCTAATGCTCTGTTGACTAACCCATTGAAAACTCGTTATAAATTCAAGACCTTAAGGTTGATATTTTAGTTGTTTTTGTGTTTCTTATTTCTTGCTTTTGATTTTGAATAGGCACTTTTTGACTTGGAAAACACCAACCAGGAGCTGAAAAGTGAGCTAAAGGATCTATACATCAATTCTGCTATGTAAGAATAATTTGTTTATGCTTGCATAGTTGACTCTCTTTTGGATTCTCCTTCTTATAAATGGTATCACTTTCTTTCTCTGCAGGCAAATTGATGTCTCTGGAAGCCGGAAGGCTGTTGTTATTCATGTCCCATACAGATTAAGGAAGGCCTATCGGAAGATTCATGTTAGGCTTGTGAGGGAACTCGAGAAGAAGTTCAGTGGGAAGGTGAAAAAAGATTCCTGTTTCTCTTTAAATTTTCTCATCGAAAGCCTATCAGAGAATAGAAAAATGTTAATCTGTATGTGAAAGTGTTTTGTTGTTGCTTTCTCTTCGGTTAAGCGGCATCATTTTGTTCATGTACTTCTATAATTTCTTAGACGGAAATAAATTTAGATTTTGGTTAGCCTAATGACTAACGCATGCTTGCATATGTTATTAAATATCACATCATCTATAAATAGTCACTGTCATTGTTGGGTTAGTTACAAGTATGTGATTATACCTGATAATGACTGCTCCAATTATCATGATTGAATCCATTGCCTTCTTTGGCATACGTCATGAAGTTAAGCTATATTTTCTGGTATCCTTGATTAAATTGGATTTATTATGTGTGCTAGGATGTGATCCTGATTGCCACGAGGAGGATATTGAGGCCTCCAAAGAAAGGCTCTGCTGTTCAGAGGCCCCGCAGCCGCACACTTACTGCTGTGCATGAGGCAATGTTGGAAGATGTTGTATTGCCTGCCGAGATTGTTGGAAAGCGCATTAGATACCGATTAGATGGATCTAAGATAATGAAGGTACATCATCATAACCACTTTTTTATCTTTTTGGGTTTATTCTTCTAGAAGATGTTGCTGATGAAAATATTTGGGCATTCAATTAAGTATTTGGCAATCTCTTTGGTTGATACACTGACCAAAGTGGTTTTTTGAATTTCAAGGGATGCCATCACTGATAGAAAGTGATGACATGTTGTAATGGAAAATTTCTCCTTATTAATGCAACTTCATGCCTTCGTTGACAGGTTTTCTTGGATCCAAAGGAACGTAACAACACCGAGTATAAACTGGATACCTTTTCTGCAGTTTACAGAAAGCTTTCAGGAAAAGATGTTGTGTTTGAGTTCCCAGTAACAGAAGCTTAGAAAGATTTAAGTGCCATGGCTAATGCCATCTTTCAAAATGTTTTTTGTGGAAAAAACTATGTATTGGTTGCTATTTAAATTTTGACATTTAGGTGTTTTTTTAAGCAAAGCAGAAAGATGTTACCATGGATTTTATTTTCATTTATGTTCAGTTAAATGTTGCGGTTTGGTTTCATCAATGTCAGTTTTGCTGTCTGAAAGTATTCTCTTATTTGGAAGTGTCATTAAATTCATCACCAAAATTTCTGCAAATCTTGATAAACTTGCATTTGTTCTGATCTGCCATGTTTGGATTGAAGAAAGGATGGAGGAAGGAGAAAGGAAAGGAGAAGAAAGGGGAAGGGACTTGGATTCCTTTGTTTGGTTGAGAGAAGAAATTATACAAGGTTCGATTGGTTGAGATAAGAGACTGTAAAAGGAGTTGATAATCTTCTATTTTTAGATAAAATTAATCCTTTTTTGAAATTTATTACTAGTTTGTAGTCTTAATATAAATTTTAATTACTAACTAATTTGATTTTTAAATATACTTTAATTTATACTTAAATTTTTAGTATTAAAACCTTATTATATTTAATAATTTATCAACATAAATTAAAACTTGAAAGTAAATAACCAAATTTTTTTTTATATTAAGAAATAAGTAAATAGATAATAAAAATTTTACAAATAGTTAACTATAACCTTAAAATTGCAATGAGGGGTTTTTAAAACAAAAAACATATAAACAAAAATATGCTCCTATATATATATATATAGTATTTTAAATGATATATATATATGTTTGAAAAATGTAATTCAAATGAAAAAATTGAGAAAGAACAAAACAAAAATAAAAAGTAGGGTTTTTAAAACGTAAGTCAAATGAGGGATGAATTTTTTTTTTCTTAATAGACTGAGGCGTGAAATTAAAATTTAATATTTTAATGCCAGACAAAAAATAGTTTTGCTCATTTTAACGTGTTGAGATTCTTGAGATTTTTTTATGTTCTCCAATTTGGAGGAACCAAACATGACAATCTTTTGCTCTCCTTCCATTCTTTGCCTTTCAACCCTCTATCATTCCAACCAAACACACCCTGATTTTATTCAAGCAATGTTTGTCGAGGAAAATTAAGGAGATATTAAATAACTTGTAGCCAGTGGTACGTGTCATTAGCACGAAAGAGGCAATGGTTCTCGGCCCTATTGTTGTATAAACGTTATTTTATATATATATATAGATATAACGTCAATAAATTGGCCAGGAAAATGACTTGTTTAGAAGTCTTCTATCACTTAATCGTGCATGCAATTAAGTTCTGAATGAATTCATATGTCATTTGCAATTAACTGCATGTGGTTGGGGCCTTGGTATTTGTTTGATAAATTGTTTCGTGGGTTCGGTCCATCTGTCTTCCTCTAGTTGATTCTACACGAAAAGAAAGAAAAAATGTGTGTTACAATTAATAGATTAGGGTTTGAATATTATGGGTATCTGTGAAAATGTTTTTGTTGCTTTTCGGGATTGGATTTATATTGTTGGGGAATTTGTGAGGTCCCAAAGGAATTAATTTGCCTTTGCTTTTGCTTTTACTTTTACTTTTACTTTATTTGTATTGTAGTGCATGTGAATTGGCACTCAACAAAGCTCGATTTTACAGCTCATCGAATAGTAGAAATATCATGATAAACTCAATTAGGTCAAGGATCAACATTAATCATGGAGTTGATCGTATTTGTAATAAGTATTAACTTCAATTGCATGCGACTACAAATTTCAGCCCAAAAGTCTAGAGTTTTGTTGATTATTTTGGGTTTTATGTCGGCCCACATTGTTATCCTCCAGCTCGGCGGCTCAACATCAAACCCGTCTGAGTGATTGGTGAGAGATCGAGGGAAAAATAAAAAAGAAAAAGGAAGGAATTTTTGTTAGCTGTGCTGCTTACTGCTGTGGTGATATAGAATAGCAGCATGCTTTGTGTGTCCTCTGTTTTCTAAGCGATCAAACTTAACAGAGCCTACAGAGCTCGTGGAAAAGTCTATGAGTGGTGTGTGAGATAGAGAACCACTATGCATTTCCTTCCTCTCTCAAAATCCGCTTATGTTCCACAGCAAAATTTCACGATCTGTTGCATCTCAGAGGTTTCTTTTTTATAAGGTTCATTTCTCTTTTGTCTTCTTTTCCATCATTTTTTACATTCTTGTGCTTGATAGCTAACAAACCCAGAAAGAAAAAACGCTGTGGTGGGTGAGTGTGAAGGTAAAGGTTCCACTTTGCTTTTCTCCACTGTAGGTTTTCTCTCGGGAAATGAAACAGAAACTTTGTGAGAAAACCCATTTTTTTGAACCTAACAAAATGCTTTCTTTTTGTCGGTAACACTGTGGTTATAATCTGTCAGGTTGGTTGAGAACTTCCATCGTTAAAGGATGGATGGAAAATCCAGTAAACTTAAATTGGAAAATCAAGATGGAGAAGACAGAATCAGTACTTTACCTGATTCAGTTCTATGCCACATTCTTTCATATTTACCCACAAAAACTGCTATGGCAACTTGCATTCTATCTTCAAGATGGAAACTTGTTTGGACTTCACTTCCCAATCTTTGTCTTGACGACAGGTTATTGTTAGAGTATAAACGTACCCATCATTTGAGCGATGTTACTTCGGCTAGGTTTGAGAATTTTGTGAATAGGGTGTTTCTTCTTTATCCCCCTGTAGACCTTAACAAGTTTTTACTCCATTGTTTCAAGCTCAGATATTGGGCTTATTTTAATTTCTGGGTTTCTGCTGCAATCATGCGTAATGTTCGTGAGATGGAACTTAACCTTGAGCATCACGACCGTGTTGAGTTGCCTGAGAGCATCTACACTTCCAAAACCCTTGAAGTTCTCAAACTTGACTCAGATTTTACTTTTAAGATTCCTGCCTCTGGGATATGTTTACCAAGTCTGAAGGTTTTTCACGTTGTAATGCGTTATCCTCGTAACAACTTGATTGAGAAGCTCTTTTCTAACTGCCCTGCGCTTGAAGATTTGTCAATAATGGGATATTTGCATGGTGCTGATATGGTGGCTTTCAATATTTCGTCCCTTACTCTGAAGAGATTATCCTTAGTATTTGAAGACGTCGATGAGTTTTCATATACTGAGCACCTAGTTGTGATTGAGGCACCAAATCTTGAACACCTCTTCATCAGGGACTGTCCCTTGGTATCCTATTTGGTGCATAAACCACATGCCTTAATGAAAGTGGTGGTTAATTTTTACTATGAGAGCTTGATAGACTTCGATCCGCCAGATTTTCCAGATCAAAGTGTGGTACAACTTCTCGAAGGTGTCACAAATGCCAAGTTTCTTTCCTTGTCTAAAGGCACTATAGCTGTAAGGTTTCCTCCATTATGTCTTTTGAGTCGCCCTTATGGATATTCAGTGTTCTCCATTTTTCTATCTTTCTTTTTTCTTAAAACTTTTCATGCATATTCAATATTAATGCATTGTGTATAATACAGACTGTTAGTACAATGTCTATTCAAAAGTAAAATCAGTAATAACAAGTTCTGTTTCTACTTGAACATTTTCTAAAGTATTGTCTTTTTCTCCATGTAAGGCTCTTGACTCAGCTGATTTGGATTTCTTTCCTCTATTTCCCAATCTGACCTGTTTAGAGGTGGATATAAAATATGGATGGCGACTGTTTCCTATCATCCTTGGTAGTATGCCTAATTTAGAATCTCTTGTCTTTGAGAAGGTAAGGACGTGATGAACTTTGCATGAACTTGTTCTCAATGTGTTGTCTCTAACGTTTGTTTTTGTAATCAGGATATTGGTGTTGAATGTGAGTGGACTGGACAGCAGTTTATGCCAGATTGTTTAAATCAGGATGTTGGTGTTGAATCTAGGTGGACTGAACCATCATTTGTGCCTCATTGTTTGAGTGCAAACATCAAGACAGTTGAAATTAGGAGATTTGAAGGTAAAAAAAGTCAACTGAAACTGATCAAGTACTTGCTAAAGAATGGTGAAGTCTTGAACTCATTTATTGTTACATTTCATAAAAAATTGTCTCAGAAAACTGGTTTAAAGGATAAAATTATCCGGAAATTATTAAAGTTTGAAAAAAGCTCTAGGACTTGTGAACTTAAAGTCTTCATTTAAGAAAAATTCTGATTTCTAGTTGTCCTGATGAGATGAGAAACTGTGATTCTGATTGAAACTCATTGTCCTCTTAATTTGTATTTTTTCTGGTGAAGTTTCCATTTCATAACATCTTGTGTACCAAAGATTTGAGTTATAAACATAAATTAACTAACTGGAGATGTTTTCTTTGCAACATGAGAATTATATCTCTTTCTTTATAGAGCAGCTTCCATTTACTTTGAAGCATCGAATTTATGGCATTACACATTTGGGATGTACTGTATGCTCTCAAGAGCATTATCTTTGTTTGCTCTCACATGTCGAGAAAATTAAAATAAGGAAATTTGAAGGTGACAACGATGAACTAGAACTGATTTAAGTTCTTGTCAAAGAATGATTGTGAAGGCTCTATTTGTTATTGTGTAGCTGTGATTTTCTATGAAATGGAAGCTATATCTGTCAAATAAAAATTGATGGGTGACTAAACACTTTAAATGTTGCGTTTTCAAAACAAAAACATCACAATGCTAAATTAAGCCTATATCTTGGAAAATGACTTCCCCAAAAAAGCTTAAGCTTTATAAAATTGAATTCTGTTAGATGGTTCTTGTCATGTGATTGTAAATGCATATGCTTTATGTTAAATTAGATGAATTTGATTTTTCGACATCTTCCCTATGAGACAGCTATGCATAATGTGATGCAAAGGCACATATTAAATGCACGTAATCTTTTATGTACCCAGGGGTACAATGGTAAAATCCAGAGTTATGACCCATTGCTGCGTGTCTAATCTAAATAGTAAACCAAACATCAGTCTGCTAGTTCAGTAAACTAATGCAATTTTTTCAAAGGTTAAGAATGCAGATGGTAATATTGTTTTGAAAACGTATTATGAAAATTTTCATTTCCGTAGAAATGTTTCGAAGATAAAAATAATAAATAAATAAATAAATAACTGAATGCATTTTTAGCATTGTTGTTTCGTCAATGAAAATTAAAACAAGGAAAGTGATGTCATATGCTTTTCTTATCTATATTTCGAAGTAGGTGACGTCACATGTCCAACATTTCAATTTTTTAAATGAATGGAAGGAAATAAAGTATATGTATTTACAGTTAAGTTTTTTAATTTATGAACTATTACTATGAATAACTGTAAAAATGGTTAGATTATGAAATAAGAGCCTTTAAAAATTTTTCTGAGCATTATTTTGATGCAGAATTATAAAATAAATTGTTTATAATTTTTCTTCAAAAGTCCCAGTAAACCAGTCATTGAAGTCAGGGTTCATGGAACACATGATCAACAGTATATGAGACTGATCTCATTCATCATTTGCAAATCCAAGCTAAATGAAGTATTAATAGCCGCTGTAATCAATTTTCATATTGTATTTATACGTATAAACATGGTGACAAAATATTAACTGTAAGAATGAAATCAAGTGCCTCTGCTGGAAATCCTTTTTCCCAAAATTCAAGAGGAAGCTAACTTGGCTCGGCTTACAAACAAAAAATGAACATGTTACCTTTGCTTCTTCGCTCAAGTTATAGATGCAAAGTTCATTCAAGAAGAATGTCTAGTATCATCGGAACATGTACTGGAAAATGAGATTGCTTCCATGAAGAGTATGAAAGTGTAGACTTGCTATGTCAGGCTTCTTAGCGATTAAATGACTCCGAGAGAATTATGTAGCCGTGCAGATGTGAGAAAGGCAACTGAGATTGCATGATGCACACAAGGGGGGTGACACTTGACCATGTCCTGGAAAACTATCCCATGCTTAGATATGACAGCAAACATAAAGTATTCAATGTCTGGAGCTTCTAGATCTCTAGTTGAACATTTCAAGGGGTTCTGGAACCACCCCTATATTCTAACCCACAACCCACCAGCATTTTGTCGCTAGCAATCATCTTGAGGTTTGAAGTTTTGGATGACTTCCCCATGAAACTTAACAAAAACAATTGATTGTATAAGCAGAGTTGTACCTCAAGACAATATCACAAGACCGGAGTACATGGCCACGCAGAGAAACAAGAATGATATCAGTCCCCTGCAGGTAAGAGAGTTCTGAATTAGGAGTGATGGCAAAACACCTTATACCTTATATGTATGATTCGTAGGAGTTTCTCTTGTCCTTATTTTAACATGGAAATCATATCTTCAAGATGATATCAAGCAAATCTACTCTAGTAAATGGCAAGATGCTCACCAAATTATACCCCAGCCAATTCCATTACATGGGCAAGGACACACTTCTGCAAATTTCTCAGCATCACTAGAGTGAACTCTTCGAGATATCAGATCATCGTATATGTCTGCACAATTGTGCACCAATGCAGGGCATCAATAATACCACAAACAAATAGACACAGAATCAACTATAATTTATTTCGTTTCAGAAATTGTACCATAAACTGAAAACAAGCTGTTCATCACACCTGCAGTTATTAAGCTGTGATTCTTCATGCCATCACACCAAAAACATTATAGTAACTTCGCAGAACTAAATGGAAAGAAAATCAGCAGAATTGCTTTTACCAATGAACAGAATGATGTACCGCAGTATGCGAATCTGTGTTGTTTCTTGCAGAACCCATATTACGCCAAGGAAAATAACAAAGCCTGGGGATTCAACGTTTATATACCAATAAAACTCACATATTATATCAAGGAGCGGATATCAGGAAAAGCTATATTTATTTGGGTCATAAAAACACATACCAATGCAAAGTCCTCGAAGTGTCCACTGTAGATACAACAAGAGAGAGATTATCAAGAATGCATACATACAAACAAGGGGTGAGAATTAGGTGACTGAACAGATCCAAAAGAGAGCACAAGTTAGAGGACATTCAAAAACATAAAGTACGGTGAATCAGTTTGCTTTAATCTTCAACAACACTGAAATGCCCTTCTTTTGTTAGAGGAGGGCAGGTGGCTTATACAAGTATCAAAGAAGAAATCCATGACAATGTCTCTGCATTTCATGATCAAACAGTTTTAAACTTCATTTTACTTTGTTAGGTTGGAATTTAATTTCCAAGTAAGTCAAATATAATTGCATATCAACGTGAATTTCAAATGTTCTTATCCCTGGTCAGAAATTTTTTTTAGCTTCCACAATGAAAGGAAGAGTACAAGAGAGAAAGATACTCTAGATGTCCACAACTACTTACATTTTTAGCTACTAAGAGTACAACAAGCAGAGCAACCACAAAACATCCAGCAGCAATTCTTGCAGTAAGCAGAGTTGTAGATGCAAGAATCAGCAGCATCCCCCAGAAGGATGAACCAAGATCTGGAATGCAATAATAACAGTGAAGAAGAAAATCATATTAATTCCAAGATGTATATTTGTTCACGAAGAAGCAACTACAATTTATCTTAAAGGTTTCGACCTAAATATTGAACAGTATGCATCTGGACATTATGTGGATAAATAGGATGACAAAACCAATTACATTCAAGCCATTGTAGTATCCTTGTTGGATAAAAGCTATATGTACCACTCTATGAGAAAAATGGTCAAGGATAAAAGACTCTACATCCAGCTGGCAAGATAAACCAGTAAATGCCACCCCGTGTTTCTGTGGTTCCACCTTCATCAGCATGAACTTGGATCCCTTCCACCTGCATAGTAAAGTATATCAGAACCAAAATGAATTCAACAGAGATAAGATTCTTGATGCTGAGAAGACATTCTGGTTATGTTTATGTGGATCTGGCTGACCTACGATTATCAATCAAAACAGCTATAGGGGCCAATAACTATTTAGCAAATGCAATTAGCATATACGATCTGGGAAAGAAGAATAGTAATTGAGAATCTTTTCATCAAATTGAAATTACGTAACAGTTCAACCAGCAAGGAAGCTGGTCATATGACCATAATAAGGAGAGCAGGGGAAGGCTTTGATTCGTTTCCTAGCATAAACTGGTCATTTAATTGATTGAGATGCGTAAGAGTTAAATTTATGAACACCTCTATCACTGCAAATTGGGACCTAGGCGCATAATGATATAGTTAGCACATTTAGTATTAAGCATGCAATTTTTAAATCTAATAATGAGCACAGAAAATAAAATGCAACAGATACAATGATGTGATTTTTTGACAAATGTTGCATTGAAACTAACACATGATAGATGATAAAAGGAGAAATTTCCTCTTACTTTTCCACATGTAAGTTTACAAGCAATGGCGTGGCTTGCCTCGTGAAGAAATACTGTCACAAGCTTGAATGGTCTGAGTAGTATTGTCCTCCACAGCTGAAAGGATTAAAGGAAGATTCAACCTCAAATACAGCATTAAGAGAACACATGATCGTTTCTTCTAGCTGTTAGACTTCCATAAATCTCAATGTAGCTTGATTATTATGGGTAAAAATATAAACCAAATGATCTAACTAATCCCATTTATCGAATCAATCATGGAGTTAAACTGCTTCCATTTTTGTTTCTTCTAATGAAAAAAAAAAATCCATAATTTAAGAATCCTATTTACAATCTAAGCTAATAATATTTGAAAGAAGATTTACAATGGACCGATCTCTCAGAAGTCAACTGACATTCATAACTACAGTTCCAATTTATTTATATAAAACAATAAAACAACATCAATTTCTGCCAAGAACGAAACACATTATTCACAAAGAATAACACAGATTGAAACCAATATCCTTACTTATATCCCATTAACAACAGAGAACAGTAGCATTAGCCACTTTCGTCTGTAATCTACATGGGGCTGCTCCTTGATTAAATGCAGTCAAGATTTGATGCAAGGAAGTGAAAGTAAAAGGAAGGAGAACAAAAATGAGTTACATACTGCGAGTATAACAACGGTGCAGACTGAGACAGTGACCAGAAACACTACTTGTTCGTGGTTGCAGCAGTTTCTGAGCTCCCAGTTGGGCCTCATTGTCACCTCTGCTTACTGATAAACCCCACAAATGCAAGAATCACTGCTGATCTATCTTCTTCTCGTTGTTGTTTTCTGGTTTAGAGGCAGAGACGTTTCTCTCTTCTACTGACTTATAAGTCTTCCAAAAAAATATAGAGGCTCTCGTAATTATTTGTATGTTAGCGGAAAGTGTTGCAGAAAACAAAAAAACAAAAACAAAGATGTTTGAAAACGATTTTCTCTTTATTTTGTTAAAATATTTGCAGATGGATCCAGTCCTACTTAATATCGGATATGTCAATTTTATAATGAATAAACTATTAATAAAATAAAGAACAGAAAGTGACTGTATAATATAATAATGAATTAATTTACGTTTGAATAATGATGTAAAATTCGGATCAACGAAGAATTTAATTATATAAAAATATTAATTATTCACAAATATGTTAAATACAATTACAGGCAAAACCCGTAAAGAAGTATTGAAGAGCTTGTTAGATTCAGTTTTGAAGGGGGAGCTTTCACGTTCACTTTTTCAAGAAATAAATACTAAACAATAATAAAAAAAATGAACTTTATTTTTTATTTTCATGCATAAAAAAAAATATATTATATTTTTAATTTTCGCATGATTATTTATTTGTATCATTACTGACAAACCAACACCTGTTGTCAATATGCGTGGTAATTCGTTGTCTTCTAGCTAGACTAACTGGAGACACTGGTAGATGAGTATCTTGACTTTTGCTACCGAAACACTCGATTAGGTAGTCCTGCTGGGAAGCAATTTCATAACATGTTTTTCTTTTTCTTCTTTTAATTAGCATTCAATTGCTACATGGATCAAATTTCGGTCCCCAAAAGTTCATTTCAGGAAGTTCTAAAATTGTTATTAAAGAATGAAATGTCCGTATTAGAATTTCTTATAATATACTTTTCTCCTGTGTATGATTCAAAGTTAAACCTCTTTGAATCAATCAACACGCACAAATAAAACCTCCTTCCTATAATTTTAATATCCATGACAATTTCAATGAAAGATGCAAATACAAATAGATATATTGGGATTACTTTTTGGTGAAGTAAATATACCAAAAGATTCAATCAACACCATTGTTTGTCTTAATTTTATGTTCACTCTATGTATATAACATACAAAGAAATCTAGATCACAAAATAAATAGAAAGAATTACACCATTTCAACATAGATATACAATGCTGTACATAGATAAAACTACACTACTTATTACTCATAATAATGAATGAAGAGGTCACCTACCTTCATCAATAGAAGAATATGAAATCGAATTCCTAGAATATTCCTCAACAAAACTGTTGCCTCCGGATGTTTTGGTAATAGCAGTGTTCGTACTACTAGCAGTAGTATGGGTATTAGCGTTGGTATTAGTATTAGTGAAAGCAGAAGTAGAGGTGGTTGTCCAACGTCCTCCACGGCCCTGGATTCCCGGTTTGCCCGGTGTAGGCAAAGTAAACGAGTCACTTGAAAGCATTAGATGAACAGAGTTCATATCAGGCCTATCTGCCAGACTTTGTTGACAACACAATAAACCTAGCTGAATGCACATTGCTGCCTCATCACGATTGCACTTGGTAAGGCTTGGATCCACTAATTCCAATGCATTCCCCCTTTGAAAGAGTGTCCATGACTGTAGGAGAGAGCAGAAGATTGTACATAATGCTTAGTTTCTTTCTATTTCACGAAATCTGAAATAAACCACAAATGGAACACAAAAGACATCTTACGCAAGCCAATATTACAAGATTTACTAGTCCCACCAATCCATATCACTTAATATACATTAAATTCAATGATATTTACTAGTAAATCTGTGGAATCAAGAATTCACTGTGCTTCTTTATTATCTTAAGCTGGCATGAAAACATGAAGGTTCTGAGCTATAGAGACTCACAAGAAGTTGGTGTCATCAAGTTAACACTCGCTGTCATATGTTGTTTCCTCCAGACTACCAGAACAGTTAATAGTAACAAATTCTGATTCAAATAAGAATAGGGTCTCAAGATTAGCTGAAAATTAGATGTGATAATATTATTACAGTTGACTCCAGCAGTATTTCAATAATTATTAACTATGAACTGCACAAGAGAAAGATGACATGCATTTCTCAAGAGGATCAAATTCATTGAAAACCTAAGGGACCATTGTGTTCAGAAAGATGCCTACGCTATACTTTAATTACTCAAAAATTATGAAATAATTTGAAAATTCTTATTTATCTGAAAATCATCATTATTCTGAAGAATTATCCTTTCAACGAGAAAAAGTAAAAGCCCATTTCTTTTATCTTCACATTTTTTAAGTTTTGGCAATCTCCAGGCCTGGATTATTGAATGCATCAATAACAACAGAGCTTTTAGGCTATAGTCTCAGAGAGAATGAGCTTTTGCATATTCCACACTCAAAATTGAAAGTTCATATATAAAGTTATTTAGGGATGAATAGCATCTGAATCTGCCATGGAATTGACTTACATAGCTCAAGAGGTCTGATTTTTCTGTGCCAAGACGACCATCATGATTCTTCCTTCCACTTACAATCTCTAAGACCAAGATCCCATAGCTGAAAACATCTGTTTTCACTGACAAATATCCATGCAAGGCATATTCAGGGGCCATGTAACCACTGCATTGAACAAACCTTTCAATCAGTTCCATTCTCTCGACTTGGCAAAGAAATATACCAGCCCCAGCTAATTTGGAATAAACTCAGACTAATATCACTCTAAGGATAATTTTTTCAGAAAAGGATCATCTAAGAAAAGCTTGTATACTCACTGGGTACCAGAAATCCTGAATGTGTTAACATGGGTGTCTTCTCCAGGAAATAGTCTTGCAAGGCCAAAATCCGATATTTTTGGAGTCAATTGCTCATCCAGCAAAATATTACTGGCTTTAATGTCTCTGTGAATGATCCTTTCAGGGGCCTCCTCATGCAGGTAAAGAAGACCCCTAGCCACACCTGCAACTATCCGGTACCGTGTTGTCCAATCTAGTGATCCAGACTTGTCTTTATCTGAAATTTTCAGATCATACTATTACCCCAAAATTCTGAAAACAATCCAGCCAAATTTCAATTTCTAATCAGTTAGTAAATAAATACAAGACCCAAGTGAGCCTCTTACCAAAGAGAAAGTAATCAAGGCTTTTGTTTGGCAGATACTCATAAACAAGCATCTTCTCAGGTCCTTCTGCACAACAGCCGAGCAATGTCACCAAGTTCTTATGCTGAATTTTCAACAACAGCTTCACCTCATTAGTAAATTCTCTCAGCCCCTGTCTTGAGTTTACCGAAAGCTTCTTCACCGCAATTTCTTGACCATTTGGCATCAGCCCCTACAGAAATAGGCTACCATTCAAAAAAGATTCGACAGATATACCAAGAACAATCTCCATCTTCCTCCAAGCAAAATAAAAAGAGAGGAAGTTTCTGTATGATATTCAGGAACTAGCAATAAAGATAACTTTTTTTTACGCCTTTCACCCAAAGGAGAGGAATAGTATCAAGAAAAATCAGAATTAAATTAACTAATAAATCATTGAAATCATCAATTAGCAGTAACCGAACTTCAGATTTCTGTTGATAACTGGCTCATCCTGTGACATATTAGCGAACGCCGAAAATTCGCCGCAAACAAGAAAATAAATGCACAATTTTTCAAAATTATCCCAAACGGAGTATTGAATTAACTTCAGCTTACTCTGTAAACGGGGCCAAACCCGCCGTGACCGAGCTGATTCAACTCGGAGAAGAAGTTAGTGGCGACTTCCAGAGTACGGAGGTCGAAGAAGAGGTCCCAGGAGTCGGAGCCATCAGCGTCTCCAGCTGATCCGGCGGAGGCTCTGCCGGCTTTGAACGCTTTCTTCAAGCAGGAGCAAAGTTCAGAGAAACAATTCTTACTGTTCATGGACTTGATAGAAGAAGATGATCATCCAGGGTTTGGGAGATTGGACGGTGGGGAATGGGGGAGATGTGAGTGAGGAATCGCATGGAGAGATGGAAGTTCGTTGAAGAAAGAAAGTATAGTTGGCGAGGATTTTGAAGACGTTAATGACTCAACAGAGACGGGGTGGCCTTCAGGGGTTATTTGCATTTGACTTCGGTTTCGGCAGTCAACGAAGTGGAGATTTGTTTTACATACGCTGTCTACGTATTATTCTAAATTGTTCGTTTTCATTTTTTACTGTTATTGTAATAAATATTTTGGTTTAAATATAATTTTATCAATCAATTAATAAATATTATATCATATAAGATAAAAAGAATTTAAATAATATTTGAGAAATATAATCCTTTTCTTTATTTTTATAAATATATATATACGAAGACATATCAATAATCCATGTTTTAAACCATATTTTTTAAGGGTGGAAATGGGTTAGGGTGAGAGTAAGAAGGTCATTCCCCTTCTCCATTTTAATTTAATGGAGTGAAATAGAGAATCTGGTATGAGAAATGAATTCTCCATTTTTATTTATTTTTTTATTTTTATATTTATTTATATTAATATTAAGTAAAAATATTATTAATATATTATGATATTATTTATATGTAATAATTATATTAAAAATACAAACTTTATTTTTTAATAGTATAAAAAAAATTATAAATTATAAATTTTTTTTAATTAGATATAATATATATATTTTATTTAAAAATAACATAATATAATATATTATTATATATATATTTGGGGAGTGGGGCGATAATAGGATGAGAAGTACCAAACCGTTCCCCACTCTATTCCCCGCTGTATCACCCTAATTTTATTTTATGTGGGGCAAATTTCCGTAAGACCCCGTGCTCTTAGAAAATTTTGTCATTCATAATATGTTTATACTATTTTGTAAAACTTTATATCTAAACATTTTTAATTGTTAAAAATATTTAAATCTAACGATTAATAATTATTGTAAAAATATATATAAATATATAATTGTACCTAAATTCTTCCCTATACAGGGATGTTGAACAACGATCAACAATGTATAATTTCAATTATTAAAAATATTTAAATTTAAAGATCCATAAAATAATATAAAAATATATGTAAACTTACAAAGTTACTCTTACTCATTTGTTTCGTGTGTGTGTGTGTGTGTGATAATATCAATATGCATGTTGTGGTACTATTATTAGGTCTTATATATTTTATTCTTACAAAAATAAGCGTTTAAATATCAAATATATGATCTGTCTTCGAGTCCTTGCCTCCTTAAAAGTTGAATTTTACTTTTTTTAATTATTAATATAAAACAATACTAAACATGGCTTAGAAAGAGTCCATAATATTAGTATTTTGTTTATAATATTGAGGATAAAGCTCTTTAAAAAAAGTGGTATAGTCTTGCAAACTATTATTTAATAAAAGAGTTATTTTATTATTTTTTAAATTTTAATATATATATATTTTATATCGATTATGTAAGTATTATTTATTGATAATTTATATATTATTAAAATATATATTTTTTAAAATGTGAATATGATATTAATTTTTTAATTTAATTTATTTACATAATATATTAATTAATAAAATATTATAATTAAATTATGCATTTAAAATATTTTAAAATTTATTGTGCTTGTTATTAGAATATGAATATATTAAAATAAAATATTGGGACGAAAATAATAAAAATCGTAACCGCAGTTAAAAGATAGGAAATTGTAATGGATTTTTTTTTTTTTTTTAAGGGATGTTAAGGTATGGTACTGTAATCTGTCGCTATTCCTAATTTGAATTGACTACTTCTCTCTTATTATTAAAATATTTCATCGTAAATAAATCCGTTGAAAAATAATAAATTAATAATACCCGCTTGAAAAGGGGTCCCAGTGCAAGTAACAAATATGGAGGACCTATGCTTTGAAAATTGAAATACATGTTATATAAATTTGTGAAATTACAAGTGAGCCCCGCGTACTTTTTCATAATGATGAACTAGTCCACGCACCATCCGCCACCAAGGAAATTCACTCTCCGAATAAAGAACTTGTCAGTGCGGGCTTCCAACGTGTAAAACGGGTCAAAGCGCACAAATTTTGTGTCCGAAAATAAGTCAACGTACGATGAGCCTATTATTAATTCATCCCTAGAGTTTTAATCAAATTTCCCTACGTTATTACTCGTTTGACTTGACACCAAGTTATTCAACCCTAAGATTTTGCATTTTCCTTCTATTACTATTTTACGGTGTCGTTTACATGGTGATGTTGTTAACATTATATATAGATAAAACAACACTTGATTAATTTACAATTTTAACTTTATTCATAAGGCTTAATTTTTTAATAATATCTTATAGAATAGACGATTATGTTATTTACTTAATTATTATTATTAAATTTATTATCATAGAAATAAAAATTTAAAATTTTAATAGATATTAATTCTTATGCTAATTTTTTTAAGTTATATTTTTAAAATTTTTACATAAGAAATTCTAAATTTTATATTGACTATTCTAATCTTATCTTCTTCATGCATAGTTGTCAATTCCTTAATAGTTAAAATTAATCTAAAAGTTTCCTAGCAAGTGGAATGTTTGAGGGTCTAATTACCATCTTAATTAAGTAATATTTATTGGCTTAATTAATTGTTTTATTAATATTGTTAGGTTTTCAATGAAGAAAATAACACAAACAGGCTTTTTAACTAATTGTAAAGTTTTAATCAAGATTCTCTATGGTGATTATTTATTTGAATTCAAACCCCAAGATTATATATTTTCCAGCTCCTACAAAGACATTTATATTATATGTAACTGTCAAATAGACCTATGTGTGATGATATGATTTAACTTAAAGCAGAGATTTCCATCAATATATATATATCAATATCATACAATAAAATTAGGGGTTATTTTCAGTCCTAGCTTTAAATTTATTGACATATATTAAAGATACACCAAATTTTGTGAAAGGCATCAATCCACCCAAATAATAATAAAATGACTTGTTTATCTTTATTTTAATTAAAAAAAGGATATTATAGTTTTTAATCCCTAAACTTTAGAATAATAACACATGATGACCTACTTTGACCAATTATAACATTTGAGTGCCTATTGTTATATTTGTCTCCTCAATATTAAAAACTAAAATTTTACCGCACTTGATAAAAAATTCAAAGAGAGCACATCTTTCTTTTCATTTTTTATTAAAAAAATGTATCAATTTCTCCTATCATTCTTTTACATATTATTTAGAGAAAATTTATGGTTGAACAAAGAGAAAGAAGTATTGGTAATAGTTATGGCATAGAAAGTGATAGAGAAATAAAAAAAAAAATAGAGAAGATAAAAGATCAAATTAGAGGTGATAATAGTAGTCGCATACTTAGAGACGAGAGAGGAACAAGGGTGACAATAAGGTGATAAATTAGGGTTCTTATATTTATATTTTATATTAAATATAAACAGTATAACATGTTCATTTAAATATAATACGTAACGGTAAATTTATAATTTATCACTATTTAATAGATTGATGTTAAAGTAAGGACTAAAATATTGAAATTAATTAAACTTTGTAAAAATGTGTTATTTAATTAAAATATAGGGAGTAAAATGTTATTACTTATTTTTATTTTTATTTAAAATAAGAATAAAATAGTGATTTTATTGTTATTTGGGGTAAAGTGATGCTTTTAACAAAATTTAGTATATCTCTAACATATGTTAATAAATTTGAGAGTAAAACTGAAAATAACCCTAAAATTAGTCCGATTTTAAATCAGTCATAATGTGACTTTAAACTATAATTTTTGGCATTTATGTTTGGTAGCCAATGCTTTCATTTCATCCTTGACTTCTGCGAAGAGTTTTGGGGTCCAATATCCTATTCAATAGGTCTTACTCACCATAATTACTTGACTTCTTCAATAAACATGTTTAAATAATCTCCAATATGAAAATAATATCTGTTGTTTTTTTGAAATATTAACTGAAAGTTTACACACACGAATATTTCAAATTACTACTATTTCAAACTTTAAAAAAAAAAAAAAAAACATACATCCTAAGTCAAACCTAGCATTAAATGTTTTTGCTCACAATTCAACAATTAGTCATTAAATATTTATTTATCCCCTAAACCTTCTTTCACTCTTTTCGACCTTTAGAAGTAGGAAACTTCTTAGATGCTCAAGGGAGAGGTGAAATTACATTTTTATGCATTATTTGATTTATTCTATTCAAATTTGTCTCTAATCATCCACATGCATTTGGAGGCACGAAAAAATTAGGGCAGAGTAAAGAATAGATAATGGGGAGAGCCAATTTTTAGAAAGTAAAATTAATTAACTAATATTTTAAAAATAATTAATAACGTAAGGGATAAATGAACAATTTTGTAATATTTAGGAGTCAAATTATATATAAATTTAAAAAATAAATTTAAAACGTAAATATTATAATAAAATTTTAAAATAATTGTAGAGGCAGGGGACAAGCCCCCTCACACTCCACCACAAGGTAAGACCAACTACCTCAATTAAAAAAACGAATGATTTGTTTCATGATGGGGTTTGACTACAAGATACATATATACAACCTTTTTTCTTTTAAGCAATATTAACAAAAATTAAAAATTTTTCATATCATTTAATTATTACAAAGGTGCAGGGGCAGAGTTTGAGCAGACCCTAAAGAGGCCAGGCCCCACAAGTTTGGTTAAATTTTTATTATAATATTTGTATTTTAAATCCGTACAGCTTATTTTTTATAACTTTACAAAATTATTTATTTATTTCTTAATTTATTAATTATTTTTAAAATGTTAATTGATTAATTTTATTTTTTAAATATTTTCATCCTTAATTACTTATTTTTAAATTCGTCCTTACCTACAAAAGAGGGTTTTAAAATTAAAAAAATTATTTTACTTTAAAAAAAAATAAGCTTTTTTTATCTTTTTAGTATTGAAAATTTTTAAATTTAAAAAAAAATTAAATTATTTAAAATGAATTATATTTTTTATTAGAACAGATACAAATTTTCTACTTGAAAAAAATATAACAAATTAAGCTTTAATAATTCTAAACCTTATCATTTAGGTAAAAATGCACACTCAAAAAGTTATAAACTCCACTAAACTTTTATCTAAATTTTTGTATTAAATTAATAATTTAAAAAAATTAGAGAAAGTTCCAATAAAAAAACCAGCATATAGGAAGCAAATCTTAGAAAGATTGCATGTAAATTTTTGTACCATAATTGATATTATTTTAATCCATTGAATTTTCAAACTAAAAATTTGGGCCCAACTCAAGGTGTAATCTGGACTTTTAGTTGGATTGGGCCTGACCCAAATTATGTTGTCAACCTTATTGTAAATAGATTATTTCATAATATATTATTATCATTAAAATTTAATTTAGCAAAAATATATTAGGTATCTAAGTAGGAATAGAAAATACAAATTAAAATATATTTTATGTGAAACTACTTAGATTTTAAAAATACATTCATTTAAGTGTTTAGCAAATATTGATTTTCACATAAAAATTAATAATTATGCCTTTCACTCTCTCACTTTTACTTTATATCTGCATAACATCTAATGATTTTATATCATAATAATTGGATCTAAATTATAAACATACCTTAAAATTTTAAATTTTAACTATGTTATTAATGGGTCTGTGAGTAAATGAATCAGTAGGGTATAATTTGATAGATTCAAATAACCTCTCCGTGGATGAAAATGGTGCTTGATAATAATTTTTTAACAAAATTATAGATAATAAACCAATATTTAATTATCAGTATTAATTAATTAACCAACAATTTTTCCTGTAATGCTACAACAGGTTTATTATTAAAATTTCGCACACATCGAATTTAAATAATTTAATTTATTTTTTCGTAAATTTTAAAAAATAATTTAATAAAGCTAAAAAGGACTAATTTCAATCAATTATAATTTTTTTTCTGTAATTACTGAAATCGTTGGCTTCATATAACGGGGAAAAAGGAAAAATCTCAAACGGCTCTGAAATAATTGGCTCTAAATAAGGGCATAGTTATGAAAGTCACATTAAATAAAACTCCAAAAATGCCTCTAATATGTTATTAGCACCAATTCCTAAAAAAGCTTTTCTTGTTGGTCTAAACTTTAACAAGTGAAATAAAAACAAATAAAAAGGATTAGGGACACAAAATTTTAATTAATTATTGGTAAAACCTGCAATTAAATGGCGAAGGCCAAGGAGTCGTCAAGAAAATACAAAGATTACTGGTATTTATTTGGTAATTACGATAAAATTTTATGAATTTTTAAATATTTACAAATATATGTAACACTATTGTATTAGATAGACTTATTGATGACGCATGAAACGTTCCATATAACGTTTTCTCCAAAATATTTTATATTCATTTAAAAATACAAAAGAAGTTCTAACGCCTTTTATCAATGAAAAATAATTTTTTAGTCCCCAAACTTATAAAAATAACAAAATAATTAATTATTATCTTAACCTTAACATTTTAGTCCCATCACTGATTTTCCTACGGAGTATATTATATTTGATATTTGATATTGCATATTTGGAATTGAATTGCTACATGAAAAAAGTAAAATCTTGATCTGTTATATTATTTTTGATAGGGACTGAAATGTTATTATTCCCTTTCAATAACTAATAACGCTATGACCCACTGTAAGCAACAAACACTACCAAAATGGCGAATGAATTTTCAAGCAACCAAAACAAAATATTTGCCCTCCGTTGTCGCCAAAATAACTTCCTCGTGTCTATCATGCCCTTGGCCGTCATCGACGACCTCTCTCTAAGGCCTTGCCTCACATAACTGCTTCCCTGAACGAAGAAAAAAAATCATCCGATCCGCAAAAAATGCTGTTTGGATGACCAGAAAATACAAAAGAAAAGATAAGAAGCGGAAGGAAAATCATGCGGTCTTCTTCAGAGAGAATTAACATCGCTGCCAGTGCTCAGCGAATTGATGTTGATAACCGTATCGCTCTCCGATACTACTACCGGATCGCCGATAATATCCTCAAACAGGTATTGATTCTTTCACTTATTTAGGGTTTTTGCCACAATAAATTTAATTGATTTGAATGATTTGATGATTGCTTTTGTTGTAATTCCACTACAGATTAAGTGATCATTCTGTTTTATAAATTTTGGTGCGTTCTTTATTGCAAATACAAAGCTTTAGGTGGTTTTGGTGTAGTGAAGTGCCATTGAGATTACTGCTTAAAGATGATGTCCTTTTTAGCTTTTGAATGAGATGGTTTATGCTTATTTGCTTATTGCGAAGTTGTTTCAATTAGTCTTTCTTTGTAAAAATAGTGGAGCAAGAAATGAGCAAAGTTTGGATGGTATGAAATACTTTTGGTCAGACCAATAGTGTTGATTACTATGAGTTAAGACTAGAATTTAACTTTAGTTTAATGTGAAAAAGAAAATGTTAATTCAAAGTTAATTCTGAAAATGATTAGTTATTGATATGAGAAAGGACATTATGGTGTTGGAAAGACATGTATGGCAATTAGTCAAGCATGTTGGCTAAAGAGCACTTGTTTAGCATTCTTAAGTGTAATTGTTATCTCTAACATATTGATTGTTATATGATGCAGAAAAATGGTTGTTGTTTTGTACATCATAAATCTGGTATTATGTCCATTCGTATATTTTGGTGCTTGTGGTTTTGTCCACGGTTCTTTATAAATGGTTTGGTGTTCTTTAAATTTCCTTGCTGTTGTGCGATTCGACTTTATATGTTAGAATGATTAGGAATCCCATTTGCTCTCCTGTGTTAAATGACATTTTGCCTCTTAATATGGTAATGACATTGTAGGCTGACATCTTTCGCGCAGAAAAGAATATTGTAGATCTCTATGTTATGCTCCTAAGGTTTTCAAGGTGAGAAAGAGAGCTGTTAAGATTTATCGCTGTTTCAATGCATGTTGTACAATACCTGGCTTGTCAAATATGCAAGCTCCATTGTTTATAGAACCGGAAATAGTGGATTTTATTTTATTTCTCATTTATTCTGACTTCCAAAGTGTTTCTGAAACATTCTTTCTTTCATTTTGCTTCAGTTTGGTCTCAGAGACAATTCCCTACCATCGAGACTATAGAGGATCTCTGCAAAGCAAAAAAGTTTATTTGAAAAAGGTATTTTTCTAACTTTTTTGTTGCTTCATATGGGATTCAGTAATGTTTCAAGCTTTTGGTGGTAATTTTTCTTTTTCTTTTCTTTTAGAAATTATTGAACGCCTTGAGTGAGTTAGAGGAGTTGCAGCCAGCAGTGCAACAGAAGATCAATGAAGTGGATAGAAAGCAAACATATCAGGTGAATGGTTGGGGCCATGTTGCTCAAAATGATACAATACAATGGCCCTCTGTGCAAAAGCAGACTTTGACTAACGATGCTGTAACAAAGGTATGACAATGCTCATTATATTGGGCAAAGTTTCTGTTTCTTTTAATTTGCTTGATTTTGATTGATTAGTGTGCTATTGAATACCTATGACAATTTCTCCTACTGATCAACAAAAGACTCGAAATCTCTTATTTTGTTTGGCTGGTCTAACTCGCCAAATCTTTTCCAGCAAAACACGCGTAGGAAAAAGACCCTCGAGACTTTCTTGATTCGTGGGCTTTCTGTTCTTTAACTTTAAAGTGCTGGAATCCTTGTATTTAGGATTCACAGAAGGATTATAGTAGTGGAAGGCTGTCACATAAAATCAAGAGTTACCAATTTATTTCCACTGCTAATGTAGTGTCTACTGACACGGGTCTTGAATTAGATAGAATAGCGTGCAGGGGAATCTAATTCATAGTTATGGAAAGGGCAACAGAAACTTTGTAGACAGTAGACAGACTTGTGAGAGTCTTTAAGTGCACTGGCATTCAATCAATATTCAATTGGATAGATAATTTGCTTTTACTTGGTGATAATCAAGCAGTGATAATAGTCTTTATAACCAAGCCCATCATTTTGATTTTCTTGTTACTCTTATTTTCCTCGATATTAAGATAAAAGTTTTCATATATATGCTACCCTTCATGTGACAGGCAGTGAGACGAGCTCCTCGAGAATTAGCCTATCAAGGGTCAAGGACTCAACAATTTTCCCATGCCAGGCCAGTGGATGAACAGTTCCATAGAATGTAAGTGTTCTACTATTTTAAAGTTTTTTCAACTGCTGCATGGATTTAGTTTAGATTATTATCTTAGAAGTAAGATAGGCATGTCCCTGCAGGTTTTTACTATTTAAAGTTGAATGTTACTATTTTAAAGTTTTTTTGTTGAATATTTTAGTCATGGGTGCAAACAGCTAATAGGCCTGCAGCATAGTGGTCGAGTCAGTGATTGCTTGAACATCATTTTGGCAAAATAATTCATAGAAGAGTTACTAAATTCAGTACCATGTTTTTTGAATTGTGTTCTCGAATCATTCATGTATAATGATTTTTGTTTGTAATTTTCATTTGTTTCCCATTTTCCTTCTTTTGATGCAAAATAAGAAGTATTATAAAATCTTGGGTTACATGAATTAAGATGTTTAAGAGCGGAAACGAGGCTATATGTAGACCTTGTAGTTTAAAACCACCTTAGCATCACGTTCTAAATTCCAATGAGAAGATCATTATACATATACAAGCCTGCTTCACATTCCAACTTTTATGAAGGAGGGCATTCTCAAACTCCTTCCTATCTTGCATACTATACCATTCAATATTGTTTTTAAATTGGTGTTTTGATAAAAAAAATGAAAATAAAAATATGGGTTTTGATTTAATGTTTCCATAATTCAAGAATTTGTTTGATAATATTTTCTAAAAATTGTATTATGAAAAATGAGAATGGTAAAATGCTTCTTGTAGAAATAGTTTGAAGAATTAAATTTCAATAATTTTATTTATTTAATATCATGTAATGGAGAGCATTTCTAACTGTATATCTCATTGCTGTAAAATTTGATATGCATTTGTTGATAGGGAAAGACATAGGGTCTATTCATAAATGAGAATGGTAAAATGCTTCTTGTAGAAATAGTTTGAAGAATTAAATTTCTATAATTTTATTTATTTAATATCATGTAATGGAGAGCATTGCTAACTGTATATCTCATTGCTGTAAAATTTGATATGCATTTGTCGATAGGGAAAGACATAGGGTTTATTCCTCAGACTGAATTGGATTAGAATGGGCTGGATAGGACTGGACCACATTTGATGTTGTCCTGTGTTTAGTTTAGTACCTTATAGAGAGCATTGTATATAATAACCCAAAGTTTCACCATTAAACTAATTAAAACCAATCTCAATGAAAATTTTTAAATATTAGTGCATATTGTATTTTTATACTATCAATTAAATATTTATATTATCAGCTGTACTATTTGTATTTTATGTGGTATAATGAATTAGTAAATTTATATTTTATATTACTGATTAGTCAGCTATATTATTAATTATAATACTATCACTTCTGTGGGTTGTAAAGTAGTCTGGTTTGGCTTGTTTAGATTCCTGGTCAGGTTTTAAAGCTGTCTGAATGCCTGGGAAGTTTTGTTGCATTTTTTGTGTATGGTTAGTTTAGATAAGTAATCAACTTTTCATATAGTTTTAGCTTACTATGTAGAGTGGTATTTACCTCTCCAGGCCTATGTACATATTTTTCACAATTTTGATAAGTTGTTTTCTTTTTCACATAAAAAAACTAACACTGTCATTTTTAATTGTTGTTTGATTACTTGTATTATGTTATTTATAATTATAAAACTTGGATTGTTCTAAATTTAGTCCAAACACAGTGTCACAGATGTGCAAGTAATTGGTGGTCTCAAGATTAGTTAAAACTTTGGATTGCATTTGTAATTGTAGAAATAGTCAGTACTCTAATCCTATGCCTTGTCCTATGTACTCAATGTACCCATATTTGGTATATGAGATTGCAATATTCAATAGGATTGTAGTGTCTACAAAAAGGGGACCAGATAATTAATCTTGTGCCCACCTTTTAATGCCCCTTATGGGATAACTAATCCCATGACAATCATGGAATAGTTGTTTTATATTCAGAGGATTAAATTTTATGTTATAATCTTAATGATATGGTCTTAAATTAAATTTGCATAATTAATGCTGTATAATTAATTATAATGGTAGTATTATTATTATTAATGTAAAAATAATTAAATGATATATTGAACACAGCAAAATATATATTTTTACTTATTACTATTCATAATTATTAATAATTTCGTTTAAAATTATTTATTTAGCCAATGACATAAATATTATATTTTGTCTTGAGTGTTTAATTAACAATGTAAATTGTCTATATGTATTTCTTTATTTTCAGAAATACAATATCCATGAGTATTTAATAATTAAATTTGAATGAATATATAAAGTTTTATAAACTTTCTTTTAATTTGGTATTAATTAGCTTATTAATGGTGAAATATGAGCTTATTCTCTCTTTAAGATACAATCTCATGTAACACAGTGCTATACTGAAACAAGAGAGTGCTATATATTATGAAATTGTTCCAGTCCAATCCTGAACAATTAATCTAACCCGGTTCAGATATAAACACATCCATTGAAAGAAATTTGAAAGCTCCCAAAAACATGTAAGTTCTGTAAAATAGAGGTGTTTTGAGAACAATTTTTTCTGAAAACTGTTTGTTAGCAAGATGGGCTTTCTAAGTGATAAAATGGGAAAACTATTTTTGAGAAGTGTTATGTAAATGGGAAATCAGACATCCCAGGGCATGTCAGATTATTCTGAGAAAGATGTCGCTAAGGAGGTGATTTAGAATTAGAATCTATTTGAGCTATGGACTGAGAGCTAGATATCTGCCTACCAAATCATAGTTTATGCTTTTACTGTCTATTATCTTTACACATGTTTTGGGTGCTCTGCTGTTGAACTTTGTATATTGTGATAGTCAAGTAAATTAGGAATCAAGGTTTATCCTGCACTAATTACATTTAGCATGTTTTGTTTTTAGGTTTCTTATTTTTTCTTGACTACATTTAGTTTACAAGTCTAAACGTGACCATGAAGAAGTGAGTTGATCTGAATCGTGCATGTTGTTTTTTATCATCCTTGGTAATCCTAGCTTTGTTACTTGGTCCTTGCAGGTCTTTAAACTTCCCATGTCCAACTGCAGAAACCCTGTCCAGACATTCTATTTTGGGTCCAAATGGTCTCTATGGTCATTGGCAGCCTCCAAAGAGTGATAAGCTGGTATGCTGATATTTGGCTAACTATCTGGATCTTCTGCTGTAATTATGCTGACTCTTTTAATTTACTTTTTATGGTTGTAGATCAAATATCCAAACAACATAGAGCTGGCACCGGTTGAAATCCCCAGGTTAGACTCCTAGTTGAATTTTTGAAATTTATTTTTGTTCTCTACATTTGCATCTAGGCTTGGAGCTACTGATGCTTAGTAGATTTCAATCTGAAGACAATATGTGATTGTGATATGTACTCAATTTGATTTTCCATAAATAAACTACTTTTTGGTTGCTTTACTGTTTTGAAAAATTTTGGTTACCAATTCATTTAATCTGGTGGTTTTTTTGGAAAAAAAAAGCCTGCAGCAGCCTGTAGAAACTGGACTTGTGATGAAAAAGGAGTGCACTGATGTTGAACCTGAAAATTCAAGTCTTGGATCAATTACTACTCCAAGTAATGAAATTGAGATGTGCCGCACTGAGGAACCTTGTTCCCTGATTTCCTTTGAGACAACAGAAACCCCTGTTTCTGTAAATATTGTTAGACAACCTTCTCCTCCACCTGTTCTTGCAGAAGTACAAGATTTGATCCCTGCGTCTCCCCAAGTTACTGAAACAGAAAGCCAAGTTGAGAATTCCTTGTCAGATGGTTTTGATCGTTCTGAACCACTGCAATTACACATTGTAAGATTTTTATTCTTTTAATATTATGTGTATTGTATTCCTTTTCTGTTTATCTTTTTGTTGGGGATAACAGGTATTAGGTAATTCCTTTCTGGCATGACACAATTTTACTGCTTTATTTCAATTCATCATTAAATAGGTGTATGTTCATAACTTACAATGAGTAAAGATGATCATTTGCGCTGACAGTTATCTTTGTTTGCAGTCAACTACAATGATGGATAAGTTCATGAAGCTTGCGAAGTCGAATACTGATAAGAATTTAGAAACATGTGGTGTCCTTGCTGGTGCACTTGTAAGTGCTGACAATTAAGACTACTGTAGTCAATCTTTACATAGTGTAATGCTAATGATTCAAAATCTTTCCTCTCTGCAGAAAAACAGAAAATTTTATGTCACTGCTCTCATTATACCTAAGCAGGAATCAACATCAGATTCAGTATGTTTTTTTTTTCTTAATGCACTGAGCAAATCTATTTCACATCTCTTTCATTGATCCTATGTTTGGAATTAATTATTTTTAAACTTTACATTTATACTTTCTGAGCAGTGTCAGACAACAAATGAAGAAGAAATATTTGAAGTGCAAGATAAGCGATCTCTTTTTCCGCTTGGGTGGATTCATGTGAGTATTTTTACTTCAGTGTGATCACTGATTAAACATTTTGTTTTAATTGTTTTGTTTTTCAGGGAACTGCTTTAGTTAATTTTAAGCTAATGGCACATGTCTATACGTAGATTTTTCCTCAATTAGTTGAGACACTATTAAGATACAGTCCATGGTAAAGATGCTTGCAGTTATTTGTTATTGTCACACCTTCTATTCTTAGCATTAACTATTTCCTTTTTTTTTATTTTTACTTTCATGTTTGCTCAATTAATCCAGTACTTTCACATATTTTGTAATCAGCTGAATCCTTGTTATTTGTTTCTACACATTCTTTTTTGTGTTCTCAAAATTAGTATCATCCTGCAATTTTGTGATAATCAGCTGACATCAGTTATATTATGCTCTTTTGGTGTTCTACCATGATCACTGCAAACATGTTCTCTATCCCTTATCTAGTTCAAGTCTTGTTATTACCTGTTAATCTCCATTCTCTTGCTTTGATGGAATTTTTGCTATATGACTCTATGTAGAATTATTGTTTATTTCTTGGGATCTCTAATAAGCTTTCACCCTGCAAGAACTGTGACATTCAACTCATCTCTTTGATTAACTATTTTTCCACACACTTTTCTTTTCTTCCAAATATGGTACTGAATTTCTTAGAGATGATAAGGTGTAGCTACGTGAGTAGAGTGCATAATTTCTTAACCATGCTCAATTATAACTTAAAATTCAAAAAATTTCTGTGAATTAGGAAAACAATAATAAAATTACTTATAATTGATAATACAAGGGGAAAAAGGAATCTAGTTTTTGGATATTGGCAAACTTAGGTATGACACTGTAGGTGTTGAGTTGTTTACTTATGTTTTCTGACATGTGGGAAATTTTTTTAAGCTGTAGATTTATTTAGCTGAATGGAAATGTAACCTTAATGAAACATTGGGAGTTTGCAGATTTTAAACGCCAATAAATTAAATGATAATCTTAGAGTCTGCTATTGCTTTGCTTGATGTAACAGTAGGAATTTTCTTTGGAATGGGTAATAATCAGCTTGTAAGTAAGGTTTGCTTTAGTATTATCAGTTATGCTGTATTGCTGTTGCCAGTATTGGGAGGAATCATGAAATATCATGCAAATGCAAATGTGCTCAATGTCCTTGGTATATCTTTTGTTGTACTACTACCATTATTATTGCACTCTAATTGTATATGGATGAATTTATATCTTCATGATTTAAAGAAAGGTCATATTTGGAATTTTGGATGTATGTCCCTTTTCAATATTTTTGTGCAAGGTAGTTTGTTACATCTCTTGTTACTGATGATTATCCAAGTTTAATTACATGCAATTAAATGCATATTTTTATGATGTTTGGAGACAATAATATATCATGTAATTTTGTGCTGACAAATTAATTACTTACCATGATGCTGTTTCCAGACGCATCCTACGCAATCTTGTTTCATGTCGTCAATTGATGTTCACACCCATTACTCATATCAGGTGTGTTTTCCTCACTATATTATGGTAATAGTTATGCTATGCTTACCACAGATGAAGTCACTTCACGAATTCTGTTGATGGCTGCAAAACTGGTTAAATGGTGGTTTACATAATTATGTCATGTTTTGTATCTGTTTGAAGGTGAACGTAGTTTTTGACACCAGAAATTGTAGAAAAGAAAAAAGAGGTGGAAAATTGTGGGGGAAGAAAGGAATATATGTTAAGATGTGGCATAGAACTAACAAGTGAAAATGCCTTGAGCTTCTCAAAGTTTCCCATCCATACTATACCTGCCTTCATTTTGGCTGAACTGAAAACATTGAGAAGCCACTCCTAACCCTCTTCCATTATATGTTTCTCTGATGTGAAAGCAGGGAAGGTTGCATATTAAAATCCACCTTCTTTCCTTCTCCTCTACTCTGGCCTTGTTAAATTGAGTGGGAGTTGTTTTTTCACTTATCAATATGAATAAAAATTTCCTCTATTGTTCTTGCCTTTACTTTGGGACCAGTATTATTAACAAGAAATAGTTATTCTGCAGTAAAGAGTTACTACGCTATTTTGTGCTTTTCGTATTTTCTTTTATTCTTATTCTTATGTACAAATCCATGTAACAATACTTATGCTTTTTTTAGATTATGCTGCCAGAGGCTGTTGCAATTGTCATGGCACCCAGAGATACTACAAGGTTAGAATGTCTGATGCCAAATTTTCAGTTTTTGCTGTATGACTTATCGTTGAGTGACTTATTGTTCGTTATTTTACAATTAGGAAGCATGGTATTTTCCGTCTGACAACTCCAGGTGGCATGTCAGTAATAAGACAGTGTCAGCAACGTGGTTTTCATCCACACGATCCACCTCCTGATGGTGGACCCATTTACAAGACCTGTACAGATGTATATATGAATCCCAATCTAAACTTTGACGTCATTGATCTTCGGTGATTATAATCTTGCCATGTGGATCGGTAATATTTTTCCAATGCAATTGTTCATTAATCATTGGTATACAATTGTTGGCTTTACCATTAGAGTTGGCTTTTAAAACATGAAACTACTTATCTGTAAAATGAAAGGGATACTGGCTGGCCACTGTATATGCTAAGCATTACTCTTTAAGATTCAGTTGATCATGACTTGGAATGGCTTACCCGCATCCAGGAGAGATGAAGAGTTTTGTGCTTGTGTTTACTTCTCTCATTGTGGTATTTTCAATCATGAAAGTGGACAATTAGTTTTGCAGGATTTTCTTGCTAGTAGCATGAGAGTAAAATATACAGCTTATCAGGTCCTGTCGATATGTAGGAAGTCCTCTCTATCAATTGGCTTGATGGATAAGTGCCTAAGGTATCTGAATTCAGGATCAGAAATTATTGTTCCTTATGGGATTGTGTTTTTCTTTTTTTCTTGTTTTATCTTTTCAAAGTAGTACTTTGAGTATAGACGAAAAAAAGAAAAATTCAACTCGGTAAATGAGAATAAAAGTAAGTGGTAACAATCTATCATTTATTTCATACGGTATCCGTCATATGAATAAATTTGTAGAGAGAATTTGTAGGTGTTGTATTATTCTTTGAAGTATGGAATCTTAAAAGTACGGGCTAATATGTTGAAATGAAAATGAAAGAACAAGCAGTTTGGGAAAAGTAACCAAACAACGCTGAAGAAATTATGGAAAACGACGGGAGATGAGTGAAACAGCGAGCCTTGCACAATCTGTATGGAGATGATTGGTTGATTTGTCAGTAACTAGTTTTCCATTCTCAGAAGGCTGTCTCTGCAGTCAACAAGAAATTAAGGTAAATCCTTGAAAGTAGACGTGGTCCCTTTCTATGGGAAACTTGGAAAATACTGCAGATACCCCAAGATTAAATATTTGTCAGAGTCAGACACAAATCGTTTTAACTGCCTAGTTTCTTGCTTCCATCATCCTTCTAGCATAGGATCAGGCCACCGCCACCGTAACCACCAATGATCATTCCACATGAATGACCTCTTCAATGTTCTCCATGCTGATAGTGAGATTAAGAAAAGTATATGTCATGTGGGGTCCAGTGGGATAACCACCAAGTCTGCACAATTGACCATAGAAGAATTTGATTGCCGGACTGTCGGAGAGAGATTTGTTATTACAAAAGATAAAAAAAAAATTTTGTTAACTTTTTCAACTTGCAAGTTCCATGGGGTTTTGAATTCCGAAAGGTGGAAGAAATGAAATGTGGGCCCTCTTGCGTCCACTGGGCAAAATTTGGTTCAGCAATGTAAAGAAAAGAAATGGAGGAACCTACCTACCAGCGTTTGTCACATATTGTTGTTGTTAATAGTCCAGTCCAGGTGGGAGAGACTACTCTCACATGACAAGATGCCCGAACATAGTAACCTGTCCATGAAACGAAATGATAAGAAAAAACAAAACAGAGTTGTCTGTCCGCAAATTGCAATTGTGAAGGAAGGGTTCGAATTTCGAATTTCGTTGAGAGGTCCCATTGCCCCATGCCAAAAATTGTCATTGCCACTCAATTAGCTTAGCAAATAGCAGTGCAAGACTGGATTTAGACTAGACTTAAAAAAGAGTCATATATTAACAGATATAGACGCTTCAACCAGTGGGACTAGGATTGTCCCATTTAACCTAATTTCACATTTGAGTTCGAGACTTCTACTGTTGTGGGAGAGAGTCCATTGTCTTCTTGATCTTGGATTTGTATTTTCATGTGAATTCAGTTCAGTCTCTTTCTCAATTTCATTTGTCTTTCTTGCAATAATAAACGTCTTTTTTTATCATCATCATCGTGAGCTCTTTCAATCTCTCTTAGAAATTAGTTATAAAACAATAAGTGTCATATGAGATCGCCCGTGATCTGATCAAACTTAACTAACATCAATTTGAAATTTTAAATCTCATCTAAGCAGTGATCAACTCCAGTAGATAGAGAACTCTATTCCCCACCCCCCAAACGATTAGGAAGACTAAACATAGGAGGATTTTCAATACAATTAACTTTCTAAAAATTTTATATATTTTGTGTTATATTTTATTGGTTTAAAGAAGAATCTAAACGTGAGTCAGTCAAAGTCTTTTACTTTGAGAAATGGGTCAATTAAGATGTTCTTGAAAAAGTAGAAGAATCTTGAATTTTTTACATTGAGAGACTAATAGACTAGAGATTTGAATTTTCTTAAACACCACAACATAAACATTAGACGTCGGAGGAGGAAGGAAATCTTCAAAACTTAAATTAAATTATCCAATTGAAAATATGTTGATTCCTTGAACATTATTAGTAACACGTACGTCGGCAAAGTAAGAGCAAACGCCACAATTTTGTCAATGGATTATTTTTTATTATTATTATTATTATTCAACTATTCCAAACCATTTCCCATAATTAATTATATCCCACAACCAAATTACCCGTCGTCTATGATATATTTAATTATAGATAATGATGACATCTTTTAAATAGCATTTGCATTGGTTCTGTGGCACTAAAGGATTGAGATTTATAAAGTAAAAAGAATAACATCTAATACTTAATTTTATTTTGACATAAAATAATAATGTTAGAGTCATAAATTTTTATATAAATTATATTTGTACAAATTGAAATGATAGAATTATTTGTTATTGGACTCTTACTCTTTTAAAAATATAGAATATATATAATATTACTCTATCAGTTTGTAAACAATCTACATAAAATTATTAATTTCATTTAATCCAACCTAATGATAAATAAGTTAATGGATTCACAATATTAAATTAAAAGATTTAACTCACAGTAAAAACATTAAATATTTTTATTTATATCCATGTAATGAACATATAAGAAAGAATTTTTTAAAAATAATTAAATTAAAAGATTTTTATCCAAATCTAGAATTTGTGCTATGAAAGTAGTATTATAACTATATTATTTATGATACAAATTTATATTCTAAATTATAAAATATCAATATATATATTAACATTGGCATAGATAGATTAAGTGGGTGGGTGAATGGGTTATGTCAAAATGATGCAATTGTATATAATGTGGGTTATACTTGTATGATTGATGGATTTTATAATGGAGAGAATTATTATAAACTTAAAATCCTTTTCCTTATTTAAGCTAGCTGAGTGGCTTTAATTATTTTCAAAATGTTCTACTATCCATTCTATTTTTATATAATTTTCCAAACAATAAATAACACATAAAACCAATATAAGTAAAAGTATAGAAAATGAAAGTCCATCTATATTTTCATATATATAATCATTTAATATAACTAAACTTCTACTTGACTTCAGCCTAATTCCTCAGAGGAATGAATGAGTCCAATTCCTTGCAATATATACCTAATACGACATTGATTCAATCTTTCTCTCTTTCTTCTTAATTGAAAGAAATCCTCTTTATACCCAACGGATAAACTATATACTGTATAACAAAACATCAAAGACCTTAATTACTTAGGACTGTAAACAACTTAGAAGAATATATCACTACTTAATAACACAACTTATTATATATGCATATCCAAGTAAGCACATCAAGAAAAGCTAAAATTATATAAGATCAAGTTTGAGGCAGCAAGTTGGTGACTTAAGTAAATGGGCAAGAAGTATTAATTCAACCGATTACATCTACCAACTCAATTTAGTTCAAATTAACTTTCATAATTACAAATTAAGTTGAATTTTTTTATACTAGAAAAAAAAATAGTTGTATTTGATACATCAAAATATACATGAATTTATCTTATTAAAATTTTTTGACGCTGCGTAGAGAGAGAAGTAAAAATATATAATCGAAAATCTTAATACTAACTTAAAAAAAAAAAATAGAAATACAAAATTCAATGCTAACTGGAAAACTAAGGAAAAGCCAAAAATGGATGTCCCACAATGTTCTCTAATGAGAGATGGAAGGATAAGAAGGTGAAAGAAACTTACCTAGAACACGTTTTTTATTTAAAAAAATGTGAAAGACCAAATTGAAAAGTTGTAACCCACCTTAAAAATTTTAAAATGTTAATCAATTACCATCACAATTGAATTGAGTGAAGAATTGTTCAATTTAGACTTAGGAAGATTTGTTGTCCAACCTTGCAAAAGATGAAAGAGATTTTTATTTTTTTATTTGTTTATTTTGTTTTTTGGGTTGTTGAGATGGTTACCAGAATAAGTCAATTATTTGTTGAGAGGGTTAAACTCTACTTTCCCTAAAACAAAAGGCAAAATGCCCTCTTTATTATATTTCACCAATAGGTTATTATCAAACTAGTTCTGTGGCTTCTGAAGATATGTCAAATTGGTCCAAATTAGTTCTTGCAATTAGACCCATATTTTAATTTACAAAAAAAAAAAAAATCAAATAACTTCCTCTTGTTTTCAATTATAAACAAAATAATTCTAACAACTTATAGATCTTTAAATGAAAAAAATTATAAATATACGATTTTCTAACATGAAATAAATGATAAATTTGTGGACTAATTTGTTCAATTTGCAATCTATAAGGATGAATTTGTCAATAACCCTTTACCAGTTCTTCAAACAAGCTTTGTTCTTGTGTTCCCACATCTTTTGTTAGCAGTAGAATTATTGTCTCTAAGAACATTTTTGTCTAGAATTCTTCTAACTCCCACAAATTATGCCCACAAGTTTTTCTTTAATTTCTCAATTTTCTTTACCATTTTCTTAAAAGAATAAGAAAATTACAAAATAACGAAGAAAGATTTAATGTTCAGATTTCCTTTGCCTCTCAATGAAGGCAACTCTTGAAATATTCTCAAGCTACCTCTCTTTCTCTCCATTTCCTCATCTTCTCTGCAAACCTCCACGAAGTTCCCACAAAACTAAGTCATTTTTCTCCTAATATATACTCCAGGATAGCATAGCATAGCATAGCTGGCCTTCACATTATTTTAACTTACCTTCTGCCTTTGTAACGCTTAGTATATCTCTGCAATTTCTGATATAGCGATTCTTCTGTCTTTTCCTTAAACAGACAATTTTCCTCTGCTCCATTGCCAGAGTAGAAGAACATTCTTCCTCTGAAAAATCTGATCACCAAATTTTCTTAGAGATTCTCACCTATCAGTATTCTGCAACTGTTTTTTTTGTCCTCTCTCAATATTCCTCCAAATTTCTAACAGTAGTTTATATCTCTCCTTTTTTGACTTCCTAGTCCAAGAATTTTTTTCTTTTTCTTGTCAAATATTCAAGCCTGTAACTTTCTTCCAGGCCATCATAATTGATTTTTTATTCGTTTTCTTGTCAAATGTTTTACTCCTTTTAAGCCTTAATCTTCTTCCTAAATATCAGAAACAATTTTCCCTTCAGAGTTAATTCTTGAGTCATCATGTGCTCGGAGACTACAAGTCCCCGGATATCATTTTCCAGTGATATCAGCCCAGCAGACGGCGTCCCCGTTGATGATGATGAGTCTTGGAGGGACTCAAAGCTTCTGGATATGAATTCTGATTTTGAATTCAGCATTGCAAGCAGTTTTCAACAAGAATCTTCTACAGCAGACCAGCTTTTTGCCAATGGTGTGATTCTTCCCGTTCAAATTCAAGAGAGAAACATTTTCTGCTCATCAAAACAAGTCCCAAAATGTTCACCTCCACCCACTGCTTCCCTTCCTCCTCTTCCTCGCTCTTCCACCAACGAGAATAATTCAAAGAAGGAATTTTATAGCTTGAAGGAAATCATGGTTGTGAAGAATAATTCAGAAGAGAAGCAGCAGCCAAAATCTTTCTGGGGTTTTAAGAGAAGCAGCAGTCTGAATTGCGATGCTAAGAAGCGTTTAATGAGTTCATTATCACTTCTTTCACGAAGCAATTCAACTGGTGCAACGACTAACAAACGAAATTCATTGAAGGATTTGCAGAAAAATGGTTCACAGAAATTGCAGCAGGGATCATCAAATTCTTCTGCAAGTTCTAATCCGTATCAGTTGATGACCAAAAAGAAAACTTATGGAGGATCATATGGAAATGGTGTTAAGATTAATCATGTATTGAATGTCCCCCCTCCTTACATTTCTAAAGGAACTGCAAATCTCTTTGGTTTGGGTTCTTTCTTACGTAGTAGTGGATCAAAAGATAGGAAGAACAAGAAGTCATTGTACATGTAATTAATTAATCATATCCAATGTTAATTATTATAGATAGTTGTTTTCGAAATTTTTGTGTTTTATATATATAAATGTTGTTATAATTGACTGCAACTAATAATAATGTTAGGCTCATTTACTTAATATACTATAGTGTTGAAAGTTTTACGTTTAAATTTTCCGTTTGTATCAATCAATCAATCAATCAATTACTTTGTTGATATTTCAGTCTCACGCGGATGCACACTTATTTGGATTTCTTCCAATTGTATTAGATTCATGTTTCACGCGCGAAGGATTTGTTGGACTTGATTTGGAATATTAATTTAAACTCTTAATTATCTAATAACTTATCATTTTTTAATTGGGTAATTATCAACTAACATAATTATTTTCATTTTTATGTTCAAAGAAATTAAATGTTAGTAAAAAAGGAATTATACACCATTAAGATTAAGATTACCTAAGAAAGGTAATTGTATAATACAAATATTATGACATCAAGAGGGGCAAACGAGGAGGGATGGGAAGAAAAAAGATGAACGGCAACATTGATGCAGATCAAAATGTCACAAGCTTAGGGGACATAAGGACAAGTTACCCTTCTTTCATGGCTTGTCCCATTCTACTCGTGTCTTTTTGATGAGTTTTCGCTTCGTTAGATTAGAAGAATGATAGATTTCCCTAATTTCTTCAAAATCAAATTTTGGCCTTTGTTTTCTTAACACATATATTCAAAAACTTTTGAATTTGTTGTCCAACTTTATGAGATTTGTCTTTGATTTAGGTTACCCTTTTGTTTCTTCGTGTGAGATTAAGATTAAAGGCAATGTTCATTCAAACTTTACGTGGGTTTGAAAAGCAAATCTTCTTTGAAATAATGTCTTTAGTAATTGCTTTCTTGATTTTTTGTTCTCATTAGCTTTACCCATCTAATCTAACATAATGTCTTTTCTTAGGGTACTCTCCCTAACCCCACCCTCATTTCCTCATTGACTCTTAATGGTCTATCAATGTAATACAAAAATTGAGGTCAGTCTCATTGTTTTCTAATAATTGATACGAATTATTAATTTTGTTGCATATGTAATCACCAAAGATCTTATTAATTGGATTAAAGCAATTATATTATTATATATCATTAACTAGAAACATATCATATGGAACATCTTGATCCAAAATAGCATATAACATGATCAAAATTGGAAATACCCTTCTTTTTGATCTCTCAATACTGAAACTGCAAATAAAAAACATAAACTATATTGCAATATATTAATACTGCACTAGCACTATGTCTTTAAAAATGTTCCTCCTACCAACCCATCACAAGATTCATAGCCTTTTTTACAATCTTGCGTTGGAGCAGAGGTTTTGAGAAATAAGTTTTCTTGCAATAATTGTTGTATGACCCTACATACAATAACAAGGCCTATCAACATTGGATCCCCAAATTTAATCCCAAAAACTATTAACGGAATTAATTCCTTTTGAGTTCTTACAATAATAGAAGTTATTATATCTTTGTATACAGGGCATGGTGTTAACTCTAGTAAAAAACATTTAGATTGAAGTTTAAGGAACCGACAAGAATTGAAATTTAGAGATACCCAATTCGTGATAGTAATATTTATGTGAACTACAACTGTAAAGAAGTGGGGACTGGCAATAATTGTAGGCTAGCTGCTAGTGGAAATTGAATAATAAACTACATCTACAATTTTGATGCTGCATTATTGCATGGTGTGTCTATTGGGATATAGTGGTCCATTTCACCACCTCTAATGTTAAATAATTCATTTTTTTTGCAGCTTGTTCTAGTTATTGAACGAAGTTTTTTGGGGATGTTTAATTACATTTATCAAGGTGATTAAGAAAGGGAAGCAAGATTTGCATTAGAGTTTGGTAATTCGTGTTATCATGATGTATTTGTGCACCAATATAAATACTTTTTTTTTAAAAAAAAAAGTGTAATAAATATTTAATCAATGTAACGATGATTATGATCCATTTAATAAATAAATTGTATCAAAAGTCAAAGTGGGGATGTAATTTGTGTATTAAAAGTCTATTCATCCGTTTAATTTGTTCAATGAACTTAACAACATTTAAGATGTTTGATACCCGTTCTTGCTTTCTAACCTATCAACTTTACCTTTTAAAATAAAAATAACGACATAGCGATTGTAGTGTAAGTGTATAACTCTACTTTTGACTTTAGTATGAATTAACTGGACTCTTCCAACTACATCTTAGCACTGAAATTCGTTAAGTCTCAAGAAATCAAAGTAATTTTCCTTTTCTTCACCGGCTTCGTTCTTCAGGTTTCCCTGTTCTTTCTGCAGGTGTTGTGCCCTGATTAGCATTCTTGTTACGATGGATAGTATTTTCGAAGAATTCGATCATCAAATTAGGCTAAATGACTATTTCTGAAGAACAGTTATAGTCTTTTATTTTCTTTCTTTTAATTTAAATTTCGGTATTTGCAATTTTAATTAAGGTAAATAGGAAACTGAAATTGAAATTTAAATATAAATAAAAATTTTACGGAAGAAAATGGCAATTATGCAAGTGTTTAATTTTTTTATTTACTTCGATTAATCAGGGCGACTACTAAATGACTGGGCTTCCCGGCCCATCGTTGGATTAGCTACCCACTCATCCTCCAGGCTCCAGCAGCCCAAAACCTTGAAGATCGTGACTTGCTCACATTACATTGAATGAAACTACGCAACAATTAAGCCAATGCCTTAACATCTTATTTTTGCCAGGAATTTCAGGCAGGGAAGAGACTGTAAATTTTGCTTGAGCTGAAAGCCTGGAGAGAAAACATAAATTCTTCCTTACATTTTGGCATTTCACTGCCCTCTGCATCTTCTAGTAGTTTCTATGCTCTCGGGGGGTGAATTCAACCACAACAGTATGACCTATACGGGCTTTTCTATATGAACAACTCCAGCGAAAACTGGATATGCTGTACAATTATTTACAAGCTGGTGTATATACGTATTTGTAAAACCCAAAAAAAAAAAAGAAAGTGCCTCATTTGTATGATGAAGAAGAGTTGGGAACTATTGCCTCACTCTTGATCACCCGGGTGTTGTAAGATCCACAGAATCCACATTTATGATATAACCAATGGAAGCGTGCTATACCTTTTCGCTCGCAGTCATTGCAAAGTATATCCTGGAATGTGGCACCTTAATTAGACAACTTAAAAAGTGAATAACCTGGACAACAGATTGCTACTACCAGATAAGATCTTTCTGCCAAAGTTAACACGATAATATTATGTAGATTTTTGTGAGCAGTGCATAAATAAGACGAATGATACTTGTGATCTTTCAAGATTTGAGTGTCCTACCCTTTCTTTTTAATTTTTCTAATCCAGTATCCAGAGCATTTTTATGTTATCAATTATCTAGAAAAAGAAAGATATTAGACTATAATTTGTAAACTTGAAATATGCTGGCAAAATCACTCATAAGACTATAATTTACTTCAGATGAAGTTGTTCAACGGCTTGTAAATAACCAAATCAAAGGCATTAAAGAGCAGTGGAGATGGAGAGGCAGGGAGATGCGGAAGAAAATGCACCTGAAAACGATTCCTATATTCATCTGGAAGCTCCTCAGTGGCCAGAAGCGCATCTAGCATGCCAAAGTATATCTGAGCATATTCAGAAACAATGAAGATATATAATGATGCTTTAATAATATTTGCACTCGAAGATAGACAAATTATAGAAGTTGGCTACAGATATTTGTGTCCCTCAGAAAAGAAAAAAAATGAGAGAGTTCTCTTACTGCCATATCTCCCAAAGACTTGCTGCAAATTGGACAGGTGTAGTGACTGCAAGTGTATGCCTAACAGATCACAACATGATCAAATTAAACTACTGTCTTTGAAATGTCTCATAGGAAGAAAAAATATGTGAAAGAAAATGGACAGAATCGTAAGTATCAGTAAAATAGAGACCTGAAAGCAAGCCAAATGCATGTAATGGCCGCAAGGTAGAGCCCTAACTGTTTCACTTGACGTGAAAAGGAAATCACAGCAGATGGGGCAATTTGTTTCTAGACATTTTTCCATGCACTTATGGTTCAGTAACTTCAATCCAAGGCAACAATTGCAAGTCATGCAATGGAAAAAATCAACACCAAGACCTCCCCCAACACGGCATAAATTGCAAAATGGACAATGATACACAGTCCTGAAATAGAAAATTGCAAATTGCTAACGAATTAACACATTATTTCAAATGCTGAACAGAAGGATACACATTTCTGAAATAGATAAATAATTCACAAGTACAGGTTAAAGAGAACCATCACTTTCAATTTAGTAGTATGAAGCTTACTTATTAAATCTTAAACGGGAGTACTTGTTATTAAATCAACCACTGTTATAATTAAACTTCTACGAAAAACACAAGGCAGATTAGGTAGGCTTTTATGGTGAACACACCATGAACAATTAAACACAAAGTAGACCTCATATTGTATACACTAGCAAGGTTATTTCCTTAAATTTCTGCAAGCATCATCAACAAATCTATAGTTTTCATTTCTCTAAAAATATTTTCTTCTTTTAGTTACAAATTTCAAAGACACTACAACACACCAATAGCTTGATGATGCTTGTATGGTCAAATAGTCATTTATTTTTCTTTATATCAAGAACAATCTAACAAAGTCACAAAATAAATCATAGACCATACATCTAGGACGACTTAACAATTTTCACCAACTATAGAAATTCTTATGTATATGAAACGCAGAATCAATTTATAAAAGAACTAATTATATTTGAAAAAAAATAATTTGTAAAAACAATCAATTATGTTTATTGATTTTATTATATAACTATAAATTAGATCAATGTAATTTTTTATGATAACTTATAAATAGTTGTTTTTAATTTACATTTTAAAAATCTATATTTATTAAAATGTTGATAAATTATATTATCTAACTAAAAATAGAAACTGGTGTGGAGTAAAGTTGAAAGGTAAATAGGATAAAGCAACACAATTAGGAATCCTGACCCCTTGGTGAGGAATTATAATTCTGCCGTTTAGGCTGAATGGGCAATCCATGGAAATCCTCACCTAAGTCCATTTGACAACTAAAGAATTTACTTGAATGGCTAGAAGTTGAATTAACATCTACAAAAGAATCCCCATTCTATTCATATTTGATTCCTTCTAACCAAACATAAAAAAGAACTCAGCGATAGTATCCAGGATATCTCAACTACCAGTACTTTATGTGCATCAAATTAGTTGGTTTTGATCATTCAAAATCAAGGACAAGGTATTAAATATGGAACTTTCAGTTGTAACTCATGCACCTTTCATCATCAAAAAATTTGCATATGTTGCAGTAGTACTTTGCCATAGATAGCCCGTTGCAAGAAGGTGTTGAGCAGTTTGGTCCAACAGGCTGAATCTTAAGGCAATGCATGCACATCATTTCTGATGTTGCTTTTCTGCAATGATTAAACCAAACATCACGTACAATAAAGCCTCACCTTCAATGTAAGAAAAAATATGAAATATTACCTATCCATTGAGTGATCGCTCACTTTGTCATGGCAAAATCTACAGGTAAATAGCTTGCCACAGCAAGCAGCACGAATTTTGCAGTTTCTTTTGTAGTGCTCACATCCAAACACTTGTTTCTCTGGGTCTCGGTATGATGGTGAACAGTCCAGCACTTCCTCACCTTTAGAAGTTTCCTCAGCTGTAGCTTGTGGTAACTTCTGCTGAGTAGCTATCCAGCGACTAAAATAAACCATATGCTGATTGATTATGCAGGACTCATGATGGAAGTTTAAGAAGAAAATAAAAAGACAAGAAACAAGAAATCACAACACACAAAGCATATTCTGGTATTAAATAATAAAAAAGTACATTCTGGTAGATTATGAGATAAATAAAGCAGATAATAGTGTTTGAACCACACCTAGTCATTAGATTTTGAACTAGGTATGCTTTTCTCCTTGGATCAATACTTGGGTCCCTGTAAACCTTTCTGATCTCAGCCTCAAGCTCATTTTGATTCATACGAAAGATATCTTTCCATCCAGGCTTAAACATTGAATCACTTTGGTCCAAGCTTTCGTGGAGATCATTTTCTAGAAACAAATAGTTCAAATGATTTAAATATTTCTCAAACTAACTATATATAGGAAATAAACTATATGATCAAGAATTAAATTTTGGTAAATCCAAAATCTGTTCAGAAAACTGCGACCATTCCAATCAAGTAAAAACCAGCCAGTGGAATGTAATCACTAAGAGCACAGCAGATACCTTTCTGACAAATGTTAGCATCTGATGTGTCAGTCTGAGAAGATGATTCTGGAGGTCCTTTCCAGCATTCATTAAGCCAATCATTGAACATTGTGTTTTTGGTTGCATGCTTCCATGTGTCCATCATTTTATTTTGCTCATCCTGAGTAAGGGCAGAAGTTACCCACGGTAGCATCGATTGGAGGACCTCAGCACCTGTAGATCCAATTATGCGGCCAACTATTTTGTCTTGCTCCTCTATAGAAAAATGTCTACCAAATAATGGCCATAGCTCAAGTTCTTCCATAAGAATATGCTGATCTAGGGTAACTTTTATAGATTTGCACATTCCTTGAAGCTTAGTAGTTAGCTCATTATACTTTCTCTTGTTAGCACCTTCGTGGTCAGCTGAAAATTCATTGTTCTTCTCCAAATGGGCCTTCTGCAGGCTTTCATAAAGTTGTGAAATCTCAGAAAGAACACATGCAATATCTGCAAATAGTTTTTCCTCCTGCTTATGGTCCAGCGTGTATGAGTGACTCACGTTATGTAGTGCCTCTTTGGACTCCAGTGCTGGGAAAACAATTTCATCCTCAGCATTACTGTGAGCTCTGTATAAGCCCCATAGAAGATGGAATCTTCCAATAAACTGTCGCAGGAATGTCTCATCACAGTCGCTCAGTTTTCCAGATTCAACATCCAGATACTCCAAGTCTTTGCTTATGGCTTTATGAAATTTGAATATGGTATCAATTGGTCGTTCAGCAGATCCAACATCATAAAAGCTATTATCTGTTTCCCAGATGAACAGACTGGAGTTAAGAGATGGAGCAGGAGGGCTGAAAGACAAGGACCGCAAGGACTTAGCTGTAGAATGAGAACTCAAACCTAGATTATTACTGTTTACTCCTAAACCAGGGACACAACAAGAACGATCACTGCAAGATATTTCATGGGAAGTTACAGATTCTAAGGGATGAAGGGCAATGCAATTTTTACATGATGGGGATATGTTTCGCTTGAGTGGTCTTTTTATTTGATCTCCTTGAATAGATATTGGACCTGCATCAGTACACAATCCTGAAGTGCCTGCACAGCATGACTGAGCAAAATTTTCTTCAATATCAGTGTAACTTTTCAAAGGACAAGAAGCAACTGCATTTGGAGATAAACATAGACTCTGATTCCGACCCTTGCAAGCCCAGCCACAGAAAAGTGTGATGAGAGCAGTATCTGTTGATGGAGCTGTATCAAAGAAGTAGACAAAAATTTAGTGTCATATGTATTAACAGTATATTTGTTGGACAAAAATTATCTTGTATCCTGTTACTATAGAGGGGATGGATATAATACCTGCAGATTTCATATTTTTGAGGAAACTCCTGGCTTCTTCTTCAGTCAGCGATCCCATCAGCCATGGTAAGACACGCTCAATCAATTTTAACGGCATTTCGCACAAGCTTTGGTACAAAATTTCCTGCTGCCTTTTGAAGCTAAAGTGTTTCCGAGCAAGTGGAAGAACCTACAAATACAAGGAACTTATATGTTTCAAGAATTGAAAAGGAGTTTTGATGCCAGATACTTCTTAAATAACCTATAATTTTCTCTTTACCATCTTTACTATAGCACGTGATGAGGTGGGAAATTTAATATAACTCCAAAGAAGACTTCCATGTCTTATCACACTACTAATTACCAAGAAGCGCTCATTTCAACTTAATAGAATTAAATTCAGTCTTGCAGTGTAAGTTTACAACAGCACACAAACATTGCTAAAAGAATTCGTAAACAAACATAAAAAGCTCACCTGAACTTCCTCTTTGTGGAAGTGCCCTTTTATTCTTTCCATTATTTGATCAGCATGTGAGCATAGCTTTGCATAAAACTCAGCAGAAGAAGTAGAAATTGCTCCCTCACTTTGTATATTTTCAATCAAAAACCTAAAGTCATTAAATTGGCTTTCTTCTTCAGCATGCTCCTGGGTAAAAGAGAACTCTTTGTCTATAGCAGGGAATATGACCTTGTCCTCAGCAATACTGCAACCAGGAAAGAAGAAATGCTTCAGCTGAAGAGAGAAATATCAATTATACTATACTGGTTATTAATCTTTCACAGGTAAACACCATAGGAAGAATATAAAAATAAACGAAGATTGGAAATAAGGATCCCCCAACATCACATTTATCGTCTGAACAAGGGAATATTCCAGAATTGTATAACATAAAAATAAAGCAAATACCTATGGAAGATGCAAACTTCAGCGATGAATTGCAACCGTTCATTGAAGGCTGACAAATTAGTAAAATCATCAGAAAGTTGTATCTTCCTAGACTCCTCGGCTATCTCATTCAACTCTTGTTTTATTGCATTGTGCCAAAGCAGTATTTCATCAATTGGATATGTTCTAGGGATATTAGAAACCTCATTGCTGGGTTCTAAATATTTCCTTTTTCCAGTCTTCGGTGACTCACAAGCACGGTTTATTCTGTCCATTTGTTGAGTCAATCTGTTAGCAGTTGAATCTAAAGGAAACTGGACCTCAGAATCATCGACATAGCTTTTGATATTTTCAGCACCCTTTCTCCTTTCCATCCAGGTGAAAATAACCTTCGAAAGACAAAAGTTTTAATCAGCTATATGCACTCACCAAAAGATATCCAGAAAAAGTTTAATCCTCAGAACAAACTGAAGTCTTGCCTGCCGAAGAAGCTTTTCTTCTGGTACTATCTTGCTCAAGCACTTCCGCATATCCTGATATTCGTCAGTTGAAATAGAGGATGAAAGCCATGGAAGGAACTCTGCCATCATATTCACAGGAATGCTGCAGAAAAACTGCCAAACCAGAGATGCTTGTTCTTCTAGTGAAAACTTCTCAATGAGCAAAGGAAAGACCTGACAGAAATAAATAGAATTTAACAACCAAATTTCTGTGTTCATGCAAAGATTCAAAATAAATAGCACTTCATACAGAAAGAGCATGAATGGATGAATTAAATTTAATATGGTAAGAATGGCTCCAATCAATTACTCTATAAACGTATTAGTTCATAATATTAACCTTTTCATTTTTTCCTTTCTACCTTAGTATATGGAAGCAGAAAAAAGGAAGGAGTAAATAATTAATTTATTTGTAAATTATTTTACTTTTTATTTTGTGAATAGTAATTTACTTGAAGATGGATTGGACCCCAGGTCCTGGAACTGCACAATGAAAGTACATGATCATATTCGGTGTCATTTTCCATTAACAAACTAAAGCATCCACAGGGAAGAAAATATGAAGGTAATGTGCACTTTTGGGCAGTAAATCAAGTCTAGCAACACAGCGGTCAGATTTTTTTCAAAAATAAGTGGTATCCACATTTTCAGACATATAAAAAGAATATCTAGATGCATTTAAATCACCAGTATTACAGATTCAACACAATGCAAAGTTTGTAAACAAGTAGTTCTAATAAACTGAACGCAGCATTGAATAACATTCTAACTAGACCAATAATTCCATATGCTATTATGATGATATCACCGATCTGCTTTTCCTCCTTCCCCAAAGACCAGACAAAACACTCACTTAATTGCTTTTCCTAAAACATAAACTAAGTTTCTGGTTATCTTTTGATAATTAAAATTAGGAAAAAATAGAAAAAAGGTCATGTCTGACATTTTGTCAATTTCCATGGTGCTTGGCAAGCTAAGAAAGACATCCCCACCCCGAACTGGGATTTTGGTTTCCCTATCTAGAGGTCCACTCAATGGCACTGAAAATAGACCAGCTTCACCGAAGAAGAAGAAGAAGAAGAAGAAGAGAAGGTTTAGGTAGTTCATCATTCTCTAAAGTCTTCTAATCTCAAGAGTTGAATGACAACCGTAAAAGTTTACATTCAAAAATTTGAACACAAATCTCTCCAACCAGCAAGACATGTGGCGAAGTTGAAATAATACATAAACAGCATATGATCCCTCTTGATTGCAAATAAACAGGATATATCTCATTTAATTTTTCTTTCTTTGACATATGTACACGTGGATGTCTCAGCTCCATAATGGGTACAAATACAAGCGAAAACAAATACTGAACAATCCACCAGCACAAATTCCAAAGACATCAAATATTCCTGCAAAAAAATACAATTTCCTTTCCGGAAAATTCAAAAAAGAAAAGTAAGCAAAAAATACCTTTTTTAGTCTAACCATTTTTGTTATTAGCGTGAAAAGTAGTGCTGCCTTTCTAAAATGAGTTGGATCAATCACAAAATAATAACAAATTTGCAAATTAGATCATCCAGGGAAGATTGAAAAATAACCAGAAGATATTCAAGATAGAGAAACTGCAAGAGAAAAATTAAAAGAAGCTGACATCAAATAATAGAAAACTAATGAAATTCATCAATTGATGGATAGGGATTAAATATCAAAAATATAATGAATGGTATGTTCCATTAAAACCAAGTTACCTGGAGCCAAGAGTTCAACAAAGTCGATGAATACTGACACTAAATGATCAGATCAATCAGACAACAGTACACAAACTAAATAGAGATAGCAACTCTTACAGAAAAATATCTGACATCATAAATACTGAATGAAAGTCGGCAGGCATACTAGTTGTCTTATTCATTATACTTTGAGAATTATAGAAATAAACAATATGACCCGAGTACGCTTCAATTACAATCATTTTATTCCCAATTATTTTTGAAATTTTTCTTCCTCTTTGTTCTCTAGCACGTCTTCGCTATGGTAAAAAGAGTTTAATCAATGAATTGCCCAAATACCCAGAAAATAATATAAACATCGCTGAATGGAGCTGTACCTGCTCCTCTTCTTTTGCCATGTGCTGGTTGATTGATATCTGAAGGGCTCTGGAACAAGATGCTAATTTCTTTGGGAAACTTTCATCATTCTGCATGTAAGAATTTAGCAGCTGAAAAAGATGATCAAAAAGATTGCTTTCACTCTCATGTTCAAGATAGTAGGTTTTTGCTACGTTCTTTACACGTATATCAAGAGCTGGAAAGATAACCTGCATTTTTCAAAAATCATTGTGTCATAAATTCTGGATATGGCATATCAGAAAATGAAATTTAAGTCATATCACTAAACAGATCTTGTCTATAAGACAGGGTAAAAATGATAGAAATTCAGCACATATTCTTCAAGTTGTTATCAGTACCAAGAGTGCAAGAGAGCTTTTCTAAATTCACTCCCACAGTAGCACTAGAAGCAGCAGTTACTGAAAACTTTGATTTTATAAATTAGGTTTCAATTGACAAAATACTATGCAACACAAATTTATATGTCATTAGCTGTTTGCAAGCATTGAATTATGTATATAAAGCCACTATCGATTGCCTATTGATTTTTAGGCTACTTATTAAGTCACAAAAGTAGGAAACAGAATGTACCTAGTGAAGAAAGGTCGCATCTGAAACACTAGGGGTACGCTACCTAACAGCGCATACAAGCACTTTCAAGCAATGTAAAATAAAACGCAGAAACTGGACGTTTGCACCACTAAATTTGAAAAGTGACTATTGCAGAGGAAAAAAATTTAGCAAGAGCGAACTGGCCCTTGGTTTGACAAAAAAATTACAAGCATGCCCCTCCCCAGAGATGCCTCCCCTCCCCGCATAGTTTGTACTATCCTAAATCGGACAGTTTGAAGCACTCTTCATGACAATTCACTGCAGTTTGAAGAAAATTATATTGGCAAATTTTCAAATTAAATAGGTATGTTGAGATGCTGCATCCACAACCATGGCATTATTGAATAGTCACTTCAATATATAATACAAACATTACTTGTATTTCCCTTTCTTCAATTCCTTTCTTGGCGGGAAGCCTAATTAAATATGAATTTTAGAAACTAAAGCGTTACCAAGAAAAAGAAAATTGTCACATAAAAAAATTTAGAATAAGAAAAGGTAAAGACTACACGGTAAGAAGAAAATTAATAGACAAAGAGAATATTAGTGAAAAAAAAATAAGGTGAAAGCACTGAAGTCGTACTTTCTCAAATTTCACTTTGGTTTCAAATTTTTCTTTTCTATTTTTTTTTTCCAAAATAAAAGTTGCAATTAGTTCTATCCTCCAATTTTAATAAGCTCATAATTTGAAAAAACTTGAATCAACAGAAAACAAGTAGCTCACAATATCAGCTTACAAAGTAACGTTAGCACCATTTTTCAACAAGAATGTGTAATAACACAGCTAAAAACTCAGAAAATTCTCCAATATAACATGCATGATTAAATTACAGGCAACAACAATCGACACAACAGGCAAATTTAAAACTAAAAAACCAGTAAAAGAAAATAAAATTGTATAACATTCTTACGGAGCATTATGTATAGTTATTGCTAATAATTTAAATTTCAATTCAAATTGTACCTCGTCTTCAGCATTGGAGTGGTGCTTGTAAACCGAGCGCAATATACGGTACCGTTCAAACAAGGGGCGAAGTCAACACGATGACCAATAGCAAACTTCATAGCCAATTGGTGAAGCGCGTCGAGCTCATTGCGCACCGCTTTATGGAAGAAGCAAAAGATCAAAATCGGAGAGTCTTGCTCTGAGCTCTTCAAGCAACGTCTAGAGGACGTTGTTGTATCCACGGATTCCGTCATCACGGCGTCTCTTCGCTGCAGTTCCGGCAACAACGTCGTCATTTCTTTGTCTTTATATTGCTCTGCAGTCTGTGTAACGCTCTCGTTTTTGTATTTGTTGAACGTTCAACGGAGTAGAGAAGAGAGGAGGAGAGGAGGTGGCTGTCTGGTTTTACTTTTATTATTTTATTTTATTTTATTTGTTTGCTTGTTTTGTGCTTTTGTTTGTAAATCTGATGACAATGTGCCTGTATATATAGTTGACTCCGTGCCACGTGGGATGAATTGGCCACGGCGGATGATGATGTGAGCAGAAGGCGGTCACGTGAGGTGGAGTTGGATGGCACGTGAGGATAAACAGTAGTGTCTTTTGTCTTGCTCGCATGAGAGAGCACTTCAAGAGTTCTGGATAAGGAAGAAAGTGCGGTGATTCCTATTTCCTACGTCGTTTTGTGTGCGTGCGTGTGAGTAGTCTATTGTTCATTTGTGTGCATATGAAATGGGTAAAGTGTTGCCAAATATGAAAAATAGAAATGAATAATTCAATCGAATTTGTAGATGGCAAAAAGTTATTGGCGTTAAATTGCGTAAACTAAATTGCAAACAAATGTAGTCTTCACAAAAAAAAAAAAGAAAATTGCAAACATATGTAAGGGATTAATATCAAATTTTACTTTTGTTCATAAAAATAATTTTGATTTGTTATTAAAAATATTGTGTTATGTTTCTAATAACAATAGTGGATTTCTAGGCTAGTAATAATTAATGGTAAGTACTTGATTGCCATCGTTTTAATTTTGCTTCCTAGCCAAGGGACAACTTTGTTGTCAAAATCATTTAGCTTAATGATTTATGAATGGTAAGAACTAAGAAAATAATGAAGACAAAAACGTATTTGATTCAAAATATTAATTTTTCAAGTGCATTTAGCATAAGAAATTAAAATATTAAAATTGGTTCTTATGGCTCATTAATAACACTATTGTGATGCTTGTGGTTCATTACATTTCATGTTAACTATAAATTTATGAAACGAAAATGAATAGATTAATGTCGTATTAATTAGAGAATTAGATGAGGAAACGAAGAGTTGGTAGCATTTAGAGCACACAAGGGAATTGTGGGAGGAGCGTGGCTTGTATTAGTCAGCACTTGATCATCTCATGCCTTCTCACGTCGTCGTTTGGATAACACATTCCCTTTCCCTTCTAATACTCTACCCATAGAATAGATAGCTCGCCTAGGGGTCATAATCATTTACATTCATCATTTTTTAAATAACTAATTCTTTGACTAAATCACCCTTTTAAGAACCACATAAAACTCTTTAATATTTTGAAATTTATTTTATTGAATTTACTTTACCATTTTTAAAATGTCAAAATTGAACAAAATTATAAAATAAAAGTACTAAATATTAAATATTAATAAAACATAAGTTAATTTTCATTAAAAATTAATTTTTTTTTACAAGTAAATAAAAATTAACAGCATTAAACATATAAAAATATTTGGGTGTGCTAGATTTTATTTTATGACAAATTTTTCACTAGAGCAACGGCTGATATTATTTGTATTATTAAATTGATCCACTAAGATTGAACTACAAACATTTTTCATACAAGATCTCCACTTTTGCTGGAGATTCTCTGTACAAGCTTTATGTTATGATGATACTTTTTTCAAACTTTATTATTATTATTGTTATTATTATTCTAATATTATCTTTTTCTTAATCATGTCATATCATATCATTTTCCTTCATTACTTTTGCCCACTATCTTCTATAGTTCAATTATACAAGAATCTTTAGAACTATTTAATTAACCATTAATTTAACATAATACTTACAAATCCACTTTTTTCCCTCTATAGGCCGATGCTTGATTATATTACTTAATAAATAAGAATAAAATAGAAAACTTATAAGAGGGTGGCCCAATGCTTTTCTATTATTACCATAAAAAAAATAATTAATAAAGTTAGAGTCTCGTTAATATAACTTTTTAAATATACTTTTCTATAATACATTATAAAATTTTGAACAGAAGAGTTTTTTAAAAAAAAAAAATTAAATTATTTATTGTTTGACTGTAAAGTACATGTTTTAGTACAAATAGTATAATTATATATTTTGGTAGACTAAGTTGTGTTAAAAGACAAATAAAATAAAAGTATTTTAATCAATTTAATTTTTTAAAGATTTCAAAATTCTTATTAGCAAAATCTAAAATTTGGACTTATTTCATTATAAAAAAATAACTTTTTTTAATTATTCAAAAAAAATTTTCTAGTGATAATCAATCAACACAAAAATATTTTAAAAGACATTTTGATAATAAAAATATATTTTTCTATCTATAGAGAAGTCGATTTAGATATTTAATATTATTTTTCAAACATAATTTTTTATAATAGACGTTTTATAAATAGAGTTTTTATAAGTGGTCTTATAAAAAAGTTTATTAATTATATAATTGTTACAAATAATTTTTAGTAAAAAAAACTCAAAATCTTTATTTTCACTTATTCAAAATTTGAGTTTTTTCTAATAAAAATAAAACAACTTTTTTTAATTTAAAACTGTTTTTTATAAACAATCAAATGTCACGAAAAAAAAAGGATTTTGTTAACACTTAAAAAACGTTTTTAGAAGCGGGTATCAAATAAACACTTAATTTGGTTCCTAATTGCCGGGGGTTGCTTTGGTAATACCCTATAATTACCATGTTGCAACAACACAAGAAAGGAGAAGCCAAATGGCAAAATTGGAGTAGACGTGTAGGACATTAAAATCGAGCAGAAATGAAGGGATAAGTTATTTTGTCTGGGCACATGAAATGATAAGTGCTTTTAAAGAGAATCACTTTCTTTGTTCAGACGTGCATGTCACTAAAAGCAATTTGCATATAAATCCCAATTGGCAAATGAACAAATTTTAGTGAAACTGCTTTTTTTTTTTTTTTTTTTTTTTTTGACTGGAAAGTGGCACATGGAGATGGACAATGCTTAGCTACTCACCCCTCAGGTTGTCCATTTTTAGTGATGGGATTATGCTTTTGGTGCAATATGGGCGTATGTGGATATGCATATGTGATAAAAGAGCTGCACTCAGGTGAGCCAAAGTGAAGCAATTTCAACCTTTTTTTGGTATTGACCAATAAACTTGGGTATTTCAAAATGAGGTTGGTTCATGTTTATTTCTTTGGGCCTAGCTATTTGTGCGGTCTAAAGTGGTTTACTGTGGAGAGAAAAGGGTCAATTTGATGTTGGCACATGTATCATCAACTATACCAAAGCAAGATTAAAGGAAGAAAGTAAAGCATTGGGTCCCTGCTATGGTACCCAAGACCTTGGGTTTGTGATAAGGTTCATGTAGTTATATTTGACATATAAGTCATTAATTGAAAAGTACAATAAAAGAGTTAAAAATTGTAACGAAAAGTTTGAGAATTATAACGAAAGAGTTGAAAATTATAATAATTTTAACGTAACTCATAAATTGAGAATTACAACATAAAAAGTTAAAAGTTATATCGAAAAAGTTGAAAATTATAACGAAAGAATTGAAAATTACAATTAAAAGTTAAAAAAATTGTAGTATATAATTGAATATATTGCAGTTGTGACCTAAAAAAACATATTTATATAAGTAAAGTAATTTTTATACTACTAGTTGTTTTATATAATTTTTTTTTTACTAATTTATTCTAATTTTCAAATTTTTATTCACATTACAAATTTTTTATTGTACATTCTATCTTATGCGTTACATTTAAAAAACTAAAAAAATATAAGAAAAAAATAAGGGTATTGTAGCAAAAAATTTGAAATATGTGTACACTAAAAAGATTGAAAATTGTATAATACATCTTAATTATATGTAATATGACCTGATGGTTTGGTCCACTATAAAAATATTTTACAATGGAAAATTGTATTGTAATAATAAATAAGTAAATATAATGTAAAACTTGTAAGTTGTAAGGTAGAGTTTAAAATATTTTATATGAGATTTGGTCAAAAAATACAATTAAATTGTATCCTTAAAATAAAATGACAATTTAGGATCACACCATTAACAAAAGATATACAGTTATTTGGTTGCTCTCTGCTTTCTTTTGATTTATCTTGATGAATTGGAATTCAATGCTGGTTTAAACTGGTGGGTACTTATAGAAAGACCACTTATTTTGGTCTTCCATTGCTCAAAGTTGATGAATCAGCAATCCAATTAATTTTTGTCATAAATAGGATGCCAACTGAAAGCAGCTCTTTGATTGATTGAAAGTATAAAATATTATAAGGCTTGATAATTTGGAACCATATGATACTTTTTGTTAAATAATTAATTACTCTAATTAAAAAGTTTAAGCTTTTACGATTTACCTTAAAGATGGCTATAAAGTTTATATTTCAAATCTTTTTATCATAAATGCTCATGGACCATGATGTCAATGATGAAATAATATAATAATTGAAAAGTGTTAGGTTATATTTAATGTTATTCACTTTTACTTAATTTTAAAAGTTTAAAATAATATTTATTTTTTTATTTATAACTTGAATACGACTAAAATTTAAATATAATTGGTATTTTTTTTCTTATGGTTCTTAATATAAATGTTAAATTATTTATTTTTAAAATAATAAAAATTTAAAATTGACATGTTAATATATATTCTAAAAAATTTGAAACTGATAAGTAAAGTTATTAAATATTTAATTCATTCAAATATTTAGTTATTCAGATTTAAGTTAAAATTTTTAATTTAATTATATTAAGATATTTTTAGTAAATTTATATATATAAATTAAAAAATAAACACCTCTTAAATTCTAATAAAAATCCCATAATTTGACATCAATATTTAATCTCTTACCATTCATAACATCAAAAACATAATATCTCAATATTGAACGTAGCTTCATATTACATTCAACAAAAGTTTAAATAATAAAATTTAGACTACTGTAAACTGATACGATAATATTATGTACATGTTCGATATAACTTTTATATTGTCTAAGAGAACTTTTCTCATTTGTTTTGTTTTTTGTTTTTTTTTGTCATTTGACTATCACTAAAAAAAAATAGTTTTTGGATTGAAAATATTGTTTTCTATTGAAAGAAGCATAAATTTTAGGTTTCAAGCTTAAATATATTTTTTAATTTTTTAAAAAAAAATCCTTATTTTATTTAAAAAATTTTACTTTATTTTCTTATAATACAATATTAAAAAATTTAACTATTAAAATATTTACACAACTTTTAACCAAAAATAATGTATGTGATAACTAAATAATCAATAAATTTTTATTAAAAATTCTATTTATAAAAGTTTCACTCTAAGAAAATCTAAAGAAACAATATAGTAAATGCACCTTATATCTTTTTCAACAAGAGTCCAAGTCTACAAAGAATTGCAAATTATTAAATACTATTTATAGTTTTGGTCAATAAAATAAGTTTATTTACGTTTTCATCTTTATAGTTTTAAAAATCATTAATACACCTCTTTATTTATCAACTGTTTCTAAAATTTTGATCAACTAACTTTACTTTTTAAATCATTTTTAATTTCGCCCCCTGTTGCCACATGTTCAATATTTTTACAAGAATAAAAAGACAATTCAAAGGAATAAATTATATCAGACATCAAGTATTTAAGAATTTCTATTTATAACATGATTGTAAAATTTATATATATATATAACGCTAGCTATTATTTTCTTATTCACCTCTCAATTATTCTTTCATATTAAACATCATGCATACGATTTTTTTTCTTCATTGTCGCTGGTTTGGCTAAATTTGTGGGATTGGAGAGTTTAGCGAAGGTACCCATTGGTAAAAGTTAGAAACACATTTAATTTATAAATTAAATTAACAGAATATACAGAAAACAACGGAAGCCCACAATGCGGCCCGATGGGAACTAGATTATGGGCCAGTCAAGGCCTAGAAAATCCAAGTTGTAGTAGGTAGACCACTTGATTTTATGGGTCTAAAAGGGCCTGAGATGGCCAGATCTATCTATTTAATTTAACATTTCCTTTTCAGATATTTATACACAAGTATCCAAATTTAATTATGATTCGGTGCCTTGAAAGAAAGAAAACCAAAGAAGTCACACCACGACAAATAAAAACGACATTACATGTAAAGGAGTAGCTTTTGTGCTACTTTTTGTAATTTATTTTATTTTTTTTAATATTCGATATTATGTATTTTTTTTAAATCTAATAATCTATTAATATTAAAATAAAAATTTACTGAAAATTTTAATACATGTAATTATAATTTATCTTAGAGTTTTTTTTTAAAAACAAAAAATCTCACGTTTAACGAGAAAAAAGTGCTGTTTAAACACACACTCCTTTTGACGAGGGTGTTTTAGGCCGAGGTCTGAGTGGTTTTCATATTGTGCATTTGGTTCTAGGAGATCGAACCAACGAAATTTAAGATACGATGGAATGAAATTAAAGAAAAATTAGCTAAATTAATTGAAATTATAAATTGAGGATCAACAATAATAATGACTATTGAAATCTCGAGCTTATTGGATACTCTTATTTTATTTTATTTCTTCTTGATTACATTTCATCATCTTGAATAAACAAATAAAGCCCATTTGTTTGTAGTTTTCCTCGTTTAAAAAAAAGTTGCTTCTTCTTTTGTACAGACCGGCAAGACAACAACGCAAACACAAACACAAATCTCCTCAAGCCAGCAACTCTTTCAATCAAGCGTCCTTTCAACTATGATATCTCTATTCAGTATATAGCAGAAACAATTCGTTCTTTTTTCCTTGTTTTTCTCTTAAAATGGCTGGGACTTCAATAATGGAAACCCTTTTTCAGCGCAGTCTTGAAGACCTAATCAAGGGTTTTCGACAGCAACAAGTTAAAGAATCTGTGTTCATCTCCAAAGCAATGGAAGAGATTCGTCGTGAGATCAAATCCACTGACCTTCCCACCAAATCCAACGCTCTTCAGAAACTCTCTTATCTCAGCTCTCTCTACGGCCTCGACATGTCCTTCGCTTCATTTCACGCAATTGAAGTCATGTCATCGCCCCAATTCTTGCATAAGAAAATTGGTTATCACGCGATCACCCAGTCTTTCAACGACGATACCCCGGTAATGCTCTTGATTACCAATCAATTGAGGAAAGATCTGAATAGTACTAATCAATTTGAGGTGAGTTTAGCTGTTGAATGTTTGTCGAGAATTGGAAATATTGATCTTGCTAGAGATTTAACTCCCGAGGTTTTTACTCTGTTGTCTAGTAGTAAAGTTTTTATTAGAAAGAAAGCAATTGCGGTTGTTTTAAGGGTTTTTGAGAAATACCCAGATGCTGTTAGAGTTTGTTTTAAACGTTTAGTTGAGAATTTAGATAGTTCTGATCCAGTGATTGTGTCTGCAGTTGTTGGAGTGTTTTGTGAACTTAGTTTCAAAGATCCCAGATCATATTTACCATTGGCACCTGAGTTTTATAAGATTTTGGTTGATTCTAAGAATAATTGGTTGTTAATCAAGGTGTTGAAGATATTTGCTAAGTTGGCTCCGTTAGAGCCTAGGTTGGCTAAGAGGATTGTTGAGCCAATATGTGATCATATGAGGAGGACTGGAGCAAAATCGTTGTTGTTTGAGTGCATTAGGACTGTGGTGAGTAGCTTGAGTGAGTATGAATCTGCTGTGAAGCTTGCGGTTGTTAAGGTTAGGGAGTTTCTGGTTGATGATGATCCGAACTTGAAGTATCTTGGGTTGCAAGCACTTTACGTTATTGCACCGAAACACTTATGGGCAGTGTTGGAGAATAAGGATTTTGTGGTTAAGTCTTTAAGTGATGGGGATTTTAATATTAAGCTTGAGTCATTGCGCCTTCTGATGGCAATGGTTTCTGAGGATAATGTGGCTGAAATAACTAGGGTTTTGGTTAATTATGCAATTAAATCAGACCCTGAGTTCTGCAACGAGATTCTTGGTTCAGTTTTATCTACTTGCTGTAGAAATCTGTACGAGGTTATTGTTGACTTTGATTGGTATGTATCACTTCTTGGGGAAATGACAAGAATTCCACATTGCCAAAAGGGGGAAGAAATTGAGCATCAGCTCATTGATATTGGTATGAGGGTCAAGGATGTTAGACCAGAGCTCGTTCATGTCAGTCGTGATCTTCTCATTGATCCTGCATTACTTGGCAATCCTTTCTTACATAGGATATTATCTGCTGCGGCTTGGGTGTCAGGGGAGTATGTTGAGTTTTCAAGGAATCCATTTGAACTCATGGAGGCACTATTACAACCTCGCACTAATCTCTTGCCATCCTCAATCAGAGCAGTGTATGTTCAGGCTTCTTTGAAAGTATTAATCTTTTGTTTACACTCTTACCTCTTGCACAGGGACAATATTGCCTCCTCAAGTCATGATAATCTGACATCAGGCATTCCAGAATTAGTCTCCACGAGAGGGGGCCCTGAAAGTTCTGATTTAGCAACATCTGAAGATCCTTCCGTTAGTGAACGGTATGATAGCTTCAACCCCAGGGATATAAATCAATCATTTGAAGATCTTTCTGTAGAAAATGGTGCGGATGTAACTGTTTGTAATGGTGATGCATCTTCTCCTTCTCTGGGAAAGACTAGTTTCACACAAGAATCTATTGTAAGCCTGTTAAATATAGTTGAATTGGCCTTGGGCCCACTGTCTGGAAGCCATGATGTAGAAATACAAGATAGAGTAAGGAACGTACTTGGTTTCACTGATTTAATAAAGCAAGAAATAGTAAATCCTGCAGTCCAGGGGAAAGAGAATTCGGTAAGGGATGTAACTGATGCTTTGAGTGTTGTGAAGTTGATGAGTGATGCCTTTTCCAAGGAGCTTGGCCCGGTCTCAGCTAGTGCACAGCAAAAGGTTCCTATACCGGATGGATTGCTGCTTAAGGAAGATCTAGCTGACTTGGAAACAATCTATAGTGATATCCAATTTCCTTTGGCAAGTTCGTTTTCTTTTGGTGGTACTCAATATGCGGAAATAGTTGGTGTTTCTCAAACCTCCCTCCAAAGCAGAGATGAGACAGAGCCATCGGATGAGTCCACTTCTTTGCTTGCAGAACACCGTAAGAGACATGGCTTATATTATCTTTCTTCTGAGAAGAGTGAAATTGCATCAAATGATTATCCTCCTGCCAATGATCCTCTTTCCCAAGGTAAACTCAATGATGATTCTGAAGATCTACTTAAGCTCACAGAACAGTCACTTGCCCAAAAGAAAAGACCAAACCATGCAAAGCCTAGGCCTGTGGTGCTAAAATTAGATGGAGATGAGATAGCTATAGCATCCAAGTGAGACTGAAGTGAAGGGTGATTTGCTGTCTGGTGTTGTGCGGGATGTTCTTTTAGGTGATGATGGTATAACTGCGCCATCACAAAGCAGCAGGTCAGAGAAGTCATCCAGTAAGAGAAAAGGGAAGGAGAAATTAAATGCTGATCTTCCTTCAGAATCAAAAGAAAATTTGCAAGGTGAGGAGATGCCTTCTGATCATGTTAATACTAGCTCAAGAAAAAGCAAACATCGTAGTCATGGTAAAGAGAGAGGACCAAAAAGTCAAGGAAAGGATGGTGAAGGAAAAGAAGATAATGGTGTGAAAGAAAAGAAAAAAAGTAATCGTCACCAAGGTAAGCATAAAGCTCGACAAATAGCCAGCGAGTCCTTAAATGTGGTTGCACAAACACCAGTGATTCCTGATTTCCTTCTGTAGCAATAAATTTTTGAATTCATTAAAACCTGATTCATGTCATTGCTGTATTCTGGCACCTTGAGTTGTAAGGTTAGTTCTTCTGTAGATTTATACATTTTGGTTTTTGGTTGGGGCTTGTGGTTGTCTCGAAGTTTTGCTTCTGGGACTGGTTTTACATTTTATACTTTTTGAATTTCCCTTATCAATATTTGGGATTGATTTGGCTCCCTGATTACCTGTAACATGTAAATGATTTCTGTAGTTTCTGTTTCTCTATATCATTCTTCGGATTCCTTTTACCTCTGCCGCGAGGATTGATACATTATTTTTGTTCATGCCGATTGTTCTAAAATTTTTACCTACATATTTGTCAACGATTCATCAATTTACATGTAACAATACAATTAAATTTTCTAGTTATAAAAGTTTATAAATAAAAATAAATAAACCGAAATATAAACGTCCAGGTATTCAGAAAAATAGAAAGAAAAAAATTGTTTAGCAATTTCCCAACAAATTATTAGTTAAGCTACGTGGATCAATATTGCTTCTGCAAGGACTAGTCTAATTTTCATTTAAATATTGGCGTTGGGGAAGAGAAAGAGGTTGTTGAGCTGCAATGGAGTCTACCTAGCATATCGAGTAGATTAATAGAGATATTTTGTGATTACTTGTTGCAGTTAACAAAAACATTTGAATGACGAAGAAACAAATGCCGGAAACAATAATTAAAACCCGATTTCGCAATTCAGATAACAAAACTCAATCACAAATAGTTTTAGAGAAATTATGACTTAATTATTAATTTCTCATGTAGGTGCTAGCTAGGTCATAAGTAAGTTCTGTCCAGTTGTTTTATTCAACTCTTCCAAGTTTACTTTCTTTTGGTAATCATTTTATTTTTCCTTATAAGTTTTTCTAGTTCCATTTGATAATTAAATTAATATATATATATATATATATATATAGTTAAGAAACAGTCGCTTGGGAAAGAACAATCTAGTGCATATACTTGTTTGCTCTTAATTGGAAGCTTCACATTCTCCCAAATTTTTTATACCTATTTATAGATGATATGCGTCCAAACGCCAAAGTTCTTACCTGAATCCAAGAATCTTTCTTTTTGTGAAGTTGAAGCCCGAGTTTCTTGAACCTTACAGGTGCCCCATTTTTCATTTCAAACCCACATTTTTTTTTTCATCTCTCAAGCTCTCTGATCTCTTCTTCATCTTCAACAATGAAGAACATTAAAGATCATCAACAGCACCCAAAATCCTTCATCTCAGCATTTTTCTACAACCTCCAAATGCATCTTCCGAATCTTTTCTCCCTTTTTCTTCTCTTTGCCTGTGGTTTAGCCCTTGGAGTTACCCTAAGTTTTCATCTCAACAACATGTATTTCAACTTTCAGCTCAACCAACAACAGCAACTCTCCAACCCATCTCCTTCTTCTCTTCCTCCAATTCCACCTGCTTCTTCACCAGCTTCATATATTATTATTTCAAATCAAATGAAAATGGGTACAGGAATCGGATTGAGTGAATACTTGAAACCGCCGCAGAACGCCATGCATGATATGAAGGAAGAAGAGTTGCTGTGGATGGCTTCAAGGGTTCCTCGGGTTCATGAATATCCATTCAAGCGTGTTCCCAAGGTTGCATTCTTGTTTCTAACAAGAGGTGCTGTGAGTTTGGCTCCTCTTTGGGAGAAATTCTTTCATGGACATGAAGGGCTTTACTCCATTTATGTTCATTCCAGTCCCTCCTTCAACGGAACAGTCCCTGAAACTTCAGTTTTCTATGGCCGCAGAATCCCAAGCAAGGTTAGTACTCCTTTTCATTTATTTCATTTCTTTTAGTTAGTCTTCCTAGTCCATGTTTCTTCATAATTCATTAAAATTGTTTTGGAATAAAAGAAAAATCTTTAAACTAATCAACATAAAACTATAGGATTATATAAATATAAAAGTAGTTGAAATTATCTAACATTTTCTTTTTGGAAATACATTTTCTTATATCCTCTCAATCTCCTCCATTTGTTTCATTTTCATTGATATATATTTGATTTCTCATAGTATATTTTTTTTTCACTTATTGCTGAACAACCGTATAATAATTTTTGCCATTTGATGAGTATTCACTCCAAAAATCACTGTGAAATTATTATAACTATCAAAAGTCTTTTTTTTTTTTTTTAGATTCCTTGGAAATTAAGCTTAACCGTCGGTTAGTTTGTAAGGTTTGAGTTTTAATTTAATTCATATTTTTTAATGTAAAGGTCATAAATACACTTGTTTGTCACGCATTTTAGGGGGACTGCACTAGCACATGTTTGCATATCGTGATTAATGAACAAATCGAACATCATTAAACACACAAATCAATAAACAAATTAAAACTGTGTATTCCAGTTTTACTTGGAAGATGGCAATTTCAATGAAGTGTCCAATGAAAACGATGAGTTATGCGATCGTGCTATAATACATGTCGAAATATTATTGGATACTGGATTTTGGAAAAAATCTGTCCAGAAAGAGCCTGGTGTGCAGATCTTTTGATTGCCAATTAAAAATGATATTAGCCAATGAGATTCGGACAGAGTATGGGACATCAGCTTAAAATCAGCTGTATATATAGTTAATAATTTAATTGCTATCATAAGTTCATTGAAAATCTCAAATATTTAAGAAACACCATGCATGCATGCACGCACTCACGCACGATCAAACAAACATGCACCCATTTTAAAATCCTAATTTGTTCAGTCTATAATTATTCCCATTTATGGTTTTTCTCAATTTTTTTTAAGGAAAAATATGCTTTATATCCGATAAAACTATATCATATATTTCATACTGTTTTTATTTTACAATAAATTAACTTGACGTGGTCACTTAAGTTGACAAGTTACAAGCCTAAATTAATCTTGGAGAAGTGCACCTCAAGAAAAGTGAGTGACTCTAGAATTTTTTTGAAGATTTCATTCTCAGTTATAGTAGCCCGTAAGTCAACTGGATTCTCCATGTACACCCTTTCCATTGATGGATGTTTTGTCTGCTTTTCTTTATAAACTTGAACAAAGAAAAGACATTCACCCAATTAATGTTTTATAGGGCTAATATTATCATTATTTTGCTCAATTATTTGTCTCATTTCAGCCAAATTTGATTCTCTTCTTTTTAACCAATTGAAAAACATTGTTGGGCAATTTTGTTTTTTCACTGTTAGACTTTCATACTTTACTTTGATTCTACTCCTTTTACAACTCATAAAAAAGTTAACTCTTTCTATCTCAGTTTCCTCCCTTATCCCATCTATATCTTTTCACATTCTAGCTCACTTTTTTACATTCCTTTCTTCATGCTTTCTCCATTAGCAAAAAAATTGAATACACGAAGCAGAAAGTATAAGCAAAAGTTAGCAACAAAATAGTAATTAACGTGTTAATAATATAAGCTTCTAAATATTAACATTTTTTTTTCAATAATGCAGGAGGTTCAATGGGGAAAATTCAGCATGCTTGAAGCAGAACGTCGCTTGCTAGCTAATGCTTTGCTAGACATCTCAAATGAACGTTTTGTTCTTCTCTCAGAATCCTGCATTCCCCTGTACAACTTCTCCGCCATCTACAATTACCTCACCAACTCAACCAAGACCTTCATCGAGGCCTACGATCTACCAGGCCCAGTAGGCCGAGGCCGGTACAACCACCGAATGAAGCCCTTAATCCGGCCCGAGCAGTGGCGAAAGGGGTCACAATGGTTCGAAATGGACCGGGCTCTCGCCGTAGAAGTAATTTCGGACAAAAAATATTTTTCCGCATTTAAAAGATATTGCAAGTCTTCCTGCTATGGGGATGAACACTATTTGCCAACGTTTGTGAGCATTAAATTTTGGAAGAGGAATTCGAATAGAAGCTTGACTTGGGTTGATTGGTCAAAGGGGGGGCCTCACCCTGCTAGATTTCAGCGAACAGATGTGACAGTTGAGTTGTTGAAGAAGCTAAGGAGCAGTAGCAAGTGTGAGTACAATGCGAAGAAGACAAGCATTTGCTTCTTGTTTGCTAGGAAATTCATGCCAAATACTATTGATAGGCTGCTTAGGTTTGCCCCTAAGGTTATGAAATTTAATTGATTTTATTGTGTGTGTGCATATATATTAGAGAATTTTTTTTTTTAATGATTGTTTTATTTGTACTGATAATTTTTGGGCATGATGAGAAGTGCCCATTAAATATTCTTTGACATTTCTTAGTTGGAAAATATTTATTTGTAATTTTTTATATTGGTTTATTTCTTTGAATAATATTCCTTCTAATATTTGCTCCTTTTCTGTTGTTTTAACTATTTTTTACCTATGTGCTAAAAAATTATATCATATAAAACTATCTAATTAGAAAAGAAATTGTAAATATTATCTTGAGTTCAATCATTATATAATTATAAAGAAAGTGAGAAAAAATCAGAAAGAGTTTTAAAAATAATAAATTGTTAAGAAAAATGATTCTATTGATTAATGATAGAATAATAAAAAATGATATTTTAGTAAATATTCTATTCGTAAGAACAACTTAAACCAATTTGTTTTAATTAATATGTTAATTAGATCGATGAGAATTAATCTTATTGATCATATGCGTAAATTCTTTTACGTGGGTTATTTGATGTGACTCTTTTCTTAAAAGCTTTGGTGGTGTTAGTGAAAGCATACAAGAAAAGAGATAAAACAAAAAGAGCCTAATGTGTACATGATTTTGGCAATTTTAACTTTGCGGCAAGAAGCCGTCGGGATCCTCTGGAATAAGACTAGTCTAACTTTCCGGGAAATCCTGACAAATTTTCCCGGAAACTGACGGCCGATCTTTTTCTACAAAGGGAAGGAAAAAGAATAGAAAAAAATTGTTGATAGGTCAATGCTCATTCTTTTCTCGTTATCTATTATACCATTGGTTAAGCAATAGACAAAAAGTGTATGATTCCCTATGAATAATTCCAGAATCAATTCTGATGGTATTAGTTAGTTTTAGCTGGGAGTTGATACATTTTTCCAATAGCACAACAATGACACTAATGATGTTGCTACATCCCAAATAATATTATTAACCATTAATTGGGTTAATCAATAGTCAATATTTAAGTTTATGATGTTATTAGAAGTTCATAACTATGTTTGATTGTGTATGAATTATTTGGTAAATTATAAAAAATTAAATTAATATTGTAATTAGAAATAGACATATTTGAATACTCTCACTCTAACAAGTCAATTTTTCTCTACAGGGTTTTCTTTTTTCTCTCTCCCTTCTTCCTCTCTCTCTGTCTCTCTCTCTCTCTCTCTTTATCTTCTTCTTCTTTTAATTATTTTTAAATATACAAACATTTGACAACCGAAGGAGAAAAAGCATTGCACAAAATATACAAAGTTCTAAAGAAATCCCTTCAACTCTTTTTTTTCACAGATAAGATAACAAAATTTTCATTATATTAGATATTTTACGATCTAAAATATTTCAAATATAAATTTTTAAGGCATTATATTTAGAAGAAATTGAGATGGATGAAAATTCCCTGTCATAAAGAAACGTAGGCCCAAAAAAATGGTATTAATTTCTTGATTGATACCTCTTTAGTCTTTATTGAAGTTTGAGCTATATTCAATTTGTGATGATTACAATCATACCCTTGATCTGATCCCTAAATAAATTATGGTCAGATTAGAAAATGACATTAATTCCTTTCCAAACTTATATATATATATATATAAATGGAAAATACAGAAATTTAAAACTATTACCTTTTCATTTTGCTTAGCGTTGGAAAAGCCTCAATTTGTTTGCATCAATCAAATTATCGAACACACATGTGACACGTCATTCCATGTCTATGAATATTTGCAAATACCACAGAGCGCTTTCTCTATTGGGCCCATCGCCTAGCCTTAATTTTTAGGCTCAACACGATCCTTCCCAGAATTGTCTCATTTGACCAATTTTCACGCGGCGGCATCTCCGCGCAACCTTTCTCCTCTTATAGCAATTAACCTCCTTATATCTTATACATGTAAATATTAAAATAGAAATTAATACCATATCATATAATAATAATAACAATTTTTTTTAAATGAGTACACTGATGATATAGCATGATCTTTCCATGAACACTTTTTTTAGAACAAAAATGAGCCGTCTGATTTGAGAGATAAAAGGGAGATGATCATCTTGTTGACTTTGAGGGGAGTGTTGACGTCAAAGTCGATACATCATAGGCATAGGTCATTACGGGTTCAATTGCCGAGTTGCTTCCTATTATCATTCCTCGAAGCTTCATTTTATATTATTTTATAATAAGGTTCAATCTTTGCTCCTCTTTATAATGAGTGTTTAAGCTAAACCCCATGGCCTTCCCTAACCCTAACAACAACCCTCACCTCCCACTATTTCTCTTACCTTAACTGCTGCAAATCTTGGTCTGATTCTTCAGTTAAAGCTACAATAATGGCGGGTAAAAGGTTGTCTAACGAATCCGGCTCCGACCCGGATGATCAACCTCCCGAGAGAAGAACCAGAACCAGTCCTAACTTAGTTTCGTATGTGATCAAATTTTATGCATATTCCCATGTTATTTTTCTTCTGTTACCAGCCTTTTTCCTTGTTCTTTTTCGATCTACTTTCTATATTTGAGACTTCGTTATGATTGTTCATCACTTAGCTTGTTCGAATCATATATGCTTTTTTCTGATTGTTGCCATGATTCTCTCTTTCTCTTAATAGTGTAATCAGAGAAGTGGTGATGGCGAACTCCTTATGCTCTGCTTTGGAACCAATGCTTCGACGAGTGGTATATATATATATATATATATATATATATAGATATATGTCGAGCTTGATTATTATTTTGTGTGTAGATCATCAATACTAGTATTCATGGATATTATATAATTGATATTTGTACACAAGCATAAAATGGTCAACTGAATTATTTTAGATTCTTAACAGGTATTTTTATTAAGAATTGATGATATAATCCATCTTTGTTAAGTAAATGCTTGCATATGTGGTTTACTATATATAAATATGAACCCTAATCAAAATAATACATAATTAATAAAGAAAAATTATATAGTTGATCTATACTTTGATTATTTATTTGGGTAATTCTCGTGCTTTATCAGGTGAAGGAAGAAGTAGAGCAAGGTGTAACAAGGTATAATAATATCCGTTCATTAACAAGGTCTCCTTCCTTGCGCATCCAAGCCCTAGAACCATCAAGCCTGAAACTTATTTTCAATAAAGAACTTTTCCTTCCAATCTTTACCGGAACCAAAATCACAGACATCCAAAGCAACCCACTTCAAATCCTTCTCGTAGACACCAGATCAGGTGGCCGTATCACCAATCTCCCCCAGCCAATCAAAATAGACATAGTTGTGTTGGACGGAGACTTTCCTCCGGGAGATCGTGAGACTTGGAGTAAAGAAGAGTTTGATAGCAGCGTCGTGAAGGAGAGAACCGGAAAGCGACCGTTGCTCACCGGTGATGTAAACATCACCATGAGAGACGGCGTTGCACCCATAGGAGATATCGAGTTTACAGATAATTCAAGCTGGATTCGGAGCCGCAAGTTCAGAATTGCTGCAAAAGTGGCGCCGGGGAATTACGAGGGCCCCAGAATATGCGAAGCAATTACTGAAGCTTTTATTGTCAAAGATCATCGTGGAGAATGTAAGTATATCTATAAATTTTACACGCTTTCATATTAAACTAACACACACACACAACAATAACAACAACAATTTGAAAATAATCTGCAATATTTTGTTTCCAATTTACCACTCTTGCAGCATTTTATTTTAATGTTAGTGCTAGAGTCTGCTGAATTACTTTAATGATGTGTATTAGTCTAATGAACTGCAGGCGTATTTAATTCCTACCATGTATTTCTGTGTACTTGAGTTTTGACCTTCTGATCTCTGCAATTTTATATTATCAATTTGTGTTCTTAAAAGCTTGTTCCATTTTAGTTTAATGGGGTTGGTGATAACAGCTCATCATTAAATATCTTCCCTTCAATCATAGATTGCTAAGCAAATCTAAGTCTTCAGTCAAACCAGACCTGCGCCCGCCCACTCTTTTATTTAGCTTATTTTTCAGAATAAGCCAAAACGTGAATCTGTTGATATGAAGGGCTTGTTGCTTGTTTTCTCATTTATTACAGTTTTAAGCTTAGGGATATCGTTTTAATACTGAATTAAAATTTTGTTTTTGATATGAATTTAATTAATTTTTGAAAGAATTTATTATCAGAGTACATCACCTTGTTCGATTGCGTCTTACATAAAATAATGAAAGTTTTTCAAAATTTAAAGCTTTTGTTATGACTTTTACAAGTTTTTTTTTTTCAATACTACAATTACAAGTTTTCTTAAATTAGTCTTTTAATTTTTGTATCTGTTATCAAAAGTTACAAATTTGAGTTGGAATTACAAATCAAATGTTCTCAATATATTCAAACGTGCATATTCTTTAATTTGTTGTTAAATTATTGTAATTTGTAAAAGGTTTCAAAGTTTTGCATATCAATAATCAAACTAGGTAGATAGAAAGTAATTAATCAGAGAGTTTCATGGCAACCCAACAATTCTTGGATCAAACTACATGGCTTTTGATATGTGGTGATCATGTATAGAAGTGTCACATAATCAATTTGATAGAATTGTTTACACTTTAGTTTGTAGATACAGATAATTGGAACCAATATGAACATTAGAACATGGCTCCCACGTCATTTTAACTTATTGTAATTTCCCTTTCAAACTTTCAAACCATTAGTTCAAGTCAATTCAAGTCAACAAAACAGCTAAAGTGTTGCTTCCATTACTTTATTATTTGTTAGTTTCTTACAAAGTGTGCCAAGCTCATGGGTCCAATGATGCAATCTTGGAGCCACTAGTTCAGCCCCCATATGCTGATCCTGACCTTGTGAAGTAACCAAGTATAGTTTTTAATTCATCGACTTTTCTCTAGTCTTTTGGTCAATGGTTTAATAATTTTGGTTTTTTGTTTACAAAATATTATGTATATCACCTTGAATAATGAAAAGAACATACAATCATCATCTTTAGGTTTTGTTTTTTAAAAGCAATTATCTGAAGTCCTTGATAGACTTGTCTTTAATTAAAATTAATTATTTGAATGAGTCAATTGAGAATAAAATGCTTAAATAATGAAATCCCATTTTGTTTTTGTTATGAAGTGTATAAGAAACATCATCCACCATTTCTGAAAGATGAAGTATGGCGCCTTGAGAAGATTGGCAAAGATGGAGCTTTTCACAAGAAGCTGTGGGATTCAGGCGTTAGAACAGTACAAGACTTCTTGAAGTTGTCCGTTGTCGATCCCCAAAAGCTGAGAAGGGTAACATAAATAATTTCCTACAACGAATCCAATGTAATTACCATTTAAATTGTCTTGATCCAGGATTTTCTAAAACTCCTTATGTTGCTGTAATTTTCTTCAGATTTTAGGCGCTGGAATGTCCGAGAAAATGTGGGAGGTGACGATTAATCATGCAAGAAAATGTGTTATGGGGAACAAGCTTTACGTGTTCCGTGGGCACAATTTTATCGTCCTCTTAAACCCAATTTGCCAAGTTGTGAGGGCTAATATTGATGGCCACACTTACCTTTCTACGGAGCTTAATAGCATCAATAGGGTATGAATTTCCGAAATGAATTAATTAATGTTGTTTGATGGTGATGGTTAAAGGAAAAATAGTTTACTAATGCATATCTTTCTTTGAGTTTTCAGGCTTACATAGAGAATTTGGTGAGACAAGCATATGCAAATTGGTATTCACTAGAAGTGATGGAAGGAGTTACGAACGAGACTCCCTTACTCACTCAAGGTATATATAATATGCACATTTAGTTAATTAATTATCTGGACAGCTTAATTACAATTTTTTTTTAATACTTTATGAATTAATACAGGTGATATGGTGGATCAATATCCTAATCTTAACAATAATCAGATGGTGGTGAGACCATTTCAACAAAATGGGTACACAGTTGATAAATCTGTGGACGTGGGATTCCTTGCAAGCAGCAGCAGCAACAACAACAATAATAATACAAATACAATTCCAAATACAAATTTTGGAGGCAACAATTGGCAAGTTCAGCCTGCATACATAAACACAAGTGTTGAACCTGGAATTGGGTACAGTATCTCTGAATCATCCTCGGATGGTGATTTAACACCCACAAGATCATTCCTCAATGGGAATTAATTAATTAATGGTCCTGATCGAAGACACTTCATCTGTGATATAAACCTGCTTGTACATATTAATATATATGTAGAAAAGCAATAAAAGTACTAATGTAATAATCCAGTTAGCTAGAAACAAAACCTAGGCTTAAAGTGTTTTTGGCATTACTTGGTGGGGAGGATCATACGTGTGATTTGCTTTAATGCAAATCTTCCCCTCAATTGCTTGCTCCTTTTTTTGTTGGTCCCCCTTTTTCCGGCCTTTTTGCAGTTGTTTTCATGTAAAATAAGCACAGAAATGTAATTCCTAATTATCCATATATATTGGGGATTTATAAGTTTATGATGGAAGGCAAAGCAAACAAAATTGCAAGTATTTCTTCTTCCAAAATTGATTCACATTAATTCCAAGTCATATATTTATTGAGATTTTACTCAATACAACATTCATAAGCCATTCAAATATTTAACTCCCAAAAAGGTATTTAACAAGCTGATTAATACTTTATCCTTTGTTTTTTTTTAATTTATAAATAAGTTTTTGAAAGGCAGATTCATTAATATAAGCAAAGGAGGTAATAAAATAAACTAGGATGTAATATCCTTGCTAAACAATTACATCAATGGTGACCAAACAAAGAAAAAGATTATGAAAAATGATAGTATGGGAAGCCATTCGCACTGTGGGACAAGAGTTTGTGAATCTGAGATGGGGGAGAAGACCACCACTGTAGCGCATGGCATTGAAGTCCCAAGTTCGCTAATGCATCTGCGAAAGTGTTGGTTTCTCGAAAAGTGTGAGAACATCTGAAGGATAATTTTGAAATCAGAATCTTACAGTTCAACCATCGATTCTGCAGGAGCCAAGGAGGGCTGAGAGAATCGTTCAGCTAGAGTTGAATAACCAGTAGGGAACTACTCTCTAACCATATATTAAACCACCCCCGATCATAAGTAAGTTTTACAGCCACTATGACTGCCATAATCTCAACATACAAAGCGGTTTGGTGGCCAAGTGCATGTCCAAACCCACCCAGAAGCTGACCATGATTATTTTGAAATACGCCACCACAGGCAGATGATCTTGGGTTGCCGTTTGCAAGATCGTTTGTGTTGACTTTAATCCAGCCTTCAAGTGGAGGACGCCAAGTGAGGATTAGAGCTTTTCGGGCTTTACCAAGCTGCCAAAGGATTCCCAACTTCGAGAGAATCATTCTATCCATGCCGAAGTGTACAAATCCAGGACAAATTTTGGTAAGATATCGAATATGGGCATAGATCTCTATTTGTAGATGTCTTAAGGAGGGAGTTATGTTATCAAAACGTAGGCGATTTCTCACTTTTTATATGGAGTATAACACAAAGCATGAAACTACTATCCAAAGATTAAAAAAGCACTGAACCATTGCTAGACCTGTCTCGCGAAGCAGAAGGAGGTAAATAGAAATCTAACATTAAATGTTAGGATTTCTGTTTAATATTTAACTTTATATTAAAATTAAGAGTTTATTGACAACTACTTACAATTAAACTCGATTGAAATCTAATCGTGGATTAATAATATTAATCACATGTTTATTTGTTGATTTTTATCAAAATTAATAAAAAGGGTGAGATGACTAGTTACTTGATATAACTTATATACTGTTCCGCAATGGCCAATGCTAATGTTACTACATGTTTTTGGTTAGCAGTAAATCTTATTTACTTACTATATATATATATATATATAAAGATCTTAGTGGTCCATTAACTATGTTATATATTTAATAAAATGTTAGATAAATTAATTTCACACATTGACTAATAAGAAGTTGAATTCTAATAATAGAAATTTCGTTAAAATTGATTCTCACTCTAAAGCTTTATTTTCATGTTAAGGTACTTACTGATTACATTAAAAATTTAAAAAATTATTAGAGAAAATCAAATTTCGTCAGTTATCGTATATAAAAGTCTTGGTAATGTTAGTATTAAACAATGTTTTATAACTTCATTAAATATTTATAAAACTGAAAGAAAATGAAATTTACCAAGTTTTTGAAATTATATATATGCTCGTTTAGGTTAGCATAAATTCTTGTAATTTATTCTATAATGTTAATATGTTAAAATTGTTGAATTAATTAAATAAATAACTCGAATTTCTATTAATTTATTTCGGTTTTAAAAATTTAAGGTTGATACTAAAAAATTTAATAATATTGACAATCTTTTCTTTTTTTTTTTTAATGATGATAAAGACATTTAATATGTATTTTATGATCATGAATTAAATTATAAGTTCATAGAATAACCATTATAATTCATCGAATTGAGTAAAAGTTTATTTTTCAATTTTCTTAATTTTGTTAAATAAGCCTTTTCTGCTTGAGCAAATCGGAAGTCAACGGAAAACGTTAGAACTTGAAAGGAAGAGACAGCGACTAGAATCAAAGAGCTATTACTATGTTGTGGTGACGTGGCAAAATCAGAAGCCATTAACCGAAGCAACTGTATGATTTTAACCAAACATAGTGGAGACAAGCCAAAGCCAACCCAATCAAACGAAACGAGCTGCTTGCAATTACGATTTTGTCTTCCCAAAAGCCGAAAACGACATGACGTTTAGAGGGAAAGGATGAAGAAGCTAGTGAAGACCAGAAAAAGCATATCTGAGGAGAGCCAAGCACGGTGTCTGCTGAGACAAAAGCACATGAAGTTCCGCAAATGCGCCAGAGGAGAGGTGGCAACAAGTAATTTTATTTCTTAATTTATCAATTTTCTTTTCAATATACACGGTTGCATACTTGGGTTGCTTGGTTTTTGAATTTTTGACTACTGATTCATACAAAAATGGTTTCTTAGTCGTTATTACTTATAAAAGATGGCGCTGGATCAAATCATTTTCATAGCTACTATCAGTGCAGAGGTAGAGTTCTTAAGCTTCATACTTCCCAGAGCGGTGACGATGAAGCTACATTGTAATTGGGATGTTTGATTACTGCCCCATGAAAATGAAATTCCACATACTTTTTCCTGGATGAATTCGGATTACTTGCTAATTTCATAGTTTTTGATTGCTGTGCTGGCTGCTTTGAATAGTGTTACTGGAACAGACTTACGTATTCTTGTATTATGTAACTAAAGTTGCTTGGGTTTACTTTATTCAATTTTTGGTATACAAGCAAATATAATATTGCAAAATATATGAAGTTTTCTTTGTGGCCATGTTGCATTGTGAACTTATATCTTCAGTAATTAGAAAATAGTAAAGGAGTATATTATTCACAACGATTTTGTATTGATGGTGATCATAGAGATAAAAGTGTTGCACAGAATTCTGTGTCTTTCGTACTGCTGCAGCATATATATATATAATACATTTTACAATTAGCCTTTTTATATGTAATGTTTGTTAGCTACAAAAACCCTAATGTACAAGATGCATTCTGTCCTTTATGGTACATTGTGCAGTCTTCACCATTGAAAATCCACCAGCTGTCCTTGCTTTTGTTGTGCATTTGATCACAACAGTAGCTGTTTTTGCAGCTACCAGGTACAGGTTTCTTTGGTTTTTTTTTTTTTTTTTTTTGATTGCTGGGTTGAAGTATTGGATTTGGTTCAAATATGTATTTGGGTCTTTCTGGATTGTGATTTGGGCCTCACTTACAACACCATTTATTTCCATCAGCCCACTTCTTTCAACGCATGGGACAAGACTTGGAAGCCAAATTTCCAAGAGAAGTGTCTCTTTAGTTCAGATTACAATCAAAGTCACTTAGTTTAGATTACATAGTCACTAGTCATGCCCTCTGCTGCATAGGAGTACCTAGTAAATACTCCATAGCACTAGATGGATGCTGAAACAGCACCCTTTTATTATGTACTGGTAAAGAGTAGGCTTTCTCTTGTGGGTGAATGAAAAATTCGATGTTTCTTTTGTTGAGCAAAATATTTAAGCTAGACTTTGTGATTCCTCCTCTTTGCAGAGTGCTGGAATGCCAAGGATCTGTCATCAAATCTGAAAATTGTGTTTGAAAAAAAATTGTCTAAATTTGTATATTAATTGAATGGCATTCACATCAACAGTTGATGCGTTACTAAAGTTTGGCCCTCAATTAAGGGAATGATTAAGATCGTTTCATTCAAAATTCTGCAGTAATATGTAGGTTCTTTATTGGTTCAGAATTGAATTATACGTTTTCAAGTAAACTCTAGATCTAAATCTTTAATTGTGTTTGAACAACATTGTAATCTGACTTGGATTTTAGCATAAAGATGCATGCAGTATGCCACTTGCATGAATAACGGCTATCATTTAAATTTGATTTCTATGCAACATGGACTTCAAAGGTTTGCAACTATTATAAGATATTTTCTGGGGATGGTCACATCAGAAGGTTGAGTTGTATTTGTTCGGATTGTGAAAGAGGACTCAGGGCCAATTGAGGGGAAAAAATCTTATGTCAGAAGTGATAAAAGACAATATATAATCTAAATGTCTGGCTTTTGTGAGATTATGATATGGATTGTGACTTTAGTATATCTAGGATTAACATAGCTAGTATAGTTAGATGAAAATACCAAAATGTATCCTTTGTGCTTGTTTACAATTGATTATGAGGAAAGAAAGATTGGAAATGATGCACGCTAAACTAATGCCATTTGCATTTGTGCACTAATGTCCATCTTACATTCGCCTCTTAGCAGAAACAAGCATGACTCAGAAACTAGACGAATAAATGTGAATCATTTTGTTAACTTCATTTAGATTTTATGCTATACAAGACCTTTTCTATTTTATTAACTGAAAAACAATGCTTCTGCTGCTTCTACTTGTTGCTCTGTCTATGCATAGTTGCTTTTGGATATTTGGAGAAATATAAAAGCAGGCGGATGGAACCTCACCTGTTTCAATGCATGATGTGTAAATTGGCTGCTGGAGGAGAATATAACATGTTTAAAAGTCTACATAAATGTGTATGGACGGATTCCACGTGATCCACCATAGCAGTGGTTAAAGAAGAAGTTCATAATCTTCTCATGGAGGCAGGTTTAAATTATGGCAAGGCACTAGTCTACTTATGCTATTCATCTTTGAGGCAGGCCAGTGCACTTGATATTTATAATATGGTGCCCAACTGAGTAATTTTCATCAGTTCAGTTGTGACTTGTGAAGTCACTGTGACGTAGTATGCCTTCACTTTTTATCTCTGCTCATAGCCACAACATGTTTTGTGGACAAGCTGGAAAAGGCATGGTGTGTAAATATCTGTGAGTGCATGAAAGCTTACCAATATTATTAATATTACAGACATGTAGAGGAGGCATGGTATGTAACAGTTGTAAACAACAAATTAATGAAAATAAAAAGTGAACTAAACTTAATAATTGTGGATGTCAGTTATCAAAATTTTCATGGGATTAATCATAGAAGGTTATAGTTTTGTGACATGATTTGTTATTTATGTCAACTTGCCAAAAGATTCCTTTGTGGTGCCAAGTAATTGGCTCCGCATCACTCAAGCTCAACAGAGCTTTTAATAGACATCTTGATGTTTTTTGTTGAGCATATAGGAAGGTATTTTTCTGTGAAATCTCTAAGAAATTAGTTTTGGTCCATGGTTGACTTTGCTGTTTTCGGTTGAAGTGGATTAGCATATTGCTGATTTTTGGTATATTTTCATGAAACAGGTTATAGTATGCATGTATGCCTGCTGTTACACCCCAAAATTTTGGTCATGCTGGCTGGTGGAGTGCGTTGGTGATGAGGGCTCTAAGACTACGTAGGAGTATGAAGAAGGGGCATCATGTTGCACTATTATGCTTTCAATTGGAAGTTGAAATTAGTGTGTTTCTCAAAAACCATTGAAGAGATGTGCTTCAATTGATTTATTGACCCAATAATATAATGGGTATAAAAGTTCAATACCCTTTTTTGAGGTAGTTTTATGTTTGACAACGTAATTGTATATTGTTTAAAGTCTAAAGACACAATAATGAAGAGAATGCAAGATATGGAGCGAAACTGTACAAGAGTTGTGACTGAGATATCATGATTGGTACAATAATTTTGCCGTCAATAAATTCCTCAAATTATGCCACTAAACTTCAGTTTTATTATTATTATTTTTTATTTTTTACTATTGCCACAAAGCTTTAAAATTGCTCTCATCCATTAACTAAATACCATCAAAGGAACTTGGATATCAAAACGTGATTAAAATGTAAATTTTATTGATATCTGGATATAAACAATATAAAATTATTTATTTTTAAAAAATAAAAAATTTAAAAACTGACATATATATATTATTTCAAAGTATTACATGTATTTATATTTTACATAAATTTTGATGTTAAGACAATCATCGTATTATTTTGACATATATATATTATTTCAAAGAATAATTTTTAATAAATTATATTAATATAATTTTTTTTGTCTGATATATAAATTGTTTTCTATGGTATATGAATTTTTTTTAAATTAATCGTGTGAGTAAAGAGAAACTATAAATTAATTATTAAAATGATATGAAAATCCATGAAAAATTGAATGAAAAGATAAATATTTAATTACATTATTTCAAGTACTTAAAAATAGAGAGTGATGGTGAATTAAAAGGGTTAAATAAGATATAAAAAATCTAATATTAGTAAATAAATTAATAAATAAGACTATTATTGAGAAATATTGTTATTATCTTATTTATAATCATTTGATTATTTAGATATAGGTCAATTTTTTTAAATTTAATTACATAGATAAATTTAACAAAATTTTAAATATAAATTTTAAAAAAATAACTTCTAAAAATATTTAAATAATTTTATTTAGAATTCACCGCAAAAACAAACATTTCTTTAGCGTCAAAAAGTACATTGTTGCTTTCCGGTGGACTAATGTAGGAGTGATCTTGTCTCCCAACAGAAGATTACACCCCATTGATATATTACCCTATACCAAATTTTCAATATTCATAGTTTCTTTCCATCATATATCCCATTTTCTATCATTGATCTAGCTTGTCATATGTAGTTTCCTTTGCAACTAACTACGTTATTGGTGTCAATATATGATCTTATTATTATTTTTAATTTTTTTAAAAATTTTCTCAAAAGTCCAAGCGACATTTTATTTCTCATGCAATGTTAAGAAAGTCTTGAAGTCAAGAAACATCTCTTTCCCTCCCACTGAAAAATTAATGGACTCAGCTTAATTTCTTCTTCCAAAACTGACTACTCTCGTCTTCTTCTTTGAATCAATGCAAGAAAAGAGACCCGTATCTTACGTAGTCTTCTCTTTTCATGGCCCTGCACAAAATGAACCATCATCTCTTCCCGCCATTGGTTCTCCCCTCAATTATCGCCGTCTTCTGCATCTTGATCGCCGTCCCAGTATCTTATTGCAACGATAACGTGAATTATGTGGCATGCAGTTATCGCTATTCCTGTGGCAACAGCTTACGGGATGCTGGATATCCTTTCTGGGGAAACAGTAGACCCCTATTCTGTGGTCTAGAAGATTACAGACTCAACTGTCTGCAGAATCAATACACTATCATAGAATCTGGGCTTCAAAAGTTTCGAGTATTAAACATCAGTAGCTCTGAACGACTAATGACCATTGCTAGAGATGACCTTTGGAATAATTCTTGCTCTGGAATTACAGACGAAACCTCTCTCGACGACACCCCCTTCCCTAATTACGGTCCAAGCGTTCGAAACCTCACTATATACTACGACTGCACCAATGTGAATTCACTTCAGCATCGTATCAATTCATTTGTATGCACCGGCAGACTGGGAGAAGTTGCTGGCTTTTACACAACTGTGGACGAGGATGAGTAGGGGTTTCGACTCCCGAATCTTACGGACACATGTTACTACGGTATCAATGTTTCCGTTCAATTCACTGATAATCTTCGGACAGGGGAGTTGAGACAGGCTTTGCAACAAGGGTATGATGTGCAGTATCGCTCGGACAATTTATGTCCTGTATGTGAATCTTCTGGTGGGACATGCGGGACCAGTAACTCAACTCGAAGAAATTTTGTGTGCTTTTGCCGTGATCAACCTCACCCGTCTACCTGTCCTCCTGAATCTTCTCCTCCTACTAATCCTCCCTCTCCTCCTGCTCCTTCTCCTGCTCCTCCTGGTATAGGTGCTTTTCTGTTGAAGGTTTTAGCATATAACTTGTTCACAGTCTACCTGTTTAAAGCATGTATATACACTTTAATTGGTTTTCTCTTGATACATATTTGCATCTTTTAAACTATTTGTGGACATGTATACCTTATTATGTCTATACTATGGTCAATTACTTGTGTTTTTTTTATTATATGTAATCTTTTGAGGCCCACACAGATTATAAATACGTATTTATTTATTAAGACAAAAGCTAATACGAGCAAACCTGAGTTATATTTTGAAGATAGAAATAATGTTAGCGAATTCAGATTGAGGATACTTAGTCTTTATAGCTAGCAAACTTGATCAAGTTGTGAAGTAACTGGCACACAATATATGCAGAGATTTAAAGGGGATCTTTCACAATTTTTTCTTCGTAGTTAAATTCCTTCGGGCGCAAACAACATTAGTAGTTAATAATTTCTATCTCAGAACAGCTTTAAATTGCTGCATTTTAAGTTTAATGTATCCTCAAATGTCTAAAGCTCTAAAATTACTGGTCTTGAGCCTGCCCACTAAGAAATCAGTGCTGTATATCTATTGTTCCCCATAAACATTCAACAAATACGTAGATTCTAGTTAACTACTTTAATTTTATTTATCTTCATAAATCAGAAACAATATGGAAAAGGCTTCATATGCTTAAGTTGGTTTCAATACCTTCACCCTTTTTCATTATTTCCTTCAATTTCCAGCCCAAATGGATCACTTGGACATCTTCACATTCGAATCATTTCATACTCATCACTGTATCATTACCTTATCATTTTCACCACCTTAGCCAACCACACGCACTTACTTTCTCTCTTGACTAAAAATTTAAGAGAATTCTATAGCAGGATGAAATATTTCAAGCTTGCAAGAACATATCTAGGCACCATCTATTGTAGAAAGTTTCTAACATGCAGTTTTATGAATATTAGTCCAATCAATAGAATATTTTCCTAAGCATTAAGCGTAATACTAGTCAGGGATGAGAAATTTTGTTAGTTTGTCATGTCCCAATTTTCCTTCTCCTTCCATTGATTATGAGTTTTCATACTCTGTTTCCTCTGTTCCAGAATATATAATTCGATCCCCGATGTTCTCATCACCATCCTAAATAGAATAATTGTTATGTTGACACCCTGGCAGTGATATTACAGAATTCTATATATATATATATAATTTCGTCTGCATTTTGAGATGATTTCAGATATCTGAGGTTGAGTTGAGTATTAGTACATGAAGTTCTGCAAAGATATAAATTGCGACGTGTATCTGTTTATATATTTCTTACAATTCATTTGCTTGAATTTTCAACTCTTACACAGGCAATCGACCGAACTCCAGACCAAATATTAATACAGGTAATGTCACTAACTTATTCAGCAACCTATTCTCTTCTCTTTACATTCGTGTTTCACTGTGTTTCTCGTTCAAAATGTGTTCATCCTTAATTGTGGGGTGCACATCCTCTGGTGAAAATATCAAATGTTGAAAACAGACATGATCTAACTGAAGATTCTTCATTGGCTTGAATTATTACTCTTACAGGAAATGGTTCCAATTTGAGACGAAAGCTTGTTACTGGTAACTAACTTACTCTTTTATCTGTTCTTTCCGCTTTGATAATTGTGTTTCATTGCATTTCTTGTTTAAAATCAAATTGTATCATTCTGAGTTGTGGCATGAGCATTCTGTAGTGCAGTGTATGAACTGTTTAAAGTAGACACAACATTGCTTGACACTCCGTTTAGACAACCATCTGATTCATCACTTATTTCTTTTAACAGGTATAGTTGCTGCAGTAACTGGAATAACAATCGCCTGTATAATTATTTGCATTTTCAGAAGGAAGATATTATCAATTCTATCAAAGATTTGTTGTAGAAAGAGAACAAAGATTGATCAAGATCTTGAGGCCTTCATTAGGAATCATGGACCTCTAGCTCTTAAACGATACAGCTTTTCACAAGTTAAGAAAATGACCAATTCCTTCAAAGATAAACTAGGCCAAGGAGGATATGGTGGTGTGTACAAAGGGAAGTTATCGGATGGCCGTCTTGTAGCAGTAAAGCTGTTAAACACATCAAAGGGGAACGGACAAGAATTTATCAATGAAGTTGCAAGCATTAGCAAAACATCCCATGTTAATGTTGTCTCTTTGTTGGGTAATTGTTTGGAAGGGGACAAGAGAGTTCTTATCTATGAGTTCATGCCAAACGGATCACTGGAAAAATTCATCTACAAAGGAGATACTTTGAAGTCTGGTCAGCAGTTAGGATGGGAAAAATTGTATCAAATTGCAATTGGAATAGGGAGAGGGCTTGAATACTTGCATCGAGGTTGCAGCACTAGGATTTTGCATTTTGACATAAAACCTCACAACATTCTTCTTGATGAAGATTTTTGTCCTAAAATCGCTGATTTTGGGTTGGCAAAACTATGCCCAAAAAAACAGAGTATTGTATCCATGCAGGAGGCTAGAGGTACAATTGGGTATATTGCCCCAGAAATGTTCAACAGAAATTTTGGAAATGTTTCGCACAAATCTGATGTATACAGCTATGGAATGATGGTTCTAGAGATGGTTGGATGCAGGGAGAACCCCAATGCTGGAGTATGTAATACCAGCGACTTATATTTTCCACACTGGATTTACAAGCATTTCGAGGAGGGTAGAGAATTTGAACTGCCCAGTGCTGTAACGAGTGAGGAAAAAGAAATTGCGAAGAAGATGATTATAGTGGGTTTGTGGTGTATCCAGACTCGTCCAACGGATAGGCCGTCCATCAATATAGTGCTAGAAATGTTGCAAGGAACCATTGATGCCTTAAAAATACCACCAATGCCATCCCTATCTTCTCCTACAAGAACACCAAGACATTCTTCGACCGCATCCTTCTTATCATGATAATTATCATAAATGAATTTTATGTGTAATATCCCTTCTTTTTCTTGGTTATTGATTTCGGTATAACCGAATTTTTATTGAGAATAGCCATACTGTCTTAGAATATCAAAGAATTTTTATGCTGAAATTGTTCAGCTTAGTTACACAATGATCATTACATAATTAGAGGGTTGGGTTGATCCCTGCCCCGACGACACAGTAACTCAACTTTGAATCATTAGCTTTTTGATTGAGCTAACGGTACAGGTCAAAACCTCCAGTTCAAAACACAAAATGGTTGACTTGAAGGAAATAAGTAATTTACGATTTGCTAGACTTGAGCCTTCGTTCCCGGTCTATAATCTTGTTGGATCAAATCTATTACTTGGAACAGAAAAGTCGAAGTAAACTGTCAATAGTCATGCGTATTTTGCTAATGCATACACTTCCATAGTCAAAAGCTAGCAATTCTCTGGTCTTCACCATCACTCCCCATTAATTTTGTTAGCATTAGTGTATATGTCATCAGATAAGTAAACAAAACCCACGCAAGTTATTTCTCTATCCATGACCTTAATTCTACAGAATCATGAACAACCATTTCTTCCCTTTGCTAATTCTCCATTCCGTAATAAGTATCCTCTGCATCTTGATTGCCATTCCATCATCCTATTGCAAGGACGATGAGCAGTACCTTGCATGCAGTCGCCGATCATCCTGTGGGCCGCACTTTCTGGATATCCCTTATCCTTTCTGGGGAAACAATGTAAGGCCTCAGTATTGCGGTCGCCAAGAATTCGAGCTCAAATGTCAAGATAATCAGCACACTGCCATTCAGTTCGGAGATCAAAGCTTTCGAGTTTTAGACATCAATGGCCTTAATCAAATAATGACCATTGCTCGAGCTGAACCGTTGGTTAATACTTGTCCCATAACATTCCAGAAAACCATTATCAACAACACTCTCTTCAGTTACAGTGGGAACGTCGGCAATATCAGCCTATACTATGATTGCAGTGATGAGTTGTCATCAGTTGGTCAAAATAATTTTAGTTGTCACTTTCAACGTGGAGAGATAACTGGCTTTTACACAATCGATAACGACTCGCGGCTTCGTAATCGTAGCAATTCATGTAACAGAGTTATCAAAGTGCCGGTTCTTCTGATTGGTCTTGGTGATCTTTTGGCCGGAAGATTGACTGAGGCTTTGAATCGGGGGCTTGAGGTAGAGTATTGGACAGACAATGCATCCTGTTCGGCATGTTTGTCCTCGTTTGGAATATGCGGATCCAATTTGTGGTATTCAGACCAATTTGCGTGTCTTTGCCGTGATAAACCTCGGAAGCGTGCATGCCCTTCTGGTATGCATTCACTTGCTATTCACATTATATATCCCTATTCTTATCTTCTTACCATATATATATATATATATATATATATATATAGATAGATAGATAGATAGATAGATAGATAGATAGATATGATATATCATGTTCTCGGTAGTTTCACTCCTTTGAGTTCTCTGTTTAGGCAAATAGAGTACTAAGTACTACAACTAGAAACGAAAAAGGACTAAATAATTTATAATATTGTGGATGTGGCATTTAGATTAAAGAATCATATTTTAGATTAAAAAATGCTAAAAGAGGCGTGTAGTAGTTACAATTGACAGTCGGATACATATCTGAACTTTGAGCTGATTGAAGCAAATCTGAAATTGAGAGTTATATTGAGTTGAAGGCCTCAAATATACAGAAAAGGCACCAAGAATTCACTATGGCAATGAATAAAACATTGAAGAATCTAAAATAAATGACAAAGAAATCAACGACTGAAAATCTGGATGTCTGGAAATTGAAAACAAGAGGACAAGAAACAGTCTAGGTGGTCTAATTGCCGGTTTAGATCCACGGTGAAGAGCATTATAAAGGCAACTTCTTCCATTTACTCAGAATCAAGGATAGATTAATAGGATTTGAGGAAACTATTAATAGCTTCTTAGGTCTGCGTAAGAAGTTGAAAAATCTGACTTAAACAACCCTCACAAGTCAGCCATATACGCTGTGCGAGTGCATAGTTATAACAAGGTGAAAGGAGCTTTGAATTGACGGTTATTTAATGCATGAATTTTGCACAACCATATTACTGCAATTTAAATCTGTCTCCGTTCTAACTCGTTATTGGCAGGAATTATGACCCCTACAGGCAATCTTCCAAACAGCAGACGGAATATCGTCTTAGGTAATAGAACTACCTCATTCTTTTACCAGTTCCTTTTTCTACGCTTCCTGCGTGGTTTGCGTATTCTTTAGCTAAATTCTCCATAATCAGATAATTCTCTATACAATTTCTTTTTTGATTTGTTTTCCCGGAAAAATATGTACAAACTTTTGTTGAGAACAAAGGTATGGGCATAGTGAATTTCTTTCCGGAGTTGGTGAAGTCTTTCTTGGCTTGTTTTTTGGGTCCAGGTAGGCATAGCTGGAAGTTGCGAACTTTTATTGCTGTTCTAATAACTGCAGTCTGCAGTTGTTTTTACCTTTTTTTCTTCTTGTTATCAATTTTCCGTTAGCAAATGAGGAAGACGGGCAATATCAGTTCAAATTTTCCTATGTTATTGTTTCGCCATGGGTATCCGGAATGACATCACTTATTACTCATCAACTGATTCACCACTTTTTCACTTGTCCTTACAGGTTCAGTAGGTGCTGGAATAAGTGGAATAATAATAATCGCATCTATATTTTTCTTCCTTCTAAGATCCGAGATCCCATCAATTTCGTCCATGTCTTCATTTGGAAAGATGACAAATAGTGATCAAGATCTTGAGGCCTTCGTTAGAAATTTTGGTCCTCTAGCTCCCAGAAGGTTCGACTTTTCAGATGTTATGATGATTACAAACTCATTCAAAAATAAACTAGGGCAAGGAGGTTATGGAGGTGTGTACAAAGGACAGTTATCAGACGGTTGTCTTGTAGCAGTAAAGCTCCTAAATACTTCCAAAGGGAACGGACAAGACTTTATAAACGAAGTTGCAAGCATTAGTAGAACATCTCATGTTAATGTTGTCACTTTATTAGGTTTCTGTTTAGAGGGTAACAAGAGAGCACTGATCTATGAGTTCATGCCCAATGGATCGCTTGAAAAATTCATATACACTGGAGATACATTAACGACTCCTCAGCATTTGGGATGGGAAAGAATGTATAAAATTGTTGTGGGAATAGCCAGAGGGCTTGAATACTTGCATCGTGGGTGCAACACAAGGATTTTGCATTTTGACATAAAGCCTCACAACATTCTTCTAGACGAAGATTTTTGTCCGAAAATCTCTGATTTTGGGCTTGCAAAATTATGCCCTAAAAAAGAGAGTATTGTATCAATGATGGACGCTAGGGGGACTATCGGGTATATTGCTCCAGAAGTGTTTAGCAGAAACTTCGGGAATGTTTCACACAAGTCAGATGTCTATAGCTATGGAATGATGGTTCTGGAAATGGTTGGATGCAGGAAAAACTTTGATGCGGGAGAAAGTAATTCGAGCGAGTTATATTTTCCACATTGGATTTACAGGCATGTCGAGCAGGGCAGAGAGTTTGAATGGCCTGGGGTTGTAACCAGTGAGGAAAACGGAATTGCAAAGAAGATGATTATTGTGGGTTTGTGGTGTATACAGCCTCGTCCATCAGATAGGCCGTCCATCAATACAGTGCTAGACATGTGGCAAGGTAGCTTCGAAGCTTTAGAAATCCCACCAAGGCCGTTACTATAATTTACTCCAAGATCACTAATACATTTTCAACCATATCCCTCTGATGACAAATTATCAGTAATAAATTTTATTGTATACTTCTCTTTCTTTGGTTTTGTTGTTGCTTTTAGGGATAAATTGAAAATAAACATACTGTCATGTACATGGAAATTCATGAGCTCAGACTTTGAATCATTCTACTCAATTAAGGGTGTGTTTGGTCAAAGAAATGGTGGGAGAAAAAAGTCCTCGTTTATTTATTTGATTGTTAAAATTAAAAAAAAAAAATATATATAAGAATGAGAATTAAGAAATCCTTATTCCAAGGTGGAATCAAAATTCCTTTTCCAAGGACAAGGAATCATGATTCCTACCTACGCAAATTCGTGAGTCTTCTATTTTGTCCCTTTTAATATATTTCATTCTAATTTATTTAAATAATTTGATGAAATAATTATTTAAATTTAACTAATTATTTTTAATAAATTATCATATTATTTTAGTTATATCATTTGAAAATAAAAATTTTAAAAATTATTTAAAAATTTAATTTATAACTGTTATTGCAAGATTTATCTTAATTTATAATTACTACTGTAATGCTTATTTTTTTTTATAAATTCAATATATTCTTATTTATAAACTATATCTAATATTTTATTATTTTTATCTATTATTCTTATTATTTATAAAATATATAAATAAGATTCAACAACAATTTTCAGATTAAAAGTCCTAGTCGAAAACTAGCAAGTGTCTTTGGTCTTCACCATCACTTTCAGCATTTTATTACCTTATCGGATAAGTAAATGAAACCCACACAACAGAAGCCTGTTGCGGTCTCTCCATGACCTTAATTGCACAAAATCATCATGACTAACCATCTCTTCCCGTCGCTTATTCTCCATTTAATCATCTCTATCCTCTGCATCTTGATCTCCATTCCATCATCTTATAGCTATTATGATGACCAATACGGAACATGCAGTCGTCCTTACGCTTGTGGGGAGCATATCAAGGACATCTGGTATCCTTTCTGGGAAAACAATATTAGACCTCGGTATTGTGGTCGCCAAGGATTTGAGCTCAAATGTCATGACAATCGGAACACTACCATTCAATTTGGAGATCAAATTTTTAGAGTTTTATCCGTAAATATGCTTCAACAAAGAATGATAATCGCTCGGGATGATCTTTTCCGTAGTCATTGTCCAGCTGCAATAATGTCCCGCGAAATCTTTATCAAGCATCCTCAGGTTAGTTACAGTCAAAACATTGGATACTTGAACTTATTCTTCAATTGCAATGGTGAATTGTCCTCTGTGGGTCAAAATAATTTTAGTTGTCCGTCAGAACGTGAAGAGATAACTGGATTTTACACAATCGATGGGGAGTCGCGGCTTCAAAATCGTACCAACTCATGTAACAGAGTTATTAGAGTACCTTTTCAACAGACTGATCTACCTCTCAGTACTAATGATCTTTTGGCTGGAAGATTGACTGAGGCTTTGCAACGAGGGTTTGAGGTACAATATCGTGTAGACAATGAATCATGTACGAAGTGTATGTCTTCATTTGGAGTATGCGGATCCAATCAGTCTTCAGACCAATTTGCGTGTATATGCCGTGATCATAAAACTCACTCGCTTACATGTCCTAATTCTGGTATGCATACCCTTCAATTCCTTTCCTTATTATATTAATTTAATTTAAGAGTCAGGAATATCATATGTACAAGCTTTTAGTTAAGCTTAAAACTTATGTCAATGCCTCCCCTCCCGTTGTACCAGAATTAAGCAAAATATTTCCAAATTCGGAAGTTTAGCACACTAACTAAAATATGTGGACACAGTGTGTTGGCGTACATATTTTTCCTTCCACTGTTTTTCTTATGAATTTATTCGATAAAGTTTGAGTAGAACCAAAAAAATGGTTAAAATTAAATAGTTTGCTGGATGCCTTTCTTTTTAGCCAATTATAAATGTTGGAAAAATAAAAGAAAAAGAATAAGCTTTTTACTTTGCAAAGATTTTTGGATTACAGTACAATTTTTAGTTGATGTCGGTGGTTCAAAATTTATTTAGTTGTTAGACAGAACAGATAACTGACTTTTACATAATCGATGGAGTCTCGTTGTTTGAAAATCGTAGGGCTCATGTAATAGAGTTATCAAAATACCCTTTCTACAGGCTGATCCTCCTAACATTAATGATCTCTTGTCCGGAAGATTAACTCTGGTTCTGAAACAAGGATTTGAGGTAGAATATTATCGTAGAGACAATGATTCCCGTACGACGTGTTTGTCTTCATGTTGGATATGCGGATCCAATCAGTCTTCAGATATGAACTTTGACCTGATTCGAGCAACATGAAACCCTTTGTTTGAATTAAGTGTTAATGCATTAATTGCACAATCATATAACTGCAATTAATTTACATATTTTTCCCTGCTAACGCATTATTGGTTTGAATTATTACTTTTACAGGCAGTAGTCCGAAATTTAAACCGAAGCTTGGCATAGGTAAATTACAAGTACCTCATTCTTTCATCTGTGCTTTTCTTTTGCTTCAGTGTTGCACTGCATTTCTTGTTCAAAATATCAAAATCTTCATTCTCATCAAGCTATCAGTTGTGGTGTGCTCGTCCTCTATGCGTCTAATCGGAGATTCTAATGGCATGTTCATATCTAAATAAAAAAGCAAGGAAAATTTTTGGAGGGAAACCTTGTTATTGAAAGAAACAAAAATCAGTATCTGTACAGTTGCAATTTCTCATCTTAGACTAGTTGAGTAAATTATGATAATAAGCAAATAAAAATTAATCAAATTATTAATAGAAAGGAAGAAGATAAAACATCGTAGTTAAATATCAGCATGTTGATAATTTTTGTATGTAAGAGTGTTTGAAAATTAAGATGAGAGGTTACCTAAACATGGTGAGGTGGAGTTTTTCTGTTCTCTCTGTAACTAACCATCAAACACTGGAAACTGAACTGTCTTTGAGTTTCATGTTTTCGTTCTGCAATTAAGAAAAAGCAAAGAGAGGTAAGCTTGAGAAGGATTCTGTATAATCTGATTATTCTCTCCACAATTTCATTGTTGAAAAAGTATTTAGAAATTTTTATTGACAGTAATGAGGATACAGTGGATTCTTTTCCTAGGTTAGCGAAGTGCATTTAGGCACGGCTGGGCATGCAAAATCCTATGTTATGCTCTTGATTTCCTTCGTTTTGTTGTTTCATTTCAAATCTGATATTACTTTGATTCTTGGAAAGTTTCAAATTGCATTAATCTTGTTCCAAAATTGCCTTAAACTAATGCAGACAATTGCAGTCTGAAGTACTAACTCTTTTCCTCATCCTTTTTGTTATCAGTTTTTGGTAGCCAATCAGGAAAATGAGCGATTTTGGGTTTTCAGATTTTCTTGTTTGTTGTTTCACCATCAATATTCTAGAAGGACATCATTTATTTCTCCACCATCTGATTGGTCACTTGTTATTTTGACAGGTATTTTTGCTGCATTTCTTGGAATGACAATTATAATTATCATCTGTATAATTATTTGCATTTACAAATGGAAGAAGATCTCATCAATTCTATTAAAGGCCTGTTGTGGAAAGATATCAAAGAGTAACAAAGATCTTGAGGCCTTCATTAGAAATTATGGACCTCTAGCTCCCAAAAGGTACATCTATTCAGATGTTAAGAAAATGACCAACTCATTCAAAGATAAGCTTGGCCAAGGAGGTTATGGCCGCGTCTACAAAGGGAAGTTACCAAATGATCGTCTTGTGGCAGTGAAGCTCCTAAATACTTGCAAAGGAAATGGCCAAGAATTTATCAATGAAGTTGTAAGCATTAGTAGAACATCCCATGTTAATGTTGTTAAATTATTAGGCTATTGTTTGGAAGGCAGAAAGCGAGCTCTTATCTATGAGTTTATGCCTAACGGATCCCTTGAAAAATTTATATACGATGGAGAAACTACAAAGCCTTCGCAGCACTTGAGATGGGAAAAAATGTACGAAATTATTACGGGAATAGCAAGAGGCCTTGAATACTTGCATCGTGGTTGCAGTACCAGAATTTTGCACTTCGACATAAAACCTCATAACATTCTTCTTGATGAGGACTTTTGTCCTAAGATCTCTGATTTCGGGCTTGCAAAATTATGCTCTAGAAAAGAGAGTATTGTATCAATGATGGAGGCTAGAGGGACTATTGGGTATATTGCTCCGGAAGTGTTTAACAGAAACTTCGGGAATGTTTCACACAAGTCAGATGTCTATAGCTATGGAATGATGGTTCTGGAAATGGTTGGATGCAGGAAAAACCTTGATGTGGGAGAAAGTAATTCGAGCGAGTCATGTTTTCCACATTGGATTTACAGGCATGTCGAGCAGGGCAGAGAATTTGAATGGCCTGGGGTCGTAACCAGTGAGGAAAACGAAATTGCAAAGAAGATGATTATTGTGGGTTTGTGGTGTATACAGACTCGTCCATCCGATAGGCCGTCCACCAATACAGTGCTTGAAATGTTGCAAGGAAGCCTTGAAGCCTTAGAAATCCCACCGATGCCTTTCCTATCTTATCCTTCAAGACCGCAAATATATTCGTCCACGACATCGTTGTCATGACAAATATTATGAATAAATGTTATCCATACTTTTCTTTTCATTGGTTTGATTATTGATTTTACGGATATCTGAAGTCTTATTGAAAATTATCATCTTTTCAGAGTCATGAACACTCATTAAGTCAATTTTGAATCATTCTGTTTTAGATTAAGCAAAAAGCACACTTCAAAACCTTCGGTTTCTAACCTTGAGCTTAAACGTATTGGCTTTCCCTCTGGCACAAGTTGTTGAAAATCAATCCTAGATCTCTGCTCTAAAATTTTCCATTTCCTCCACAAGTTTTTTAACATGTGAAATTCATCCAATCACAAATTTAACACCGGAATAGATTAATCTATAATCTATTAGTAGTTTAATGATGAAACTTGAAATTGTTAACCAACATAGTGCAGTATATAAAGGAAGCTAATTATAAAATCACACCTTTTCATCTAAATTTATTATGTATATTAACAGATTAGAGTTTTTAAGATAAAATTTTAAATTATCAAGACTTATATAGCTAATTACGTAGACTTTAAAAACCCAGATATCTATTACCCTTTAAAATATTATCCATACATTCTGCTTTTGCCATTTCTTCCTTTGAAATTGTGCCTGTACACAGTACAACGTAACTCACCTGTGCCCCACCTACCTTTTTGTCTGGAAACTTCGATTAAAAACCTTTTATACTATTTTGAAAACCTAAAATTTAATATTTAAAAAGCCACCACACTAATCGTTCGATCGTAGAGCTCACGCCTCCTCCATAAGTTATTAATTACCACACTCTTAATAGGAATCTCTCTACTATGGGTAGAATAAAAGGATAGTTTGTCTAAATACAACCAAATAACACAATAAAATAATTTTAATATTAAAAAACCATTTTAACTAGTAGAAAAGTCATACCAACTGAGTACTAATTAATATAACTTGTACAACCATTACTAACGTACTTGTCTAACAATTTCTAAAATAAATGAGTCATGACATAGAAATTTACTTAAACAAATGCATGTCTGGTAGAAATTTTTTAGATTGGTAAGCAGATAACGAAGTACAATTTATGTGTTTCTCACGCGGCATTTGAGAAGTCCAAGTCAACGCTCGGTAGCTATAGATATTTTTCTAGCGCTAGAAAACTAGAAAATAGAAAGTGCCTTCAGTCTTCTTCACTATCACTTCCAAAATTTTGCTACCTTCTATTATCGGGTAAGTAAATGAAACCACACAAGTCCGTTTGCTCTCTCTCCGTGAACTTAAATAACATAGCAAAATCATGACCGACCATCTCTTCCCCTGGCTTATTCTCCATTTAATCATCACTATCCTCTGCATCTTGATCTTCATTCCATCATGTTATAGCGACTATGATGAGCAGTACAAGGCATGCATTCACCCTTACGCTTGTGGGGAGGATATCAAGGACATCTGGTATCCTTTCTGGGGAAACAATATTAGACCTCAGATTTGTGGTCGCCGAGGATTTGAGCTCAAATGTCATGACAATCAGAACACTACCATCCAATTCGGAGGTCAAAATTTTCGAGTTTTAAAAATAGATCTCCTTCAACTAAAACTGATCATCGCTGGAGATGATCTTTTCAATAATCCTTGTCCAACTCGAACGTTCGAGGAAACCATAATCGATCGCTATCTCTTTAGTTACGGTCCAAACGTTAGAAACCTCAACTTATTTTTTAATTGCAGTACTGAGTTGTCGCCGGAGTGTCAAAACAGTTTTAGTTGTCCCTCAGAAGATAAAAAATTAACCGGCTTTTACACAATCGATGGGTACAAGGACAGGCGGTTTCCAAATCGTAGCAACTCATGTTACAGCGTTATCAAAGTGCCATTTGATTTTTCACCTCCCAGTAATAATATCGATCTTTTGGCCGGGGGAAGATTGACTGAGGTTTTGAGACGAGGGTTTGAGGTAGAATATCGCGCAGACAATGAATCATGTACGAAGTGTATGTCATCATTTGGAATATGCGGATCAAATTATCCGGCTTCAGACCGATTTGCATGTATTTGCCGTGACGCGCTCACATGTCCCAAGTCTGGTATGCATACCCTCTTCAATTCCTTTCCTTATTTTACTTAATTATAGCTCATCCTCTTCACTAGCATAAATTAATTTAATAGTGCACAATACTCATATTTACAAGCTCTTAGTTAAGCTTAAAGCTTTCTATCAATGCCTCCCCTCCCGTTCTACCAAAATTAAGCAAAATATCTCTAAATTCGGAAGTTTAGCACATAAAAATTTTTGGACATGTAGTATGGTGACGTATTTTTCTTTTACAGTTTTTTCTCAGAATTAAACTATGATTTTTGGTTCTCTGTTTAACTAGTGGTTAAAGCGCTAAAAATTAAGTGAAAACGAAAATGGTTAGTGAGTAGTTTGCTATAGATGCTGATTGCTTTTTTTTTTTTCTAAATTTTTTTCACTATATATTATTGGTACACTAATTAACATGTTTACGCTTACAGTTTGATTTTTCGGATAGCAGTAGGTGCCATATAATTGGGATTTAGATATACAACAATTAATTAAATGATTAAATATTAAATATAAGTGGGAAGGTCAATGAAAAATTATTATTCTTTCAAAATTAAATAGAAATAACATCAGTTCTAAATTATCCTATTTAGAAGTACATCAGTTCCAATATACCGAATAATTTTAACAACCACTCAATTCCTCCATTTTGTACTGTTGAAGAGCAATAGAACGTGTACTTGAATTTAATGCTCACATTGTTTAGGATAAACTAATGCTTTTAATTTTATGCTTATAGCTACTGACCAGACTCGTTCTATGAAGATTATATAATTGACTTTTTAATTAGCATTAAAATTTGAAAATTTGAAAATATTATTTTGTCAAATATTGTTTCTTGAAATGGTTCATTTTTTCTCGTAATACTGATTATCTTTTTAGTTCATGAAAATCCAGAGTGTGACGAGAGAAGTCATATGCATTGACCGGTCGTAATAATCTAATTGTAGTTGACTTGACTTTATTTACAAAAATCTTCTGGGAAGCCAATCAAAGGCATTCTTATTGCTGAATTTGGTAAATTCGGAATAATTAATTAATAAAAATATGGGGACACAGTATGCTACAATAGACCTCAGTATCCATTCTGGGGAAACAATAGACCTCAGTATTGCGGTTGCCAAAGATTCGAGCTCAAATGTCACGAAAATCAGTATGCGACAATTCAATTCGGAAATCATAGTCTTCAGTTTTATTCATAAATATGGTTCAGCAGACAATGATCATCGTTCGGGACGCTCTTTTCGGCACTCAAAATTGTTCAGCTGGAATCTTCCAAGAAATCAGTATCAACTACAATCTCTTTAGGTACACTCCAATTGTCCAAAACCTTAACTTATTCTACGATTGTAGCGGTGAGTTGACGCCGGTGGGTGAAAATAGCTTTAGTTGTTCCATACAACGTGAAAAGATCATGACTAGGTTTCACACAATCGATGGAGACTCTTTGCTTCAAAATCGCAGCAACTCATGTGACAGAGTTATCAAAGTACCCTTTCTGTGCACGAATGCTCTTCCTCTCAATATTTCAAGTGATCTTTTGCCGGGAAGATTGACTGAGGTTTTGAAACGAGGGTTTGAGCTACAGTACCATATAGACAATGAATTCTGTATGGCATGTGTGGCTTCTATTACCTATTTCATATACGATCTAACATGCTTTACTAATCATAATAGCATATAGATCAAATGCGGAATTAAACCCAAAAGACATACCTCTTGCCATTGTCGTCTTTCACAATCTGGTGATGAAAAATTACTGGTTTATGGTTCTTCTAAACCTTACAATTTCTATACGATGGTGTATATTTTTTAAACTAAATTGTTGGCTTAGGGACCTAACCAAGAGCTGTATTTATAGGCTCTGCCCATCACAGAAACCATAAAAAAACTACCAGAAACTACTAGAACGTGTAACGATTTAATTGCCAAAAACTGCCAGAACGTATAACAACTGCTAGAACATGTAATAAACTGCACAAAAACTGACAGAAACTGTACAACACACGTTCCCACTTAAAATGATGAAAATCGTGGGCCACTTATAGTTAAAAAATTCTAACATTCTCCCACTTGGTCCATAATTTCATCATTTACTATAATAAGAGACAAAATACATGAATCATGGCGATAGGTTCTCTATAAATGAGTATTATCTTCCATGTATCACTATGCATCATGTCCTTTAAACAATTATCAATATTAATAATGAATAAACCCTACGTTTATTTTAGGTCCAAACATAAATGATATTTCTCAATTAATAAATGTGTACACAATTGAAAATCAAATATGAGAAAATATTATAACATAAATAGAATTTCATTACAATCAACATTCGTTCTGATAACGAAAAAACATCAAAAGGAACCAAGTCCCATTTGATCTACATGATCCTTAAATTTTAATGGTGGCATGCCTTTTGTCAAAGGATCAGCAATCATCAATTCAGTGCTAACGTGTTCAATAACTACTATTTTATCTTTAACACGTTCTCTTATAGCTAAATACTTAATGTCGATGTGTTTGCTTCGACTACCACTTTTATTATTTTTAGCCATAAATACTGCAGCTGAATTATCACAATATATCTTTAATGGCCTAGAAATTGAATCCACGATCTTAAGCCCAGATATGAAATTCTTCATCCACACACCATGCGAAGTAGCCTCAAAACAAGAGACGAACTCAGCCTCCATAGTAGAAGTAGCAGTCAAAGTCTGCTTTGCACTCCTCCAAGATACAGCTCCACCGGCAAACATAAAAATGTATTCAGATGTTGACTTTCGTGAATCAACACAGCCAGTGAAATCTGAATCTGAGTATCCAGTCACCTCCAAATTATCTGTTCGTCTATACATAAGCATATAATCTTTCGTTCCTTGAAGGTACCTCATCACCTTCTTTGCAGCTCTCCAGTGGTCTAAACCAGGATTACTCTGATATCTTCCCAACATTCCAACAGCAAATGCAATGTCAGGTCTGGTGCAGACCTGAGCATACATTAGACTTCCAATAGCAGAAGCAAATGGAATATTTTGCATTTGTTCCCTTTCAAGATCATTCCTTGGACATTGGTTCAAGTTAAATCTGTCACCTTTCACAATAGGTGCTATACTTGGTGAACAATCTTTCATCCGAAATCTCTCTAAAACTTTGTTGATATAGGTCTCTTGAGATAGACCTAAAATACCTCGAAATCTATCTCTATGTATCTTAATACCAATGACATAAGATGCATCACCCATATCCTTCATGTCAAAATTTTCAGAGAGAAATTGTTTCACCTTATAAAGCAACGCCTTATCATTGGATGCAAGTAGAATGTCATCCACATATAGAATTAAGAAACATATTTTGCTCCCACTGACCTTCTGGTATATACATTGATCCATGATATTTTCAACGAAACCGAATGAAGAAATAACATCATGAAATTTCATATACCATTGACGGGAGGCTTGTTTCAAGCCATATATGGATTTCTTGAGCTTGCAAACCAAATGCTCGCCATTGCTAGAGAAAAATCCTTCTGGTTGGTTCATGTAAACCTTTTCCTCTAAATCTCCATTGAGAAAGGCCGTTTTCACATCTATTTATTGCAATTCTAAGTCAAAATATGCAACTAATGCCATAATTATACGAAAGGAATCTTTCTTGGATACAGGAGAAAATGTCTCTTTGTAATCAATTCCTTCTTTTTGAGTGAATCCTTTGGCAACGAGTCTTACTTTGTATCTCTCAATGTTGCCTGATGAGTCTTTCTTAGTTTTAAAGACCCATTTACATCCTATGGCTTTTGCACCATTAGGCAACTCAACAAGATCCCAAACTCTATTAGATGCCATAGAAATCATCTCATCTTTCATTGCATCATACCATAAATTTGATTCTTTGCAACTCATAGCTTGTGAAAACGTTTCTAGATCATTTTCGGCTCCAATGTTATAGTCAGATTCTTGTAGATACACAACATAATCATTAGGAATTGCTGATTTCTTTAATCTAGTAGATCTCCTTAATGTTGTATCAACATTTTCCTGAAGAATATGTTGTTCAACTGTTTGTTCAAAATTTTCTGATAATTCTTGAACAGATTGATCTACTGGATTATCAGTTACTTGTGGAATTTCAATAATTGGTTGCTCAACACCCGGTTGGACTTGAGGTAAGTTATGAATGACAATCAATCTATCACTTGAAGTGGACGGCTGAGCATCAATATGATCTTTCTCAGAAATAATATTCTGAAATTGATCATTTCCACCAATTAAGTCATTTTCAAGAAATTTTGCATTTCTTGATTCCACAATCCTAATGGTATGAGATGGACAATAAAATTTATACCCTTTAGACTTTTCAGCATATCCAATAAAATATCCACTAATGGTCCTTGGGTCTAGTTTTTTTTCTCGTGGATTATAGACTCTTACTTCAGACGGACATCCCCAAACGCGTACATGTCGCAAACTCGGTTTCCAACCTTTAAATAATTCAAAAGGCGTTTTTGGCACAGCCTTGGTTGGAACCCGGTTCAATATATACATTGCCGTCTTAAGAGCTTCAGTCCACAATGATTTAGGAAGCTTAGAATTGCTAAGCATACTCTGTACCATGTCCATTAACGTTCGGTTTCTTCTTTCTCTACACAATTCTGGTCTGGAGAGCTAGGCATGGTGTATTGGGCAACTATCCCTTGTTCTTGAAGAAACTTCGCAAATGGACCAAGTACTTGTCCATCCTCAGTATATCTACCATAATATTCTCCACCTCTGTCTGTTCTCACAATCTTAATTTGCTTTCCGCATTGTTTCTCTACTTCGGCTTTGAAAACCTTAAAAGCATCTAATGCTTCATTTTTATTCTTAAGCAAGTAGAGATACATATATCGTGAGTAATCATCTATAAAAGAGATGAAGTATTTCTGACCATACAAGTCCATGTCTGGACTACAAATATCTGAATGTATGATCTCTAATTTATTTGAACTCCTTTTGGCACCTTTCTTTGTCTTGTTGGTCTGTTTTCCCTTTATACAGTCCAAACAAGTATTAAAATCAGTAAAATCTAAAGTATTAAGTACCCCATCATTTACTAATCTTTTAATTCTTTCTAAAGAGATATGTCCTAATCTCCGGTGCCACAAGATAGAGGAATTTTCATTCATAACACATCGTTTAATACCAGCTTGAACATGCATCACATCATAAGAGGCATTGTTTTGTAAATTAATACAGAAAAGACCATCAGACAATGTACCATTCCTAACAAGATTAGATTTGTAAAATAAATTAAAAGAAGTATCTGAAAAATTAAAGGAATAACCAAACGGTACAAGTCTTGAAACAGAAATTAAATTTCTGGAAAAAGTTGGAATATAAAATGTCTTTTCTAAACTCAAAACAAAACCACTACTTAAAATTAAACTACATGTTCCAATTGCCTCCACATGTGAACGCATCTTGTTTCCTGAATAGATGCACTGCTCACTACCCACTGGCTTCCTTAGGTTTTGCATACCCTGCAAGGTATTTGCAATATGGATTGTAGAACCAGAATCAATCCACCATGTGTTATGACTAGCTTCAACTGTATTAGATTCATAACAAACAAATGAGATTGAATTACCTTTCTTTTCAAGCCATTTCTGAAACTTGGAACAATCCTTTTTCATGTGTCCTTTCTTCTTGCAGAAGAAGCACTTGAATTCCTTTTTAATTTCAGTTTGAGGAGGTATTTTACCTTTCCCTTTCTATTTGGCTTGCCCTTTGTTCTTCCCTTGTGTTGCCATAAATGCACTTTCACCCAATTCCATTGTTAGCCTTCCTTCTTCTTGAACACACATGGTCAATAGTTCATTAATTGACCATTTATCCTTATGCGTGTTATAAGAGATTTTGAAGGGTCCATATGCTTGTGGAAGAGTGTTCAGTATATAGTGCACAAGAAAAGACTCAGACATTTCAACCTCAAGAGCTTTTAACTGAGCCGCAATGTCCCTCATTTGCATAATGTGCTCACACACACCTCTAACACTGGTGAGCCTCATAGATGAAAACTTCATAATTAGGGTGCTAGTAAGTGCTTTATCTGAAGTCTCAAATTGTTCATCAATTGCCTTCAATAATGCCTTGACATTATCATGCTGATCGACTGAACCTCGAATACCAGCAGAAATTTTAGTTTTTATGAACATCATACTTAAGCGATTAGATTGCTCCCATCGTTCATAAAGAGCAATTTCAGCTTGACTGCTGATTTCAGTAATAATTGGTTCATCTTTCCGTATAGCATAATCAATGTCCATCCACCCTAAATGAAGGAGAATTCTTTCCTTCCAAACCTTATAGTTATCACTTTTCAACTCAGGAATGTCACATTTGATATCAGAAAAATTTGTAGATTGTATAACTGCATAATTAAACATACATGTTTATATATAATATGAATTGGGGCTAATAAACAGATATCATGTTCTACCAATATAAATCACGTTGTAAAATATGAATTAATGAACATAAAACTTGCCTGTGGGCTAAAGTTTTAATTCAAGCATATTCATATTTATATATGTATATATAAATCTTTACAATAAAACTATCAAATTATGTTCCTTTTCCTAATTCTTGTGGGTAATTAAGAAAATAATTTGATATTTTATTCTAATTAATCATATAAATATAATAAAAATTCCTGTGAGATAAAATTTATTATATTAAATATGATTAATTACAAGTAATGTCATCTTCTTATACATGATCCTAAAATACTCAAAATATAATTTTATATAATTAAAGATGCTGTGGATAATCCTTAATTAAGCAAAATTATACGGATCATAGACATTTAATTTTAATCATAAATTGGTTATATAAATTGTATGAAACAATAAGACAATTTTAATTATATGTCCCAAAATAATCAAATAAGTTGCATGTTATTATTTACTATAACATACAGAAATTACATGTCATATTATCAAAATAATAAAAACGACATGTCATATTAAGTCATTTCAAAAATGACATGTCTTATTATTTAACATAAGCAGATGACATGTCATACAATATCATGCAGAAAACGACATGTCATACTATTTAGCATATAGCAGATGACATGTCATATGACATTATCTTCAACCTCCAGCAAACGATTTTTTTTTTTTATTATAGAAACGAATTATCTCTTATTTGATTCCAGAAACAAAAATCATCAAATCAAATCCCAAACCAGTAATCCAATTTCATAATGATTTCTAGTATTATTATTAATCAATAATACTGGACAATAAATTCGATTTCCTAAATAATAACCCTTTAACCGAATTTATCAAAAACAAAGCAGAGGCAATAACTTGGCTCTGATACCAAATATTACATATTTCATATATGATCTAGCATGCTTTACTAATCATAATAGCATATAAATCAAATGCGGAATTAAACCCAAAAGACATACCTCCTGCCATTGTCGTCTTTCACAATCTGGTGATGAAAAATTACTGGTTTATGGTTCTTCTAAACCTTACAATTTTTATATGATGGTGTATATTTCTTAAAAGAAATTGTTGGCTTAGGGACCTAACCAAGAGCTGTATTTATAAGTTCTGCCCATCACAGAAACCATAAAAAAACTACTAGAAACTGCTAGAACGTGTAACCATTTAATTGCCAAAAACTGCCAGAACGTGTAACAACTGCTAGAACATGTAATAAACTGCACAAAAACTGACAGAACTGTACAACACACGTTCCCACTTAAAATGATGAAAATCGTGGGCCACTTATAATTAAAAAATTCTAACAGCTTCATCTGGAATATGCGGATCCAATCAGTCTTCCTACCAATTTCTGTGTCATTGCCATGATAAACCTCACACGCGTACCTGTTCTACTTCTGGTATGCTTTCCCTTTTGCTTCCCGTATCATCCTTGGGCTCATCTTCTCAGAATTATATCATGTTCCTTGCCCATGGTTACACTGCTAAGGCATATTTGGTACTTTGATTTTCAGTTGTCTGTTTAGAGCAAGCTAGAAGTAAATATTACAAAGTAGAAACTAAAAAGAACTAATTAATATCCAAAAGCTGATATAAAAATATTGTTGATTTGCTCTTTCATTATTTTTTGTTCCTTCCTTTTGTTCTATGTGCTTTTACTCTGTTCCCTCTGTTCCAAGAATTTTCTTGTATACAACTCCAAAGAGTGCTAGGTTCTTCGAAGAATCAGAATTTAGATTATACAACTGATGCCGATCTAAACATTGGGCTGATTGTAGAAAATCTAAAATTGAGGGTTGTTTGAATTGAGTCTTGGTGCATGAATTTCATACAACCAAATCACTGCAATTTACATATGTTTCTTTCTAACTGTTGGTCGGCTTGAATTTTAATTTTTACAGACAATAGAAGCGACTTGAAAGTAAAGCTTGTCACAGGTAAATGTCACAGGTAATATAACTACCTCGTTCTTTTACCTGTTCTATTCCCTATGCTTCCGGTGTTGCACTTATTTCTTGTTCAAAATATCAAAATCTTTATTCCCATCGAAATAAAATATCAGCTATGGTATATACTCATCCTCTAGCGCAGTTAATATAGTAAAAAATAGTCCTCTAGCACAGTTAGTATTTGAAAATAGACGATGCAAACAGAATGTCCATTTGGTCCACATACAGGCAAGAGCATGATAATTTTTATAAAAAATGGAAATATTTTGAGGGAAACTCTTTTAAGATAATACATTTAACCGTGAATCTAATTAATTTTGTTTCAACCAAATTATTGAAATAAAACTAAAATTGATATTGTATGGGGAACACACCCGGTGGGACTCAAACCCACAATCGCCTGATTAATAATATACGCCTTATCCATTAGGCCATGGTTGCTCGCTTTTTCAAAAAATTCAGAAGTTTTCAGAGTAGAGATAAGGGGACATCGTGAATTTCTTTCTTGTGACCGGATTGCAAAGAATAATATAAGTTGTTGCTTTGCCTCTATTTGTTATTGATTTTCGTTAGAAAATCTGGAAAATGTGCAACGTCATTCAAATTTTCTTTATGTTGTGGTTTCACCACGTGGTTTTGGAAGAACATCACTTATTTTTTTCACCATTCTGATTCATCACATTTTCACTTGTCTTTTGACAGGTTTTGCTGTTGGAACAAGTGGAATGATGGCAACCGCATCACTAATTATTTGCATTTTCAGATCTAAGAACTCGTCTTGTTTTAGAAATATAGCAAAGAGTGATAAAGATCTTGAGGCCTTCGGTAGAAATTATGGACCTTTAGCTCCCAAGAGGTACAACTTCTCATGTGTCAAGAAAATGACCAACTCATTCAAAGATAAGCTTGGCCAAGGAGGTTAATGGTTGTCTGTACAAAGGGGAAGTTAGCTGACGGTTGTCTTGTAGCAGTAAAGCTCCTCTATACTTCCAAAAGAAATGGACAAGAATTTATCAACGAGGTCGCAAGCATTAGTAAAACATCACATGTTAACGTTGTTCAATTATTGGGCTTTTGTATAGAGGGTAGAGAGCTCCTATATGTGAATTTATGTCCAATGGATCCCTTGAAAACTTCATATACAATGGAGATACTTCAAAGCCCACTCGGCAGTTGGGATGGGAAAAAATATTCGAAGTTGTTACAGGAATAGCAAGAGGACTTGAATATTTGTATCGTGGGTGCAACGCTAGAATTTTGCATTTTGACATAAAACCTCATAACATTCTTCTAAATGAGTGTTGGGTTGGGATTTGCTCATATATTGAGAAGGCTCAATTTTGAAGTTCACATGGTTGTAAGTTTGTTTGGTGGTTACATAAGGTGTGTGTGTGAGAAGAGTAGTGTAAATCGTAAGACAAAAAAACAGTACTTTTTCAGAAAATTTGAGTTCTGTGCAGTTTTGATCAAGTTGACAATCAGATGACGATTTGAAATCCGTTTTGTCTCAAATTTTACGTGAAGATTCTACACACATAATTCTTGATTCTGAACGGTGTAATTGACCATCAAAACTTTTTAACACTTCCAGAATTTACGTTCACAGTAACTCTGATTTTCAAAATTTTTCTGCAGTTTTATTTGGTTCTTTCACTTTAGTGTTCATCTATTAATGTATTTGGTGATAGTAAAAAATTTTTTTCAACTGTAGTCTTTTACTCTCACTCACATTGAGGGGGAGGTTTTTTCATGTAAATTTGGTGTCTCTTGTATTTTTAACTTGATTATTCTTATTATTCTTATTATTTTGATTTACTTGATTACTTTATCTTGGTTCAAGTAAGTGGGAAGAATTAAATTTGTACTAATTTCTCTTATTTTTTCATAACAAAGTGGTATCAAAGTAAGGTTCAGTTAGTGAGTTATTGTTTTATTTTGAATGATGGAGGTTAATGCAAGTATAATGGTAAATTTAAATGATTCCAATTATGCACTTTGGAAGGATAAGATGGAAAATTTTTTTATGGTCAAAGATTATTATTTACCAGTGTTTGCCATTGAGAAACCTGATTATAAAATAGATGAAGAATGGTTTTTAATGCATCGATAAGTTTGTGGATATATTAGGCAGTGGGTTAATGATAATGTGTTGAACCATATAAGTCGGGAGAAAAATGCTCAGACGTTTTGGAATAAATTAGAACAGTTGTATGCTAGGAAAATAGAAAATAACAAGTTATTTTAGTTAAAACAAATGATGGCCTTAAGATATAGAGATGGAACTTTGGTGACTGATCACTTGAATATATTCTAAGGAATTATTAATCAGCTTGCTACTATGGGAATCAATTTTGAGGATAAAATTCAAGGTTTATAGCTTCTTGGTGCTTTACCAGACTTATGGGAGACATTGAGGGTATCATTATCTAATTCTGTACCAGATGGTATTATCTCTATGAAGTTTGCTAAAAATAATATTTTGAATGAAGGGATGAGAAGGAAAATACAGGGTTGCTCTTCACAATCAGAAGCTTTAGTTTTAGATTCTAGGGAGAGAAGTAAGAGCCGAGATTCTAGTAACAAAAAGTATAGTAGAAGCAAGTCAAGAAAGGGGCATAAAAATCTTGAGTGTCACCATTATGATAAGAAAGGACATGTCAAGAATTATTGCTACAAATGGAAAAGAGAGAATAAGGAGAGCAAATAGAAAGAAAAGAAAACCGACTATAATAATGATGAGGATAAAGTTAATATTACTCTTAAAGATATTTTGACTGTTCAAAAATATGATGCAATCAACCTTACTTATAGTGAGACCAGTTGGGTGATAAATAGTGGTGCCTCTATTCATATTATAGCTAGAAGGGATTTTTTCTCCTCCTATACAACTGATGATTTTAAAGATGTCAAGACAGCTAATGAAGGAATGACACAATGTACAGGTGTTGGAGATGTTTGCTTGAAGACTGCAAATGGTTCTATGTTAGTTCTCAAGTATGTCAAGCTTGTTCCAGATATTTGGCTTAATCTTCTTTCTGTGGGTAAGCTTTGTGATGCTGGCTATGACAATAATTTTTCAGAAGACAATTGGAAGTTCACTAAAGGTGCTATAGTTATGTCCAGTGGTAAGAAGTATTCCTCTTTATACTTTACTTAAGCTAAAATTGCTAAAAATATTGTGCACATAGCTGAGTCAGAAGATAAAATTAAGTTATGGGATAAGCAGTTATGTCATATGAGTGAGAAGGGCATAACTAAGCTAATTAAGAAGAATGTGTTACCTGAGGTGAAAAAAGTGCACTTGAAGAAGTGTATGCATTGTTTAGAAAGAAAACAGTACAGAGTTTTCTTCAAGAGTCATTTATTGACCCGAAAACCTGAAATACTTGATTTAATGCATTCTGATATTTGTGGTCTGCCGGAATAACGGATTTTTCCAAATAGTCGTGAGGGGATCTTTCTTAGGTTAGGCTTCACTCTTATTTAGAGAAAGCTCAATTTTAAAGCCCACATGGTTAAAGGGATTTTAAACTTGTTTTGTGGTCATATAAGGTGTGTGTGTGTGAGAATAGTAATATAAGCTGTAAAATAGAAAAATAGTACTTTTCTAGAAAATTTTAATCCTGCACAGTTTTTATTAAGCTGACAATCGGGTGGTGGTTTGAACTCCGTTTTGGCTCAAATTTTACATGGATATTCTACACACATAGTTCTTGATTCTGGACGGTGTGATTGACCATCAGAGCTTTTTAGCACATCCAGAATTTACGTTCACAGCAGCTCTGATTTTCAGAATTTTTCTGCAGTCTTATTTTAGCTCTTTCACTTTGGTGTTCATTTATTGATGTATTTGATGAGATTTTTCTTTGCCTCTTACTTTATGATTGAGTTCTTATTTGTTTTTAAGACTGTAATTTTAGAAGAAGACTCTGCTAATTCTTATTTGGTAATAGTGAAAATTTTTTTCGGTCGTAATTTTTTACTCTCACTCACATTGAAAAGGAAGTTTTTCCACGTAAATTTGATGTTTCTTGTATTTTTAATTTGATTATTCTTACTGTTCTTATTATTTTGATTTACTTGATTACTTTATCTTGATTCAAGTAATTAGGAAGAATTAAATTTGTACTACTTTATCTTATTTCTTCCTAACAATGAGGACTTTTGCCCTAAGATCTCTGATTTCGGGCTTGCAAAGCTCTCTCCTAAAAAAGAGAGTATCGTGTCAATGCTGGAGGCTAGAGGGACAATTGGATACATTGCTCCAGAAGTGTTCAGCCGAAACTTTGGGGCTGTTTCACACAAGTCAGATGCCTATAGCTATGGAATGATGGTTATCGAAATGGTTGGATGCAGGAAAAGCCTTGATGCGGGAGAAAGCAATTCGAGTGAGTTATATTTTCCACATTGGATTTCCAGGCATTTCGAGCAGGGCAGAGAATTTGAACGGCCCGGTGTTTGCACGAACGACGATAATTGTGGGATTGTGGTATATACAGACTCGTCCAAGGGATAGGCCGTCCATCAATACAGTGCTAGAAATGTTGCAAAGAAGCCTTGAAGCTTTAGAAATCCCCCCAATGCCTTACTTATCTTCTCCTCCAAGAGCACCAATACTTTCTTCAATCACATCCTTGTCGTGGCAAATATTGGAAATAAATTTTATGTCTACTTTTTCCTACTCTATTTGATTATTGATTTTACACATAATCGGAAGTCTTATTTATAAATAATCATCTTGTCATATACACGAAAACGCATTAAATGAAATTTGAATCGTTGTCTATTAGATGAAGCCAAAAGTACAGTTCAAAACCTCCGGCTTCTGACTTGAAGCACTTAAACTCGGCTTTACTTGGCAACGGAAAAGTCGAAGTCAACAATCAATATTAGCGGTTAATATTTGTCAAATGCGTGTGCTTTTTAAAAAGCTAGCAAGTTTCTTCAGTCTTCACAGTCACTTGCAACATCTCCAAAGCATATACATATCATAGATGAGTAAACGAAACCCACGAATCTTCTCTATCCATGATCTTTATTCTACAAAGTCATGAGCAACCATTTCTTCCCTTCGCTTTTTTCCCAAACAATCATCACTATACTCTGCACCTTGATTTCCATTCCATCATTTTATTGTGAGGACAATGAAATGTACGCTGCGTGCAATCGTCCTTACACCTGTGGGCAGCAAATTCGGGACATCTTGTATCCATTCTGGGGATACAATATTAGACCTCAGCATTGTGGTCGCCAAGGATTCGAGCTCAAGTGTAACGACAATCAGAACACTACCATGTAGAGAAAAGAAAATGAATTGGACACCTTTAATAGCTAAGTAAACTCACTTAAAAGAGAAAATAATAATACAAATGTTATACACTCTAATATAAACACACACTCACCCACTTGCACGCATACACACGTTAATAACTCTCATGTACGGCTTACATCCTAAAACAGAAGACTATCTATATTTATACCAGCCTATGTCGGTGGTGAAGTCGGTAAAATCACCGACTTCATCTTTTCTGGATTTTTTCTGCAATATGCTTTTCAATTTGCTGCTGGCTCATGTTGAAGAAGCTTCTGGATTCATCCTTGAATGAAGAAGAAGCTAGAAATAAGAGGCTGATCAGAGTTAATGAATCCAGAATTTTCTGGATTATGTCGGCGGTGATTCTTCATGCCGTTCTATTCGGAGATCAAAGTTTTCAAGTTTTAAATATAAATATGATCGAGCAGAAATGGTCATCGCTCGAAATGATCGTTCTTGATAGTCTTTGTTGGGCTGGAATGTTGCAGGAAACCGTTATCAACCACAATCTCTTTAGCTACGGTCCAAACGTTCGAAACAGCAGCTTATTTTTTGCTTGCAGTGGTGAGTTGTCGTCGCTGGGACAAAACAGTTTTAGTTGTTCCACAGTACGTGGAGATACGATAACTGGGTTTTACATGATCAATGGCGACTCGTTGCTTCAAAATCGTAGCAACTCATGTAAAAAAGTTGTCAAAGTGCCGTTTCTACGGACTGATGATCTCCGTGTCTATAATACTAATGATCTTTTGGCCGGAAGAGTGAGTGAGATTTTGCAACGAGGGTTTGAGGTAGAATATACTACAGATAATGCGTACTGTGAGACATGTCTGTCTTCATTTGGAATATGCGGATCCAATCAGTCTTCAGAGCAATTTGTGTGTCTTTCCCGTGATCAACCTCACACGCGTAATTGTCCTTATCGTATGCATACCTTTCCCTTTCATATTATGCTTTTGCTCATCTGCTTAGCATTATATCGTGTTCTTTGTACTTGCTTCACTGCTAAAGCATGTTTGGGTTTTTTTCCTCTGTTTCTTCTGTTCCAAATATTTTGATCTTCCGTTTGAAATTTTTATACGCAATCCAATCATAGAAGACGCTTAATTCTCCTAAACATAAATGATGCTCTTTCGATTACTGGTAAGCAAACAATGATATTATCGCGGCTGTAGCATTTGGTTAAAGGTCATAATTTAGATTGTAGAACTCTGAAGGATGAATGTTATAAATACAAGTAACCCAGATACTTTTAGCTGATTCAAGCAAATCTTAGATTGAGAGTTGTTTGGATTGTGTGTAGTGCTTGAAATTTGCTAGAATCATTGCAAGAGTGTCTGTTCTTACTCTTTATTGGCTCCGATTATTTGTTTTACAGGCAATGGTTCAAACTTGAAACTGAAGGTTGGCATAGGTAACATAACTACCTCATTGTTTTGACTTTTTTTTTATCATTTTTTATGCTCATCCGGTGTTGCACTGCATTTATTTGTTCAAGATATCAAATCTTTATTTTCGTAAAACTATCAGTTTTGTGGTACCTGATGTCAAGAGAGACAAGCTCTTTGAAAAGGCAAGAAAGGGTATTTTTCTTGTTTATAGCAATCAAGTACAAGGGTAAAAATTTTTTGATTTAGAGAATATGAAAATTATTGTTAGTAGAGTTGTAAAGGTAAATGAAAGCTTAAAATAGCATTGGCAAGAATTGGATGCCGAAATTATTCTAGCCTTTTCAAGTCAAGTCAGAAGCTCAGATTTACATACAGATGTTGCTCAAGAGATGAATAGAGAGGAGGAAGCAGATGTTCAAAGCATAACAAATTCGCCAGTGCTAAGAACATGTAGTCTATCAGATTTGTGTGGAAGGTGCAATGTTGCTACAGTTGACCCTTCAAACTTCTTAGAAACATCAAACCTTGAGGAGTGCAATATTGCTATGAGAGATGAGATTGCTATGATAGAAAAGAACAAAACATGGGAATTAGTTGATAGACCTTTGCATAAACAAGTTGGTGGTGTAAAGTGGGTGTATAGAACTAAATTTAACGCAGATGGCTCTGAACACAAGCATAAAGTAAGGCTTATTGTGAAAGGGTATGGTCAATAGCCAGGCACTGATTATGGAGACACTTTTGCTCCTGTTGCCAGGCTCGATACAATTACATTGCTAATTGCTTTAGCTACCCAAAATAGATGGAAAATCTTCCATCTTGATATCAAGTCTACATTTCCTAATGGTTACTTGAAGGAAGAGACTTTTATTGAGCAACCAAAAGGTTTCAAAATTAATGGAGAGGAGGACAAAGTCTACAAATTGCACAAGGCACTCTACGGCTTGAAACAGGCACTAAGGGCCTGGTATAGCAAGATTGATTAATTTCTTTGTAATTCAGGTTTTAAAAGGAGCTATAATGATGCTACTCTTTACATCAAAACATCTTTTTCTATTGATCCTCTAATTGTATCAATATATGTTGTTGATTTGTTAATTACTGGTAGCAAAACTGATGATGTGAATGTTATAATGCAGCAGCTGTATCAGAAGTTTGAAATGACAGACTTAGGTGAGATGAAATTCTTCCTTAGCTTTGAATTTCATCAAACCATTGAAGGAGTTTTTCACAGCAAGCATATGTCATTAATCTGCTAAAGAAGTTTAGAATGGAGCATTGTAAATCTATAAGCACACCACTTATAGTGAATCAAAAGTTGACTGGGTTTGATGGAGATGCAAGAGCTAATAAATTTAGTTATAGAAGCCTTGTGGGAAGTTTATTATATTTGATTGCAACAAGACCTGGCATTCTGTTTGCAGCCAATTTGCTTTCAAGATTCATGCAAAATCCAAGTCAAGTATATTTCAGAGCTGGTTGAAGGGTGTTGAGGTACTTGAAAGGCATATACGACTTGAGCATTTGGTTTAGACTTGAAAGAGAGCTAAATTTGTTTGGCTACGTGGACAGTGATTGGGCTGGTTGTGTTGATGATGGAAAAAGAACTTCAGGTTATGTGTTTTCCATTGGTTCTGGAATGTTTTTTTGTTGTTCTGAGAAGCAAGATGTTGTCGCACAATCAATAGCTGAAGCAGAGTTCATTGTAGCTATAGCAGGTGCAAATCAATGCATTTGGTTGAGAAAAATGCTCATTGATTTAGGCTTTGAACAAGTCAATGATAATCTAATCTTTTGTGATAGTAAGTTAGCTATTGCTATAGCAAAGAATACAGTGCAGGATGGGAAAACTAAGCATATGAAGGTTAAGTTTCATTTTTTGAGAGAAGCAGAAAGGGATCAGGAAGTGTGTCTTATTTACTGTAAGTCTGAAGAGCAGGTGGCGAATATTCTGACCAAAGCTTTGCCTAAAACCAGATTTGAAAAGCTTAGAGTCTCAAAATAAAATCTCAAGGAGGAGTGTTGATGTATTGAGATTTCGTTTTGGTACTTTTTGTATGCCAAGGTTAAGTTAAGATAGAATGCTAAAATCTTAGTTAGTTCAGTTGAATAGGAATGGCAGTTCAGGTTTTAGGGATTGGATTTTTCTAGTTGCAAAAGTCAAAATATTAGATATGGTTGACGGTGATTTAAGAAGATTTTTTGTCTATGAAAGGACATGTCTGTATGTATATATAGTTTCTGGTTTAATGAAAGAGACAGCCTTTTTTTTTTTTTTTTCGCTGCTTCAACATGTACTAGGTAATTAAGCCTTGACAAACAAATATACTTGAATGTTGTAGAACAATAATCTTGAGTGTATATAGTAATGCATTATCAAAGATACTATTTTTAGCAGGATAGATCATTTATTTCTATTTCTTAAGGCCGAGACATACTGGATTTTTCACATGCCAGAGGATGAGGTTGATGGCGGCAAAAGCAACGAAATTGACGAGAAGCTGAGCCAGATCCACATATCCCACCAGAAGACTGACAGATAGTGCAAGAATTCTTGTCGGTGTAATTATATCCAACATCAAAACCTTGATTCAAGGATTCTTGAATTGTCTTGTTTCGGGCAAAGAGTTCTGCAATAGTTACCTTACGAACTGGCATTGTTAGGCTCAGTAAACAAGTCATTCTTAGCCTCTGCGAGTCAACCAGGAAGGATTCCAGCACATAGTAAGCAAGCCTACCCATGGCAAGAGGAAACAAATCACAAGTGAACTCGAATGTTTCATTGGCAGTATCTCGAAGGCAGCCGTAAAATAAAGTAAGGTTTTGAACTGTTTCAGTATAATAAAAAAGAGACTGATTTTCCAAAGTTGTATTAATGAATATCTTTGGGCAGACGTCGTTCCAAAGGTCTAAGCTAGCAATCGTTATAGTGTAACTAGACTGATCAATCTGTATGACATTAAATCTGTGACATCTATGTCTACGACAGGAACGGCATTACCTTGGCACTTGAGCTAAAAACCTGAACGGCCACAAAATTGAGGCCGATTACTTCCCGAGAATGGATAGCCTATGGCTTGTAGATTTCCACACTTGAAACGAGCCCTGCACTTTCTCCGCTGTTCATGCTCTACTTGTTCAGAGGTTGGAAAGGAGATGAGCATGAAAATGGTAATGATGAAATTATTGAAAACTGGCAGATGTTTCATTATTAGAACACTAGTTGGATGCTGCAATTTTCTTTAGTTGATGAATGAGAATCATTATACATATTTCTTCAATTATTTTCGTTTTCTGGCAGTGAATGATTTAGTCTGATTGGTAAGCAGCGGCCATGGGCCGGACTAATTAATGGCTTCATCTAAAGAGACAATTAGGACAGGCCGGTATACCTTGGTTACGTGATTATAGATAATTTTGATAATTTGACGAGGCTTACAATCCAACACAACAAGTGACCAAGTTGGATCTTCTGCTCATCTAACTTCTTTAAATCTTTTCAAAAATTGTGACATATAGCATTCAAAATATTCTAGAGTGAAAATGCTTTCTAACCAAATACTAAAACAAACCACTTTAGCAAATAATGAAAAACAACCTCCCAATCAAATACATTGGTTTCTGAGTTACAGAAGGGTACAAGGCATCGGCCTATTGCTACAAATCTCGTTCGCTCCAACAAATATTCGAGATTAATTAAACAAACATGTGCCATTATCCTCATTCACCAATATAAGAAAATTGCAGCATGCACTCATCTAGTAATGAAACACCTAACATTTCTGAATAAATTCATCGTTTCCATTTTCTTGTTCATCTCCTTCCCAACTCTTGAACAAGCTGCAGATGAACAGTATAGAAAGTGCAGTTACGGCTAGAAGTGTGGAAATATACAAGGCATTGGCTATCCTTTCCGGGGAGATAACTGGCCTCAATTTTGTGGCCATTAAGGCTTCGAACTAAGGTGTGAAAGCAATCTGTATCCTGTCATTAATATTAACCTGAGTTTTATTGTGCTAAACATCAATCAATTGAGTCAGACAATGACCATAGCACGGTTGGATCTTGGGACGATGCTTGCCCTGAAAAATTGATTAAGACAAATTTAATTCATTCTAGTTTTTATTTCCCAGTGATTGATGAAAGCAATGATTTGTACTACGGGTGCCTTCTTCTTTCCGTCAGTGGACTGTTTAATTTTACTTGTGATACGCTCCCTCTTACTGCGGGCCCTGCTGCTTATTATGCCCAAGAATCCTACGTTCAATCAGAGAGACTAAGAGTTATGTGTCTGCTGAAAATAGCAATGCCAGTGCATAAGGCGATTGTTGAAGACCTCTTTGTCTGGAAAAACACGACAGTTCAAGAAGCTTTAAAAAAAGGTTTTGATGCTGGATATGATTACAGCGACAGAAATTCCTGTACTGTTTGCGAGTCTTCTGGTGGGATTTGTGGATCTGATTCAAATACTGCTCAATTTCGTTGCCTTTGCCGTGATAAACCTCATCTTCTGGCATGTGAAATATCTGGTGTGTCTTTGCTACTGCTGCAATCCTAGAAACCGCTATATTCTCCCAAACATAAATGGTGCCCTTAATCCAAAGACAGCAATAATCATAGCATCATGGCTGTGGCATTTAGATTAAAGAATAAGAATTTAAATTGTGGAACTCTAAAAGAGGCATGTAGTAGATTCAAGGGATACAGATCTGAACTTTGACCGGATTGGAGCAAATATAAAATTGAGGGTTTTTTTAATTGTGTACACAACCATATAACTGCAATCTACACTGGTTTCCCTTCTAACTCATTATTTGCTTGAATTATTACTTTTACAGGCATTAGTTATCAGAGATTTAAACCGAAGCTTGGCGAAGGTAATAAGACTATCTCATTTCTTTCATCTGTTCTTTTTCTTTGCTTCAGTGTTGCACTGCATTTCTGCTTCAAAATATCAAAATTTTCATTATTATCAAACTATCAGTTGTGACGTGCTCATCCTCTATGTGTCTAACCGGAGATTCTGTTTGGACCTTATATAGCGAAGAGCATGGTCATACTTAAATATAAAGAAAGGAAAATTTTTGGAGGGAAACGATTTTAGGGATAACACAGTTGCACTTGAATCAAGTTAAGTTTTTTTCAATCAAATTATTTAAAGTAAAAAATAAAATGGCAAAGTTGAGTACATTATGATATTAAGCAAATATGATGTTAAGCAAATAAAAATTAATCAAATTCTTAACAGAAAGGAAGATAATAAAGGATCGTAGTTAAATTTAACCATGTTGATAGGTGTTGCAGGTAAGATTATTTGAAAATTAAGATGAGAGGTTACCTAAACAAGGCGAGGTGGCAGTTTTTCTGATCTCTCGGTAACTAGAAAGGCTGGACTAGATGTCTTCTAGTTTCATCTTTTCACTCTGCAATTGAGAAAAAACAAAGGGAGTTAAGCTTCAAAAGGGTTCTGTGTAATCAGATTATTTTCTCCACAATTTCTTTGCGGAAAAAGTATTTAGAAATTTCTATTGCCAAAAATCAATGCAGGTACCTAGTGGTTTCTTTTCCTGAGTTAATGAAGTGCATGTAGGAACGGCATTAGCGGCTGAACACACAAACTCCTACGTTCTGCTCTTGATTTCCATTGGTTTGTGTTCCATTCTGATTCTGATATTACTTCTCATCTTGGTGAGTTTCAAATTGCAATAAAATAATCGGGACAACTGAAGTCTGCAGATGCTGACCCATTTCCTCATCCTTTTTGTTATCAATTTTGGTTGGGAATGAGGCATATGAGCGATATCAGGGTTTCAGATTTTCTTATTTTGTTGTTTCACCATGAATATTCTAAAAAGAAATCACTTATTTCTCCACCATCTGATTGATTTCTTGTTATTTTGACAGGTTTGTTTGCTGCATTTCTTGAAATGACGTCAACAGTATGCAGGAACACACCCATCCATCAGTCCAACAGTAGCAGAAACAGTGGGTACGAAACTTCCTATGTGGCTAAGGAATACAATCAAAGCTACCCGTTAAAAAAGAAAAAGCTCTTTCATAATGGAAAAAACTTACGAGCGTGACTGGAAAATCTTTTCCGTATACACAGTCACTGGCCATTTACGTAGCAAAAGAATCAACATCCAAGGTCGTGCCTACATGGCTACATGTGTGCCAGCAATTGTCTCAGACACAGAAGGATATGCCAATAAATGAATGCTCTTGCTACACATATAGCCTTAAATTTTAACAGTTGCAACTAAACAAATGTTGCCCTAAACTAGTGTTAATAGTTATGGATACCAAATCAGTTTTGTATGCACATAATTATCAGTAAAATTGTCAAAATCAAGAAACTTCGGGATAGATGGAGGGAGAGAGAGATGCTACTTCCCCAGGAGAAAAGAGTATGCTTACTTACCTGCTTTATTAGATACTTTTTCATGAATAATTAGGACCAGTGATGATATTAATCCTCCTTGAAAATAATTTAAAACGTAAAGAATGAGAGACATGAAAATAATTTGAATGTCTCTAGTAAGTTCCCTCTCCATATCTTCAACAAAGACGAATGAGAGACATGGATAAGGAACATCAAATAAAACACAAGCAAAATCTAAACAAGAAAAACACAGAGCAGGTTTTATATTACACCCAAAAATTTTATGATAAATATATCCAAGAAGCTTGTCCAATTCTCGTGTATGTGGATTATGATAAAAAATCCTTTTATCTCTCCATCCAAATCAAAGAACTACATTTGACGGTACAACTAGGTTAAGCACATATGCAGTTTATATTCATTATTAAAAAAAAAAACACCCATCTGACAATACAATTAGGCAGATCTTTTATAAATTGTTCTGTCTGCGTGGTGTAAGCAGAAGAAAAAATTATTTTGTTGAGATTACGTTTTCCATGTGACGTGAATTTTATTTTTGTTTACTTCTAGTGGCAGGCCTCAACTTCAGAGAGAGGGAAACAAAGAGTTCATTAAAGTCAAAATTTATAGAATTTAGCTTGCAACGGAAAGAAAACTAAAAAGTTTTTAACAAGAAAGTTTATATATATAAGCCCAAAATTAAATATTAGATCAGTTCTAGCAACTCAAAATGTTATTAAACACAGAAGGTAAACCAACAATTATCTGGCAAATGATACAACAAGCGTTTAACGAAAACTGCTTTTACTTATTTATCCACAAAGCTTCAGCGTACTGTCTAAATACCCCTACCGCCTTCCACAAAAATAAATAAAATAAAATAAAAATAAAAGCGTTTACTAGGATATTTCTACTATAACTTGGGATTCATACTTAATTATTTCAACTACAATTTATGATTCGTACTCAACTCAGCACAACACTATAATTCAGTCTAGCTATTTTGAAGAGATACCATACTCAATCACACAAGCAGATTCCTGGTACTGAATAAACTTAATAAAAGGTCCCAAGCATGCTTATGTAGAACTTGTATTCAGAAATCTAATTGAATAAAAATCAATCAAGAAAAAGAAAATTACTTTGCTGCACATTTTGGCAATTAAACTTCAGTAGAAGAATGTGCCAAGAATAAAGAGATATTGAGGCCGTCAATAGAAATTATGGACCTCTAGCTCCCAAAAGGTACATCTATTCGGATGTTAAGAAAATCACCAGCTCATTCAAAGAGAAGCTTGGCCAAGGAGGTTATGACCGTGTCTACGAAGAGAAGCTTGGCCAAGGAGGTTATGACCGTGTCTACAAAGAGAAGGTACCAGATGGTCGTAGATCAAAGTTTTCTGAGTATTATTCATAAATTAAATATGATTCAGCGAACAATGATCATCATTCGGGATGCTTTTTTGATTAAAGATTAACGAGCAACAGGATCCTTGATCAAACAAAAAAAATGGTTAAAATTAAGGATTTAGATCCAGTCTTGGTGTTATGTATCTTGAACTTATACCTTCACAGATAGCATGATTTAAAACAAAAAGCTAATATAGTCTTTCAAAAAATTTATCAATTAATTTTAAAATTATTTTTCTATCTTTTAATATAGTAAATTGTGGTAGTTAATTAGTATAATTTTTTAAAATGTAATCTTAAACTTTTATTTTAAATTATGTATGTGTCAATGAATCCTTAAATATTTTAAAATGAGGCTTGCTACAATTTAAAGGTTGTAACTCACAAATACATGTTCTCTCAAATAATAAAGTTCGAAACGAGTGTCGGTTCACAGAAAATACGTTATATAAGTTCCACAAATTCAATGTCCAAATGTGATGAAAATAAAATAAATTTGTTACTTGTTGAATGTAAATTTAATATGATTAATTATTAGGGTATTAGAGATTCATTTTGTTGATAATTATAGAAATCATTTTTTACTTATCTTTTTTAACTCAATTAAAAATTACTTAATAGATAATCTTAATCGAAAGATAAATATATTAAAATATATCACAATACCTCTTTTAAGAAAAGGTAATAAAATAAAATATTAATCATTTAATTTATTTGTGAAAAATATAACATACCTTATTCTTACTTTGTAGAAAATGTGTAAACATTCAGTGTACTTTTTGTTAACAATGAATCAAGCCTCCTAATAAACAAAAACACTTTTAAGAAATATAATTCACTCAATTGAAAAGATTTTGTATTGAGCACAACTTAGAATGATAAAAGAATAATGTTATAAAATCAACAAAACTATACCCTTAGCCCTAATTTCTAATTTAGAAAGATATTATTTAATTGAAGTTCAAATTACAAAAAGAAAACAAAAATGGTAAAAAATGATCTCCCTCCTCACTTCCATATCTTCTTTTATATAAGTAAAATAAAAGATATTTCACATGTGTGAACATAATTTGTCAATTTGCAATTAATTATGCTCTACCAACTCTAACATATTTTTGACCTTAAAAACCACTGAATTTCGTAAAACAGCCTTCTTTAAAGTTGTAGTGGATGGCTCATCTTTCTAATTGTTCATTCTCATCCTTATTGCCGTTTTAGAACGTGAGTTGTGTTGAAAATACGCAGAGATGTTCAAGTTGCATTTTTCTACCGCCCTTCTAAAATGATAATTCTTTTTGATAGCCGACCAGTTGAATTTTGAGAAAGTGTAAAACATAAATGATTTATATCCGTTTCTTAACTTTCTAGATCACCCAACTATATAATTTTTTGTTACGTATTTAGGGGGATACGACCCAAATACAGAAGCATGTTGGGTTGGTTCAAAGATGTGCTTGAGTTCTATTGAAGCCCAATTTTCTCCCATTAATTGCTCGAACTGGTCCAACTTTTTGCTTATAAAGTTGTGAAATGATGAGTTTATATTTTTCTAGCACAAGAATCGTATCAATTGATGATTTGGATTGAAAGATACGCTCATTACACGAAACCTGTGCAAAACCGACTATTTAGTTTAATTCATGTTTTACAATTCAATATAAAAGAATATGCTTCATTATTAGGGAATAGAAGGACATTATTAAGTGTAAATCATAATATTTCTCTTGATAAACCTATAATTTTAAATATTCATCAAGGCTAAAATGAATTACTGATTTCCAAGATATGATGTAAAGGTCTTGTTGACTTGTTCTTTCATTATTTTCTTTTTCAAAACTCCATTTGTTCTGGAGGCTTTACTCTGTCCGTTGTCCCAAAAAATGTTTTGCAGTTTTGCCTTATTTTCTTACATACAACTTTAGAAGCTTCTAAATTCTCCCAATTACAAATTTTGATCCCTGAACTTTTAAGGCATAATAATCATAGTTTTGTTGCAATTCTTGGAATGAGAATTATCATCGGCATAATTATTGGCGTTTTCAGATGGAAAAAGATCTCACCAATTCTATTAAAGGCTTGTTATGGAAAGATATCAAAGAGCGATCAAGGTATAGAGGCCTTCATTAGAAACTATGGACATCTAGGTCCTAAAAGATACATCTATTCAGATGTTAAGAAATTGACCAACTCATTCAAAGAAAAGCTTGGCCAAGGAGGTTATGGTCATGTCTACAAAGGGAAGTTACGAGATGGGATCATCTTCTGGCAGTAAAGCTCTTAAATACTTCTAAAGGAAATGGCCAAGAATTTATCAATGAAGTTGCAAGCATTAGTAGGACATCCCATGTTAATGTTGTTACATTATTAGGTTATTGTTTGGAAGGTACTTATCTATGAGATTAAGCCTAACGGATCCCTAGAAAAATTTATATATAATGGATGACAACAAAGCCTACTTAACACTTGAGATGGGAAAAAATGTACGAAATTATTACAGGAATAGCAAAAGGGCTTAAATACTTGTATCGTGGGTACAATACTAGAATCTTGCATGTTGACATAAAACCTCATAACATTCTTCTTGATGAAGACTTTTGTCTTAAAATCGCTGATTTTGGGTTGGCAAAACTATGCCCAGCAAAACAAAGTATTGTATCTATGCAAGAGGGTAGAGGTCCAATTCGGTATATTGCCCCAGAAGTGTTCAACAAAAACTTTGGAAATTTTTCACACAAATCTAATATATATAGCTATGGCATGATGAAAAGCCTTCATTATAATTTTTCTCTATACTCTTATCTTATTTCATTGTATTAAATTTAGTTACTTGTGAATATTTGAATATGTTGTTGATGATTGAACTCATGAATGTTGTGTACTCTTTTTCATGATTGGCTAAATTTAATACTTAGGGCTATGGTTTAATCTTTTGAAGACACTAATGTTTTGATTTTTGTGTTATTTTTTTATTAATATTCTTATGTTGCATGTTTATTATGAACATAATGCAATTAATTAACTAGCCATTAATTAATTGATCTATGAACCAATAAATATTGAAAAATATTGATTGTGTTTAGATCGTATAATAAACACTATAAATAGCATATTAAACAGAGATGTAGTAATATGTTCGTATAGTAGATTTAGTGATTACTACTACACGTAATGCATTTTCATTTAATTTGTGTTTACATAGAGATATAGTAAACTTGTAAATGAGGAACAGATTTGATTGATCTCAAGAGAGATAGTCAAATGGGTAAGAATAATCATACTAGTAATATAGGTATTAATCGAAATAACATAATTTGAAGAACTAGGTATGAGTAAATTGATTGAAATCATTAATCCTAAATATTAGTCTCATTGAAATTACCCTTTTTGATTGTATGTATTAGATAATAGTTACTTGAATTTCTTTTAATTTCATCTAACATCATTTTCGGCTTTTCAAATAAATTTAAGGAAAACCACTTTTGGTACTTGATTGATTAATACTCCTCGTAAGAATGATATTTTAGTCAACTTATATTACTTATTCTGCGACAACATACACATGCGTAGGTAAATCACTTAATAAGTTTTTGGCGCTGTTACCAGAAAGTGCTGAGTTCTTTTAATATCGATTTGGGTTGATCATGAATTTATTTTGAAGTTTTATTTTTATTTTTATTTTAGGTGTTTCTTTTGGTGTATCAGAAAAGCAAAAAAAGACAACATGAAGATGACCATAAACTAGCACTATAGAACAAAATCTTGGAGATAATGTTGGGGTCGAAGATCAGCTCGCTTTAGGAGAATATGTTATTCCAATAGTTAATAGAGCTTCGAATAGCATTAGAAAACCGTCATTCAAGCGAACAACTTTGAAATCAAACCAGACATTATTTAGATGATTCTGACCTTGGTTCAATTCAGTAAGTTGTCACATGAAGATCCAAATGCTCGTATTATAAATTTCTTAGAGATTTGCGATACCTTTAGATATAATAGTATGTTAGATGATGCAATAAAGCTGAGGCTATTTTCATTTTCATTAAGGGACAAAGCAAAAAGTTGGTTGAGTTCACTTCCTTCGAGTACTATCACTACTTGGGATGACTTGGCTAAAAAATTGTTGGCAAAGCTTTTTCCTTCGGTGAAAAATTATTGATGAGGCTTATGATTTGTTAGAGGAGATGGTTGTTATTGCATACCAATGGCCAACTAAGCATTTGACATCGAAGAAAGCCTTTGGAATTCATGAGGTTGATAACCTTACTGCACTTACTACTCAACTAACTACATTGACTAAGCAACGTAGAGCCATGATAGCTAATGCCATTCATATTCCACCTATGATATGTGAGTTATGTAATGGTAATTATTTTAGTACCGAATGCCAAGTAGGTAATCCTTTTGTTTTTTTATCTTTAGAGCAAGTTTAGTATGTTGGAAATTATAATCAGTAACAAAACAATTTATTTTCCAACACTTATAACCAAGGTAGCAGAATCATACTAACTTGTCTTAGAGAAATGATCAAAATGTCATGCACCTACCTCCCGGATTTCAACCTCAAGAGAAGAAGGTTAACTTAGAAGATGCTGTTACTTAACTTATCATGAACACTTCCAAGTTCATGAGGAAGACCGAAACTACATTGCAAAATCAAGCAGCATACATTTGGAATCTTAAGGTACAAATGGGTCCAATGGCAAAGTTGTTGATGGAAAGGCAATAAAGTTGTTTGCCAAGCAATATAGAGACAAATTTAAGGAGCAAATGATGGCAATTACACTTTGGAGTGGAAAACAATTGACGGAGCAAAAAAATAACTTGGAAGAGATATTACAAAGAAAGAAAGTTAGTGCATCATCCACAAAGGATAAGGACTACGATAAACAGGTTAAAAACATTACCAAAACATCTAAGGTGACAAATCGTTCAATGTCACAACCAGAAGCATCAAGCCTTCCCAAGAAATATGTGTCACCTCCACAATATGTGCCATTAATACTATTTCCCCAAAGGTTAGCAAAGTTATAGAAAGATTTTCAAACCGATGCAATCTTAAAGCAATTCAAAAATGTGTCAATCAACATCCCTCTCTTAGATATAAATGATGTTAAATGAAGAGTACAGTGCAATCTTGTAAAAGAAATTGTCACCAAAGTTAAAAGATAGTAATTATTTGAATTTCTTTTAATTTCATATCACATCATTTTTGGCTCCTTAAATAAATTTAAGAAAAATCACCTTCGGTACTTAATTAATTAATACTTTTCGTGGGAACAATACTCTACTCACCTTATATTATTTATTCTGTAGCAACATACACTTACTTTGGTAAATCACTCAACACTTATTCTTATCTTCTTACCATTATGGGACAACTAGAAACGAAAAAGGATTAAATAATTTATAATATTGTGGATGTGGCATTTAGATTAAAGAATCATATTTTAGATTAACAAATGCTAAAAGAGGCATGTAGTAGTTACAGCTGATAGTTGGATACAAATCTGAACTTTGAGCTAATTGAAGCAAATCTGAAATTAAGAGTTATATTGAGCTGTAGGCCTCAAACATATAGAAAAGGCACCAAGAATTCACTATGGTAATGAATAAAACAATAAAGAATCTAAAAGAAATGACAAAGAAATCAACGACTGAAAATCTGGATATCTGGAAATTGAAAACAAGAGGACAAGAAACAATCTAGGTGGTTTAATTAGAGGCTTAGATCCACGGTGAAGAACATTATAAAGGCAGCTTCTTCGATTTACTTAGAATAAAGGATACATTAATAGGATTTTAGGGAACTAATAATAGCTTCTTAAGTTTGCGTAGGACGTTGAAAACTCTGACCTAAACAACCTCACAAGTCAGCTATATACACTGTGCGAGTAGATAGTTATAACAAGCTTAAAGGTTGTATGAATAAACTTTGAATTGATTATTTGTTTTTTGAAAAAGGTTTTTTTGAAAACTGTTCGAATAAACTTTGAATTGATTGTTATTTAATGCATGAATTTTTCACAATCATATTACTGCAATTTAAATAGGTCTCCGATCTAACTCGTTATTGACTAGAATTATTACCCATACAGGCAATCTTCTAAACAGGAGAAAGAATATTGTCTTAGGTAATAGAACTACCTTGTTCTTTTACCAGTTCCTTTTTCTACGTTTTCTGTGTGATGTGCGTATTTTTAGCTAAATTCTCCATAATCAGATAATTTTTTTTACAATTTCTTTTTTGATTTTTTTCCCTGAAAAATTATGTACAAACTTTTGTTTAAGAACAAAGGTGTAGACATAATGAATTTCTTTCCAAATTCATTGTTGTTCTAATAACTGCAATCTATAGATGTTTTTACCTTTTTTTCTTCTTGTTACCAATTTTCCATTAGCAAATGAGGAAGATGGGCAATATCGGCTCAAATTTTCCCATGTTATTGTTTTTTTCATGCAATGCTCTTATATGATAATGGAAGGAAAATAAATTAATTTAGTTTTTAAATTTGAAATTAAGATTTAATTGCAATTGAATAAGATGGATAATAATTTGGATTTAAGAATTAAAATTTGGATTTTGAAATTTATAGTTATAGTTTTGATGGATTAGTTTATTTGATTTTAAAAGTTAAATTTTAAATTTTGAAATTAGGATTTATAGTTTTGATTAGCTTATCTAATTTTTAAAGTTGAATTTTGGGTTATCACTTTTTGAATTTGAAAGCCAATTTTTGGCTATAAATAGGTATAAAGATCTCACTTTATATCACAAGTTTCACTTTACAAATTCACTAAATACTCTTTAAAAATTTTTCTCTGTAATTCTATATTTTTTCAAGGTTTGGTAGAAAGAAATCCCTAGAAATACAGCTAATCCGAGGAATTTTATTAACTTGTTATTGTTTTGAGGTAAGTATATTTATACATAATATATTATAATCAAATGCTTAAAACTATTAATGACAATTGTAAGCATGAACATATTTATAAGAAATGGAATTTTTTTTTATACATTTGTTTCAAGTAAGTTTTTCTATAAACTAAACTCTAATTTTCTAAATTTGTATCATTTTCATGGTTTTAATCAAAATGAATCGTGATTTATGTTAATTGGTCTCCTAAAATAAAAATTATATTTTTTCTAATCTTATTAGTGTTTCTAAATATTTATTTTTTAAATATAGTTTAAAGAAAAATTATTTTACTAGTATTTAAATTGTTTAATTACGAAATCATAACGTGTATTATTTTCTCATCAACATTTTCTTTCTTAGGTAGCTATAATTCTATTTTTTTTTCATACACTAGTTTTAAAATTTATTATTAGTTGTACTTTTTCATATAAATCATTGAATGCATTACTTAATTGAATATGTGAAATAAATATTATTGAATCTATTGTACATGAAAAGTCTTATTTAGTAATTAATATTTGGCTCATTGTCTATAGCAACTGTTTCCGTTATTGTTACCGACTAACTAGTTGAGTTATTGTTTGTGCACTTATTGACTGTTAATGATCGGATTTTTGGGGTACGATTGTACTGAATTGTTATAAATGAGACACCGAGGTCCTGATGATACTATAAGACATGAGTTGAATATATTACTAAATGTACTAGTGGTTTATTAAATGTGATATTTATGCTTACGTATTATTGAACGTTTTTATTAAAACAAAGATTTGTTTATCTAGTTACAATGTTATTGTTCCTAAAATTAATATTTTATGATTGTGTTCTCTTCTATTTCTTTACAATTTTATGTATAAATTTATTTACCGATTAGGCGGCTCACCCTTCGTCATCATTGTTTTACAGATTAAAATATGAATAAAGAATTGGTAGAGATTTAGACCTTGACTCTTTTAGAGATTAGAATGTTTGTAATAAGAAACATTTAGTTTTGAATCTTTAATTTAACTTAAGTTGTCAATAAAAGTTTATTAATTTTGAAATTTTATATTGTATTTGGAGGTTTTATTTTATCTGTAATGCTAAGTTTGATGTAGTTGAAGTTAAGTTGCACTATAAATTTTGTTTTGTTGAGATAAAATTTGGGGTATTACAGTTTCACCATGGGTATCTGAAATGATATAACTTATTATTCACCACTTTTTCATGTCTTTTGATGGGTTCAGTAGATGCTGGAATAAGTGGAACAATAGTAATCGCATCTATATTTTTCTTCCTTCTGAGATCTAAGATCTCATCATTTTCGTCAATGTCTTCATTTGGAAAGATGACAAATAGTAATCAAGATCTTGAGGCTTTTATTAGAAATTTTGGTCCTCTAGCTCCCAAAAGGTTCGACTTTTCAGATGTTATGATGATTACAAACTCATTCAAAAATAAACTAGGGCAAGGAGGTTATGCAGGTGTATACAAAGAAAAGTTATCAGACAGTTGTATTGTAGCAGTCAACCTCCTAAATACTTCTAAAGGGAGCGGACAAGACTTTATAAACGAAGTTGCAAGCATTAGTAGAACATCTCATGTTAATGTTGTCACTTTACTAGGTTTTTGTTTAGAGGGTAACAAGAGATCACTGATCAATGAGTTCATACGTAATGGATCGCTCGAAAAATTCATATGCATTGGAGATACATTGACGACTCTTCAGCATTTGAGATGGGAAAGAATGTATAAAATTGTTGTGGGAATAGCCAGACGGCTTAGATACTTGCATTGTGGGTGCAACATAAGGATTTTGCATTTTGACATAAATCCTCACAATATTCTTCCAGACAAAGATTTTTGTTCAAAAATCTCTGATTTTGGGCTTGCAAAATTATGCCCTAAAAAAGAGAGTATTGTATCAATGCTGGAGACTTAAGGGACATTTGGGTATATTGCTCCAAAAATCTTCAATAGAAACTTTGGGAATGTTTCACACAAGTCAGATGTCTATAGTTATGGAATGATGGTTCTAGAAATGGTTGGATGCAGGAAAAACCTTGATGCAGGAGGAAGTAATTCGAGCGAGTTATATATTCCATATTGGATTTTCAGGCATGTTGAGCAGGGTAGAGAGTGTGAATGGCTTGGGATTGTAACTAGTGAGGAAAATGAAATTGCGAAGAAGATGATTATTGTAGGTTTGTGGTGTATACAATATAGTCCATCCGATAGGCCGTCCATTGATACAGTGCTAGACATATGGCAAAGTAGCATTGAAGCTGTAGAAATCCCACCGAAGCTGTTACTATCTTCTCCTCTAAAACCACCTATGCATTCTTCAACCACATCCTCTCATGACAGATTATCATAATAAATTTTATTGTATACTTTTCTTTCTTTGGTTTTATTATTGTTTTCAGGGATAAATTGAAGATAAGCATACTGTCATATGCATGGAAATTCATTAACCCAAACTCTAAATCATTGCAGTCAAGGGTGTATTTGGTTAGAGATATAAAGGAGGAAAGAAAAAGGAAATCTTGCTCCTTTGTTTGTTGTAAAAAATAAATAAATAAATAAATATATATATATATAGGAATGAGTTTTCTATATTATCCCTCTTTTATATATTTTATTCTAATTTATTTAAATAATTTAATAGAATTAGTTTTTTAAATTTAAGTAATTATTTTTTTAGTCCTAGGTTGACTGAAGTGGTTTAGGATGCATTGCTTGGAATTTGCTCCCTAGCCATTGGCCGTTTTGAAACACAACTCAGACAGGTATAAGGAGGATTTAAAAAACAATTTGGGTTTTGCTTGCCCTTTACCCTTTTTTTCTAATCAATTATCAAATTATGTTAGTTATTTACCAATTTAATTTATATAATATCATTTAAAAATAAAAATTTTAATTTATAATTTTAATTGTAATTGTAAGATTTGTTTATTTTATAATTCAAAATCTTCTTATTGTACATTAATTTATAATTATTAGTGTAATGTTTATTTTTTTTATTTATAGATTTAGTGTAATCTCATACATAACTATATATAATATATTATTAGTTTTTGTTATCATTCTTATTATTTATAAAATATATGTTTCATATATTTAATCTCTATATTAATTTATAATTTATTTTATATTTCATACATGTTGATTATGCAGCTAGTTATATTTATTTTGATAATTATAATTTTTATTATACAAAAAATTAATTACTGATCTAAATATATTTTCATTTTTTAAAATTTTTAACAAAAAAAGGACTACTACATCAAAAATATGAAAAGAAAATAATCACCATAATAGATTTAAATAGTCAAATTGTAGAAAAATTTTAGTTCGTAATATGCAAGTTAATCACGTAGCGTGATTATGACTAATTGGGATATTTTCAGCCAATTAATCTATTTTAGGTGATATTTAGTTGTGATATAACATATATTATGACGCTACACTGCAGTTCAAAGAGATGTAAAATATATCAACAAGACACAAAATTCTATCATTTGTCTATCCAATGTTAATGATAGAAGGGCAAAATTGTCATTTTACCAAAACTCAAGGCTACAAAAAGCACTAAATGTAACTAGTGTTCAGTGGAAGACAAAAGGTTAGTCTTAAAAAAATCATCAATTTATACTTGAACATACAGTGACGAGAGACACTACCTTACATGCAAAACCCGTCATTTTTTAGCTTAAGAAACTTTCAAACTTGGCTCAAAATCCATTTTCATCATTTTTTAGTTGTTGTCATTAAAGTGTTTTGATTCGAAGAAATCAAAGCTCAAACAAAACAAACGATTTCCTAACCCATCAATGGTGAAATGGGTGCTAAGGTTAGAATCAATTTCTTAAGTCCTTTAACACTTGATTAATTGTGGTGTAATTGCTTATTTTCAATTTTTTTGGTTGCATGCCTTGCTGTTGATCAATTAGAAACCCTAGGTTTATTGTTTGGGTCTGTAGACAGTATTCTTTTTCATATTTGATCAGGGGGTTTTGAAAAGCAATGCAAAGTAGTGTTAAATGAACATGAATTTTGTTGGTTTTCGCATACATGTGTTAAATCATGTTTGATGTTATAGGACAAGGAAATCTCACTTGATTTTTTCGCAAAATTGAAAGGTTCTACAATTTTAGTGGAAAATAGTCATGTTAGAGTGTTTTTGAATATAAATTTCATTTTTAGTTGTATGAGTATGTTAAATGATGTTAGACGATATTGGTACATAAATCATAAGTTAGTTCTGTGTACAGTATAATGCTGGAGAATTTCGGTGTTGCATAAGTGTGTTAAATTTTGTGGGTCATTTATATATGTTATACTGAAGCTAAGTATCCATGTTTTTCTATCAACTTCTACAAGGGAACATGTGGAAAATATTGCCTCTAAAACTTGTGTTACTTTATAATGATAGACACCATTCAATGGGGCTCATTTATCGTCATGAGTACATGTTCAAAAATCTTAAGATTGATGCAATAAGAATAATAAGATTTGATAGGGATAAATGATATGCGAAGTTTAGTTTTGAACCTATTGATCATACAACTGGTGAGATGATCAAAGTTACAAATAATGATTAGTTAATGTCTATTTACAAGAGTCATGACAGAATGAGATCTAGAAAAGTTGAAGTTCATGTGCACCTTGTTATACTAGAACAGAATTAACCATACAGCCCAAGAGAACAACCTACACTTTATACATTACTCAACACTTTATAGTCCATTGCGATATGTGAGATTGAAAATACAAAAACATGAGGTTGATTTTTGTCATTATTGCATAATAATTTAGATGATGGGAGGCAGATCACTTTAATGAGTGATAGGCAAAAAGGTTTGATTAATGCTCTTGAACAAATATGGCCCACTGTATATAGCAGACATTGTGGGAGGCACATTTATGCTAACTTCAGAAGTTTATACCTAGGATTGGCTTTGAAGAGGTTGTTCTAGAAAGCTTGTAAAAGCACCAATAATAATGACTTCTTGGATGTTTTAGACAAGATAAGAGAGCTTAATGAAGATGTAAGAAAGTGGTTTAATAACCTAAAAGACTATGTATGGGCTATGTGGGCATTTGATAAGAATTGTAAAGTAATCGATCCAATGATCAACACAATTGAGTGCTTCGATAGATGGATTAGTAAATACAGAAACAAGCTTTGCTTAACACTGTTGAAGGAGATTAAGTGTAGATTGACAAAGAGATTTATAAAGAGAAGGAAAAAGGTTGAGAAATGGTCAGCACCAAATGCACTCAGATTAAAAAGACAGCTTGATGACATATGTGAGCAGAGTAAGAAGCTCAGTGTCAAGTCATCCAATGACAGTACTTTGCAGGTTAAAGACATGTTTTATTACCCTATGCACTGGTTTATCATAGATGTTGCTGGTAAAACATGTGATTGTGGATTTTGGGAATTAGCAGGCAAATTATAAATGTCCTATACAGGCATACAATAGCCTGCATTAACTATCTCAAGTATAAAACTGAAGACTACATTTCACATTTTATGACAAAGCAAGCCTAGCTTAACATATATGCAGTGATGATTCATCTTACCCTGATTATGTGACATACGGTGAGGGGGAAAGGGTTAAGATTGATCATCCTGAGAAGAAAAGACAACCTGTAAAACCAAAAAAGCTAAGAAAAAAAGAACCCAATGAGCCTGTAAGATCTAATAGGACATTTCTTATTAAGTGTAGTTTCTATTTTAGTTATAATCACGATGTAAGAACTTGTTCACATGCTCTATCAAATGCAAAAAAGGCAAGGTTAAGTTCGAGAGGAAACAAAAATTAGGTTTATGATTGATAAAAGGTAATTAAATATCATACAACAATTTAAAAGTTTATTTTTGGTTGATTATTCTCCTTTGTGACAATTTATTTTGGGTTGATTATTCTTATTTGTGACAGCCAACTGATGGTAAGTCCTCTTAACAACCATCACCATAATAATTATCTACAAATAGAAGGGGTATGGCTTAAATGTAAAGGGATAGAGGTTGGACAACAGCCATTAGGGGAAGATATACCAGGCAAAGAGGTATACATTTGTATGTTTTAATTGATTTTTTATCAGTTTTTTATCTGTAGGGTTAAATGATGTGATTTTATTATAGGTGGCATTGATGCAAACACTAGTCGTGATACTACAACTCTTTAAAGGACTATGATTTTCTGTATTTTGAAGTTAAATGTGTATCATTTAACATTTTGAAGTTGAAGAATCATCCATGTTTTTTAAAGATAAGGATTATAGCCATAGGTTAGCTTCTTTTTGTAATGTGTTAGATAGTCTATATAGAATTCTTCAAACTTTATTCACTGTCAATACCTTGAAGCTTTGTTCATTGGCAGTTAGGAATTCAAACGTTGATCACTAGTAGCTTGTTATACAGGTGTGGTGATATTGTATTGATACTGTTAATTACATGATTAATCATGTTATAATATAACTATTTTTGTATTTCATACTTGATGACCAAAGTTACAATTTGGTTGCTACTACAATAGAAATTCCAAATAGCAATAATATAATCCATGTTAGTTTCCCTTCAATCTTTAGTAGCCTTAAGTATACATATTTAGAATCATCTTCAGCAACTAGTATTCTAGGCTTAGATTCACAAGTACTCTCACTATATATACTGTCAACCTTAATGTCATCAGGGCACCACCATTCCCAACATTGGCATTTCCTCATTATGCATGTGTAAAATAGCCTATTGGGATTTCTTGATGTTTTTGAAACAACCTCCAGAGCTTGCACTCCACACTTGTAGTATTTAGGCTTGTATTTCATATATCGAACACTTTCACCATCTTCACAATATTGCCCACTTGCATGTGAGCTTGAAGATATTGTTGATGTGCTGTTGAAGTTGTTGAAGTTTTTGAAATGTTTGTTTTGAAAATGAAGTGATATGAGATGTTTGTGTAAGTGAAAGAAATGGATATGAAATGAGTTAAAGTTGTCGTAATGGAAAGGTGAATGGCAGGGGTTTTAAAGCAAAAAATTTCAGCTTCTTAGCTGTTGTATTCTGCAACTATCAAATTTTTGTGCATGAAGCAATTAAATATATTGGGGCATTTTTGTAATTTCTTGCTGCAATGCACAGTATACTCATTCGAATAAGGAAAAATGAGTGTTTTGATTTTTGGTCATTTTTAATATTCATGGGGTTATAAATGTCATTTGTTAACTTTTTATAAGATTAATGTTAGGATTTTGTATTTCCCTGATATATTTCGCATCTCTTTGAACTGTAATATAACGTTTGAATACATGTCATATTATAACAAAATATCGCCTAAAGTTGAGCAAATAACTGAAAATATCCCTAACTAATTTTATAATTAAAGTTAAGATTTATTGTTATCTATAATTTTTGTGAATTTTTTTCAATTTTTGACATTTATCTTAGATTATTTTTATTTTTAATTTTAATTTATGACAACAAATTGGTAAATATGTTGATGCCATAATATAAAAAATTTTAAAAATAAAATAAATTATATTTAAAAATAATTTAAGAGGTCAAAAGTAAGGAGCTATTCTTTGTCTATTGTGAATGTTACAAGAAAGGAAAGTGTGAGAAAGTGAGAGAAATAGCAATGTTTTAGTGTCAGAGATGTCAAGATATTGTCTTTTACTGAAATATCTAAAAGTTATGCTAAAATATTGTGTTTTTACTAAAATATCTATAAGATTACCGTCAACTCATGGTCTACATAATAAGATTACTGTAATAACTAATAAGGAAAGTTTTTGTAAATTTTTACAACTTCTCTAGCAATGTATTGTTTTCACAGACTTCGGGGAGGTATGTGAAAATACCAGTTTCTTTAAATAAACATATATACATATGGTAGAAATTTATTAGATTGTTAAACAGACAACGGTAGCAGAAATTTTATGTTTTCTTATGCTGCGACCGAAAAGTCCAAGTCAACACTGGGCCCTCGAAGAAATGTTTCGCACCTGCTTTTTGTTAGCAAAGTGCTAGCAAGACCCTTCAGTCTACAATATCACTTTCAACATTTCCATACCATAGAAAATAATAGATAAGTAAATGAAACCCACGCCAAGTCTTTCTCTCTCTCCATTTTAATTCTGCAAAATCATGAACATTAATCTCTTCCCTTTGCTTGTTCTCCATTCAATCATCACTGTCCTCTGCACCTTGATCGCCGTTCCATCAACTTACTGCATCGAAGATGAGCAATACGCGGCATGCAATCGCTCTTACTCGTGCGGATTGTATATCCTGGACATCTCGTATCCATTCTGGGGAAGCAGTATTGATGCCGATACTAATCCCAGTGGTATTATTAGACCCCAGTATTGTGGTCGCCAAGGATTCGAGCTCAGTTGTCATGAAAACGAGAACACTACCATTCTATTTGGAGATCAAAGTTTTAATGTATTAAATATAAATATGCTGAAGCAAAAAATGCTCATCGCTGAGGATGTTCATTTCGATAGTCATTGTTCATCTGGAATGTTGCAGGAAACCGTTATCAACCACAATCTCTTTAGTTACGGTCCAACCGTTCGAAACCTCAGCTTATTTATGGATTGCAGTGGGGAGTTGTCAACGGGACAAAATAATTTTAGTTGTTCCACAAACCTTGGAGATAAGATATCTGGGTTTTACACAGTCGATGGAGACTCGATGCTTCAAATCCTAGCAACTCGTGTAAGAGAGTTATGAAAGTACCGTTTCTAGAGAGGGAATTTGATATGACACCTATTGATGATCTTTTGAGTGGAAGATTGACCGAGGTTTTGAAACGAGGGTTTGAGGTAGAATATCGTGCGGAGTATGCATCCTGTACGGCACGTATGTCTTCATTTGGAATATGCGGATCCAATCAGTCTTCAGATCAATTTGTGTGTCTTCGCCGTGATAATCCTCACGTCAATACCTGCAATATTGAAAATTCTGGTAAACTTCCCCTTCTTTCTACAGATAACATTGTTCGAGAGTCATCATCTTTTTACGATCATATATCTCCATCTTCGTACTGTTAAGGCGGTCTTTTTGATAGCAGATTTGCATTAGTTTGATAATAGCGAACACTATACATAATTTGATCATAAGGAGCCCCACCCAGTACGGAGTTCCACATAATATTTTGTTTGTTATTTTTTTCGTTGAGCTTACTCATATTAAGCTGCCTTTATGGTATGTCTTCTTAATTTTGGTATACTTCTACCCCTTCGTTTTTGATAGTATGCCCTAGCACGTACATCACGTTCTTTGCCGTTGGTTTCACTGCTAAAGCACATTTCGGTTCGGTCCTCTTACTTGGAGTTCTCTGTTTGGGAAAATAGAGTACCAAATACTTCAAGTGGAAACAAAACTGGATTACTAACTCCCAAGATATATGCAGCAAGAATCAACAACTTTTTTTTTTTTTACACTTTTTCTTATCAATTATTAACCTTTAGATCAAAAGTATGTGAATGGTGTAAATTGAAAAAGAAAAAATATAATAAATATGCTTAAAAAAAATACCGCCCCAAATATATATATATCATTTATTACTGTGCTTTTTCTTCTATTGGTGCTCAGTTGTCTTTACTCTGTTTGCTTTGCCTCAAAGGATCTCGCAACTCTGTGTGATTTGCTTATATACAGGTCTAGAGATTTCTGGATTCTCCCCAAATAAGAATTGTGATTTCTTGATGTTTAGTGAGCAATAATCATACTTTATAACCTTGAGCATTTAAGATTACATAATAAAAATTTAGATTACATAATTCTGTATGAAGCATGTAGTAGATATGTACTATCACGGATACAAATTGCTCATGTAAGGTGTCCGTTTTGAGCTGATTCCAGCTATTCTGTGGATGAGGTTTCTTTAAGTCTTCAGTTGAGAGTACTAAATATTTCATGCAAAAACCAAAGGGTTACCGAGAGATGATGCAAGAAATAAGTTAATTTGTTAATTAATTATCAAATGTCAAAAATAGGTACAGTGTAACTGAAGATTCTTCGTTGACTTGAATTATTACTCTTACAGGCAATGGTTCCAATTTGAGACGAAAGCTCGTTACAGGTAAGATAACTTATTCCTTTACCTGTTCCTTCCGCACTGCATATTGTGTTTCATTGCAATTCTTGTTTAAAATCAAAGTGTGTCATCCTCAGTTGTGGCATGAGCATTCTGTAGTGTAGTCTATGAACTGTTTAAAGTAGACCCAACATTACTTGACACTCCGTTTAGACCACCATCTGATTCATCACTTATTTCTTTTAACAGGTATAGTTGCTGCAGTAACTGGAATAACAATCGCTTGTATAATTATTTGCATTTTCAGAAGGAAGATATGGTCAATTCTATCAAAGATTTATTGTAGAAAGAGAACAAAGATTGATCAAGATCTTGAGGCCTTCATTAGGAATCATGGACCTCTAGCTCTTAAACGATACAGCTTTTCATATGTTAAGAAAATGACCAATTCCTTCAAACATAAACTAGGCCAAGGAGGATATGGTGGTGTGTACAAAGGGAAGTTATCAGATGGTCGTCTTGTAGCAGTAAAGCTGTTAAACACATCAAAGGGGAACGGACAAGAATTTATCAATGAAGTTGCAAGCATTAGCAAAACATCCCATGTTAATGTTGTCTCTCTATTGGGATATTGTTTGGAAGGGAACAAGAGAGTTCTTATCTATGAGTTCATGCCAAACGGATCACTGGAAAAATTCATCTGCAAAGAAGACACTTTGGAGCCCGGTCAGTAGTTAGGATGGGAAAAATTGTATAAAATTGCAATTGGAATAGGGAGAGGGCTTGAATACTTGCATCGAGGTTGCAGCACTAGGATTTTGCATTTTGACATAAAACCTCATAACATTCTTCTTGATGAAGATTTTTGTCCTAAAATCTCTGATTTTGGGTTGGCAAAACTATGCCCAAAAAAACAGATCATTTTATCCATGCAGGAGGCTAGAGGTACAATTGGATATATTGCCCCAGAAATGTTCAACAGAAATTTTGGAAATGTTTCACACAAATCTGATGTATATAGCTATTGAATGATGGTTCTAGAGATGGTTGGATGCAGGGAGAACCCCAATGCTGGAGTATGTAATACCAGCGACTTATATTTTCCACACTGGATTTACAAGCATTTTGAGGAGGGTAAAGAATTTGAACTGCCCAGTGCTGTAACGAGTGAGGAAAAAGATATTGCGAAGAAGATGATTATAGTGGGTTTGTGGTGTATCCAATCTCGTCCAACGGATAGGCCGTCCATCAATATAGTGCTAGAAATGTTGCAAGAAAGCATTGATGCCTTAAAAATCCCACCAATGACATCCCTATCTTCTCCTACAAGAACACCAGTACATTCTTCGACCGCATCCTCCTTATCATGATAATTATCATAAATGAATTTTATGTGTAATTTTCCTTCTTTTTCTTGGTTATTGATTTCGGTATAACCGAATTTTTATTGAGAATAGCCATATTGTCTTAGAATATCAAAGATTTTTTAATTCAGCTTAGTTACACAATGAACAGTGCATGATTAGAGGGTTGGGTTGATGCCTGCCCCGACAACACAGTAACTCAACTTTGAATCATTAGCTTTTTGATTGAGCTAAAGGTACGGGTCAAAACCTCCAGTTCAAAACACAAAATGGTTAACTTGAAGGAATTAAGTAATTTACGATTTGCTAGACTTGAGCCTTCGTTCCCGGTCTATAATCTTGTTGGATCAAATCTACTACTTGGAATTGAAAAGTCGAAGTAAACTGTCAATAGTCATGGGTATTTTTCTAATGCATGCACTTTCGCAGTCAAAAGCTAGCAATTCTCTGGTCTTCACCATCACTCACCATTAATTTCATTAGCACTAGTATATATATCATCAGGTAAGTAAATAAAACCCAAGCAAGTAATTTCTTTATGCATGAACTTAATTCTACAGAAGCATGAACAACCATTTCTTCTCTTTGCTAATTCTCCAATCCGTAATAACTATCCTCTGCATCTTGATCGCCATTCCATCATTCTATTGCAAGGACGACGTGCAGTACCTTACATGCAATCGCCAATCGTCCTGTGGGCCGCACTTTCTGGATATCCCTTATCCTTTACAGGGAAACAATATAAGGCCTCAGTATTGTGGTCGCCAAGAATTCCAGCTCAAATGTCAAGATAATCAGCACACTGCCATTCAGTTCGGAGATCAAAGCTTTAGAGTTTTAGACATCAGTAGCCTTAATCAAATAATGACCATTACTCGAGCTGATCCGTTGGTTAGTACTTGTCCCATAACATTCCAGAAAACCATTTTCAACCACACTCTCTTCAGTTACGGTTGGAACGTTGGTAATATCAGCTCATACTATGATTGCAGTGGTGAGTTGTCATCGGTTGGTCAAAATAATTTTAGTTGGCGCTTACAACGTGGAGAGATAACTGGCTTTTATACTATCGATGACCACTCGTGCCTTCGTGATCTTAACAATTCATGTAACAGAGTTATCAAAGTGCCGGTTCTACTGACTGATCTTGGTGATCTTTTGGTCGGAAGATTGACTGAGCTGTGAATCGAGAGTTTAAGGTATAGTATCGGACGGACAATGCATTCTGTTCGGCATGTTGGTCCTCGTTTGGAATTTGCGGATCCTCTATCAGTATCTAGACCAATTTGCGTGTCTTTGCTGTCATAAACCATGGACTCGTACATGTCCTTCTGGTATGCATCCCATTCCTATTCATTCACACACGCACACACACACACACACACACACATATGTATCATGTCCTCGGTAGTTGGTTTAACTGCTTTGAGTTCTCTGTCTAGGCACATAGAGTACTAAGTACATCAAGTAGAAATGAAAAAGGATTACTATAAACTTTACGGTATTGCGGCTGTGGCATTTAGATTAAAAAAATTAGAACTGTAGATTACAAATTCTAAAAGAGGCTTGTAGTCGATGCAACTGATACAGAACGGAAGTGTGAGCTGATTCAAGCAAATCTGAAATTGAGAGTTGTGTTGAGTTTCAGGCCTCAAATATGCAGAAAAGGCACCAAGAATTCACTATGGCAGTTAATAAAACAATAAAGATTCTAAAAGAAATGACAAAGTAAATCCACAACTGAAAATCTGGATATCTGGAAATTGAAAAGAGGACAAGAAACAGTCTAGGTGGTTCAGAATTGGAGGCTCAGAATCAAGGATACATTAATAGGATTTCAGGGAAGTATCGAGTGCTTCTTAAGTGAGTCTACAACATCCAAAAAATCTGACCTAAGCAATCCTCAGAAGTCAGCCATATACACTCTGCAAGTGTGTAGCTATAACAAGCTAAATGGTTGTTTGAATAAACTTTGAACGGAGTGTCGATGCATGAATTTTGCAAACCATATTGTTGCAATTTAATTACATAGGTTTCTGTTCTAATACTCTATTGGCTCGAATTACTATCCCTACAGGCAATACTCCGAACATGAGCCTGAAGATTAATGGCACAGGTAAGACAATTACCTCATTCTTTTACCTGTTCCTTTTTCAATGCTTCTGGTGATGCGCTGCATTTCTCGTTCAAAATATCAAAATCTTCATTATATCAAACTATCAGTTCTGGAATACGCATTCTTTAACTCAATTCTCCATAATCAGATCATTCTCTTTAAAATTTCTTTACTGACTTTTTCCCCTGAAGAGTATGTAGAAACTTTTTTGAACAGAGATTAGGACATAAGGAATTTCTTTCCAGAGTTTGGCGAAGTCTTCCCTGGGTGTCTTTGGGTCCATGTAGGCACTGCTGAAGCATGCAAACTCCTATGTTTTGCTCTTGATTTCTTTTGTTTTGTTGTTTTAGGATATTGCTCTCGACTCTTGGAAGCTTTGAATTCTTTAAAATATTATTCTTGCTTTTGAGTCTTTGTTGTTTCATGCAAACCCTTTTCACTTGTTTTTTGACAGCTTCACAGCTTGTGGAATAATTGGAATAATAAAAATTGCATTTGCACTTTTCTTCCATGTGAGATCCAAAATCTCATCAAATCCGTCAATTTCTTCTCTCGGGAGGATGACAAAGCGTGATCAAGCTCTAGACGTCTTCATTAGAAATTGTGGTCCTGTAGTTCCCAAAAGGTTCAACTTTTCAGACTTTATGATGATTACAAAATCTTTCAAAGACAAGCTTGGCGAAGGAGGTTATACCTGTGTGTGTAAGGGGAAAATTATCATCATATGGTTGTGTTGTAGCAGTAAAGCTCCTAATTACTTCAAAATGGAATGGAGAGGACTTTATCAACGACTTTGCAAGTATAACATCCTTTTTTTTTTTCCTTTTTCTTTCTTACTAATTAAAATAGATATTTTTTCCTTTTTTCCTTTTATAGGGTAGTTTTAATAACGTAGAATTTTTTTTTTTTAATTTTGAAGTCATATGTTTTAAAATTAGAAAGTAAATAATTTGATTTATTACATATTAAATCCTTATCTTCTCCTTACTAGTTTAGGGTTTGTATTAGGAGGTGTTATATAAACGTACTTTATTTTATCCTTTTTTTCTTTGTCTCTACCTCTCATTCTTACAAAACACACAAATGTATCTTGGTGCTGTGATTTTATCATAGACTTGTCAAGTCAAGGTAAAAGTTTTAACTATATTATACTCATCCATATTTTCAGTTCTTATATCTTGTTATTTTATATTAGTGTTATTTCATAATTTTCTGTATAGATTCTTAAAGCTTGTTATTAAGAATAGTTTGTATGATTTAGATTTACAAATTCTAGTTTTAGTTAACTTTTTATGTACTAGTGAATTGATTTGCATTGAACTTTATAGGATTTGCTGAGTATAGAGTATATGAAGCTTTGTTAAGAATTTTGTATTAAAATTATTATAAACTTAAAGAACACGGATTGAGGTACATGTTGAATTTTGTTTCACTCAAATCCGGTCAAAATTCAATTTTATAAAATTTTTTAACTTTCATACCAAGATTCTGGAAGTCTAAAAGTTCTACAAGATTATTCCGGGAAAAAAATTATTTAAGTGCCTAAATGATTTTTAAAAATTATAAAATTTGGTATGATGGTTCTTCTATCTTTCTAGTAGTTTTGAAATAAATTTTGTAATTTTTGAATCATTAAAAAAATAGTTATAAATTTTTGATCGAAGGTACGGTAAAACTATTACATTCTGAACGGATTTCTGTTGAATGGAATCTAAATTGTTTAGTAAATCTTTGTGAACCAGAAATGAGATGAAACTTTTACATATGATATTTTAAAGTGTACTCAGCAAATCTGCAAAGTTATTGGCTGATTCAATTTGTAGTTTGAGAGATGAAAATCTTGGAGTTTAAGATAGTCAGAAAAGAAACCAGAAACTGAATTCATGAAGGGTAAAGTTTAGGTTCTAAAGTATACTATTTAGGGCATGATTAAAGTTCTGAAATTTATGTGTATGTGATGTACTAAGTGTCCTTTATCATATAGGGTGTTTGGAATCTTTGGACGAGTAGAAGTAGCCTAAGACTTGTGCATGGTTTGAGGTAAGTAATTCCATTCATAGAGTATTTGTGTTGATTTACAACGTAAGTATGTTTTGTGTTAAATATTTATTTATTTTAATGTTTTAGAAATATCTGTGATGTTTTTATTATTAAAACAAGTTATGGTATAGACCTGTATATATCTTATCTTCATATTTTGGTGAAAAGATGTTTGATAACATTAATCTTATCTTGAAAATTTATTTGCAATGATTTTATAAAGTATGTCTTAACGCAAGCCAGTAAATTTCAAATAAATGATTATGTGATTTATGAAAGAAAAAAGTTTGGCTCATCTGTCCATATTATTCTGATTCTGTTCGACTACGGTTGATATCTCTAACTGAATCGGTTAGGATTCTATTTTGATTGTGCATATTATATAATTCTGTTATTGTCTGGGTCACCAGGGGTATAGTTGACACTATATGACAAGAACAATATAAATGCATTTCTATAAAAAATTTTATGAGTTGAACATTATGTTATTATGATTAATTATTGTAAATCATACTTTTTGAACAATAACTTTATTTTTAAGTCTTACATTTGAAAATATTTTACATGTGATTACTTGATTTTATCACTAAAGGCTTGTGAAATATTTTGTAATCATCAAGAAAAGGATACAAATATATTGTAAATGGCATTATTTACCGAGTTGACGACTCACCTCTCATCATTTGCTTTTTGCAGATTAAGTAGCCTAAAGTGGTGAGTTGATAGCATATATTAGAGGATAGCTTTGGAGTTCTTGTTTGTTGTTTTGCGTTAATAGATGTTTGAGGACATTGTTATTGTCAATTATGCTTTATTTGGTTTCTGTTAAAGATTTGACTTTTGCTTGGATCATGAGGATCGTGTGATGTTATTGAAAACATTTGATTTGTCTAATAATATTTTGAGGTATTTCAATTGAAGATTGATAGTTAAGTAATGTAAACTTGGAATTAGAGTTTGTAGCCCCTAGATCAACTTATGTTGGATTTAGGGTGTTACGTTTGTGATGTTAGAGTCTTAGGTTAATGATTCTATAAATTTAAGTGGATAAGATCTTGAAATTTATTGACTTATAGATCTAGGTTTGGATTTTTTTGTCTGTGTCTTTTGTGAGGACGAATTTAGTAGATAATAAATTGATTGCACTTTTTATTTTGATTTCTTCTTTTATAACTTATGTTTTGTTAGGATATTTAGAAGTTGACTTATGATTTGTGTTTTGTTTAGTTTTATTTAAATACTTAAAGTTGTTAGTAATAATTTTTATTTATTTGCTTTTATCTGCAAATTTTTTATATTCATATTTATGGATAATGTGATTTTTTTTTGATATGTATTACAAAATTTATTTGTTTAGACAAGGATGGCACGTAGAGCTGTTAACAGGACTAATGCATCAAGTTCTAGAAAAACCCCACCTGCTGTAGGGGAGGCTAATCCAACTATTTTTTAGATGGCTTAAGAGGCCAACTCTTTAATGCACATCATGGTTAGGATGATGGACTAATAAGACAAGCTGATTAGGGAATTCACTCACGATAGGGGAATTACAGATGTAGGTAGTAACAATGATTTTGGAGATGCAGTGATTTTAGAGCAATTCAAGAAACTAGGGCCCCTCCAATTTTTCACAGGACCACAGATTCTTTGGTAGCAGAAGCATGGTTGAAACAATTTGGAACAATATTCATTGCTATGGGATGTGACACTGACCACAGGGTTGTGTTAGCGTCATTTGTACTTTAGGGAGAGGCAGATCATTGGTAGGATGCTAAGGCTCGTCTCTTGAAGGCCCAATTGGATGGAAGGCCTATTATTTGGGATCTGTTTGTAGAGGCATTCTTGGAGAAATACTTTTTTAGGTGGGTTTGGGATAAAATAGAGGCTAACTTCTTGATGTTGATATAGGGATCAAAGTTAGTAGCTGAGTATGAGGAGCAATTTATAGCTTTATCACGATTTGCCTCTATGTTAGTGGCTGATAAGGGTAGCAAATGCAGATAATTTCTTGAGGGCCTACGTTTGACAATTAAGTCTCATCTATCTGTTTTCAAGATAATTATGTATGTTGATTTTGTAGATCGCGCCATTATTGCTGAGAGGGATTTGGCTGAGTCTGAAGCTACATGAGATAAGAAGGCCAAATATAAGAGGCAAGATGGATCTCAAGATGGGAGTTTTAACAAACAAAGTGGCCAACCACTAAAGCAGATTGTTGGAGATAATCGGGGTGGTTATAAAAGGTCTTATGCTACTCATTATTAAAGAACACAAGTCCTTACCCTCATTGTGGTAGGATGCATTGGGAAAAATGTTATTTAAAGTTAGAGCTTATTTTGGTTATGGTGAAATAGCACATAGGCTTAAAGATTGCTCAAAGAAACGTGGGATTGGTATAGAGAACCAAATTAATGAGGGACAGAGGAAGAAGCAAAAAGTTCAAGGACGTGTCTTTGCTATGAATGAGCAAGATGCTAAGGAATCTAACGAAGTGGTATCAAGTACATTGACCTTATTCTCCAAAGATGCTAAGGCCTTATTTGATTCTGGTGCCACTCATTCATTTATATCATGTGTATTTGCTCGTCATGTGGATAAACCTATTAAACCATTAGAATATTGTTTGTCAATTTTTACTCCCATGGGTAATTGCGTATTGATGGTTTGCATTTACAAATCTTGTGTAATTAATTTTTGTGGTAAAGAGTTTTTAGTTGACCTGTTACCTCTTGAGACGTATAATTTTGATGTTATATTGGGGATGAGTTGATTAGCTGCTTACTATGCCATAATAGACTACTTTACTAAGGAGAATGTGTTCCGTATCTTGAGAAAGGCAAAGTTTATTTTGAGGGGAATTCCGAATTGTACCCATACTTTGATTTCCATGGTCAAAGCTAAGAAGATGTAGTGGAAAGGTTGTGTAAGGTTCTTGGCTTGTGTAGTGGTTAATAAGGCTGGCAAGGTTTGTTTAGAAGATATACCTATAGTACAAGAGTTTGGTGATGTTTTTCCTAATGAACTACTAGGGTTACCCCCTAATAGAGAGGTGGAGTTTAGTATTGAAATAGTACCCAGCACAACACTTATATCTAAGGCCTCATATTAGATGGCACTTATATAGTTAAAAGAACTAACAGTGCAATTGTAAGAATTGCTAGATAAAGATTTTATTTGTCCTAGTGTTTCATCGTAAGGTGCTTTAGTGTTATTTGTCAAGAAGAAAGATAGTACCATGAGACTACGCATTGATTACTGGCAGCTGAATCTTATCACTATTAAAAATAAGTACCCACTTTCTCGAATTAATGATCCCTTTAATCAAGTTCAAGGTGAAGGAGTGTTTTCAAAAATTGATCTACAATCAGCATATCATCAGTTAAAGGTCAAGAGTGATGATATTCCTAAGACAACCTTCAAAACTCGATACGGGCATTATGAGTTTTTGGTGATGCTGTTCGGTTTGACTAATGCCCTTGCAACTTTCATAAACTTAATGAATAGGGTGTTCTAACCATATCTTAATTGATTTGTCATAATGTTTATCGACGACATCTTGGTGTATTTGAAAAGCAGAGAAAAGCATGAGGAACATTTGAGGTTGATGTTGCAAATGCTTCGAGAGGAAAAATTATATGTCAAATTTAAGAAATATGAGTTTTAGCTAAACAAGATTACCTTTTTAGGGCATGTGGTAACAAAAGATGGAATATCACTTGATCCTACTAAAGTTAAGACAATAATAAATTGGGAACAAACTTCCAATGCCACTGAGGTTAAAAGCTTCTTGGGTTTGGCTGGTTATTATTGACATTTCGTGGAAGGTTTCTCTAGTATTGCAACTTTATTGACAAATATGACAAAGATAGTTGTCGAGTTTGTTTGGGATGACTCATGCGAAAGGAGTTTTTAGGAACTCAAAAGGAGGTTGGTATTTGCTTCAATTTTGACTTCTTAGAAGTGGTGTGGGTTTTGTGATATATAGTGATGCTTCTAGGAGAAGATTAGGTTGTGTGTTAACGCAACATGGCAAGGTAGTTGAATATCCTTCTAGACAGCTAAAGATTCATGAGCAGAATTATCCAATTCATGATTTGGAGTTAACAATAGTAGTCTTTACTCTTAAGATCTGGAGACATTACTTATATGAGGAGACTTGTGAGATTTTCACGGATCATAAGAGTTTAAAGTATTTATTCACTCAAAAAGAGCTAAACCTTAGGCAAAGGAGGTGGTTAGAATTAGTGAAGGATTATGATGTTTCTGTTAACTACCATCCTGGTAAGGGGAACGTGGTAGTTGATGTACTAAGCAAAAATCGTTCGGTTCTATAGCCTGCCTAATCACTACTTAGAGATGTATTTTAAAAGACCTAGAGAAAATAGGGATCAAGGTGGTGACACGTGGACATGTTAACTTTTTGGCATATTTGAGGGTTCAACTTACTTTACTTGATATGATTAAAATGGCTCAGAGGGAGGATTCACAACTTGTGAAGATTATTGAGAAACTGAATAATAGGCCTAAATCAGAGTTTAGATTGGTACATGATGATGTGATATAATTTAGGCAAAGGTTACGTGTGCCAATGAAAGAGGAGCCATGGGAAGAAATTATGAGAAATGTCCACGAATTGAGTTCAAGTGTACATCCTAATAGTACTAAAATGTACCATGATTTGAAGAATAACTTATTGTGAAAAAATATGAAGAACGAGATTATTGCATTTATATCATGATGCTTGGTATGTCAACAGGTTAAAATTGAACATTTGAGACAATAAGTGTTTTTGCAGTCGATTTCTATTCCATAATGGAAATGGGAGAATATCACTATAGACTTTGTTAGTGGATTACCTTGTTTTAGGAGAGGTTGTGATTCTATACGAGTAATTGTCGACTGGTTGCAAAGTCTGCTTATTTCCTGGCAATCAAAAGTATAGACAGCTTGGGGCAAATGGCGAAGATATTCTTACGCGAGGTGGTAAGGTTATACAGCATACTGGTGTCAATTGTATCTGATAAGGATCCTCATTTTACTTGTAAGTTTTGGGCTAGCCTACACAAGGAATTAGGAGCAAAGATGAGTTTCAACATAGCATTCCATCTTCAGATAGATGGTAAATTAAAACGAACAATACAGACTCTTGAAAACATGTTGCGAGCTTATGTTCTAGATTTAGTTGGTAGTAGAGAGGAGCATCTCACTCTTATTGAGTTTGCATACAATAAAAGTTTCCATTCGAGCATAGGTATGGCTCATTATGAAGCTTTGTGTGGTAAAAGTGCAGATCTCTTATCTGTTGGGCAAGTTAGAGTAAATGACTATTACGGCTAGAAATTATACAGATTACTGTAGAGAAAATCAAATTAATTAGAGAAAGACTTCGAACAGCACAAAGTAGATGAAAGAGTTATGCAGATCATCGTAAACGTGACATAGAGTTTTAAGTTGCGAACCTTGTGTTCTTAAAGGTGTCCTCTTGGAAAGAAGTATTTCACTTTGGGAAGAAGAGTAAACTTAGCCATAGGTTCATAGGATCATTTAAGATTATAAAGAGGATTAGTCTTGTGGCTTATTGCTAAAATTACCACCTAATCTTTCTATACTGTACGATGTGTTTTGTGTTTCAGTACTAAGGAAATATGTGCCAGACTCTACATATGTACTAGACCATAAACCAATCCAGATTAATGAAGATATGTCATATGAAGAGAAGTCCATGGAAATCATTGATCAAAAGAACAAGTCCTAAGGAATAGAATCATTCCATTAGTGAAGGTACATTGTTGGAATCATACGAGAGAGGAAGCGAAATGCAAGAAAAATATCCTGAGCTTTTTGAGGTGCAAGGTGTGTACAAATTTCGAGGACGAAATTTCTTTGAGAGGGGAAGAAGTATAACATCCTATTATTTTTTTTCTTTCTTACTAATTAGGAAAGAAATTATATGAGTTTTAAGGGATAGTTTTAATAACGTAGAATTTTTTTGAAAATTTTGAAATCATATATTTTAAAATTAGAAAGTAGATAATTTGATTTATTGCATATTAAGTTCTTATTTTTTCCTTATTAGTTTAGGGTTTGTCTTAGGAGGTATTACATAAACGTACTTTATTTTATCCTTCTTCTCTTTGTCTCTGCTTCCCATTCTTACAAAACACACAAACGCATTTCTTTACTCACCTTGGTGCTATGATTTTATCATAGACTTGTCAAGTAAAAGTAAAAGTTGTAATTATACCATACTCATCCGTATTTTTGGTTCCTATATCTTGTTATTTTATATTAGTGTTATTTCATAATTTTTTATATAGATTCTTAAAGACTATTATTAAGAGTACTTTGCGTGATTTTAGACTTTAGAATTCTAGTTTTAGTTAACTTTTTATGTACTAGTAAATTGATTTGCATTGAACTTTATATGATTTACTAAGTACAAAGTATATGAACGATTCTAATAAAAGTTCTGTAAAGAATTTTGTATTAAAATTTTTACAATCTTAAACAACATGGATTGAGGTGCATGTTGAATTTTGTTTCACTTAAATTGGGTCAAATTTCAATTTTATAAAATTTTTCAAAATTCATACCAAGATCCTGGAAGTCTGAAAGTTCTGCAATATTATTCCGGGAAAAAAATTATTGAAGTGCCTAAATGATTTTTAACAATTATAAAATTTGGTATGATGGTTCGTCTATCTTTCTAGTAGTTTTGAAATAAATTTTGTAATTTTTGAGTCATCACAAAAATAGTTATAAATTTTTTGTTGAAGATACTGTAAAGCCGTTACATTCTAGATAGATTTCTGTTGAATGGAATTTAAATTGTTTAATAAATCTTTGTGAATCAAAAATGAGATGAAACTTTTGCATATGATATTTTAAAGTGCACTCAGCAAATCTACAAAGTTTTGGGCTGATTCAATTTGTAGTTTAAGAGATAAAAATCTTGGAGTTTAAGATAGTCAGAAAAGAAACCAAAAACTGAATTCATGAAAGGTAAAGTTTAGGTTCTAAAGTATATTATTCAGGGCATGATTAAAGTTCTGAAATTTTATAAGTAGAAGTAGCCTATGACTTGTGCTTGGTTTTAGCTAAGTATGCCATTCATGGTGTATTTGTGTTGATTTACAACGTAAGTATGTTTTGTGCTAAATATCTATTTATTTTAATGTTTAGAAATATCTGTGACACTTTTATTATTGAAACAAGTTATGGTATACACCTGTATATCTTATCTTCACATTTTGAAGAAAAGTTTTTTGAAAACGTTAATCTTATCTTGAAAATTTAATTGCAATGATTTTATAATGCATATATTAACACAAGCCAATAAATTTTAAATAAATAATTATGTGATTTATGAAAGAAAAATAGTTTGGCTCATCTGTTTACAGTATTCTGATTCTGATTCTAATATTCATTCTATTCAACTAGGGTTGATATCTCTAATTGAACCAGTTGAGATTCCATTATGATTGTACACATTATACAATTCTATTATTGGCCAGGTCACCAGAAGTATAGGTGGCATTATGTGACATGAGTGATATTAATGTATTTCTGTAAAAACTTTTATGACCTAAACATTATGTTATTATAGTTAATTATTGTAAATCATACTTTCTGAACAATAACTTTATTTTTAAATCTTACATTTCAAAATATTCTATTTGTGATTACTTGATTTTGTTATTAAAGGCTTACGAAATATTTTGTAATCATTAAGAAAAGGATATACATATGAATGACATTACTTATAGAGTTGACAGCTCACCCCTTGTCATTTATTTTTTGCAAATTAAGTAGTCTAGAGCGGTGAGTTGATAGCATATATTGGAGGATAGCTTTGAATTTATTATTTATTGTTTTGCATTAATAGATGTTTGAGGACATTGTTATTGTCAATTATGCTTTATTTGTCTTGTATTAGAGATTTGACTTTTGATTGGATCATGAGGATCATTTGATGTAAAACATTTGATTTATCTAATAATATTTTGAGGTATTTCAATTGAAGATTGATAGTTAAGTAATATAAACTTAGAATTAGAGTTGGTAGCCCCTAGATCAACTTATGTTGGATTTGGGGTGTTACAGCAAGCATTAGTAGAACATCCCGTGTTAATGTTTTTACATTATTAGGTTATTGCTTGGAAAGTAGCAAGAGTGCTCTTATATGTGAGTTTTTGCCTGGATCGCTTGAAAAATTTACATACAATGTAGATATTACAGAGCCTACTCAACCCTTGACATGGGAAAAAATGTACGAGATTGTGGTGGGAATAAGGCTTGAATACTTGCATCGTGGGTGCACTACTACAATTTTGCATTTTGACATAGAACCACATAATATTCTTCTTGATGAAGTCTTTTGTCCTAAAATCGCGGATTTTGGGTTGGCAAAACTATGCCCAAAAAGAGAGTACTGTATCCATGCAGGAGGGTAGAGGTCCAAATGGGTATATTGCCCCAGAAGTGTTCAACAGAAACTTTGGAAATGTTTCACACAAATCTGATGTAGATAGCTAAGGCATGATGGTTCTAGACATGGTTGGATGCAGGGAGAACGCCAATGCTGGAGTATGTAATACCAGCGACTTATATTTTCCACACTGGATTTACAAGCATTCCCGAGGAGGGTAAAGAATTTGAACTGCCTAGTGCTGTAACGAGTGAGGAAAAAGAAATTGCGAAGAAGATGATTATAGTGGGTTTGTGGTGTATACAGACTTGTCCAACGGATAGGCCGTCCATCAAGATAGCGCTAGAAATGTTGCAAGGGAGCATTGATGCCACCAATGCCATCCCTATCTTCTCCTACAAGACCACCAATACATTCTTGGACCACATCCTTGGACCACATCCTTGTCATGACAAAATCATAAATGAATTTTAAGTATAAGTTTCCTTCCTTTGGTTGGTTATTGTTTTCGGTATGACCAAATTTTTGTTGAGAATAGCCATACTGTCTTAGAATATCAAAGATTTTTTACACTGAAATTGATCAACTTAGTTACACAATGACCATTGCATGCTTAGATGGTTGGGTTGATGCCTGCCCCGAGAACAAAGTAACTCAACTTGGAATCATTTGCTTTTTGATTGGGCTCAAGGTACATGTCAAAACCTCCAGTTCCAAACACAAAATGGTAATTAACTTGAAGGAAATAAGTCAATTTACGATTTGCTAGACTTGAGCCTTCGTTTCTGGTCTATAATCTAATTGGGTCAATTCTACTACTCGGAACTGAAAAGTCGAAGTAAACTCTCAACAGTCATGGGCATTTTTCTAATGCATGCACTTTCATAGTCAAAAGCTAGCAATTCTCCGGTCTTCCCCATCACTCACCATTAATTTCATTAGCATTAGTATATATATACTAAGTAAATAAAACCCACGCAAGTTATTTCTCTATGCATGACCTTAATTCTACAGAATAATGAATAAACATTTCTCCCCTTCGCTAATTCTCCATTCCGTAATAACTATCCTATGCATCTGGATCGCCATTCCATCATCCTATTGCAAGGAAGATGAGCAGTACCTTGCATGCAATCGCCCCGCGACCTGTGGGCCGCACTTTCTGGATATCCCTTATCCTTTCTGGGGAAACAATATAAGGCCTCAGTATTGTGGTCGCCAAGAATTCGAGCTCAAATGTCAAGATAATCATCACACTGCCATTCAGTTCGGAAATCAAAGTTTTCGAGTTTTAGACATCAGTGGCCTTAATCAAATAATGACCATTGCTCGAGCTGATCTGTTGGTTAGTATTTGTCCCATGATATTCCAGAAAACCATTATCAACCACACTCTCTTCAGTTACAGTCGAAACGTTGGCAATATCAGCCTATACTATGATTGCAGCGGTGAGTTGTCGTCGCTTGGTCAAAATAATTTTAGTTGTTACTTGCAACGAGGAGAGACAACTGGCTTTTATACTATCGATAACGACTCGCGGCTTCGTAATCGTAGCAATTCATGTAAAAGAGTTGTCAAAGTGCCGGTTCTACTGACTGATCTTGGTGATGTTTTGGCCGGAAGATTGACTGAGGCTTTGAATCGAGGGTTTGAGGTAGAGTATCGGACAGACAATGCATCCTGTTCGGCATGTTTGTCCTCGTTTGGAATATGCGGATCCAATCAGTATTCACACCAATTTGCGTGTCTTTGCCGTGATAAACCTCGGACTCGTACATGTCCTTCTGGTATGCATACACTTCTGATTTATATTATATATCCTTATTTTTATCTTCTTAATTACCATTATATATATGTATATATATATATAATATATATCATGCTCTTTGTAGTTTCACTGCTTTGAGTTCTCTGTTTAGGCAAATAGAGTACTAAGTACAAGAAGGAGAAACGAAAAAGGATTACTAAATAATTTATAATATCGCAGCTTTGGCTATTGATGCATTGAGAATTTGCTTTGGTACTTCTTGTATGTTAAGATTAAGTTAAGTTACAATGCTTAAATTTTAGTTAGTTTGGTTGAAAATGAGTAGCAATCTAAGTTTTTAGGATTGTGTGCCCTAAGTTGTAAAAGTTAAGATAGTAGATATGATTAATGTCAGACTTAAAGAGCTATCTTTGTTTATGAAAGATCATGCCTGTATGTAAGATATATATTTTCTGAATTAATGAAAATACAAAGCTATTTTTTGGTGCTTCAACAGTGGCATTTAGATTAAAGAATCATAATTTAGATTACAAATTCTAAAAGAGGCATGTAGTCGACACAACAGATAAAGACGAGCTTTGAGCTGATTTAAGCATATCCGAAATCGAGAGTTGTATTGAGTTTCAGGCTCTCAAATATAGAGGAAAGGCAACCAAGAATTCACTATGATAGTTAATAAAACAATACAGGATCCAAAAGAAATGAAAAAGAAATCCACGACTGAAAATATATACATCTGGAAATTGAAAAGAGGACAAGAAACAGTCCAGGTGGTTCAGAATTGGAGGCTTAGATCCACGATGAAGAACATCATATATCTTTCTCATATTAACTCAGAATCAAGGACAAATTAATAGGATTTCAGGAACTATTGATAGCTTCTTAAGTCTATCTCCAACATTGAAAAATCTGACTTAAACAACCCTCACAAGTCAGCCATATACACTGTGCAAATGTATTTATAACAAGCTAAAAGATTGTTTGAATAAACTTTGAATTGGATGTTGATGCATGAATTTTGCAAACCATGTTAGTGCAATTTAATTACATAGGTTTCTGTTCTAACACTTTATCGGTTCGAATTACTACCCTACAGGCAATAGTCCGAACACGGGCCCGAAGATTAATGGCGGAGGTAATATAACTATCTCATTCTTTTACCTGTTCCTTTTTCGATGTTTCTCGTGTTGCGCTGCATTTCTTGTTCAAAATATCAAACAATTATCTGTGGAACGCGCATTCTTTAGCTCAATTCTCCATAATCAGATCACACTCCTTAAATTCTTTTCTGATTTTTTACCCTGAAAAATACATAGAAACTTTTATGGTTAGGGAATTTCTTTCCCGAGTTCGTGAGGACTTTCTTGGCTGTCATTGGGTCCATGTAGGCACTGCTAAAGCATGCAAACTCCTATGTTTTCCTCTTGATTTCTTTTTTTTTTGGTGATTTCATTTCAGTTCAGTTCTGACATCGTTTTTGAGTCTTGGAGGCTTTGAATTCTTTAATCTTGTATGAAAATTGCATAAAAATTGTAGAGATAGTTGCAGTCTGCAGATTTTATTGCCTCTTTACCTTTTTCCTTTTGTTAGTTTTCTGTTAGAAGAGTAAGATGGGCGATATCAGCTCAAATTTTCTTAATGTTGCAGTTTCACCATGCGTATCCGGAAGGACATTACTTTTTGCTTCTCCAATTAATTCACTACTTTTTCACTTGTCCCTCGCAGCTTCAGCAGCTTGTGGAATAATTGGAATAGTAACAATGGCATCTATATTTTTCTGCCTTGTTAGATCCAAAATCTCATCGAATCCGTCAATGTCTTCTTTTGGGAAGATGAGAAAGAGTTGTCAAGATCTAGACGCCTTCATTAGAAATTGTGGTCCTTTAGCTCTCAAAAGGTTCAACTTTTCAGACGTTACGATGATTACAAACTCTTTCAAAGATAAGCTTGGCGAAGGAGGTTATGGCTGTGTGTATAAGGGGAAATTATCACATGGTTGTCTTGTAGCAGTAAAACTCCTAAATACTTCAAAACGGAATGGGCAGGATTTTATCAACGAAGTTGCAAGCATTAGTAGAACTTCCCATGTTAATGTTGTTACATTATTAGGTTATTGCTTGGAAGGTAGCAAGAGAGCTCTTATATATGAGTTTATGCCTAACGGATCGCTTGAAAAATTTATATACAATGGAGACACTACAAAGCCTACTCAACACTTGAGATGGGAAAAAATGTACGAGATTGTGGTAGGAATAGCAAGAGGGCTTGAATATTTGCATAGTGGATGCAATACTCGAATTTTGCATTTTGACATAAAACCTCATAACATTCTTCTTGACGAGGATTTTTGTCCCAAGATCTCCGATTTTGGACTTGCTAAACTCTGCCCTAAAAACCAGAGTATAGTATCAATAATGGATGCTAGAGGGACGATCGGGTATATTGCTCCAGAAGTGTTCAGCAGACACTATGGGAATGTTTCACGCAAATCCGATGTCTATAGCTACGGAATGATGGTGCTTGAAATGGTTGGATGTAGGAAAAACCTTGATGTTCGAGGAAATAATTCAAGTGAACTCTATTTTCCACAATGGGTTTACAGGCAAGTCGCCAAGGGCAAAGAGTTTGAATGGCCCGGTGCTGTAACCAGCGAGGAAAATGAAATTGCCAAGAAAATGATAATTGTGGGATTGTGGTGTATACAGTCTCGTCCATCGGATAGGCCGTCCATCAATACAGTACTGGAAATGCTGCAAGGAAGCATTGAAACTTCAGAAATCCCAGCAACGCCCTTCGTCTCATCTCCTTCAGCTCCAAGGCCACCAATATATTTTTCCACCACGTCCTCGTCATGAAAATTGTTGGAAATAAAGTTTGTGTCATGAAAATTCCTGGAAGTAAAGTTTATGTAAACTTTTCCTCCTAGGCTGCATTTTAACCCTTTTGAAGAATTTGTTAACGAATATTGTATTTCTAGCTACCTTCTTTTTCTCAAGTTTATCGCTGGACTTCACACGTCATATATAAAATGTACTTCTTTCGTATTGAAGATATCTATTAATATTACTTTAGGGGCATGTGGCTACTAACTTTAACGATATAATAAATTTTTATCGTTAAACATTTGACATCGTGTAACGATGATCTTATTTGTTTCCTTTTTTTTTTCCAATGATAAACTATTTGCACCAGTCAAATTAATTTATAAATCTGAATTATTAACTATTATATGATATTTTGTAGACGTCATTTCAAAATATCCAAATAGATTTTACCGTTCTTGTTTTTAAATTACAACTTTAAAAATATTATCCAGCACACTTCTAAATATGAAAATATTAAATTAAAGGCATAGTTTCGTTTCATTTTTTGTTTAACAAAAATACTACTCGAAAAATAAGTCGCAGGGCGCAAAATTTTTATATTTTCTGAGGCGGCAACCGAAAAGTATAAGTCACACTTAGTAGTCATAGGTATTTTCCAAAGCTTGCACTTTTCAAGTAAAAAACAAAAGTTTGTTAAGTCTTCACTATGACTTTCAACATTTCATACCGTATATCACCAGATCACAAGTCTTTCTGCTCTCTCCATGACCACAAAATCATGAACAGCCACCTCTGCCCTTCGCTTGTTCTCAATTCCATCCTGATCACAATTCTCCGCGTCTTGATTGTTATTCCATCATCTTATTGCGACGAAAATGAGAAGTTCGCTGCACGCCGTCGCTTTTACACGTGCGGCAGCTTATCCAGGGCGCGTGGTATCCGTTCTGGGGAAAGGATATTAGACCTCAGTATTGTGGTCGCCAAGGATTCGAGCTCCAAGTGTCATGACAATCAGAATACTACCATTCAATTCGGGGATCAAATATTTCGATTTTTATTTATAAGTATGCCTCAACAAAAGATGATCATAGCTCGGGATGATCTTTTCCGTAGTCCTTGTCCTGCCGCAGTGTTCAGGAAATCAATATCAACCATCCTCAGATTAGCAACCGCCAAAACATGCGACACCTCAAATTATATTTCGATTGCAGTGGTGAATTGTCGTCACCGGGTCAAAATAATTTTAGTTGTCCCCCAGAAAGTAGAGAGAGAACTGGGTTTTACACAATTGATGGAGAGCGGCGGCTTCAAAATCTTAGCAACGCAACTCATGTAACAGCGTTATTAAAGTACCCTTTCGAGTTTCTGCAGACTGATGACTTTCCTCTCAGTATTAATGATCTTTTAGCCGGAAGATTGACTGATGTTTTGCAGCGAGGGTTTGCGGTACAATTTCGTATAGACATTGAATCATGTACGAAATGTTCGTCTTCAAATGGAATATGCGGATCCCATCAGTCCTCAGACCAATTTGCGTGTATTTGCCGCAATAATAAAACTCATCCGCTTACGTGTCCTCGTGGTCGTGGTATGCATTCCCTTCCTTTCCTTACTATAAGCAGCACTCACATTTATCGGTTTTTAGTTGAACTTGTAGCAAAACCGACGATCCCGCTCTACCAGAAAAAGCATAATAACTCAATTCGGAAGTTTGATTTTTAGTTCTCTGTTTAACTAGTCGGTAAAGCATCGAAAATTAAGTGGAAAAGAAAATGGTTAGTGAATAGTTTTCTAGATGCTGATTCTTTTTCCCCTATTATTGGTACGTTAATTAACAAGTTTACTCTTACAGTTAGATTTTTGGATAGCAGTTGGTACCCGTATAATTGGGATTGATATATATAATAATTAATGAAATTATTAATATATATAAATTAAATATAGTTGAGAGGGGTGAATAGAAAATTATTACACTTTTAAAATTAAATAGAAATCATATCACTTCTAAATTATCCTATTTAGAAGTACAACATTTCCTTACACGAACCACTCAATTTCTCCTTTTTATACTATTGAAGAGCAACACAGCATATACTTGAATTTTATGCTCAAATCGTTTAGGATAAACTAATTAATGCTTTTAATTTTATGCTTATAGCTACTGACACACTCGTTCTATGAAGAATATATAATATATTGACTTTTTAATTAGCATGAAAATTTGAATTTTTTTATAATATTATTTTGTTCAATATTGTTTCCTGAAATGGTTCCTTTTTTCTCGTAATACTTTCTATTTTTCAGTTCACGAAAATCCATTGTGTGACGAGAAAAGTCATACGCGATGACTGGTCGTAATAATCTAATCGTACTTGTTTTGACTTTATTTATAAAAATCTTCTGGAAAGCCAATCAAAGGCTTGCTTATTGCTTATCGCTTAATTTGTTTTTATTCCACGTCAATTAAATATTAGAAAGGAAAAATAATATATAAGTCCTTGAACTATGGTCTATTAATTAGCTTTAGTAATTGTGAAAATACTTATAAATGTCTCAATTTACTAGACAATGCCCAGTACTATATCCTTATTTGATGGTAACTAGTTTAAAAAAATTATTTTCAACTCTTAAAATAAATATTAAAATAATTATAAATATTTTTTTTAACACATTGATAATTTAAATATTTATTAATATATTATAAGTAAAATATAAATGTATTTATTTTACAATATATTAATAATCCAACAATAATTAAGTATTAGAAAATAAATAAAATAAATCATAAACAAATATTAATCTTTAAATAATATATATTATAGTACAATATTTATGATTATATTATAATTTATATGCATGTACAGTTAAAATATATTATTTATAAAGTATATAAATTTATAATATTGTTGATAAATATATTATATTTCGTCAAATTTTAAAGATTTAATAATTATTTTGTTAAATAACTATTATTAATAGGCCCGTTTGATTTATTTTTAAATACAATTCATTGTTTTGAAAATAAAAAATACAAATAATTAAAAAAAAATCTGCGTTTGTCTTTAAAAAATTTAAAAACAGCTTTTGAATTTAATTTTAATTTTTAGTTTAAAATAGAAAACAAAAAAAATCTTTTTCTTAGTTCTCTCTTACTTGTATTCTAATTAAATTCAAAAACTATTTTCTTATTATCTTAAAATGTATTTTTTAAATTTAGAAATTTTAAATTTATAACATTTATATTTTCTTTTTCTAATTTTAAATAATTTTTTATTATATTATCCTTTTAATCTATCGTTTACTAGTAAAAAAAAAAAATCACTCTTATGTCTTTATTCGTCCTGTTTTTCATGTTTCTTGTTTGCTTTTGCCATGATGTCTATCTTTTTAATTTTATTTTATAGTATGGATCTTAAATTTATAACATGTTTAATAATTTAGTTTGTGTAGAATTTGTCATAATACTGGGGTATGATTGGTTGAATGTCATCTTACTATGTATGTATTTTTATGGAACTAAAATTAATAATTTTTTATAATTTTTATCAATATTTTTTAAAATCTACCTTTTAAGAAAATAAATAATATTATCATTGTATTATTTTTAATTGATGTATTTTGAATTTTAGTTTGAAGTAATCAACATAAATAAAGGATTTATATTTAATTACTGATAAAGTTTGAATAAAAAAAGTTATTAAAAATAGTTTTAACCAAATACATATCCTCATTTTTTTTTTCAAAAATTATATTAAACATATTTTAAATTTTTTTAATTTAAAAAATAGTATTTAAAGATTATATCAAATATATTTTTAAATATTAAAAATATTAAATATACAGCTCATATTTTTTAATTACAATTAAATTTTTAAAAATAGTTTTTAAATTCCAAATCAAATGGGCCCTAATTTTAAAAATATCATGTAAAAGTATTCTTTAGCTTAACTTGGGTGGTTAGGAACATTTTGTGCTTTGTGGGTAGAGTTTCTCACTTTCATCCTTTTAAATACAAACATGCACGCACACAGGTGCATGCACTATCACGTGCCGCCAAAACGTAAGCAAAATCGCCGAAGATGTAACGACACATCAACGCGTAACCTCTAGAACACGGGCACACAAGCAGCACCTTCTGACGCACGAGCATGCAAGCAAAACGATTCGCAGATAAACAGTACCCAAGATGAACAGTGCGCTACGAGATGACATGTTTGTGAAGGTGAATTTGAAGTTTTAGAGGCTTGATGGTTGATTTGGGATAGTCTATGATATTGGTGGATAACTTAGACCTACACATATGTGGGCAATATATGTTTGGATTTGTTTCAAATACTTTGTGTTTGTTTTAGGCCTAATATGGTCATGTTTGTAGATACACACCATGACTTAATTGGCCTAAGTTTATGTTAAGTGGTGACAAGTGAGTATTAAGTAGGATTTTAATATGTAATATAACATCTACTATCTATTTATATAGGGGTCAAATCTCATCCATTCATTTCATGCATATAAATATAAGTAATGTATAAATGAAAAAGGAAGCCATTATTTCATTCCCAAAAGTGCAGAACGTGTGTCCCTTCCTCTCTACCATTTTCACTTCCAACTTCTTGTCTTTGACAATGTATTGCTTCTCTACTCTCGCTAACACAAAAACACAAAGTGATCTTAGGTTGAAAATGACTTACTTGGGCAGTGCACAGTAGCTTGTCTAAGTGTTGTACGTAGCCGAAATTTTGCCATATTTCTAACACGTGACAGCACGCTCGTGCACACACACATGATGTAATGATATTGTTGACTTGTTCTTTCATTATTTTCTTTTTCCTTCCATTTATTCTGGGTGCCTTTACTGCGTTTCCTCTGTCCCAAAAAAGGCTTTGCAGTTTTGCCTGATTTTCTTATAAACAACTCTAGAGACTGGTAGATTCTCCCAAAAATGGACTTCTCGGGCGCAATAATCATAGTTTTTCTACCATTGCCATTAGATCACATATAACAATTCAGATTACATAATTTTGAATAAGCGTGTCGTATATATGTATGACCGATACAAATATTTCTCATGCATCATTGCCTGAACTGGCCCAAACATAAATGGCGCTCTTTGCATTCCTAGTAAGCAGTAGTCATAATATCGCAGCTGTAGCATTTAGACTAAAGAATCAGAATTTAAATTACACACCTGATACAGATCTGAAAATTGAGCTGATAAGAGAAAATCTGAAATTGACGGTTGTTTCAATTCAGTGTTAGTGCATTAGTTTCATACGACCCAAAAGCTCAAATTTGCTTAAGTTTGTTTTCTACCTCTTTATTGGCTCGACTTTTAACTTTTACAGAGAATAGAAGCCAACTCAGTTTGACGATTGTCATGGGTCATACAACTACCTCATTCTCTACTTATTCTTTTCCCTACGCTTCCAGTTTTGGGCTTCATTTATTGTTCAAAATATCAGTTGTGGGTGTGCTCATCATCTACTGCGTTTTATGGCCTAGTTAGTAGCTGAAAATACACAGTGCAACCAGAGCTTCTATTACTCTGCATAGCGGCAAGAGCATGATACTATTTAAATATAAAACAATGGAAATATTTCGAGGCAAACCATTTTAGGGATCATAAATTTAGTCTTGAATCTAGTTATTTTTCTTTCAATCAAATTATTGAAAGAAACAAAAATTGTAATTCTTCATTCCACAACAATGCTGTTTAAAATACGATATCGAGCAAGTTAAACAATCAAATTATTAATAGAAAGATAAATAATAAAGCATTGTAATTATATTTCAGGGTGTTGATAATTGTGTATGTGAGTGTGGTTTAAGATTAAGATGAGTCACCTGAACATGGGGAGGAGGCAGCAGTTTGAAGGGGAAAGTTGTTAAGGCTGTGAAAGGCAGTTATTCTGTTCTTTCTGTAACTAAATATAGAAGGCTGGACTAATTTGGTATCATCTTTTCGTTCTGCCATTGAGAGAAGACAAAGCGTGGAAAAATTTTGCAGGGTTAATCTGTAATCATATCATTCTCTGTACAATTCCTTTTGTGAGTTACTGGTCTTTCCAAGCTGTTTTTCAGTGCATGTGGGAACGGCTAAAGCACATAAAATCCTATGTTCTGCTATTGATTTATTTGGTCTGGTTGTTTTTATTCCAATTTTGATGTTACTTCGAATCTTGTGGGCTTCAAATTGTTTTAATCTTCTGCGAAAATTGAATAAAAACAGTAGAGACAACTGCTGTCTGCAGATATTGTTACCTGTATCCATTTTACTCTTTGTCGTTAACATTTTGTTAGTAAATGAGGAAGATGGTGATCTCTGTTCAAATTTTCTTATGTTCTGGTTGCAGCATGGGCATTGGGAGGGACATTACTTATGTTTTCACCAATCTGATTCATCACTTTTTCACTCATCTTTTTACAGCTGTCACTGCTGGAATGGTTGGAACAACAAATGCCTGTATAATTGTTTGCATTTCAAGATAGAAGAAGATCACGTCAATTCTATCAGAAGACTGTTGTAGAAACATAACAAAGAGCGATCAAGATCTTGAGGCCTTCACCGGAAATTATGGACCTCTAGCTCCCAAAAGGTACAACTTTTCAGATGTTAAGAAAATTACCAACTCATTCACAGATGAACTTGGCCAAGGAGGTTATGGCATTGTGTACAAAGGGAAGTTAACTGATGGTCGTCTTGTAGCAGTAAAGCTCCTCAACGCATCCAAAGGAAAATGGACAACAATTTATTCATGAGGTGGCAAGCATTAGTAGAACATCGCATGTTAATGTTGTTCAATTGTTGGGTTTTTGTGTAGAGGGTAGCAAGAGGGCTCTCATCTATGAGTTTATGCCTAACGGATCGCTTGAGAAATTCATACACAAGGGAGATACTTCAAAGCCCACTCAATACTTGGAATGGGAAAATATGTACGAAATTGTTACAGGAATAGCTAGAGGACTTGAACACTTGCATCGTGGTTGCAACGCTAGAATTCCGCTTTTCGACATAAAACCTCATAGCATTCTTCGTGATGCAGATTTTTGTCCTAAGATCTCTGATTTTGGACTGGCAAAACTTTGCCTTAATAAGGAGAGCATTGTGTCGATGTTGGAGGCTAGAGGGACAATTGAGTACATTGCTCCAGAAGTGTTCAGTAGAAACTTTGGAGAAGTTTCCCACAAGTCTGATGTCTATAGATATGGAATGATGATTCTAGAATTGGTTGGATGCAAAAATAATGTTGATGCTGGAGACAGTCATTCCAGCGAGATATATTTTCCACATTGGGTTTACAGGCATGTGGAGCAGGGCAAAGAATTTAAATTGCCTGGAGTTGTAACCAGTGAGGAAAAAGAAATCGCGAAGAAGATGATCATGGTGGGTTTGTGGTGCAGACAGGCTCGTCCATCAGATAGGCCGCCTATGAACAAAGTGATAGACATGTTTCATTTAAGCATTGAAGACCTGCAAATTCCACCAAAGCCTTTTCTGTCTTCTCCTCCAAGACTAGATACATATTCTTCCACCTCTTCCCTGTCACGAAATGATAATGAACTATATAAATAGATGTATTTTTGTATGTATATCCATCTCTTTATTGTCCTTGTGTTTGTGTTGGCAAAACAGTTGCTGTTTTTGGTTCTTTGCTTGGACTCCTGTTTAAAGTAATAGCTGAATTCTTATATATGTTGAAACACTAATATATTACTAGTCCTATCCGCTACCAAAACCGAAACCTCTCATAGAGAGGAGGGATATCTACCCTCGTATATAAGGAAAATACATAGCCTATTTTTCGTCCTTTGGTTGCACTCTTGTTTAAACGGACAGCTGAATTCTTACACACACACACACACACACATATATATATAAGTTTCTTTTATTATCCTTGTCCTTTGTGTTGGCAAAACAATCAATATTTTTCATTCTTTGATTGGACTCTTCTTTAAAATAATAGCTGAATTCCTATATATATTATTAGCCGTGTCTATCCCCATTATTAACCCTGTCTATCCCCAAAATCTATCCTTACATATAACTACCCTCACATACTTGGGAGGGATGTCTGCCCTCTATACATCATAGTGCTGTTTTTCGTTTTTGTAACTTCCCTTTAAAGTAATAGCTGAATTTTTAAATATAACATTTCTAGCCTACTCAACTTCTATATCTATCCTCACATACACAAGAAGGATATCTACCCATCCCCAAATGTAAACTCATATACAAGAGGGATGTCTACCCTTATATAGACCCACTCCTGAAATCTACCCTTACGCATACATGGGGATGTCTACTGTCACAGAGGTATTGGAAAGTTCTCCCAAGGTCTAACCACCCCTAAAATCTGCTTTCACGGGCACAAGAAGTGTTTCTCATATAACAGGAAAATCAATAGTGTTGTCTATCCTTATAGCGGGAACTCGAAAGTGCTCCCAAGGTCTATCTACCCCAAAAATCTATAAGTCCTAATGTTTATCCACACTCTACCCCTGCAAAAGATAGGGAAACTCCACCCAACGTCTACTCACCCTTAAAATGTATCCTCATATACAAAAGAGTTATCTTCTACCCTTATATAGAGGAAAAGTCCTCCTAAGGTTTACCCACACCTGAAATCTCCTATCCATCCTCGACCCCTCCTAAGGATAAGGAAAAGTCCTGCCAAAGTCTATCTCTGAAGTCCTCTCAAGGTCTACTCTCCAACCAGACCTATACCAAGATAGGGAAAGTCCTTCCAAGGTCTACCACTACATGTCTTCCCGAGATCTACCAACCCTCGAAATCTACTCTCACATACTATTACCTATGGTGAACCTTCCCAAAGATCTCTTGAGAGGGCTCGAACTCAGGTCCTTCAATCACCCAACCAAGACCAGACGTGAGTGGCGCTAAACTCTTGTATTTAAAAAACTAGACAACTAGAATTTTAGAATGGCCAGAGTTGATTTATTATTCTTTTTAGATTCTGCTAGATCTTACCAACCAACTAGTTAAATACATTGAGATGTGCTAATCTAATCTGTCTTGAAAAGCATTTATTTGTCTTCGTTGTGATGAAGCTCAGGCTCGTACTTACACTAATATGCTTTTCCTTTTCCATATTGCCCTTATGCTAATCTTCTTAGTAATATAACATGTTCTTCAACGTTGGTTGCACTCATAAGGCATAATTCGGTACTTTAATATTCAGTTTTCTGTTTATGGAAGTAGACTACCCAATATTCCAAGAACAAAAGGAAAAAGATTTACCAATTTCCAAGTGATGATGCAAGGAAATTCTTTGTTTTGTTAATTAATTATTTTTTTTTATTCCTCGCATTGGTTATGGATTCTTTACTCTTGTTTCGTCTGTCCTAAATATTTTCATTTTCACATCAAATTCTGTCAACGTAGATGATGCTTTTTATGATTATTAATTAGAAATAATCATAGCATGGCCGCATTTAGATGAAAGAATCAACATTTAAGATTATAGAATTCTAAAAGATGTCGAGGAAAGATTATTCCAAATCTATTTAACAAATCTTAATTACTTTCAGTTTCTGAATAATGAACTAAATATGTAACATTTAACGAAACAAAGACAGAATGGAAACCAATCAAGAACCAATGAAGAATAACAAAATGCACCAGAAATAACGTGGTTGAGCTTCAAGCCTACATCCACGAGGAACAACACCAAGAAGAATCTTTATTCATTCAATGAACGACTACTTAGACGTTAACAGCTTTCATCTCAAGAAATCAAGATTTGGTGACCTATAACTCCATAACTCTGAACTTAAAGATCACCGGTTTACCACCCTATTTATGTCTGTTTCAGAGGGATAACAAATTTAACATACTTAACGAACTTAAACAGCTTTGGCTAGATCAGTTAATAAGGACAGCGCAACATGTTTCCAAAAGACACCTCAGAACAGAGGCATGTAATAGATGCAAGTTACACAGATCTAAACTTTAGATTATTCAAGCAAATCTGAAACTGAGAATAGTTTGAATTCAGTCATACTGGATGAAGTACACATAAACCGAAGAACTGCAGTTTACATAAGTACCTGTTCTTTTTTCATATTGCACTAGACTTGTTGAAATTTGTCTTCAGTTTAAACGAAATATGTACCAACACTAAATTTGGACGAAACTTATTGTAGAATCAACACGGAAAATCCAACCCTTCCCAAACGGAAAGGAATGTAAGCACTTACCATTTGTCTTCTAATATGTAGCTTTTTATTGGGTCCAACTAAACTTTAAAAAATTAGGAGAAACAATTGTCAAGGTTAGAACATTATACATAAAATAAACAGTGTATAGTACTAAATCTAACTTAATACAATCCAATTATAAATATGTTGTAATTTATTGACTCTTTCTCTCATTAATTTTAATCTTTCTCCCCCTCAGAATTTTTTAAAATATCAAAACTTACTATTCTATTTCAATCTTTCCTTCTTTTTCTGAACTTAATTTTTATTTGCAAAACATTAAAATTTAATATTATATTATCTTTCGGTTTGTTAAACTTGGTATCTTTATTATAAATTAATTTAGTTTGATCTTACAGAATATAAATTTTTCTCTTAGAAAGGTTTTTTTATTATTAGAATTCTGAAGAGTTACGTTTAAGTTTTAAAAGAAAATAAGAAAATAAGAATTAAGAAGAATTTGAGTATTTAAATCCTCTGAAATACCACGCGTCTTCCTCCAATAATTTTAATTTTGAGTCAAATTAAAGGTTCTAACCATTTAATATATATATTTTTTTAATTTACATGAAAATGATTGACGTTTGCTCTTAAAATAGCTTAATTTTTAACATTAATAAATACATACTTTGGACAGAGAGCGAGAGAGAGAATTTTTTTTTTTTCTTTTGTTGATGTCAGATTGAGAGAGATTAGAGTGAAAAATAGAATTAGAAAAATAATTAAAACAAGTCACAGTAGAACACTATCTCAGGTGGACCGTTTACTCAATTTCTATTTCTTTTACTTTGCACTAATATTTTTTTTAAATACCTTCGTTCTATGGAAGTTTCCATTCACTTATCTCGTGTTCATCCTTACAGCCCAAATTTCTGTGGATCATGGGTCCACCTCCACTCTTTTCCAAATCTACCTTCTCTTCTTTATCGCCAATCTCTTACTCTCAGTACTCTGCCAAAAATATGTTTATGTTGGGATTTTTAATACAAATTAATGATACATGGAATAGCAGGATACACATAAGTCAAGGCATACATAATGATATTGTTTTTAAGGAAATTTATACCCCTATAAGATAGTGGTTCAAGCAGATTTAATGGCAATATTCTCTCCCGTAGACAATAATTGTGTTCCATAGGAGTACACTTCTAAATATAGATCCATGAACAACACAAAAATTAATAACATTCTCTAATAATTTTTAGAGAGTGATGAGAGATTAAAAGAATATAGGAAGTGTATTTTTCTTTTTTTTTTTAGACTAACACAGGACTTATATTTTTATAAGAATACATTTATCTTTTTATTTTCAGATATATCTCCTAATAACACTATTTCATTTATAATTTCTATTATATATAATTCATCATATTGAAATTATATTAATACGGTTACAATAATAAATATATTTTTAAAATAATTTATATATTTATAAAATATACAACAGTGGATGCCTGTGATGGATATGATGAGTGTTTTAACTGGAATATAGAATTTAAAAAAGAATAGTTATTCAACTGTTCATTAGATTCCAACATATTAACAACAGCAAACGTGATCAACTCAGAAAGAAAAGAAATAATGGTCCTAATACTAATTAGTAGTAATCATTAATTTGCCTAAAAATAAAATATTTACAATCACGAAACTAATTGCCATGCAACTTGTCATCATTGATAATGTAATTTTCTTAATAGTATTGTGGTGGCAAGCTCCAATGTAACGACAATCAGTACGCTATCATTCAATATAGGGAGAATTAATACATACTCCCCTGAGATTTGAAAAACTCATACATAGATAAAAAGTTTGAAAAAATTTACATATATCTCCAATTGACGGTTAGCTTAAAGTCTATTTTAATTAAAAAAACTAAAGTACTTTTAAGATTTAACTCTAAAATGAGATATTAAATAATTTAAAAATTTTGAATAATAGATTTTAAATTATTTGTCAAAATTTTTTTTACATATTTGAATATTTTGAATCATGTATGCATATTAAAAATATAAATAAATAATAAAAATAAAATATCAATGAAAATGAAAATCAATAAATTTAGAACATATTAATAAGTATTTATATTATCAACGTATTATAAAATAATAATAATATTCATTTAATTAACATATTTTACATAAATATATTATATTTTATTAAATTTTAAAAATTTATTCGCCATTTTTCTTGAAAGACAATTATTGTATAGGAGTATAATTATTATTTTTTAATAAATTGAGAATTTTAAAGATAGTTTTGAAGCTATTAGAACTAGTAAGGATATTAGAGTAAATCCTTTAGATTAAAAGAGATTTTATCAAAAAATAATAATAATAACAATTATTATGTATTACAGGAAAAAAAACCATTATTTTACTAAAATACTCATGATTCAACAGTCAACCATGGTCAACTTTAGCTAAGGGAGGTATGTGTGAATTTTTTAGATCTTTTTATTTATGTGTGAGTTTTTTAAGTTTTAGGGAAGGTATGTGTTAATTCCCTTCAATTGGAAGATCAAAGTTTTCGAGTTTTATTTACAAATATGGTTCAGCAAGTAATCATCGTTCGGGATGCTCTTTTCGGCAGTCTAAATTGTTCAGCTGAAATAAAGAAATCAGTATCAACTACAATCTCTTTAGGTACAGTTGAATCGTCCGAAACCTCATTTTAATTTGTGATTGCAGTGGTCAAAACTGCTACTTTGTTTGATAATTTCAAATGTTATCCCGACATTCTGCTTTCTCCATTTCCCACCTCGCCTTGTTGTCAGGAAACTTCAATTAAAATCCTTTTATACTATTTTAAGAAACTTTAAATTTAAAATTTAAGCCAACGAACTAATCGGTAGATGATAGAGCTCACGCCTCAATAAGTTCTTACCACACTCTTACCAGAAATCTCTCTATGTATGGATAAAATAAAAGAGTGGTTTGTCAAGTACAACCAAATAGCACCAAATTTTTTAAAAAAAAGGATTTTTAAGATTAAAAAAACTATTTTAGATAGTAGAAAAGTCATACCAAATGAGTGCTAATTAATATAACTTGTATATAATTACTAACTTGTCTAACAATTTTTAAATAAATGAGTCTTGTTATAAAAATTTCCTTAAATAAATGTATATCTGGTAGAAACTTTTTGATTGGTAAGCAGATGACGAAGTAAAATTTATATTTTTCTCACACGGCATTTGAAAAGTCTAAGTCAACACTCCGTCGCTGTAAATATTTTTCTAGTGCTTGCTTTTTCTCAGTAGAAAATTAGCAATTAGCAAGTACCTTCAGTCTTCACTATCATTTCCAACATTTTCTTACCTTCTATCATCATGTAAGTAAATGGTACCCACGAAAGTCCGGTTGCTGTCTCTCCACGACCTTAATTACATAAAATCATGAACGACCATCTCTGCCCTTAGCTTGTTCTCCATTCCATCCTGATCACAATTCTCTGCGTCTTGATTGTCATGCCATCGTGTTATTGCGAAGAAGATGGAAAGTTCGCTGCATGCAGTAGCCTTTACAAGTGCGGGCAGCTCCAGGACGCCTGGTATCCATTCTGGGGAAAGGATATTAGACCTCGGTATTGTGGTCGCCGAGGATTCGAGCTCAAGTGTCGTGACAATCAGAACACTACCATTCAATTATGAGATCAAATATTTCGAGTTTTATTTATAGGTATGTCTCAACAAAAAATAATAATCGCTCGGGATGATCTTTTCCGTAGTCCTTGTCCAGCCGCAATGTTCCAGGAAATCAATATCAACCATCCACAGATTAGCTGCGGCCAAAACATGGGATACCTCAAATTTTATTTTGGTTGCAGTGGTGAATTGTCGTCAGTTGGTCAAAATAATTTTAGTTGTCCCCCCAGAAAGTGGAGAGAGAACTGGGTTTTACACAATCGAAGGATATTTGCAGCTTAAAAATCGTAGCAACTCATGTAACAGAGTTATCAAAGTACCCTTTCTACAGACTGACGATTTTTCTCGAGAGTATTAATTATCTTTTCGCCGGAAGATTGACTGATGTTTTGCAACGAGGGTTTGAGGTACAATATCGTGTAGACAATGATTCACGTACGAAATGTTCGTCTTCAAATGGAAGATGCGGATCCAATCAGTCCTCAGACCAATTTGCGTGTATTTGCGATGATAATAAAACTCATCGGCTTACATGTCCTCCTGGTCTGCATACCCTTCAATTCCTTTTCTTATTACAGTTAATTATAGGTAAAAACCCTATTGGTGTCTAAAGTTTGACTAAATAGCCTATAAGTCTTCAAAATTTTGAAAATACCTTTAAATGTCCTATTTTATATAAAGTACCTATTATGCCTCTATGCATAATATATATTAAAAATAATTAATAAATCTCTAAAATTTAATAAAATACAATATATTTATGTAAAATATGTTAATAAATAAATATTATAATTACAATATATATTTTATGTTATTTTATTTATATTTTAAATATATATTTTATTTAAATTATAGTATAATCATAAATATTTATTATACATATGTTGTAAAATAAATAGATTTATAAATCTATATTTTATTGATAAATTAATATTTATTTATGTTTTATTTGTATTTAATTTTTAGTAATTACAAATATGTAATTTGTTATTATTTAATTTCTTACAATTAATTACAATAAAAGTATTATGTTAATATATTATTAAAATAATATTGCCATTTATTTATTAATATATTTTATATAAATATATTGTATGTTATTAAATTTTAGAAATTTATTATTTATTTTTAACAATTATTGTGTATAGAGACATAATGAATATTTTATATAAAATTAAAAATTTTAAAAATATTTTCGAAACTATTAAAATTTATGAGAGTATTCAACTGAACTTTACGGACTAAAAGGGCTTTTATCTTTAATTATATACCATCTTCTTCAGTAGCATAAATTAATTTAATAGTGCGCAACACTCATATTTACAAGCTTTTTAGTTAAGCTTATCAATACCCCACTCCCGTTCTACCAGAATTAAGCATAATATCTCCAAATTAGGAAGTGTAGCACATTAATTAATAAAATATGCGAACACATGGCGTTGGCGCACGTGTTTTTCCTTTCACAGTTTTTTCTAGGAATAAATTTCTTTGATAAAGTTTTAAGTAGAAACAAAAAATGGTTAAATTAAATAGTTTGCTGGATGCTTTTTTCTTTGGCAAAATACAAATGTTAGAAAAAGGAATGAAAAAATTTAAGCATTTTACTATGATTGGTCCATTGACGTAATTACTCTTACAACTAGTTAAATAGATTTTTTTATTACAGTATAGTTTTTGCTGAGTCGGTGGGTCAAAATAATTTTAGTCCTTCGACATAACGTGAAAAGATAATTGTCTCTTGCAACATTGATGGAGACTCGTAATTTGAAAATTCGAAGCAGCTCACGTAATTGAGTTGTCAAAGTAACCTTTCTACAGTTGCATCCTCCTCTTAACAATGACAATCTTTTGTCCGGAAGATTGGCTCTGGCTTTGAAAAAAGGGTTTGAGGTAGAATGATCACAGTTTTCTACTACTGCAATTGTATCCCATATAAGAATTTAGATTACATAATTCTGATGAAGCATGTAGTAAATATGTATGACTGATAAAAAATATTTTTATACACCATTTTTTCTGAACTTTAGACTGAGATTCCGGCTATACTGCGAGACTTTTTTAGTTGAATGTTAAGAGTACTAAGTATTTACAGTAGAAACAGAAAAGGTATTGCCATGAGATGATGCAAGAAAATATCTTATTTATTTTCCTATTTCTCCCATTTCTAATTGGTTCTTTACTCTGTTTCCTCTGTTTCCTCTGTTCCAAATATTTTGAGTTTCTGCTAGAAATTTTTGTACACAATCCAATCCTGGAAACCGCTACATGCTCCTAAATATAAATGGTGCTCTTATTCCAAGTCAGCGGTAATCCTGTATCATGGCTGTAGCATTTATATTAAAGAATCAAAATTCAAACTGCAGAATTCTGAAAGAGGCATGCAGTAGATTCAAGTGATACAGATCTGAACTTTGACCTGATTCAAGCAAATATAAAATTGATGGTTGTTTGAATTGTGATACATTAATTGCACAACCACATAACTGCAAGTTACATTGTTTTCTGTTCTAACTCATTATTGGCTCGAATTATTACTTTTACAGGCAGTGGTGCGAATTTGAAACTGAAGCTTGGCGTAGGTAATATGACTACCTCATTTTTTCATCTTTTTTTTTTCTTTGCTTCAGTGTTGCACTGCATTTCTTCTTCAAAATATCAAAATCTTCATTCTTTTCAAACTATCAGCTGTGGTGTGCTCATCCTCTATGTTTCTAACCGGAGATTCTGTTGGACCTCATACTTAAATATAAAGCAAGGACAATTTTTGGAGGGAAACCTTTCTAGGGATAACACATTTGGTCTTGGATCTAGTTAATTTTCTTTCGATCGAATTATTGAAAGAAACAAATAAAGTGAAGTGGCAAAGTTGAGTAAATTATGATAATAAACAAATAAAAATTAATCAAATTCTTAACAGAAAGGAAGATAATAAAGGCGAGAGGTTACGTAAACATAGCGAGGTGGCAGTTTTCCGATCTCTCTGTAACTATCAAAGGCTGGACTAGAGGTCTTTTAGTTTCATCTTTTCATTCTGCAGTTGAGAAAAAACAAAGTGAGTTAATTAAGCTTCGAAAGGGTTCTGTGTAATCAGATTATTCTCTCCACAATTTCTTTGTTGAAAAAGTATTTCGAAATTTCTATTGCCAAAAATTAATGAGGATATATAGTGGATTCTTTTGCTGAGCTAATGGAGTGCATATAGGCAAGGCAATGCGGCTGAACACACAAAATCCTATGTTCTGCTCTTGATTTCCATTGGTTTGTTGTTTCAGTCTAATTCTGATATTACTTCTCACATTGGTGAGTTTCAAATTGCATTAAAATAATGGGGACAATTGCAGACTGCAGACGCTGACCATTTTCCTTATCCTTTTTGTTATCAAATTTTTGGTAGGGAATGAGGCATATGAGCGATACCAGGGTTTCAGATTTTCTTATTTTGTTGTTTCACCATGAATATTCTAAAAGTAAATCACTTATTTCTTGACCATCTGATGGTTACTTGTTATTTTGACAGGTTTTGCTGCATGTCTTGGGATGACAATTATCATCTGTATAATTATTTGCATTTACAGCTGGAAAAAGATCTTACCAATTCTATTAAAGGCCTGTTGTGGAATGATATCAAAGAGCGATCAAGATATTGAGGCCTTCATTAGAAATTATGGACCTCTAGCTCCCAAAAGGTACATCCATTCAGATGTTAAGAAAATGAGCAACTCATTCAAAGATAAGCTTGGCCAAGGAGGTTATGGCCGCGTCTACAAAGGGAAGTTACCAAATGGTCGTCTTGTGGCAGTAAAGCTCCTAAATACTTCCAAAGGAAATGGCCAAGAATTTATCAATGAAGTTGCAAGCATTAGTAGAACATCCCATGTTAATGTTGTTACATTATTAGGTTATTGTTTTGAAGGTAGAAAGCGAGCTCTTATCTATGAGTTTATGCTTAACGGATCCCTTGAAAAATTTATATGCGATTGAGAAACTACAAAGCCTTCGCAGCACTTGAGATGGGAAAAAATGTACGAAATTATTACAGGAATAGCAAGAGGACTTGAATACTTGCATCGTGGTTGCAGTACCAGAATTTTGCACTTCGACATAAAACCTCATAACATTCTTCTTGATGAGGACTTTTGTCCTAAGATCTCTGATTTCGGGCTTGCAAAATTATGCCCTAGAAAAGAGAGTATTGCATCAATGATGGAGGCTAGGGGGACTATCGGGTATATTGCTCCACAAGTGTTCAGCAGAAACTTCGGGAATGTTTCACACAAGTCAGATGTCCATAGCTATGGAATGATGGTTCTGGAAATGGTTGGATGCAGGAAAAACCTTGATGCTGGAGGAAGTAATTCGAGCGAGTTATATTCTCCACATTGGATTTACAGGCATGTCGAGCAGGGCAGAGAATTTGAATGGCCTGGGGTCGTAACCAGTGTGGAAAATGAAATTGCAAAGAAGATGATTATTGTGGGTTTGTGGTGTATACAGACTCGTCCATCCGAGAGGCCATCCATCAATACAGTGCTTGAAATGTTGCAAGGAAGCCTTGAAGCCTTAGAAGTCCCACCGATGCCTTTCATATCTTCTCCTCCAAGACCGCCAATATATTCTTCCACGACATCATTGGCATCACAAATATTATAAATAAATTTTATCCATACTTTTCTTTTGTTGGTTTGATTATTGATTTTACGGATATGTTAAGTCTTCTTGAAAATTACATCTTTTCATAGTCATGAACACTCATTAAGTTAACTTTGACTCATTCTGCTTTAGATTGTGCAAATAGCACAGTTCAAAACGTCCGTTTTCTAACCTTGAAAGCACTTAAAGTTAGATTTCCTCGGGGAACAAATTGTTGAAAATCAATCGAAGCTCTCTGCTCCAGAATTTTCCATTTTCCTCCACAAGTTTTTTGGTTAAAAATTTCACGTTTCATTATTAAACTTTGATCTGAATCTCACCCATTGAAACAAAGCTATGACTAGGGTTGGCAAAATTCGGGTTGGGTTCGAGTCTCAAAAAACGTAGGAATCCTTGGTTAAGTGGAAAATCTAGCATACCTCTGCCTAAACAAGGCAAATGAAGTTATTTTGTCTTTCAGACGTACTATTGAGTACATTTACTCTTACTGATTCAGGGTCTTGGAAAGTATCAGAACTGTGCGTATCTTTTCTCACCATCATCACTGGGTTCACGTCATAATTTTTTGAAACAATTTAGAATACATTGGTCGTGCTTCGATTATTTATTAATATTACGATTGATGTATTTGACTGCCGACTTGTCTCAAAATTTTAAAATAAATGCACATATGACAGATATTTCTTTAAATAAATATATTTATGGTAGAAATGATTACATTGTTTACCAGAGGACAGTAGCAGAACTTCTACAGTTATACGTTTTCTCTCTCTGCATCTGAAATGTCCAAGCGAACACTTTAGTAGACATTGCTATTTTTTCAAATGCGTCAACTTTCTACGCGAAACTGTAGCAAGTTTCATCGGTCTTTAACCATCAGTTTCAACATTTCCATAACATAGATATCATCAAATAGGTAAATGCGTCCATACCAACTCTGCTCTTCAGATGTTCTTCACTCTTCAAAATAATGAACAACCTCTTCCCTTCTCTTATTCTCCATTCAATCGTCTCCATCCTCTGCATCTTGATCGCCATTTCATCATCTTATTGCAACGAAGATGAGCAGTGCGCGGCATGCAATCGCCTTTAAACGTGTGGGCAGCAAATCCAGAACATCTCGCATCCATTCTGGGGAAACAATAGACCTCAGTATTGCGGTTGCCAAAGATTCGAGCTCAAATGTCACGAAAATCAGTACGCTACCATTCAATTCTGAAATCATAGTTGTCAGTTTTATTCATAACTATGGTTCAGCAAACAATGATCATCGTTCGGGATGCTCTTTTCGGCACTCAAAATTGTTCAGCTGGAATCTTCCAAGAAATCAGTGTCAACTACAATCTCTTTAGGTACACCCCAATTGTCCAAAAACTTATTCTACGATTGTGGTGGTGAGTTGACGCCGGTGGGTGAAAATAACTTTAGTTGTTCCATAGAACGTGAAAAGATCATGACTCGGTTTTACACAATCGATGGAGACGCGTTGCTTCAAAATCTCAGCAACTCATGTGACAGAGTTATCAAAGTACCCTTTCTGTGGATGGATGCTTTTCCTCTCAATATTTCAAGTGATCTTTTGTGGGGAAGATTGACTGAGGTTTTGAAACGAGGGTTTGGGCTACAACACCATATAGACAATGAATTCTGTATGCCATGTGTGGCTTCAACTGGAATATGCGGATCCAATCAGTCTTCCGACCAATTTCTGTATCATTGCCATGATAAACCTCACACGCGTACCTGTTCTACTTCTGGTATGCTTGCCCTTTTGCTTCCCGTGTCATCCTTAGGCTCATCTTCTCAGAATTATATCATGTTCCTTGCCCATGGTTTCACTGCTAAGGCATATTTGGTACTTTGATTTTCAGTTCTCTATTTAGAGCAAGCTAGAAGTAAATATTACAAAGTAGAAACTAAAAAGAACTAATTAATATCCAAAAGCTGATGTAAAAATATTGTTGATTTGCTCTTTCATTATTTTTTGTTCCTTCCTTTTGTTCTGTGTGCTTTTACTCTGTTCCCTCTGTTCCCTCTGTTCCAAGAATTGTCTTGTATACAACTCCAGAAAGTGCTAGGTTCTTCGAAGAATCAGAATTTAGATTATACAACTGATGCAGATCTAAACATTGGGCTGATTGTAGAAAATCTAAAATTGAGGGTTGTTTGAATTGAGTGTTGGTGCATGAATTTCATACAACCAAATCACTGCAATTTACATATGTTTCTTTCTAACTGTTTTTCGGCTTGAATTTTAATTTTTACAAACGATAGAAGCGACTTGTAAGTGAAGCTTGTCATAGGTAATATAACTACCTCGTTCTTTTACCTGTTCTATTCTCTATGCTTCCGGTGTTGCACTTATGTCTTGCTCAAAATATCAAAATCTTTATTCTCATCGAAATAAAATATCAGCTATGGTATATACTCATCCTCTAGCGCAGTTAGTATAGTAAAAAATAGTCCTCTAGCACAGTTAGTATTAGAAAATAGACGGTGCAAACAGAATTTCCATTCGGTCCACATACAGGCAAGAGCATGATAATTTTTATAAAAAATGGAAATATTTTGAGGGAAACTCTCTTAAGATAATACATTTAACCGTGAATCTAATTAATTTTGTTTCAATCAAATTATTGAAAATAAAACTAAAATTGATATTGTATAAGGGAACAAACCCAGTGGGACTCAAACCCACAATCGCCTGATTAGAAGTCAGACGCCTTATCCATTAGGCCATGGGTGCTCGCTTTTTTTAAAAATTCAGAAGTTTTCAGATTAGAGACAAGGGGACATCATGAATTTCTTTCTTGTGACCGGATTGCAAAAAATAATATACGTTGTTGCTTTGCCTCTATTTGTTATTGATTTTTCGTTAGAAAATCTAGAAAATGTGCAACGTCGTTCAAATTTTCTTTGTGTTGTGGTTTCACCACGTGCTTTTGGAAGAACATTACTTATTTTTTTCACCATTCTGATTCATCACATTTTCACTTGTCTTTTGACAGGTTTTGCTGTTGGAATAAGTGGAATGATAGCAGCCGCATCACTAATTATTTGCATTTTCAGATCTAAGAACTCGTCTTGTCTTAGAAATATAGAAAGAGTGATAAAGATCTTGAGGCCTTCGTTAGAAATTATAGACCTCTAGCTCCCAAGAGGTACAACTTCTCATGTGTCAAGAAAATGACCAACTCATTCAAAGATAAGCTTGGCCAAGGAGGTTATGGTTGTGTGTACAAAGGGAAGTTAGCTGACGGTTCTCTTGTAGCTGTAAAGCTCCTCTATACTTCCAAAGGAAATGGACAAGAATTTATTAACGAGGTCGCAAGCATTAGTAGAACATCACATGTTAACGTTGTTCAAAGCCCACTCAGCAGTTGGGATGGGAAAAAATGTACGAAGTTGTTACAGGAATAGCGAGAGGACTTGAATATTTGCATCGTGGGTGCAACGCTAGAATTTTGCATTTTGACATAAAACCTCATAATATTCTTCTTGATGAGGACTTTTGCCCTAAGATCTCTGATTTCGGGCTTGCAAAGCTCTGCCCTAAAAAACAGAGCATCGTGTCAATGCTGGAGGCTAGAGGGATAATTGAGTACATTGCTCCAGAAGTGTTCAGCAGAAACTTTGGGGCTGTTTCGCACAAGTCAGATGCCTATAGCTATGGAATGATGGTTCTGGAATGGTTGGATGCAGGAAAAGCCTTGATGCGGGAGAAAGCAATTCGAGTGAGTTATACTTTCCACATTGGATTTCCAGGCATTTCGAGCAGGGCAGAGAATTTGAATGGCCCGGTGTTGTAACTAGCAAGGAAAATGCAATTTCACAAACGACGATAATTGTGGGATTGTGGTATATGCAGACTCGTTCAATGGATAGGCCGTCCATCAATACTGTGCTTCAAATGTTGCAAAGAAGCCTTGAAGCTTTAGAAATCCCCCCAATGCCTTACTTATCTTCTCCTCCAAGACCACCAATACTTTCTTCAATCACATCCTTGTCGTGGCAAATATTGGAAATAAATTTTACGTATACTTTTTCCTTCTCTATTTGATTATGGATTGTATACATAATCGGAAGTCTTATTCATAAATAATCATCTTGTCATATACATGAAAACGCATTAAATGAAATTTGAATCGTTGTCTATTAGATGAAGCCAAAAGTATAGTTCAAAATGTTGTTATTTGACTAAGAAAAGACAATGAATTGGACACCTTTAATAGCTAAGTAAACTCACTTAGAAGAGAGAATAATAAGACAAATGTTATACACTCTAATATAAACACACGCTCACACACTTGCACACATACAGACGTTAATAACTCTCATGTATGGCTTACATCCTAAAACAGAAGACTATAAATATTTATACTAGCCTCTGTCGGTGGTGAAGTGGGTAAAATCACTGACTTTTCAAGTTTTAAATATAAATATGATTGAACAGAAAATGGTCATCGCTCGAAATGATCGTTCTTGATAGTCTTTATGTGCACACATACACACGTTAATAACTCTCATGTACGGCTTACATCCTAAAACAGAAGACTATCTATATTTGTACTAGCCTATGTCGGTGGTGAAGTGGGTAAAATCACTGACTTTTCAAGTTTTAAATATAAATATGATTGAACAGAAAATGGTCATCGCTCGAAATGATCGTTCTTGATAGTCTTTATGTACGAGTACAGCTCATAAGAGATATTATCGGCTTTAGGATCACAACCCGTCACGATTTTATTTTCAAACTTTTAAAGTCAAAATGCGTCAATCGCGGTTTGGAACTTTTTATTTTATATACCCAACATCACTCCCGTACTTTACCGAATGCTTTGTCGATGTGGGATTCGCCTAAGGTGTTACACTTTGTTCGGCTGGAATGTTGCAGGAAACCATTATCAACCACAATCTCTTTAGCTACGGTCCAAACGTTGGAAACAGCAGCTTATTTTTTGCTTGCAGTGGTGAGTTGTCGTCGCGGGGACAAAACAGTTTTAGTTGTTCCACAGTACGTGGAGATACGATAACTGGGTTTTACATAGTCAATGGCGACTCCTTGCTTCAAAATCGTAGCAATTTGTGTCTATAATACTAATGATCTTTTGGCCGGAAGAGTGAGTGAGGTTTTGCAACGAGGGTTTGAGGTAGAATATAGTACAGATAATGCGTACTGTGAGACATGCCTGTCTTCATTTGGAATATGCGGATCCAATCAGTCTTCAGAGCAATTTGTGTCTTTGCCGTGATCAACCTCACACGCGTAATTGTCCTTCTGGTATGCATACCTTTCCTTTTCATATTATGCTTTTGCTCATCTGCCTAGCATTATATCGTGTTCTATGTACTTGCTTCACTGCTAAAGCATGTTTGGGTTTTTTCCTCTGTTTCCTCTGTTCCAAATATTTTGATCTTCCGTTTGAAATTTTTATACACAATCCAATCATAGAAGACGCTAAATTCTCCTAACCACAAACGATGCTCTTTCGATTACTGGTAAGCAAATAATGATATTATCGCGGCTGTAGCATTTGATTAAAGGTCATAATTTAGATTGTGAACCTCTGAAGGATGAATGTTATAAATACAAGTAACACAGATACTTTTAGCTGATTCAAGCAAATCTTAGATTGAGAGTTTTTTGGATTGTGTGTAGTCCATGAAATTTGCTAGAATCATCGCAAGAGTTTCTGTTCCGACTCTTTACTGGCTCCAATTATTTCTTTGACAGGCAATTGTTCAAACTAGAAACTGAAGGTTGGCATAGGTAACATAACTACTCATTGTTTTGACTTTTTTTTTTCATTTTTTTATGCTCATCCGGTGTTGCACTGCATTTTTTTGTTCAAGATATCAAAATCTTTATTTTCGTACAACTATCAGTTTTGTGGACTAGAAGTAGAAAATAGATATAATGTCATCGGAGATTCTATTTGGACGGCATGGAGTCAAGAACATGATAAAAATTTAAATATAAAACAATAAAAATATTCCGAAGGAAACCATTTTAGGGATAATACTTTGTAGTCTTGAATCTAGTAAATTTTCTTTCAATCAAATTATGAAACAAAAACTAGTATCTATAAACTTGTAATTCTTCATTCACACCAAAGCTGTGTAAGCAAACAAAAATTAATCAAATTATTAACAGAAATACAGATATGAAAGTATCAGAATGTCAGCATGTCGATAATTGGCGTAGGTGAGGTGACAGTGGCTTAAATTTAAGATTATAGGTAATCTAAACCTAGTCAGGAGGAGCAAATCGGAGGAAAAGTAGTTAAACCTCAAGACAGATTTTCTGTTCTTTCTTTAACTGAACTATACAGGGCTGGACAAGAGGTCCTTTTCTTTCACCTTTTCATTCTGCAATTGAGAGAAAACAAAGTGGGGAAAACTCTTGGAGTGTGATCTGTACAATATCTCTCTTGATTTGTCTTTTCAAAAAATATTTAGAGATTTTCACTGGGAGTAAAAATAATCGGGAATGGTGAATTTCTTTCCTGTGTGCTAGTGAAGCCCAGAATAACATAAACTAATAGAGGCATTGTTGCCTCTTTTCATTCTTCTTTTTGTTATTTTTTTCATATAGCAAATGTGGAAGATTGGCGACGTCAGTTTAAATTTGCTTATGTTGTGGTTTCACTTTGGGCTTTCGGAAAAACATCACTTATTTCTTCACCATTCTGATTCATCACTTTTTTCATCGTTTTTTTGACAGGTTTAGCAGTTGGAATAAGTGCAGTGATAGCAATCATATCAATAATTATTTTCATTTTCAGGGCGAAGAACTAGCCAGTTACATCAATGTCTTGTTTTAGAAAGACATCAAAGAGTGATCAAGATCTTGAGGCGTTCATTAGAAATAATGGACCTCTAGCTCTCAAAAGGTACAGCTTTTCAGGAGTTGGGAAAATGACCAACTCATTGAAAGATTCGCTTGGCCAAGGAGGTACGTGGGTGTGCAAAAAGGGAAGTTATCAGATGGTCATCTTGTAGCAGTAAAGCTCCTCAATACATCCAAAGGAAACGGACAGGACTTCATTGACGAGGTCGCAAGCATTAGTGGAACATCACATGTCAATGTTGTTACATTACTAGGTTATTGTTTGGAAGGTAGCAAGAGAGCCCTAATTTATGAGTTTATGCCTAATGGATCGCTTGAAAAATTTAGATACAATGGAAATACTTCGACGTCTACTCAGCACTTGGGATGCGAGAAAATGCGTGAAATTATAATAGGAATAGCAAGAGGACTTGAATACTTGCATGCTTGCATACTTGCATCGTGGGGGCAACAATAGGATTTTGCATTTCGACATAAAACCTCGTAACATTCTCATTGATGAAGACTTTTGTCCAAAGATCTCTGATTTTGGTTTTACTAAACTTTGCCTTAATAAAGAGAGTATTGTGTCGATTTTGGAGGCTGGAGGGACTATCGGCTACATTGCTCCAGAAGTGTTCAGTAGGAACTTCGGAGAAGTTTCACACTAGTCTGATGTCTATAGCTATGGAATGATGATTCTAGAGTTGGCTGGATGCAAAAATAACCTCGCTGCTGGGGACAGTCATTCCAGCAAGATATAATTTACTTATTGGTTTTACAGGCATGTGGAGCAGAGCAAAGAATTTAAATTGCCTGGTGTTGTAACAAGTGAGGAAAATGAAATTGCGAAGAAGATGATTATAGTGGTTTTTGGTGTACAAGCTCGTCCATCAGATAGGCCGTCCATGAACAAAGTGATAGAAATGTTGCAGTTAAGCATTAAAGACCTGCAAATTCCGCCAACGCCTTTTCTATCTTCTCCTCCAAGACCACCGATAGATTCTTTCACCATCTCCACGTCATGACATAAATTAATTATAGATGTAATTTTCTTTTATTTATATACGGCACATTGGTTTCTGTTTGGAAAAAAAGTAATGCGCTGTTCTCTCTTCCGTTTGGTTCATGTTTAAGGTAAAAGTTGAATTTATAAATCTGTAGAATTATAGATTTCGGAATGCAGGAGTTCACTTGTTATACTTCTTTGTTTTTTAGTAGTTAATATCTCAATGTCATTCGCTCAAGTATGCTTGAAGCAGGGAAGCCAGCTGACCCAAAAAATTAAACGCAAATTACCAACGAAAACTTTATTATGTTCATATCTTGCTCAAGTAAATTTATAATGTACACAAATTACCTAGTACAATCTACTGAGACTGAAGTGGCACTGGAAGTGTACTCTATTTGTAATTTTGGAGGGGAAGATGATGCGAAATGCCTTGGTGGGATTTGCAGGGATTCCGTGCTTCCTTCCAACATTTCAATCACCTTAGTAATCGACGGCCTGTGTGATGGATTTGTTTGGATACACCATAGACCCACTAGTATCATTCTTCTTGTAATCTCATTTTCTTCTTCAGACATAATTCCCGTCAGTCCCAGATCTTGTCCTCGCTCAAGACGCTTGTAAATCCAATGTGGAAAATATATGTCACTGCTGTTTCCTGCTCCTGTATCAACATTCTTTTTTGCACCAACCATCTCTAAAATCATCATGCCATAGCTATAGACATCGGATTTGTGCGAAACCACTCCAAAATTCCTACTAAACACCTCTGGAGCTATATATCCCATAGTTCCTCTAGCTTCCATAGTTGATATTTTGCTTTCATTATTAAGGCATAGTTTAGCAAGTCCAAAATCAGAGATTTTTGGGCAAAAATTTTCATCTAAAAGAATGTTATGTGGTTTTATGTCAAAATGCAAAATCCTTGTATTACAACCTCGATGCAGATACTCAAGCCCTCGAGCTATCCCAATTGCAATTTGATACAATTTTTCCCATCCCAGGTGATGACCAACTTCTGTTGTTATTCCATTGTTTATGAACTTTTCAAGAAAACCGTTAGGCATGAACTCATAAATAAGAGCCCTCTGTTTATCCCCGAAAGAATATCCTAAAAGGGAGACTATGTTAACATGGGAAGTCTTACTAATGCTAGCAACTTCGTTGATAAATTATTCTCCATTTCCTTTAGATGGGTTGAGAACCTTCACTGCCACAAGACGCCCATCTGTTAGCTTTCCTTTGTAAACACAACCGAAACCTCCTTGGCCCAGTTTTTCCTTAAATGAATTAGTCATTTTCTTGACCTCCAAATAGCTATAGGCCCTCGGAGTTAAAGTTGTGTACTGTTTTATAAATGCCTTAACATTTTGATCTTTCATTGACTTTTTCTTGGTAAGGGTCATCAGAATGGTGCCGAAAGCAAGTATTGCGATTCTGGCAAAGGCAATGCCTGTGTCGAGAAAATTAATATAATAAATATTGTTTGCAAAATACCACTATGGGAATTATTGAAATAATATACACTAGAGTTGTGATATAGTTCTTTTAGTTGAACAAAGTACCTGAGAATAAGATCAGTCTCAACTGCTTGAATTTCTGGCCTGCCACAAATTCATATGTACGAGGTAATTAAGCCTTGACAAACAAACATACTCGAATGTCGTAGAACAATAATCTTGAGTATATATAGTAATGCATTATCAAAGATACTATTTTTATCAGGATAGATCATTTATTTCTATTTCTTAAAGGCCGAGACATACTGGATTTTTCACATGCCAGAGGATGAGGTTGATCGCGGCAAAAGCAACGAAATTGATGAGAAGCTGAGTCAGATCCACATATACCACCAGAAGACTGACAGATAGTACAAGAATTCTTACCGGTGTAATTATATCCAACATCAAAACCTTGATTCAAGGCTTCTTGAATTGTCTTGTTTCGGGCAAAGAGTTCTGCAATAGTTACTTTACGAACTGGCACTGCTAGGCTCAGTAAACAAGTCTTTCTTAGCCTCTGCGAGTCAACCAGGAAGGATTCAGCACATAGTAAGCAAGCCTACCCGCGGCAAAAAGAAACAAATCACAAGTGAACTCGAATGCTTCATTGGCAGTATCTCGAAGGCAGCCGTAAAATAAAGTAAGGTTTTGAACTGTTTCATTATAATAAAAAAGAGACTGATTTCCCAAAGTTGTATTAATGAATATTTTTTGGCAGACGTCGTTCCAAAGATCTAAGCTAGCAATCGTCATTGTGTAGCTAGACTGATCAATCTGTATGACATTAAATCTGTGACCATCTATTTCTATGACAGGAACGGCATTGCCTTGACACTTGAGCTCAAATCCTGAACGGCCACAAAATTGAGGCCGGTTACTTCCCCAGAAAGGATAGCCTATGGCTTGTAGATTTCCACACTTGAAACGAGCCCTGCACTTTGTGTGCTGTTCATGCTCTAGTTGTTCAGAGGTTGGAAAGGAGATGAGCATGAAAATGGCAATGATGAAATTATTGAAAACTGTCAGATGTTTCATTATTAGAACACTAGTTGGATGCTGCAATTTTCTTTAGTTGATGAATGAGAATCATTATACATATTTCTTCAATTATTTTCGTTTTCTTGCAGTGAACGATTTAGTCTGATTGGTAAGAAATGGCCATGGCCGGACTAATTAATGGCTTCATCTAAAGAGACAATTAGGATAGGCCGGTATATTTTGGTTACATGATTATAGATAATTTTGATAATTTGACGAGGTTTACAATCCAACTTAACCAGTGACCAATTTGGATCTTCTGCTCATCTAACTTTTTTAAATCTTTTAAAAAATTGTGACATATAGCATTCAAAATATTCTAGAGTGAAAATGCTTTCTAACCAAATATTAAAACAAACCACTTCAGCAAATAATGAAAAACAACCTCCCAAGTAAATACATTGGTTTCTGAGTTATAGAAGGGTACAAGGCACCGGCCGTATTGCTACAAATCTCGTTCGCTCCAACAAATGTTCGATTTTTATTAAATAAACATGTGCCATTATCCTCACTCACCAATGCAAGAAAATTGCAGCATGCACTCATCTAATAATGAAAGACCTACCATTTCTGAATAAATTCATCATTTCCATTTTCTTGTTCATCTCCTTCCCAACTTCTGAACAAGCTGCGGATGAAGAGTATAGAAAGTGCAGTTACGGCTATAAATGTGGAAATATCCAAGGCATTGGCTATCCTTTTTGGGGAGATAACGGCCTCAATTTTGTGGCCGTGAAGGCTTCGAGCTAAGGTGTGAAAGCAATCTATATCCTGTCATTAATATTAAGAATCTGAGTTTTATTGTGCTAAACATCAATCAATTGAGTCAGACAATGACCATAGCACGGTTGGATCTTTGGGATGATGCTTGCCCCGAAAAATTGATCAAGACAACTTTAAATCATTCTAGTTTTTTTTCACAGTGATTGATGAAAGCATTGACTTGTACTACGGGTGCCCTCTTCTTTCTGACAGTGGACTGTTTAAGTTTACTTGTGATACGCTCCCTCTTACTGCGGGCCCTGCTGCCTATTATGCCCAAGAATCCTCCGTTCAATCAGAGAGACTAAGAGTTATGTGTCTGCTGAAAATAGCAATGCCGGGGCATTAGGCGATTGTTGAAGACTTCTTTGTCTGGAAAAACACGACAGTTCAAGAAGCTTTAAATGAAGGTTTTGATGTTGGATATGATTACAGCGACAGAAATTCCTGTACCATTTGCGAGTCTTCTGGTGGGATTTGTGGATCTGATTCAAATACTGCTCAATTTCGTTGCCATTGCCGTGACAAACCTCATCTTCTGGCATGTGAAATATCTGGCATTGTCTTTGCCACTGCTGCAAGCCTAGAAACCACTACATTCTCTCAAACACAAATGGTGCTCTTATTACAAAGACAGCAGTAATCTTAGTATCATGGCTGTGGCATTCAGATTAAAGAATCGGAATTTAAATTGCAGAATTCTAAAAGAGGCATGTAGTAGATTCAAGTGATAAAGATCTGAACTTTGACCTGATTGGAGCAAATATAAAATTGAGGGTTGTTTGAATTGTGTTACAATAATTACACAACCATATAACTGCAATTTACATTGGTTCCCGTTCTAACTCGTTATTTGCTCGATTTATTACTTTTGCAGGCTTTAGTTATCTGAGATTCAAACCAAAGCTTGGCGAAGGTAATATGACTATCTCATTTCTTTCATCTGTTTTTTTTTTTCTCTTTTTTTTTTGCCTCAGTGTTGCACTGCATTTCTTCTTCAAAATATGAAAATCTTCACTATTATCAAACTATCACTTGTGGTGTGCTTATCCTCTATGCGTCTAACTGGAGATTCCGTTTGGACCTTATATGGCCAAGGGTATGATCGTACTTAAATATAAAGCAAGGAAAATTTTTGGAGGGAAACCTTTTTAGGGATAACATATTTGCACTTGAATCTAGTTAAGTTTCTTTCAATCAAATTATTGAAGGAAAAAAATAAAGTGGCAAAGTTGAGTAAATTAGGATATTCAGCAAATAAAAATTAATCAAATTCTTAACAGAAAGGAAGATAATAAAGGATCGTAGTTAAATTTCACCATGTTGATAAGTGTTGCAGGTAAGAGTGTTTGAAAATTAAGTTGAGAGGTTACCTAAACATGGTGAGGTGGCAGTTTTTCTGATCTCTCTGTAACTATAAAGGCTAGACTAGATATCTTCTAGTTTCATCTTTTCTTTCCGCAATTGAGAAAAAACAAGGTGATTTAAGCTTTAAAAGGGTTCTGTGTAATCAGATTATTCTCTCCACAATTTATTTGTTGAAAAAGTATTTAGAAATTTCTATTGCCAAAAATCAACGAGAATATATAGTGGATTCTTTTCCTGAGTTAATGAAGTGCATGTAGGCAAGACAATGCGGCTGAACACTCAAACTCCACTGTTCTGCTCTTGATTTCCACTGGTTTGTTGTTCCATTCTAATTCTGATATTACTTCTCATCTTGGTGAGTTTCAAATTGCAATAAAGCAATCGGACAACTGAAGTCTGCAGATGCTGACCCTTTTCCCCATCCTTTTTCTTATCAATTTTTGGTTCGGAATGAGGCATACGAGCGATGTCAGGGTTTCAGATTTTCTTATTTTGTTGTTTCACCATGAATATTCTAAAAGGAAATAACTTGTTATTTTGACAGGTTTGTTTGCTGCATTTCTTGGAATGACAATTATCATCTATATAATTATTTGCATTTACAGATGGAAAAAGATCTCATCAATTCTATTAAAGGCCTGTTGTGGAAAGATATCGAAGAGTGATCAAGATATTGAGCCCATCATTAGAAATTATAGACCTCTAGCTCCCGAAAGGTACATCTATTCAGATGTTAAGAAAATCACCAATTCATTCAAAGATAAGCTTGGCCAAGGAGGTTACGGCCGTGTCTACAAAGAGAAGTTACCAGATGGTCGTCTTGTGGCAGTAAAGCTCCTAAATACATCCAAAGGAAATGGCCAAGAATTTATCAATGAAGTTGCAAGCATTAGTAAGACATCCCATGTTAATGTTGTTACATTATTAGGTTATTGTTTAGAAGGTAGCAAGCGAGCTCTTATCTATGAGTTTATGCCTAACGGATCCATTGAAAAATTTGTATACAATGGAGAAACTACAAAGCCCTCTGAGCACTTGAGATGGGAAAAAATGTACGAAATTATTACCGGAATAGCAAGAGGGCTTGAACACGTGCATCGTGGTTGCAATTCCAGAATTTTGCATTTTGATATAAAAGCTCATAACATTCTTCTTGATGAGGACTTTTGTCCTAAAATCTCTGGTTTTAGACTTGCAAAACTCTGTTCTGGAAAAGAGAGTATTGTATCAATGCTGGAGGCTAGAGGGACTATTGGTTATATTGCTCCAGAAGTGTTCAGCAGAAACTTTGGGAATGTTTCACACAAGTCAGATGTCTATAGTTACGGAATGATGGTTCTGGAAATGGTTGGATGCAGGAAAAATATTGAGGCGGTAGAAAGTAATTAGAGCGAGTTATATTTTCCACGTTGGATTTACAGGTATGTCGAGCAGGACAGAAAGTTTGAATGGCCGGGGGTTGTAACCAGTGAGGAAAATGAAATTGCAAAGAAGATGATTATTGTGGGTTTGTGGTGTATACAGACTTGTCCCTCCGATAGGCCGTTGCTTGAAATGTTGCAAGGAAGCCTTGAAGCCTTGAAGCCTTAGAAATCCCACCGATGCCTTTCATATCTTCACCTCCAAGACCGCCAATATTTTTTTTTCCACGACATCATTGTCATGACAAATATTATAAATAAATTTTATCATACTTTCCTTCACTGGTTTGATTATTGATTTTAGGGATATATGGAGTCTTACTGAAAATAACCGATCTTTCACAGTCATGAAAACTCATTAAGTGAACTTTGAATCATTCTGTTTTAGATTAAGCAAAAAGCACAGTTCACAACCACCGGTTTCTAACCTTGAAACACTTAAACATAGTTTTCCATGGGGTGCAAGTTGTTGAAAATCAATCCTAGATCCCTGTTGCAGGATTTTCCATTTTCCTCCACAATTTTTTAACATGTGAAATTCTTCCAATCAGAAATTAACACCGCAATAGATTAATGCATAAACTATTAATAGCTTAATAATGAAACATGAAATTGGTAACCAACATGGTGCAGTACATAAAGGAAGCTTTCATTTCCTTTCCAGCAGGCAGGTAATGGTAGAATGACTCTTGTATTAAGTGTAGAATCATTAGAGAGAATAGGCACCAACTAGGAAATGAGTCATGGAGTCAAAAGTGTGTGGTGTTGTGCAATGCAAGTGCATGTGTTAGTTTAATGAGTTGAGTGTAAGATTTATGTGTGATTGTGTTTTGGGTGTGAGTGGTGAATGCAGACGTAGTGAATTTCTTTCGTATTCTCAGATTGGAAAAAATAATAGACGTTGTTGCTTCGCCTCTATTTGTTATTTATTTTTTTGTTAGAAAATCTGGAAGATGTGCAATGTCATTCAAATTTCCTTATGTTGTGATATGCTTTCTCTTACTGGGGACCCTGCTGCTTATTATGCACAAGAATCCTTCGTTCAATCAGAGAGAATAACAGTTATGTGTCTACTGAAAATAGCAATGCCAATTCATAAGGCGATTGTTGAAGACCTCTTTGTCTGAAAAAACACGACAGTTCAAGAAGCTTTAAATAAAGGTTTTGATGTTGGATACGATTACAGCTACAGGAATTCCTGTATTATTTGCGAGTCTTCTGGTGGGATTTGTCGATCTGATTCAAATACTCCTCAATTTCGTTGTCTTTGCCGTGATCAACCCTTCTTCTGGCATGTTGAAAGTCTGGTATGCGACTGCCTCAAATTAACAAACATTTCATGCTCACTTAGAAATTCGACTTAAACTAAGCTTGTAGACAATTAATGAAATTATCCCTTCAATTTTCTCTCAAATGATCTAAAGTCAAAATTAAGAGTAGAATAGTAAGTATGTAACAGGATGGTAAATTAGAAACAACAGTCATGAACTTTATATTTATTATATGCTTATGCTTTTCAACCAAGCTTCTACTCTAATATAACTTTGTGCAGGTCCAGAATTCAAATTGGTGAAGCTTTTCTTCGCCTTAGGTACTTAGCCTTCGCGCAACTGCTTTCCTTGACCATATTACTAAAACAGATACGCTGAAATTGTAGGATATTTCATTCGTTCTGAACAATTTAGAAATAATCTTGTTCATTTTTCTTGACACGGGACCAATGGGACTACTGGTTTTTGGTAAGATTGTCATAATGACCCTTCACAAGAAGCAATCAGTGGAAGAAGAACATGTGAAGGCATTTATAAAAGACTACACAACCGTAGCTCCAAGAAGATATAGCTACGTGGAGGCGAGGCGAATGACTAACTCATTCAAGAAGAATCTAGGCCAAGGAGGTTTCAGTTGTGTATACAAAGCTTACCAGACGGCCGTTCAGTGGCAGTGAAGGTACTAAACGCATCAAAAGGAAATGAGATGAATTCATCAACGAGGTTGCTAGCATTAGTAGGCCAGGACTTCTCATACAAACTTAGTTTCCCTTTTGGGATACTATTTTGGTAATAAACAGAGAGCCCTTATCTATGACTTTATGTCCAATGGTTCTCTTGAAAAGTTCATACACAATGAAATAACATTAAAAGTTAACGGTCAACACTTGGGATGGGAAAACTTGTATCAAATTGCAATTGGGATTGCCGAAGGGCTTGAGTATTTGCAACGTTTCCGTGGCACAGCGATTCTGCATTTCGACATAAAACCAAATAACATCCTTCTGGATGAAAAGTTTTGCCCAAAAATCTCGGATTTCAGGCTAGCTAAATTATGTCCCAGAAATGAGATCATAATGTCAACTGCGGATGCCAGAGGAACAATTGGATATATAGCTCTAGAGGTGTTTAGTAGAAACTTTGGAGTAGTTCCGCACAAACAGGATGTCTATAGCTACGGAATGATGGTTTTGGAGATGGCTGGAGCAAGAAAGAATGTTAATACAGGTGCAGGAAACAGCAGTGACATATATTTTCCGCAATGGATTTACAAGCGTCTCGATCTAGGCCAAGATTTAGGACTTACTGGCATTATGACTGAAAAGGAAAATGAAAATATAAGAAGAATGATACTAGTGGGTTTGTGGTGCATCCAGACAAATCCATCACAGAGGCCGTCGATGAATACGGTGATTCAAATGTTGGAAGGAAGCACGAAGCCCTGCAAATCCCACCAAGGCCTTTCGCATCTTTGTCTCCTCCAAAAGTACAGATAAATCAGTGCTCTTCCACCACTTCAAGCTCAAGGTAGCTTCTGTAGAAAAATTTTGTAGATACACACACACACACACATATATATATATATATACACGAGCGGATAAACAACAAACTGAAATGTATTTTGATCCAATTTGCGCCTATGCATTTTGTGAGTTGCGTGTCCGTCCCGCTATGCCATTGCAGCAAATTGACATTTTGGTCTAATTTGATTTCAGGGAAAATAATCATCAATCCCCTGATCCTTGGTTTAATACCATAATATCTCCTTATATTTTGAAAGACAATCGGATGTCTTCTTATGTTTCTGAAGCATGGAAATTCTGTAAATCCCCCCGAGGCCTTTCACATACTCCAAAATTAGAACTGGACTTTTCCCTCACTTCCATGTCAAGTCAGTGTTATATTCAGAAAATCTATTAAATATAGTAGTACAATTTGATCCAGATATAAGGTAACGGATTAATTTTAATGAATTTATGTTTATTCGTACTTTGTCAATGAACTTTCGGAGCCACCAAACCCAGTTTTAATACGTTTTCCCCTAATATATAAATTTATAAAAAAAGACAATAAATAAAATAGTTATTTTCATAGTTTCATACTACTGTCTAATGGGAAAGGGAAATATTTTTTCTTTTTTAAGAAAAAAGCCCCCAAAGAAGAACAAAACAAAAAAGGCATTGGGTAGGTGATGAACTCAGTATAATGCACAACAACTCCTATATATTTACAATCCATTAACAGCACAGAAGAACAGAAATTGAAGTCATCCAATTCTTTGGATTTCGAGTCCTATGTACTCAGAAAATTTGGTGGAAAAGTTCCGAAACGACTTAAGTACTAGTATTGGTCTTGTTTTTGTGCTGGTCCAATTTAGGATGACAGAAGACAGATTCCGGTGAATTTTCCGGCGTACCACTCTTGATCAGCAACCTCACATCCTCTAATGGAATGACCATTTCTTCTTCCTTTGCTTTATTGTATCCATCATTCTGTATATCCTTTAGAATCTCCAAGACATCCGCCATACACGGTCTCATATCCTTCTCACTTTGCAGGCACTGAAATGCCAACTCTGCTACTGCATTTATCATCTTCCTCACCTTGTAGTCTGAATCATATCCAAGAGTTGAATCCACCAGCTCGTGCAATGCTTTGTTTTGTATCTTGTTGATCGCCATATTTGACAAATTGATCTCGTGACGATGTCTAGTGATGTCAACCGCTGGCATTGATGATATTAGCTCAATCAAGACAACCCCAAAGCTGAACACATCGCTCTTGTCAGTAAGCTGGTAGCATTGGTGATATTCTGGATCGACATAACCTGGAGTGCCTTGTGGAGCAGTAGAAACATGAGTAACATGGTTCGGAAAAAGCCTGGAAAGTCCAAAATCTGCAACCTTAACGCAGAAATTGTCGTCGAGAAGAATGTTGTTTGTTTTCACATCGCGGTGGATGATATCAGAAGCATGAAGATATGTCAATGCGCCTGCAGTTTCAATGGCAATATTCAACCGCGTCGGCCAAGACAGTTCCCCAGGTTTGGCACGTTCACCATGTAAATGATCAGCAACGGTGCCATTGGGGATATAGTCATACACAAGCAAGAGTTCACGGCTGTGTCGAGAGGTACATCCATAAAGAGAGACAAGATTTCTGTGGCGCAAGCGAGCTAGGATCTCAACTTCATTCATGAATTGTTCAACTCTTCTGTAGTTGTTTTCGTATAAACGCTTGACTGCAACAGCTCGCCCATCTTGGAGTTTGCCTGGTTAATGAAAGTCTTTAAGTTTTCGCGAAAATGTTGGTTCAAATGATTAATCATGAGGACAAAGGATCTTGGTCTTACCATAATATACAGTGCCAAAGCCTCCATCACCAAGTTCTTTAGCAGAATCAAAATTATTAGTTGCTTCCTCAAGTTCACCATAGGTGAAGACACGAACTCCAAGGTAGTTATCTCCTTTCTCAACATCCGCTCTTGAAGAGGGATCAGATGAGGTTTTGCGAGAGAATAAGGAAGAGGGAGAAAATTTCTTTTTGCGACGTTGATAAATCACGAAAAAGGCAGCCATGATGCTCATACCCCCAAAACCTGCAGCAAAACCTGTTTACATATATCGGAGGAATTAGCAATTCGGGATTTTGCTGTTGAAATCTTTTTGTTAACGAATATTTTGAATAAGAAATCAACGCAGAACCACTAAAAAGGTCAGAATTAATTACCTATAATAAGCTTCACCCTCAGCCGATTCTCTGTAGCATTCAACCCGATGAGAAGTTAGAATTAACAATAACAAATTATATAAATACGTACACATAAATAATTATCCTATAAAAACTTACAGTTGTAGCATTGTTCTAAAGGCAACTATTAATTCTCAACTGGACTAAAACTCAAATCAAAACCTCAATTTTCAAGTCTATATTTGGTGAACTGATTTCTGGTCAAACTGTAGTCATGAAACTGAAAGAGCTTGATTGAGGAACCTAGTAATTCGCAGTGAATGTAAAAGTTGGGACATATGGCTCAAGTAGAAGCAGCTAAATATGAACAGAAAAAAGAAAGTGAACAGTACTCAAATGGAAAATTCACAACCGACTTGATCCACATCCAGATTTCTAGGATTATCCATAAAGATTCAGCCAAATGATCCAATATCCAGAGTGCGCATTCATAAGCAGTGGAAACAAACGAACTTGAAGATGACCTTATGCACAAATTTTCTTCCATCATCTATGATGAACAACATACTAGATAGCATGGAATTAAAACAGATGCCAATTGCCCCAAGTGGGTCAATACCAAAGTCATAAAATGTTTTAAATTGCAAACTTGAGATCTGGCTCTGTTTTGGTGCTAAAACTTGAATCTGGTTCTATTCTGATCCTAAAACTTGAAGTCTGGATCACGCTTCTAATACAAACAATATAGAATCAGAGAAGAAGGTGCAACGTAATAAACTCAGGTATGATAACAGATCAGAAGCAGCTAACATCGAACTAAAAAAAATCTAGACGCCTTTGTCGGGCAATTTTTTAGAACTGTAAAAAAATACGAAACAAAGTGAATGTTCTACAAAATTACCGTCATCACAAGTTTTCAGATGAGGTCTATCTCCGCAAAAGCAAACAAATTCATTGTTATTGAATCCACAGCGCCCACCACTTGCCTCACAACTTGTGCAATTATGTGCAGTCCAATTCAAGAGGAATCCCTTCTTTAGAATTTCAGTGTAATTCATTTCAAACAATTTTGCCATATCACCATCATCCAGTAAATGGACAGGTTGATGAGCAGAAGACTGACAAGACTCGAATGAATAGTTTCCGCTCACTAGCATTTCCTTGTGAAAACCACCAAAAGAATGGAGTGTAGCATTGCTAGAACAATTTATAGGATATGTGACATACGGAGGAGGATTCTCGGTGCAATTGTACCAGATGAAAAAATCTGTATTAGAAGTAAACTTGAATGGAGTTCGGTCTAGAATAAGATTATGAAGAGGAGTTGGACACGATTCATCATAGACCACAGAATTGGCCACAAGAAGTGAACTGTTAGAATAATAGATAGCTTTGATTATATATTCATCATGAGAGATGGTGAGAACAGGGTCTTTGTTATTGCAGCTGATCTCAAAGTTTGGATACCCACAGAAAGATTCTTGCTCTTCAGAAATCCAAAAAGGGTAGCTTATATTTAGACCATTGCAGCTTTTCGGCGCGCAGGCCTCAAATTTTGGGTCAAGAGATCGAGCTTGGTGGGCAATAGTAGTGAAAATGATGATAATACGTTGAAGATGAAATGATTTGAATATGAACAAGTTCTGGAGATCCATTCGGGTTGGGAAAGCGAAACAGAGCAAAGAGAAGAGAGAAGAGGGAAGCGAAAAGAGGAAGGTAAGCTAATCGAGGGAAGCATGAGGAAAATTTACGTAGTTGGTAATGGTTGGCAGTGGAATCTTTGGGTTTACGAGTTGTTTAGCAAAGTTGTTGATTGTGACCGGACTGAAAGTGGGAAACTAAGATTCAAGAGAAAACAAAGATATTTACAACTTGAATAAGTAATCTTCAGAGTGGGACATAATCAAATGATGGGCTAAGTAATTATTGCTCCAATGGTGTGTTATTTTGTAGATAAGCTTGGCTATTTCAATAGAGTAAATGCATCATGCACATAAGAAAATTTTGCATGAATTTAAAAATTTTGACCAAGTAAAATCTCCTAATCCTTTAATATTTAAAGACAATAAACCTACCAAATCAATTGACGCTGCAAATAAATTAAAAATGGGTGTTTTATGGAGAGTAGGTGGGGGTCATTTTTGGTGCAAAATTCAGTGATTCTGATGTTGATGACGGCTTTGGGTGAGTTTTGGTTGGTTGAACCATAAAGTGTGGAAAAAATGGCTAAGAGAACCCTATATTGGTTTGCTTTCTTTCTACAAGCTTTCAAAAATACTACAGACAGAAAAAAAAAATGATGAGCCACAGACAAATTAACAGTTCAATTCAAGAAACAAAAGCAATGCAGATTTGTTTAGTTGTAATCAGCCAAGTGTTAAAATTAATAATCAATAGTAATATTCTACTGTTTTTTTAGAATTTTTGACACTATTACTGTCTTATTAGAATTTTTTAAAAATAACAAATCTATTTAAAAAAGATTTAAAAATAAACATATGTGGACAGAATTTTAGTGACAAGTTTCACGTTGATTAGCTAGGAAGGTGACAATCAGGGAAGGCAGATTCCCAGCTGCTTCTCTCGGAGACCTTTGACACGTTCAAAGTTGACTCGGAATAAAAATAAATTCGGCAATAACAGTGCCATTTATTGGCTACCCAGAAGATTTTTGTAAATAAAGTCAAGTCAACTACAATTAGATTATTACGACCAGTCAATGGATATGACTTTTCTCGTCCCAATCTGGATTTTCATGAACTCAAAAAAATAAGAAGTATTACGAGAAAAAATGAACCATCAGAAGAAACAATGTTCAACAAAATAATATTCTAAAAAGTTCAAATTTTAAGCTAATTAAAAAGTCAATTATATATTCTTCATAGAACGAGTCTGGTCAGTAGCTACAAGCATAAAATTAAAAGCATTAGTTTATCCTAAACAATGTGAGCACAAAATTCAAGTATATGTTGTGTTGCACTTCAATGGTATAACACGGAGAAATTGAGCGGTGTTTAAAATTAATAGGTATCTTAGAAATGATGAACTGCTAAATAGGATAATTTAGAACTGATATGAGTTCTATTTAATTTTAAAAATATAATAATTTTCCATACACCCTCTCACCTATATTTAATAATTTTATTAATTATTATATATCTGAGTACCAATTATAACATACCTATTGCTATCCAACAATCTAACTGTAAGGCAGCATTTGTTTTTTTTTTTTTGTCTAAAGTCTAAAACATGATTGAAATCTGAATTTAATTGAAATATAAATCTAAATAATATGTTTATTTTTTATTTTAAAAAACATTTGAAAATAAATATTAAATTATTTATTTTGACAAAATAAAAAGTTTGAAAATTGATATTTCGACAGATATATACATTTTTAAATAATATACTTATATTTATAATAATTTTAATTATATTAGTGCAATAATAGATAAAAAAATTATCAAATTATATTAGTATGTATATTGGTTATTTGTTTGATATACGTTTTTTTAAAAAAATAATTTCTAATTGATAATATAAAAATTAATAAAATTAAATAAAAAAATAAATAATATTCTAATATAATTGTAATTATGTAAATAATAAATTTATTATAATAATTAAAGTATAAAATAAGTAAGATTAAAAAAACAAGTAGAGAAACCCATAATAAAGAAAAGATACGTTAAAAATAGTTAAATAAAATTTTAATTTTATTAGTAAATAATTTAATAAAATAAAGAATAAAAATATTAAATTATTCAAACATTTGATCGTTCAGATTTAAGTCAAAAATATTAACTTAATTATATTATAATATTTTTACTAAATATTCAGATATAATTTAAAAAATAAATGACTCTGAATAATTATATTCAAATTTTAGGCAAAAAAACAAAAAACTCTAAGAGTAAACATGATAATTAATGTACCAATAATAGGGGAAAAAGTAAAATCAGCGTCTAGCAAACTATTCACTAACCATTTTCAGTGCTTTACCCACTAGTTAAACAGAGAACTAAAAATCAAACTTCCGAATTGAGTCATTTTGCTTTATATTGGTAGACCGTGAGGGGAGGTCTCGCTACAAGTTTTAAGTTTAGCTAAAAGCCGTTAAACTTGGGTGTTGCTTATAATAAGGTAAGGAAGGGAATGCATACCGGAAGGACATGTAAGCGGACGAGTTTTATTATCACCACAAATGCACGCAAATTGGTCTGACTGATTGGATCCGCATATTCCATTTGAAGACAAACATTTCGTACATGAATCATTGTCTACACGATATTGTACCTCAAACCCTCGTTGCAAAACATCAGTCAATCTTCCGGCGAAAAGATCATTACTACTCCCAGAAAAATCACCAGTCTGTAGAAAGGGTACTTTGATAACTCTGTTACATGAGTTGCTAAGATTTTTAAGCCGCAAATCTCCTTCGATTGTGTAAAACCCAGTTCTCTCTCCACTTTCTGGGGGACAACTAAAATTATTTTGACCAACCGACGACAATTTACCACTGCAACCAAAATATAATTTGAGGTATCCCATGTTTTGGCTCCAGCTAACCTGTGGATGGTTGATATTGATTTCCTGGAACATTGCAGCTGGACAAGGACTATGGAAAAGATCATCCCGAGCAATTATCATTTCTTGTTGAGACATACCTATAAATAAAACTCGAAATATTTGATCTCCGAATTGAATGGTAGTGTTCTGATTGTCATGACACTTGAGCTCGAATCCTCGGCGACCACAATACTGAGGTCTAATATCCTTTCCCCAGAATGGATACCAGGCGTCCTGGATAAACTGCCCACACTTGTAAAGGCGACTGCATGCAGAGAGCTTTTCATCTTCTTCGCAATAAGACGACGGCATGACAATCAAGACGCAGTGAATTGTGATCAGAATGGAATGGAGAACAAGCGAAGGGCAGAGATGGCCGTTCATGATTTTGTGCATTTAAGGTCATGGAGAGAGTAACAAAGACTTGGTAAGATACGGGTTTTATCTATTCGTATAAAGACGGCAATGGTGGAAAAATGACGAAAGCGACGGTGGAAATTTTATAATGTAAACCGACAGACTAAATTGTTTTGACGAAGAAATAAAATAAAGGTGAACCCCATTTGAATTTTCCACGAGGGGGATGGAGGGGGCTGCTGACTCAAAATTTTATGGTTGGTTGAATGCAAAAGTGGGCGAGACAAGTAATAAATGATGGCCAGAATTCCACTTACATGAATTTCTCTTTCCACAAGTCCCCTGCCCCCCTCAATTGTAAGTACAAGGAAATTGCATAATTGATCCAAGTGTTTTCATTAATTATTTAATTTGGTTAGGTGCATTAAAAGCTATTAGAAAAATGATAACCTCGCTATACCCATCATATTTTCCATGTCCTTCGACTAAGTGGGTTTTGGATAAAGACATGTATAGAAGCGAGTCATGAGGCAAAGGGATGCAAAATAATTGTTCCTAAAGTGACAAAGACCCACAAGTAATAAATTATTTTAATTGACATGATTGATATATAATATTAATCAACAAGCAACCAACCAACCTTTTCTATTAGACTTGATGATCTTGAATAATAATGTTAACTTAAAACGTTGGGGTCTTAATACAATATTAAACTGAAAAATTCTCACTAGTCTTGGCTCTTTTCATAGTGCATCTATATACGTCAATTTGAACACATAAATCAATACATCAACTCTCACAAATGTTATGTTCCCTAATTTTAAAAGTGGCGGGGGATCCAGGCCCTACAAAGATATTTTAGAGAAATAATAAAGTTATCTAATTTTATGCAGATTTTATTATCAAAACCCCTCAAATTTAGTGTTTTCATAATATGGTCTGCAAAAGTGCAAATAGGCAAATCCTGAGAGCTAATTGCGCCTCCCATCAATTGCTCCTAAATAACCAACTACACAGCAGCTTCGGAGAGACTAAAAAAATTAAAGATGTCTATATATCTATTCATAAAAAGTCAGAAAAGATTCATGCATACCTGTACCGTTTGGGAGAGATTTCGGCTCGGGGCTCAAACAATTCTTTGAATAAGGTTGATCCGGGCAAAAGCAAGTGAAGTTATTAAGTGTCCTGTTATATCCACATTTCCCACCTGAATCAATGCACTCAAAGCATTCCTCGGCGTCTATATTCCATTTCACCTCAAAACCTTCTTTAATAACTTGTTCAATAGTCATTGAAAGATTCATAAATCTTTGAATAGCAATATCCAGGACTGGCACCAAGAGACTGATATTGCATCTCGCTGATATTTCATGACCTGTAAGTGTCGGTGCAGTGAAGTAAAAATCAACATTCTTATCATTTATCGAACAAGAAAACTTGTTTTGTGCCTGATTTTCGGTCGGATCACAATCGTATAGCAAGTTGGCATATTCGTCGTTGATTGTAGTGTTGAAGAAATCACTGACATTCAAAGTAATGTTGACAAAGCTTTTAGGACAGATGCTCGACCGGTAATCTGTTCTCGCAATCTTCATGATTTGATATTCATAACTGATGTTGATGGCTTGATATTTCTGGGACATGATATCTAAGGTGACGTTATCTCCCTCGCAATCAAGCCAGAAGGCTGGATGCCCACAGTATTCCGGTTGGCCGTTTGTCCAAAAGGGGTAGCCAATATTTGTGAAGTTTCCACAGCTGAAAGATTTAGAACACTCGTCATATCCATCATGGGCATAAACATATTCCGGGAAGAGTACTGAGAGTAAGAGATTGGTGATGAAGAAGAGAAGAGAGATTTGGAGAATAGTGGAAGTGGAACTCATGATCCATAGAAATTTGTTATGTAAACTTGTTTTCAAAGGATGAACACGAGATAAGTGAATGGAAACTTTCATAGAAAAAGCAGGTCTTAAAAAGTATTAATGCAATTATCACTCAATACAAGAAGTAGAAGTTGTTGACTAAATTGGTTAGTTTGAAAAGTGGAATGAAGGAGGCCTGTTTGGAAGCGGCTCAGAATTTGCCACGGAGAAGTGTTGATTTGAAATCCTTGCTTCCTCATATATACATCAAGATCTGATAAGTCTTTGCTTGAATGGCTGATGCAAACTAGACTTTACCTATAGGAGATTATTAATTACTTGGAAAAGGCATCTATCTTTATGCTTAAGTGAAGATAGTCAAGTGGATTTGGTGTTAAACAAAAGATATATCCATTTTTTTTCTTAAATTGATCTTTTTTTTTAATTATTTTATAAACTAAAGTCCTCTCCAAACCAAATATAAACAGTGTTTAAATTTAGAATTATTATATTAATTATTTTAAGAGATTTTATCAGTTAACTATTAAACACAAAGGTATATCAACTGCTTGAGCACATAAACTAATTTTAAGACACGAAAGCTATATTAAAAATAATTTTAAATAATTTCTTTAAGAAAAAAAAATGAGAGATTGTAAAGAGAACGTGTAGTTCAGCTAATGATATGTAGTAGCCTATAAAGAATTAGAATTTGGCAAATTCCTTGTCGGTTTGCATTTTTATATTAAAAGTAATTGGCACTAAGATAAGAGTTTAAATAATTATTTATTGTGTTGGGCTCTTAAATCAAACAAATTATCTTGTACCTTGAACGATATTAATTACCCTATATCAGCTTGCTATTTGACTAAGATGGAGAGAAAAAAAAATGATGTTTGACTATGAAATCGAGAAATTAGTTATTAATAATTACTAATTTAATTACTCAACCCCATAGTTGGATCGGATATGAATTTTCAGATTAATTTTATAAGCTTATTATCTTAATCCATAGTAAAGAATTAACTTTATACGCTTATCTTTTTTCTTATTTTATTTTTTATTTGTTAAAAAAAATATTTTTTTTTTTACAAAATTATTTAAAAAAGTAAGAAATATTAAATTTTATAACTAATTTAATATATTTTTCCTAATTTTTTGTCAATTCTATTTAAACTGAATTATAATTTACTATCAGATTTAAATTTATTTTTAATTTATATAAATTAATAAAAAAAATGAAGTAAAAATTAAATTTAATATTTTATTCTAACAAAATTGTTGTAAACTGCAATATTTATATCAATTATCTCAATCCAATTAAAGATTTTTATTAATTACTTTATTTTCATCAATTATAAAAAAAAATCAAATATTTATTTTCATTATATCATTATGAATGTGAAATGATATTTCACATATGAAAAATTAATTTATTACTATTGAAAAGATATAAAAATTTTTATTTTATATTATGAGATTTGATGAAAATTTAAAAATTGATGATATATTTTTAATAGTAAATTAAAAAATTGATAATTATAAGAGTTAATTTTTATTAAATACTTTAAATATATAATCAATTCAATAAATTTAATATTTTTAAAGATTCATATTAAATTTAATATTATTAAACTATCATAATATTGCATTATTATATATTTTTATAAATTTTAAATAAACCATCACCTCTTAATTTTCTCCTCATAATCACTCAATATCCATTATAGGTGAGGATAGTTTTCACAAAATCAAATTACTTGGATGATTATTAATATTACCCATATATAATTTAATTTAGTGAATTATTATTAAATAATACAATTACATGTAAAAATTAAATACTTTTTTTTTGAAAAAATAATTATATTTGTAGTCAAATGTATTTTATTAAAATTTAGAACTATAATGTTAGAATATATTTATGATGTAAAGGTTAAAATTATTGCTACATTGATAGTATAATAGTTATAATTATTGAATTTGAATTTTCTTATGTTATAAAATTACTATATTGATATAATAATTTTAAAATAATGTTTTAAAAATATAAATTAAATATATATTTTAGTTAAATATTTTAATTTACATTTTTCAATCAATACACATAAGTGATATAATAGTACAGTGTTATATAGGGGTTCATCCCGAGCCTGTTTTTGATTTGCCCAAACCGAGGCTATGGGCCATTTAGGATTCCCAGCAAAAATAGGGATTCATCCCGTGCCTATTTCTGGCTTGTTCAAACTGATAATAGTTTTCAGATGGGAAGTTATAACCCAACTGAGGATGGGCTCAAGGATTGTGGTCCTAACCTGTCCCCGCCCCTTTGCCATCTTTAGTAGAAGGACATTTAAAACTCTTCTGAACTCACTTCTTTTCCAAAACTTAAATTTAACTCAGTAAAAAATTTGAAAAAAAAAAGGCGCAAAAGAAATCGTTTAAAAAATTACGATAGTGAGTAGTAACCTCCTTGCATTCACAACGATGAAAAGAAATCAAATATTGAGCTTTTATAAATAGGCTTTACACCTAGAAAAATATGGTAAGGATTGATTATGTTTTAGTCAAGCAAGATCATTGCAATTAAGGCAGGATCAAAACATAATCAATCATAATTAATTACAAAGATATAGATCCATACTATATCACCCCAACTGATCCACGCTTCCGAGTTGACACGATTGTGCATGTGCATAGTCAACTCAGACAGATCCATACTATTAATTAGCCTATATCAGCTTGCTATTTGACTAAGATGGAGAAAAAAAAAATGATATTTGACAAAGAAGTGAGAAATTAATTAAGAATTACTAATTTAATTACTCAATCCCATAGTTGGTTTGGATATGAAATTATTAGATTAATTTCATAAGCTTATTAACTTAATCCATAGTAAAGAATTAATATCCTGCGGGGGTGGAAGGACATATAAAACCATTCTGAACGCCCTCATTTTCCAAAACTACCAAAAAAAACAAAACTTAAATTTAACCAATCAAAAATTTAGGAAAAAAAAAAGCGCCCAAAGGAAATCGTTCAAAAAACTTATGATAGTGAGTTACTTCTTTTATTAGGATTGATTATGTTTTAGTCAAGCAAGATCATTGCAATTAAGGCATTATCAAAACATAATCAGTCATAATTAATTACAACGATATAGATTGATACTATATCACCCCAATTGATCCATACTTGCGAGTTGACACGATTGTGCATGTGCATTAGTCAACTCAGATAGATCCATACTATCACCATATCTATGGTCTATGACTCCCATTTACACAAATATATTAGCATATTCATTAATACGCACATCATTACAATTTTTACAAACTCAAGTACATGGATCGTAAAACTAATATTTTATTCTGATGATCATAGTTATTATGACGTGGATTTAGTCCACGTAGAGGAAGAATTCACTGAAGAAGATCTTGGAGGGGATGATAGGAAAGGCTTTGGGGGAATTTGCAAGGCTTCAATGCTTCCTTGCAACATTTCTATCACTTTGCTCATCGACGGTCTATCTGATGGACGAGTTTGCATACACCACAAGCCCACAATAATCATCTTCTTCACAATTTCATTTTCGTTGCTGCTCATAACACCAGGAAAATTAAATCCTTTGCCTTCCTCCACACGACTGTAAATCCAATGCGGAAAATATATTTCGCTGGTATGATCAACTCCAGCATTTAGGTTATTTCTGCATCCAACCATCTCCAAAATCATCATTCCATAGCTGTAAACATCAGACTTGTGTGAAACTTCTCCAAAGCTTCTACTGAACACTTCTGGAGCAATGTACCCAACTGTTCCTCTAGCCTCCAACATTGATATGTTACTTCTTTTCTAAGGCAGAGTTTTGCAAGCCCGAAATCAGAGATCTTGGGACAGAATTCTTCGTCGAGAAGAATGTTGTGAGGTTTTATATCAAGATGCAAAATCCTAGTGTTGCACCCACGATGCAAGTACTCCAGCCCTCTGGCGATTGCTATTGCAATCTGATACAACTTTTCCCATCCTAACTGGTGATTCACCACCAAAGTATCTCTATTGTATATGAATTTTTCAAGCGATCCATTAGGCATGAACTCGTAGATAAGAGCTCTCTTGCTACCCTCTAAACAGAAACCTAATAATGTGACAACATTAACATGGGATGTTCTACTAATGCTGGCAACCTCGTTAATAAATTCTTGTCCATTCGCCTTTGATGTATTTAACAGCTTCACTGCTACAAGACGGCCGTCGGCTAACTTTGCTTTAAACACATCACCATACCCCCCTTGGCCTAGTTTACTTTTGAACGAGTTGGTCATTTTCTTGACATCTGAAAAGCTGTACCTTTTGGGAGCTAGAGGACCATAAATTCGTATGAAGGCTTCAAGATCTTGATCATCCGTTGTTAACTTCCTCAAATAGGAGTTTGGTATAATTGATAAAGTCTTCCATCGCAAAAAGTAAATAAGGATGCCAATTACTGTTAACAACCCAATTCCTGCGCTACCAACACCTGCAAAAATAAATAGGTGACAAATCCACTGTCAGAATTCTCCTGACGTTTGCACAACCAAAAAAATATATATATAATAACTAAACCCCGAAATCTATATAGAGAAAATAATTCTTTTAGAATATTAGTTAATCAGTAATTCTATTTTGTAACTTATCAAGTTAACGTATAACTCAGTTGAGCTATAATCCATTAACGTTTTGCTTTTCAGTGCCTAATTAACTTTGATTAATATAATAAGTGTAATGAATTCATTAATCATAATGGCAAGTCAAATCTTGTTATTAAATAATTTTAAATAAATTAATACATTGGATCGATCAGTGGGAACTTAATTATTTATATAATGTCTAAGACATAGACACTGTCCTGTAACACGTGGTCACTATTATTTTCTCGTGCACTAGTGTTCTCGCGCGTCATGTGAGAACTAAATGTTGCTTAATCAGATAGAGTCCACAAATCATATCATAAATGCCAAATTTTCTAAATATTTAACCAAGTTCAGACACTAAAATATTCTGGCACATATGACCCCAAACACATGCTGTTTTAATATAATTATTTAGAATACACTTTTAGACTTGAAATTATCTATTTAACATTTATGTTGTACTTTAATCAAAAGAAGAGTCTTTTTCGGAACATGCCTTAAAAATAATGATAGATATGTGGTTCTATGAATACAAGTTATTGGATCCATTAGTGGCCAGTACACTAGAGCAAAAGCAGTCAGATGCACCAAATACATGTTTAAATATGATTTAATTTAAGTCGTTAAAATGTTTTTTGTTAATTAATTTCTCCACTTTACATTTATAATATTTGAGCATTATCGTATGTATAATTTTTTTTCTATTTTTTTTTTTTTTTTTTATTTTAATTAAATATAATGAGATTTTAATGGATACTAAAAGAAGAATATGCTATAGCATAGCAAGACTTTATCCTTTAATTTATTATCTCCCCACCACAAACATCACCACTATCACTATAACACCGCTGTTGCTGTTCTTATTGAAGTTTTCTCACCTGTCGTCTTGCTGTTATTATATTGTAGTTTTGAAAAAAAATAAAAAAGAAACAACAATAATGTTCTAAACAGTAGATTAAAATTGATATTAGAAAGAAAAAAGAAAAAGAAAAATAAACATATTGCTCAATATATTTATATTTAGATCAAATTCAGCATGAATATTAGGCATAAGAAGCAAAAAATATGTAGAGGGTGATTTACATTACCTATAACAAGCTTCAGTCCCAATTTCAAGCCCTGGCCTGTAAATTTAGGTTATGATTCAAGATATTGATGAGTTAGAACACAGCAATATTATCTATATATGTAACCGTTGTAAAAATTGAGAAACCAATATGCCTACTTCGACCAAAACTCTCTTAAAACTGAGTATTACATGCAGAATCTCTATCAGCCAAAAATATGAGGTTAGCTTTTCTTGTTTCCTGTTTAATATTAGTTATATTCCTCTCTAATTAAATGGAAAACTGAACATTGATAAGAAGCTAGCCAAAACGATGCATACCAGGACAGGAACTTGCTTGAGGTCCGTTATGACAAAAGCATACAAAATTCTCCGAAGTAAATGAGTGATTAGATCCGCAAACTCCACCAGAAGACTCGCATTCAGAACAGGGATGCGGGTGATACTCCACATCAAACCCTTGTTCCAAAGCCTTTCCCAACTCTCCGGCCTGAAGATTTTTCACAGCACTCAGTTGAACCGGAACTCTGATGCTGTTATTACCCGTCTTTGTAAGATTAGGAAACTGATCAACCCCTACCCCCAAAGCCTTATCATTTGTGTAAAAACCAGTTCTCCTTCCACCTTCCAATGAACAATTGATTGAATTTGGATGCTCTGCCGGGATCTCTTCGGTACAATCATAGAATAATCTGAGGAATCCTACGGTATTTTGACTGTAATAAAACATGGAGAAATCAAAAGTTGTTTCGTTGAATATTCCAGGACAAAAATTATCCCAAAGATCAACACGAGAAAGTGTCACTAATCTCTCGTAAGGATCGAATTTTAGAACCCGAAACTTTTGGCCAGTTCCAGGACCAATGATTGGGAACTGATTGTCGTGACATTTGAGCTCGAATGCTTTTCCGCGACCGCAAAACTGAGGCCTGTCGCCTCCCCAGAAAGGATACCCAACATTCTGTACGCTGGACCCGCAGGTGTAGCGACGACTGCATGCAACAAACTGCTCGTCGTGACGACAGTGGGATACTGGAGAAACGGCGATAAGGATGCAGAAGACAGTGATGATTGAGTCGAGAATCGGCCGCCCAGAGAGCTGGTTGTTCATTTCTGCCCAAAGGAATTGTTCAAGAGACAAGCAAGAAAAGTTGGTAACTTATATAGAAAAGATATTCCAGAATATACATGAAGCTAATCTGATTAGACAACAAAAAGCGTGGAGTTATCAACATAAAACAGATATATTATTTTTGGAAAAAAAAAAATGAAAATGGTTGCATGATTGCCGGGCAGCATTAAAAAGAAAGAAAGGAATGGTGAAAGGGAATCAAGGTCGGAAATTGATAAGGTAAAATAAAGAGAATCTATGTTAGTGCAAGACAGAGAATGGCCCAGGCCAGGGTCTACTACAAGCAAAAGTTTTAGTCAAATGCACCTCAATTCAAATATTGGGCTCCCAGGCAAACCCAATTTGAACGCCGCATTTCAATTCAGAAGTCTTCCCAATTTTTTTCACGTGATTCGGAGTTTCTTCTTGGTGTTTTCTTAAAAAGTTTAAGTAATATACCAATAATATGATACTTCCTGTTCCCTGTTAGTATCATACCATTTATTATATAATTATCTAGTGATACATAAAACAATTTTCAATAACTATCATTTTACTTTTTATTTATAGCTTTTTTATATACAAATTTTAGTAGTATAACATACAACAAATTGAGGAAAAAATTGGTACGGCATTTTATAGTGGTATAAAAGGTATAGTTTCAAATTTCACGCTCGTTAAATTATTAATTGTGTTATATATAGAAGTTATTAATAAATTAACAGTTCATCAATTTAGATAAAAATTTTACATTTTAATTATGAACAAGATTAAGTATGAATTACGCAGAGTTGTTAATATAAACATGAGAAGTAAACTTTACAAATTTATACTGTGAAATTAAAGTCACAGATTGATTTTCAAAATTTAAGTCTTTTTGACCTCTTTTTTTTTCATCTCTTCTTTATACTATGACAAATTAACCATTAATTAAATTTTGCTTTGCAACACCACATAGATAACGTGAGAAAAGTTGTTGAGCTTTCAGACAAAATATACATATAATATATATATATATATATATATTTATAGCAACTCCTCTTTATGTTAGTAAATATATCCTCTCATGGGCCGCCGCGGAGTTGAATTAAGGGTCCGTTTAAATTCGTAAATTTAAAAATTATTTTTAAAATTTGATTATGATTTGAAAATATGAGTTGTTTTTTTTTTTTTTTATTTTTTAATATTTAAAAATATGTTGATATAGTATTTAAAAATTATTTTTTAAATTAAAAAATTATAAAATATTTGATATAATTTTTTTTTAAAAAAATAAAAAAATATGTGTTTGGTAAAATTATTTTTAATAACTTTTTTCTATTAAAATTTTTAATAATTAAGTATAAATAACTTATTTAAGTTGGTTACTTCAAATTAATATTTAAAATATATTAACTCAAAATAATACAATTTAAAAAATTATTAGTTTTAGCTCTATAAAAATGCATTCAACTCATCGTACCCAAGTTTTATACAAACTATATAACTGAATACTTTACAATTTTTAGATTCATACTATAAAATAAAATTGAAAAATATATATACCATGCAATAGAAAAAAAATAGTGAGTAAAATTTTATAAATTTTGTAAATGTAAAAAAGATAGTGAGTGAGTAAAGAAAGAGGAGTAAAATTTTTAAAAATTTTTTTATAAGTAAACATCATAATTAAAAGGATGATATAAGCATTAAAAAGAATTATTTAAATTTAAAAATAAGATAATATAAACGTATAAATTTAGAATTCTTAAATTTAAAAAATACATTTTAAAATAATAAGAAAATAATTTTTTGAATTTAGTTAGAATATAAATAAGAGAAAACTAATCAAACGATTTTTTTCATTTTTAATTTTAAATTAAAAATTAGAATTCAATTTAAAAATAGTTTTCAAAATTTTTAAGATAAATGCATATTCTTTTAATTCTTTGGACTTTTTATTTTTAAAAATAAAGAATTGTATTCAAAAACTAAATTAAAGGGGTTCTGAGAGAAAACAGCCCCAAGAGTTTAAAAGTCAAGAAATTTATTACTTTTTGAAATCACTTTTCCTTTATGCTTTGTTTTAGCATTGATAATTGATAAGAGTTCAAATGAAAATCTTTTTAAAAGATAAGAATTAATGGAGATTTTTTTACAATTACATTTCTCATAATTTATTGTAATTGATTAAATTTTCATTTTATGAAAAATGTATATTTAAGATTATTTAACGATTTAATTTTTTAATATATATTTGGTATAAAAGTTGAAATAAGTTTTTGATTCGCAATCTAAAATTCTAACAAATACTAAAATATAATTTAAATTTTTTAGGAGTGTTTGATATAAATATTAACTAAGTTGATGAGAGTTTACAAGTTCTGTTTTGATGTCAAGTCAACAAATCAGAATGTGTTTTCATTTATTTTCCTTTAAAAGATTAGACAAACATAATATTCATCCTCGAGCCTTAATACATTCATAATAGAGACATTATTATGAGAATTAAACATATTTTAGTTCTTGAAATTTGACCCATTAAACAAATAAATCATAATAGTTCCACAAGTATCCTAATTTGTTAAAGCGACATATAATAGAAATAATCAACTAATAAATTAGAGTGTTAATTTGTGTGAATTTTTTTAAATCACTGGAAATAATCGTCTAATAAACTAAACATTAAGGAATGTCTTTTTTTCTTATTAAAATTTAAGAGCACACGTTCAAAATTTTAATTACTTGATAGTTGTTATTATGCATATGCATTTACAAAAGTATTCAAGAAAAGTGAAATTATTGATTATTAAATAAATTCACCTTTTTAAAGAAAAAAAATCTTAATATTTTATAACTAAAAAGTTGTCAAACCTACACAAATATTTAAATTTATGATCATAAAATCAGAATAATTTGAGTTCAAGTTGAATCAAATTCATTTTAAGAATAATTATCGAAAATTTATGCCACAAATACAAATATAAAAATGCGAACTTCTTCTAATAAACAAAAGAGAGGTGAGGAGCTACTTGACTTATTTTCATCTTAAAGATAAAAGGAATGTTGTATTCAAAATCTAAAGACATAATATATAATAAAAAATAAGATGAATAAATTGAAATTAGTGATAATAAATCAGTTAATTATCAATGATATCTACGGATTGCACTGCTACATATCGGATATATATAAATTGCATTATATTAATTATCACTTTGACTAAAGCAGCGGGTTTTTCTCTCAAGTTATTATATAAAAATAGAAATTAGAGATTGGTTTTTAATGAAATAAAATATAAAAAAATAAACTATTACCAAACATAGTTAATTATAGACACTTAATTAATAGAAAATTTTCAAATTCTACTAATTATATAATTCCTAACTATAACCTTTCCACGAAAATATGAATCATGAGTTTTTATTCTGTTTTTAATCACTGTTTTTAATGATTCTATAACTGAAATTTTATTCAAAAGAATTGTCTTCACTGTTCTGTTTTTACGTTCTTCTCTTACATTTTCACGATTTTAATTTTAATAAATATTACATTAAAAGTATTTACATATCTAATTAAACCCTCTACAATCTTTTGTAATTAAAAAAAATCTCAATTAGTTACTTATCAAATTTATAACTACTTATTATTATGAAATTTGAATCATTTATCTTAAATATAAACAAAAATTCTGAAAATAATTATCACAATACTTCTCATCTTTTCTTATTTTTATTTTTGATTTTTTACCTTTACATCTTCATGATGTTCTTATTTAATTAAAAACAATTTAAAGGAACCTACTTCTATTCATCAATAAATTGAAAAATAAAATGTAATAAAAATTCAAAAATTAAATGTATAGAGATTATGGGTTTATTGAGAAGATAAAGAGAAGTAAACAAATATTTATAAGGGGCTATTTTTAATATTATTATGGGTGTTATCAGAATATTATGATTTTAATGTTATTTTTTAGGAGGATTCTTTTACCATAAGAGTTTTATGAGAAATTTGAAAGGGTAGCAAAAACATTACTTATTTATTTATTTTTTTTCTAATATATTTTAAAATAACATTACATTAATCTCATTACTTTGTCATCTTTGTAACAAATTTTGGTTCAAAATATTTTGTAATATATATTTAAATTATTGTGGTTTTACAATTCAAAGAATCACAGCTATGGCTATTTGATGAATACAAACTAAATTTTGAGAACAAAAGAAAAAAAATATTTAACTTTATCTGTATTACAATTTTAATGCAAGAGTCTGAATCACTATAATTGTTACATTTTCAATTTTTTACCTGGGCGGAGTAGGTTCAACCGGACCCGAATTCGGACTAAACACCAAAAGTAAACTTAAAGTTTTTTTTTGAAGAATTTAAAAAAAAAAAAAAAAAAAAGACACTGACAGTGTAATTATTTTTTCCCTGTACATAATTTGTTTCTATTAGTTGTCAAATTATTGTATAGATGATAAGATAGTGGGGCAAATGAAAAACCAAATGTCATATCATTTGAGATCTGTAGTTCTATATATGTGTAAATTCCAAATTTGTACATCTCTCTCTTCTTTTTTTTTTTTTTTAAAAAGGAACATGTATATCACTATTAAAATTTGTTATTTATTAAGTTCGTAAAATGGATATAGACATTAGCTACTTAATTATCCTAGCCCACTAGCCCAGCATGCCGGTTTTTGTCTAGATTGTCAGCTCAAAAAATGGATTTTATAATCGGCAAGCTTGAGAAAAGTTAAATACTAGAAGCTCTCTTTTATCCTGAGTGCATGTGTAAGAGGCACTGAATTAATAGCTAAATGACATTTAAATATGTTTGCTTTTAGCCTAGTTGTATGCTGTTCAAATGCAGGCCTCTGTCAAGATTTGTCAGCTCAAATTGTTGGTTATTTGGGCGCATCAAGATTATAAGCATCTATAAATACACAAAAAAATTTTGAAAGCCAAATCATAAGTTGCTTCGAGTGATATGCAATAAATATTTATAAATTCTGCAAGTCCTGTTAAGTCTATAGCTCTCTTTGTAATTGGTTTGCCTGAAACAAAGGCGTCTACTCTAGTTCCTGCGGTGGTTTCCTGTACATAAGAAGAAACTGTTCGTCCCATTGCAGATTTCCATCCTAGTTTATGGGGGAATAATTTCCTAACAGGTGCCTCTGATTTCAAGGTAAGGACAGGTCTAATTAGGATGCATGGAACTCATAAAATTGTTTGATTTTGACGACAAATGTTTGTGAATGCAGAGCCCGATTGGTGCTGCAACTCAGGAAACTCAGGAACAACACGAAGCATTGAAACAAGAGATAAAGAGAATGATAACGGCTACTAAAGAGAAGCCTGCAGAGAAACTGCAGTTGATTGATGAAATCCAACGCTTTGGTGGGTCTTATCACTTTGAAAAAGAGATAGAAGATGTATTAGAAGAATTATCTCTTGACCTTGACTGTGATAGTGACGATCTCTACACTGCTTCTCTTCGGTTTCGACTGCTCAGGCAGCAAGGAATTAAGATGTCATGTGGTATGTAATCATGCTTAAACTACATACACGTTGATTATTATATAAGCTTGTTAATCGAAGATGGACAGTATCTTTGTATCTGAGCAGATGTTTTGAGAAGTTCAAAGATCATAAAGGTAATTTCAAGACATCCTTGATAAAAGATGTTCAGGGCATGCTAATTTTGTACGAGGCAGCATACTTAGCAATTCAAGGAGAAGATGTTTTAGAAGAAGCTATTGATTTCACTAGCACTCACCTTACTGTAAGCCCTTATCTTGCTTAACAAATAAATCATGCTCTCTACCGGCCTCGCCGTAAAGCCATTCCAATGTTAGAGGCGAGGCACTTTATGTCCATTTATCCTGGAGATGATTTACTAAATGAAACTTCACTGAAATTTCCGAAGTCAGATTTTAATGAATTACAGCAGCTACATCAGAAGGAACCGAGTGACTTGACAAAGTAAGTTCTATTAATTGTAGTAAACTTGTTTAGAGGATTACACTTTTAACAACACATGCAAGGTCAATTTTGATTTGGCCAAAAAATTTTTTCAGGTGGTGGAAATATTTAAATTTTACTGTAAAGGTGCCTTATGCAAGAGACTGATTGGTATAGTTATCCTGTTGGGGCTTGGAAAAGTATTTTGTTCCTCAATATGCATTTGGCAGAAATATTATGACTAAACTAAATTACATGTTAACCATGATTGATAATACTTCCAACACCTACGGTACACCTGAAGAACTCAGCCTCTCCTCAATCAGAAGGTAACAGCCTTGAGTATTTTTTTTCAATATGCTTATTATACATACTAGATATTGCCACTTAAATCATTTTTTGTTTTCTTTTACAAAATCGTTATTTTATTTCATTTTCAGATGGAATGTTGACCTGTAGACATGCTTCCAGAATACATGAAAACTAAAGATCTAGAGCCTATGAATTCTCCTCTTGAGAGTGATATTCTAATCTGACCGGCTCTTCATTAATGGCTCAAGCAATGGAGCTCTCTAGATCAAGGTAACAATGATGCTGCAGAACAATGAACATTGAAAATGTTACAAAAAGATCAATGATTTTATCAGTTCAGGAAATTGACATAAATCTATGGAACATCACTATATTGTTACCATACAACAATCTCAGTTTGATACGTTATCAGATAAAATCATAGATCTTTTTGTAAACATTTTCAAAGTTTATTGTTCTGCAGCATCATTGTTACCTTGGTCCAGAGAGCTCCATTGCTTGAACCACTAAGAGCCGGTCAGATCAGAGTATCGCTCTAACGAGCAGAATTCATAGGCTCTAGATCTAGTTGCTTCAGCACTTTGAGAAGCTGCCCACTTCTCTTAAAGTCCATCACCTTGAAGCATTCGGATGACCTCAGACATCTTAGGTCTGTGACTAGGAAGATATTGAGTGCATAATAGTCCTACTTGAACCATCTCTTCAAGCTCAATTCGATAATATTTGTTTTTTATTTCCTTGTCAACTAGCATCTCAAGCTTCTTCTCCTGGTGGATTTTCTTGACCTGCAATTATGATAGCAAGTCAAATGAATAAAAAAAGCCAGAGTAATGAAACTTGGAGGACAAGAAGATAAACATGTCTCTTTAGCTCACCAAGTAAAGCATGGCTCCTTTCTGGTTCGTAGACTTCCCAATTTCAAGAGCTCTTAAGCCAGATATCAACTCTAGTATAGGATACCAAAACCAAAAACATCTGTTTTCCCCGAGGATTGGCCAGTTAATAAGTACTTCAGATCTCTATGCCCCACAGTGCCTCTCACTGTTGTTGTTAGGTGAGAATCTCGGTGATCTAACAGCCTTGCCAACCCAAAATCTCCCACCACAGCCTCACAATAATCATCGATCAATATGTTTGCTGCCTTCATGTCCCTGTGAATTATCTTGGGATCACACTGTTCATGCAAGTATAGCACCCCTTGCAGCTCCCAAGGCAATTCTTTTTCTAGTGCCATAGTCCAAGGTTGGTTTGGCTACATGAGATAAAAAGAAATGCATTGCCAAAATTAGACTTGTACTAAACTATGTGCTGACATTCAAGTTAGAAGTAATTCATAAGAAAGTCAAGGTACAATTGCATAATTTTCTCTGATCAATAATATTGCTGATGAACGCAAGCGCTACCTTTCAGCCAAGAAGCAGCACTGCCGTTGGACATATAGGGATAAACCAGTAGCCGTTCTGTTGTTGTCATACAAAATCTGATGAGGCGGAGGAGGTTCCGGTGAACTGCCAAGCTGATCATCTCAACTTCAGTCTCAAAATGGATTTCACCACTGATGGCATTCCCATCTTTGAGCCTCTTTACAGCTACAATAGTTCCATCTTGGAGATACCCTTCATACACATTTCCAAAACCACCCTTTCCAACCAAGTTATTGCTCCTGAAATTGTGTGTAGCACTTTGAAGTACTCTGAAGTGAAATCTCTTCAGGTTTCCTGGGAAAACTTCTTCATGCTGTTGTTCTGAAATATTAGGAAGGAAAATTTTTAGATTGTTTCTATCAACTATTGGAAGCTGCCAATGACTTATTTACATAAGTCACTATCAAATTCATGTTTCGCTAACCATTAACATCAAGTTGGACATGTCTTTGACTCCACCTGAGCAGAAATCCAAACCCAAGAATAAGTAGGCAGATGCAGCCTAGGCTTGAACCAAAAGCCAGAGCAATTTTTCTGCTCTTTGATGTTTGAGAAGCAGGTTTCAAGCCTAATGAATAATATTAAAATTTTCACATCAGGATAACTTTGATTTTCAAAAAAGAATTCAGGTTCAACATTATTATGAACAAATTCAAAATAAAGTCAAAAAGGAGATAAGTGCAGGTGAAGGGGAAAAAAAAAAAAAAACTACTTTTAGAAGACAGAAAACTTTGAAATTGTTAAGCAATTGAAATAGTATCGAGCGAGGAATATGTTTACATTGAGTAGCATTCACGGCAAAAGATAGTGGCATTTGTGCTGTTCCAAAGCAGTCTTTCTCAGCTCCAGTTGCACATATAAGAGAGTTTCCCATATTCTCTGACTCAATGAAAAAGGTTTTAAGCAAATCATTCATAATTACCACAAAACATTAATAATAGTGCAGTGCAATTTCGAGTGCAAAAACAGAGTATAGAACAGGAAGGACATTGTCTTACTTGAATGTTTTAGCATGGAAGCTTGGTACAGGACCACTCAGATTGTTATAAGATAGATCCCTATTAAACAAAATCATAAAATGTTGCTCAGACTAGGATATTATGATAATAAGTAAAAATGTATAATTATGATCATAGAATGAGGTATCAGGAGAATTACACGAAGCAAGCTGGGACATGTTTGTCAAAGAGTGAGGAATTGCTGCTGAGATGTTATTATTCAGCCTCCTGATTTAAATTCAAGGAATTCATAATTAGTGAGAGAAATGAAAAAAACAAATTCAAATAAATGACAAAAAATGTCTTTTAAAGAAAAAAAAGGGCAAAAATATTTGTATAGCAATGACTTGCTTTCAACTTACAGGTATTTGAGGCTTCTTAAGTGGGAAACAGAAATGGGAACTGAACAAATGAAGTTGTTATTGGAGAGATCAAGTGTATCAAGCTTTGGGAGCTTCCCAATCTCTGAGGGAATATGTCCCGATATATTGTTATTCTGTAGGAGCCCGCAAAAATCTTATCTAAATGAATCACTCTTATGTTGAAGCTATTAAAAGATAAAAGATTATCTGGATGAAAAAAATACTCACACTAGCTGGAGATTTGTCAAGTTTCCTATGCTTGGTGCCAGAGTGCCAAATAAATTCTGGCTTGGAGCTCCTCTGCAACAAAACCGTTTTATTAACATGAACTTTTTCTTTTGTTTTCAGGTTCTATTTTTATTTTATGCTTTTGACTGTTTCTAGCAGTACTTACAGGAGAGTGACTGAACCATCAGAACATGTAATCAAAGCCCAGCTGCATGGATCAACAGAGGTTTCATCCCAGTTGCTCAAAACTTCATGAGGATAAATCAGGAGAGATTTAATGCCCATCAAAGCTTGCACTGCAACACTCAAGGAAAATAAAAAGATTTCTTCAGATTCTAATATTCAACAGAAATAAAAAGCTCTATCCAAGAAAGAACTTCAATTACCTTCATAGTTGACACCTTTGGCGGAAAGCAATCCGCATGTCGAAGTCCATAATCAAAAAAGAGCCACACAACACAAAACAGCGTCCTCTCTCATTTTTTTTCTTAATTGAATATCAAAACAAAGCTACTGAAATACTAAAATCGAAGCTTCTTTTTATGTAGGAAGCAATTAAGGTGCAGGTAGGAGTGGTACGCAAGTTTCAACACAACTTATCTTTAACAGTATTTTTGTTTTCTTTTGTTATATGTAATGTTTACATCACAAGCTAACCATACAATTCCTCATGCATCCCTCACCAGGAATTCTCTCTGTTTCTCCTTCTCTCTCACAACGTTCTGTCAGAACAAGAGTCAAAGAGTCAAGAAAACCAAGAGAATTAAAGTGAAGTTATAAAGCTATATTGCCAATTAATCAATAAAGGACATAGCCATATGCCAACCGAGGTGATTAGTCAAAAGAAGAGTGAAAAGGGAGTTATAAAGTGAAGTTTGACCATAATTCTAATTAGGGGTAATAACAGCCTGTTCATACTGTTCAAATTACAAATTTACTGTTCTCAGCCTGTTCACACAAAATCTTTGTATAAACTTTAACTTAATTTTCCTGAAATCGCAGTGAATACAATATCTACCAAAACAAAATTATTTTATAGGATGGTAGTACAAAGAAGAAATTTAAGCCATTAATATCAACAAGAAAATGATTTAAATCAGAGACAAAACTAAATTCCAAATATAGAAGAACCTTCATTGTTTGATTTCATTCAAGCCAACATATTCAGGTTTAACAAAAATCAAAGCAACAAAAAGGTAGAAAAAAAAAATTAGCAGATCAGTATAATATCGGGTAGACTAGATCGGCGAAGTCAACGATTGAGATTGCTACGACGAAGAAAATATTTCCGAGCATGGCTTGCCACCTGAGTCGAAGTCCTTGTCTTGACAAAGTTTCTATAAATCCCTCCCCAAATTAACCAGCCAAATTAAGAATGCAAAGTTTATGCCCAGTCAGGTTTCTATCACTCGATTGATAGAAGAAAAAGAATTTTGAAGAAGAAGAAGAAAACCACTTGTAGCAATAACGACTACAAAGCCATAAACTTCGGAAGTTTTAGGAACTAACCCAGAACTCATTTGGAAAATCTTGGTTTAAGTTTATTGTCTTTGTCAAGGCAGTTAGATGAGATCACAAGAGGGAAGAAAATTAATAAAAGCTTACTTTCATATTAAAAATTTTAAGATTTTTGTCTTCATCAAATTCGCCTGTCTTCAAGAAGACTAACTAAAAATTTCGATTTTTGTTTTTCTGAAGGTGGAGCAAAGGTACAGGCAGAATCATCACAAAATGCAGACCGTGATTTCTTTATTCAAACAAGCATCAGAAATTGGCTCACCGAAAACTTAATAGCTGTTCCACGGAAGACCAATTTCCGTGCTTGAAAGATGCGATTACAAGCCAAATTCGATCGACGAATAACATGTTGGGTGAATAAGATTGCCTTGGAGGAAAAATCGAAGTCTTCAGGCTGAAATTTATCTATTCACCGTCTTCGACAGCAAAGAGCGCTACAACAGTTGGGAATGATCCTGCATAATGCTTGGAGGCCCCAGAGAGGATTGCCTTAACGATCAGTTTCTGTTATTCGTGCTTGGCTCTTTGAACACTTCCTCCACTCGTATTTATCAGTCTACAAAATTCTCACAACCCCAAATATAAATTCCTTCCAATTTCAAAAATTCCAAATTTGGCTTTGAGTGTTTACAAAAGCTTAAGCTGATTAAGCCTTGATTGATGATATTGATGCAACAAAAATGACAAGACAAAGAGGCAGTCACACCAATGGCAGGCAGACGACGTGAAACTGGGCAAAAGAAGAAGAAGGCGAGGATGCCGGTGGCAAGAAGAAGAAAAGAGAAGAAATTTAATATAATTATTTTCTTCTTTCATTTAATATACGTTATTTTTTAAATTATATTAAAATAATGACATTTTTTAATTTTTAATTTGGTTGTGAAGGACTTTTCAAAAAAATAAAAAAGTATTATATGAAGGATGTTTCAAAAAGACTGTTATGTAAAGTAAGGATTAGGGGACATTATTAGAGCCCACTATTCATCTCTCTTTGATTAAATGATGTTGAATTAGCAGCCTATACATTCAACACTTAGCTTAACTTTTTAGCTGTTTAATCACTTTATGTTTTTAATCAGTATTGATTAATCAAAAAAGAAATTGAAATTAATGGTGACACACATATTTCCTAAGCAAAGTGTTGTCAATAAAATTGTAAATTATTTTTAAAATAATGATCAATTATCATTCGACAATATTTATTTAAAAATTTATACTTTATTCACTTAAAATTCAATTTTTTTATTTTTTCAATTTAAATTTAAGAAATTTAAAATTTATGTAAGTTATATCAATATTTTAATTTATTTTGTAACTAAATAATCAGTTAGAGAAAATAATGAAAACATTTTTAGTTTTAATATTATAAATTATAAAGTATAAAGTACAAAATTTTACACTTTTATAACTCTTAAAAAATAAATAAAAAACTTTAAAAAATTAACTAATTAAATAGAATGAATAAGTCAATTATTATTATTATTTATTTTTAACTTTTAAAATATATGGTTACTAAAAAAGTACATTTAATTTTCAAAATTTTTTATCAGTACTGCATTTATTTAATTTAATAAAGAGAAAGGTTTTACAATTTATTTAAAAAAGAGATTTCTTTTAATTTAAGAAAGAAAAAAAAATTATATCTTTCTTATTACATCAGTTATTTTAAAAGCTGATATGATTTAAGTGTTTTCTATTGTTGCTTGTCTTGTAGTGAAATTACAATATCCTAGCAATTAATTAATTCTCCCTTTAATTAAACTCTTCACTAGTTAATTTAACCAACAATGCATCAATCATACATGTAGTTTGAGCAAAAGAGAGGAGACGTTGCGTCGGCTGTGGAATGTTACATGAAACAGCATGCATGGTGTTTCGGAGGAAGAAGTGATTAAAATCTTTCAAGAAGAGGTTGCAAATAATGCATGGATAGACATAAACGAGGGATTCCTGAAGCCAACTGCAGTTCCCATGGCTTTGCTTGAGCCGATTCTTAATCTTGCTCGAGCAATCGATTTTATGTACAAGAAATATGACTGCTATACACCTGCTTATTTGATTAAAGACCAAATTGCCTCAATGCTCACAGACCCACTAATGTAATACTTTCAAGATTATTGCATTAAATTTCACCATTTTATTTGAGGGATTTGAGGTATATCATATTGTTTGTACTAGGGTCAGTTTAAAATTGTTGTACTTACAATAAACAATCAACTGTTATCCAAAAAATTCCTTCTTTCTTTTGTGTATGTATACTTTTTCGGTTTAATATATATTTCTGTATCTTTCCACAGGATCCCTTCTAACATTATATTACCATCTTCATTACTTTACAGGTCAATTTAGTTGCTCATTTAAGAAAGTGACCAAACAATGAAGGATCAATTAGAGTAAAAAAAATCTTTAAAAAATTATAGAACACAGGATGCTAATTTATAAAAAATTGTCCTCTAAATAAAGTCAAGTCAAGAAACGTAAACCATACATTCAATAGATAAAGAGGCATCTCCATGTAAATTAAATGGGATGAAGCAAAAATATATTTTGATGAAAAGAACCATAAATTTTAAGGTGTGTTTTTCTCAAGTCAGCAAGGCATCTTCCAGAAGTTAAATTAAAAGATAGTTTCTTGAAAACCAACGTAAACTTATTATAATTATTTAGAACTAAGACATAGAAGTTGCTAAAGGAATCAAGTGGTCAAAGTTTCATTTGGTTAGTGGTTTGACTGAATTTGTTGCCAGAGAGTTACTAAGCACCCTATCGGATTAACGGGATTAAACTGAATTTTCATTTTGTCCTTTTTTTTTTTTGGGTAAAATTTACTTTAAAAATTTCTTTTCACCAGTCACTCACTATTTCTTCCCTCTTTACACCTTATCTTTCTCCTAGAAGAAATAATTAATTTTCACAGACTTCTAATTTCAATGCGTAGTCAGCAAAAGCTACCACCCTAAGGCATCTTCCATGAACTTTACAAGTGAAATAGTTTTCATAGAACTAGAAAAATTAATTAGGAAATTAAATTACCAATTACTAATTTCTTATCGGTTGAACTGAAATGGCTTCTCCCTTCTCCTCCAATATCATTTTGTTTTTGTTTTACGAAATAGTTATTCGATTTTCAGATGGAACATTGACGTTGTAGACATACTTCAATGACACCCCTTCTATAAAATTTTGTTACAAAAATAAAACATTAAAACATAATTAAATTATTTTAGAAATTAAAAATTAACATTAATATTAAAAGTAAATTATTTTTATTATAATTAATTTTTCAAATATTATATTTTAGTGTCAATTATTGAATTAAATTTTTTAGACATTATATTGTTGAATTTGTTATGAAATATTTGTTAATATAATATCTAACATATTAACATCAAAACTTGTCACTAATATATAATATTTAAAAAAATAAATTTAATTATAATAAAAATTAAAGTAAATTTATTTATAGAAGTTAATAGTGGTGAACAATGGAGTATTGAAGTCATTTTACAAAGGTAAACAATGAACAATGACCGAAAATCTAAATTGACAGTTATTTTTAAAATTGGGGTCTAATTGTCCCTTACCCAAAATAAAAAATTGATAGTATAATTATTGTTTTTCCTGTACACAATTTGTGTCTGCTAGTTGTGAAATTATTGTAGAGATGATAAGACGGTGGGGGAAATGAAAAACCAAATGTCACAAATCATTTGAGATGTGTAGTTTCTATGTATGTATAAATTCCAAATTTATATGTCTTTGTTTTTTTATTAATTAAGCTTTTAAAATTGGATATAGACGTTAGCTACTTACTTATCATAGTCCATGTGAAATTATAAAGTTCACTTTTGATAAATAGTACCACGTATATGAATAGTACTGTATAAATGAACAGTACCGTATCTATAAACAATGTCATACTATATAAGAGTACTGAAATATATCGAAAGTACAGCTATTCGTTTTTTACTTTCTTTACTAATGAGATTGGTGTTAGGTGGAGAAAGTTTGAATTTAGGTAGTGGTTAGTAGGTAGAGAAATTTGTGAAGTAAATTGTGTAATATGTATTGAAAAATGAGAGAAAGAAACCATTATAAATACCTCACTCCTTTCACCATTTTATTCATCCTAAATCATCTTTTGAGAGTTTTTACAAAAAGAGTAAAATTAGTTTACTATTTGTGTTGTATTATTCACTTAAAGTTGTTTCTCCTATTTCGAGAGAGAGTATAAAATAATCTTTTTGAGAGAGTTGTTCTTTCCTTATTATTAGAGAGAGAAAGTTGTAATTCCCATTTTAAAATAGTGAAATACTCCTATACTTGGCTGTGATTTTTTTCCTAATTTGTTTAGAGATTTTCCACGTAAAATATTTGTGTCAATTTATTTTATTATTGTTATTTTGATGGACGGTTACACCTCCTACTTATTTATTACTTTACGGTGATAAATGGTTATATCTCCTACATAACGTTTATTTTCATTGTTTTCTCAATTTCATTATAGTTGCGTGTTTTGTTTCGATTACTAATTTTCTAACAATAGTATTAGAGCTATTGGTTGTGCGGGTTACTGTTCATAGTTACTATCATGTCTTAGAGATTACCGGTATTGGTACTATTAAGATAAAAATGCACAATGGAATAATTCGCACTATTAAAGAAGACGACATGTCAAAAGCTTGAAGAAGAATCTATTGTCTTTAGGACAATTAGATGATCTTGGATGCAAAACTCATATTGAGAATGGGATTATGAAGATTGTTAGAGGAACGTTTGTGGTTTTGAAGGCAGAAAAGATTACTGCAAATTTATTCATGCTTAAAGGAGAAACACAACAGAAAGCTTATGGGTGTGTTGCTTCAACTAGCAAAGGAGAAGAATTGACAATGATGTGGCATCTTAAACTCGGCCACTTGTCAGAACAAGGTTTGAAGATTCTCTCCGATCGAAAGCTACTTCCAGGACTTAAAGCGGTTAAACTACCGTTTTGCGAGCATTGTGTTACAAGTAAGCAGCATAGGTTGAAGTTCAACAGATCTAATGCTGGGAGTAAATGCATTCTAAACTTGATTCATTCTGATATTTGGGAATCACCGGAAGTGTCTCTAGGAGAAGTAAAGTATCTTGTGACTTTTATTGATGATTACTCCAGGAGATATTGGGTATATCTAATTAAGAAAAAGTCAAAAGCGTTTCCAATGTTCAAAGACTTCAAAGCGCGAGTGGAACTTAAATCTGAGAAGAAGATCAAGTGTCTGAGAATAGACAATGGAAGAGAATATACAGACGGTGAATTTCTTGCACTATGTAAGCAAGAAGGTATTGAAAGACAATTCACAGTACCATACACTCTATAGTAAAATGGAGTGGCAAAGCGGATGAACAGAACTCTTGTAGAAAGGATGAGAGATATGTTAAGGACTGCGGGACAACCTAATTCATTTGGGCAGAAGCAATAAAGACCGGTTGTTATGTGATAAATCAGTCATCATCAACAGTAATTGGGTTGAAAATTCCGATTGAGATGTGGACTGGTAAACCAGCTAATTACTATCATCTCCATCTTTTTCTTGTAGTTGATCTTCTACAAAGATAACATCCCTACTGACTATGACGTTGTGGGATCCCACTGCCCACAACGTCATAGTCAGCAGGGATGTTATCTTTGTAGAAGATCAACTACAAGAAAAAGATGGAGATGATAGCACATTGAAGGAAAGTTCAGAAACTACAACATTACACGTGGAAAATGATAAAGCACAAGAAATTTCAGACTTTTCTGAAGCATCACCAGAGCATGAGATACAAGAACCAGTTAGGTTCGAGGCTCTAGAAGTTCATCGGTCAACTCGCAAAAGGAAACCACCAACTTGGCACTCGGAGTATGTTACAGAAAACAATGTAGCATACTGTCTTCTAACAAAGGATGGCGAGCCCTCAACTTTTCATAAAGCTTCGAGTAACTTAGATGCATTTTTATGGATGGCAGTAATACAGGAAGAGATTAAATCTCTACATAAGAACAAAACATAGAAACTAGTACCATTACCACATGAAAGAAAAGTGATTAGTAACAAATGCGTCTACAAGATCAAGCGGGATAATAATGATCAAGTGGAACGGTATCGTGCACAATTTGTGGTAAAGGAATATGCTCAAAAAAAAGCTATTGATTTTAATGAAATATTTTCACCTGTGGTTCGACTTATAACGGTTAGAGTAGTCCTGACTATGTATACTACATTTGATTTACATTTTGAGCAGTTAGATGTCAAAACTGCATTTTTTCATGGGAAGCTTGAAGAAGAAATCTATATGCTCCAATCAGAAGGTTTTACTGAAACAGGGAAGGAGAACTTGGTTTGCAGGTTAAACAAGTCTCTGTATGGTCTCAAACAGAAGTCAAGGTGTTGGTACAAGAGATTTGATTCCTTCATAATTAGCCTTGGGTACAACAGACTCAATTCAGACCATTGTACGTACTACAAGAGGTTTGATGGTGATCATGATTTCATTATTTTGTTGTTGTACATGGATGACATTTGGTAGCAGGCCCCAACAAAGATCGAGTCCAAGAATTAAAGGTACAATTGGCTAAGGAATTTGAAATGAAGGACTTAGGACTAGCAAACAAGATTATAGGTATGCAAATTCATCGAGACAGAAATAATAGGAAGATTTGGCTATCTCAAAAGAATTACTTGAGAAAAATCTTACGACGCTTCAACATGCATGAAAGTAAGTCAATTTCTACCTCACTTCCTATTAATTTCAAGTTATCCTCAAGTATGTGTCCTAACAATGAAGCAGAGAGAAGAGAGATGTCTCGAGTGCCGTATGCATCAGTAATGGGAAGTTTGATGTTTGCTTTGATATGCACAAGACTAGACATTGTACAAGTAGTGGGAGTAGTTAGTCGTTTTATAGCGAATCTTGGTAGAGAGTATTGGAAAACTGTGAAGAGGATTCTAAAATACATGAAAAGAACCTCAAATGCTGCATTATGTTATGGAGGATCAGAATTCATTGTTAGGGATTATGTGGACTCAGATTTTATGAGAGATCTGGATAAAAGGAAATCTACTACAGGTTATGTGTTTACACTTGCAGGGGTAGCTGTAAGTTGGGTTTCAAAATTACAAACTATTGTGGCATTATCCACCATAGAAGCAAAATACATGGTGGTTACACAAGCTTGTAAGGAAGCTGTTTAGATTCAAAAATTATTAGAAGAGCTCGGGCACAAACAAAATAAAATCACTTTATTTGTGATAGTCAAAACGCCTTACACATTACAAGGAATTCAACATTTCATTCAAGGACAAAGCACATAGGGGTTTAATATCATTTTGTTTGAGAAGTAGCGGAAGATGAAAGTGTAGACATGCAAAACGTACACGCCAACAAGAACCTAGCAGATATAATGACCAAGTCAATAAATATTGACAAGTTTATATGGTGTAGATCCTCATATGGCCTAGCAGAAACGTAAGCAAGCATGGAATTGGCAAGTAAGGAGAGATTACCAAAAGTGACTTTAAGTGGGAGAATGTGAAATTGCAAAGTTCACTTTTGGGTGAATAGTACCATATATGTAAATAGTACTATATAAATAAACAGTACGTATCTATGAACAATGTCATAATATATAAGAGCACTGAAATATACCGAAAGTGTAACTACTCTTTTTTAACTTTTTTTATTAATGAGGTTGGTGTTAAGTGGAAAAAGTTTGAATTTAGGTAGTGGTTGGTAGGTGGAGAAATTTGTGAAGTAAATTGTGAAATGTGTATTGAAAAATGAGAGAAAGAAACCATCATAAATACCTCACTCCTTTCACCATTTTATTCATCGCAAATCATCCTTTGAGAGTTTCTACAAAGAGAGCAAAATTAGTTTATTTTTTGTGTTGTATTATTCACTTAGAGTTGTTTTTCCTATTTCGAGAGAGAGTGTGAAATATTTCTATTTAGAGAGTTGTTCTTTCCTTATTATTAGAGAGAAAGAGAGTTGTAATCCCCACTTTAAAATAGTGAAATACTCCTATACTTGTCCGTGATTTTTACCCTAATTTATTTAGGGGTTTTCTACAAAAAATATTTGTGTCGATTTATTTTATTATTGTTATTTTGATGGACGATTACACCTCCTATTTATTTATTACTTTACGATGATGGATGGTTATACCTCCTACATATCATTTATTTTTATTGTTTTCTCAATTTTATTGTAGTTACGTGTTTTGCTTCGACTCCTAATTTTCTAACAGCCCACTAGCCCAGCATGACGATTTTTGTCTAGATTGTCAGCTCAAAGCAAGGATTTTATAATCGGCAAGCTTGAGAGAAGTCAATTTGGGGAAGCTGTTTTTTAAACGTGCGTCATGTGTAAAAGGCACTGAATTAATAGCTATATGGCATTTAAATATGTCTGCTTTTAGCCAAGTTGATATAACGTTCAAATGCCGGCTTTTGTCAAGATTGTCAGCTAAAATTGTTGGTTATTTGGGCACATCAAGATTATAAACATCTATAAATACACAAAAAAATTTTGAAAGCCAAATCATAAAAGTTGCTTCGAGTGATAAGCAGTAAATATTTGTAAATTCTGCAACTCCTGTTGAGTCTATAGCTCTCTTTACAATTGGTTTGCCTGAAACAAAGATGTCTACTCAAGTTCCTGCGGTGGTTTCTTGCACAAATGAAGAAATTGTTCGTCCCATTGCAGATTTCCATCCTAGTTTATGGGGGAATCATTTCCTAACAGGTGCCTCTAATTTCAAGGTAAGGACAGGCCTAATTAAATGCATGGAACTCATAAAGTTGTTTGATTTTGACAATAAATGTTTGTGAATGCAGAGCGCAATTGATGCTACAACTCAAGAACAACATGAAGCTTTGAAACAAGAGATAAGGAGGATGATAACTGCTAGAACAGAGAAGCCTGCTCAGAAACTGCAATTGATTGATGTAATCCAACGGTTAGGTGTGTCTTATCACTTTGAAAAAGAGATAGAAGATGTATTAGAAGAATTATCTCATGACCTTGACTGTGATAGTGACGATCTCTACACTGCTTCTCTTCGCTTTCGACTACTCAGGCAGCAAGGAATTAAGATTTCATGTGGTATATAATCTGCTTTAAACTATACATATGTTAATTATTATATAAGCTTGTTAATTGAAGATGGACTGTATCTTTTAATCTGAGCAGATGTGTTTGAGAAGTTCAAAGATCGTAAAGGTAATTTCAATACATCCTTGATAAACGATGTTCAGGGCATGCTAAGTTTGTACGAGGCAGCATACTTAGCAATTCGAGGAGAAGATGTTTTGGACGAAGCTATTGATTTCACTATCACTCACCTTAAGTCAATGGTATCTACTGTAAGCCCTAATCTTGCTGAACAAATAAATCATGCTCTCTTCCGGCCTCGCCGTAAAGCCATCCCAAGATTAGAGGCGAGGTACTTCATGTCCATTTATCCAGGAGATGATTTACACAATGAAACTTTGCTGAAGTTTGCAAAGTTAGATTTTAACGAATTACAGGAGCTACACCAGAAGGAACTTAGTGACTTGACAAAGTAAGTTCTATTGTAATAAACTTGTTTGGAGAATGTTCTTTTAACAAGACATGCATGATCAATTTTGCTTTGGCTGAAAATTTTTTTCAGGTGGTGGAAAGATTTAAATTTTACTGCAAAGGTGCCTTATGCAAGAGACAGATTGGTAGAATTATACTTTTGGGGATTGGGAACGTATTTTGTTCCTCAATATGCATTTGGTAGAAATGTTATGACAAAACTAAATTACATGTTAACTATGATTGATGATACTTATGATGCTTATGGTACACTTGAAGAACTCAGCCTCTTTACAGAAGCAATCAGAAGGTAACAGCCTTGAGTATTTTTCTCAATGTGCTTATTATATATACTAAAAATTGCCACTTAATCATTTTTTGTTTTCTTTTGCAAAATTGTTATTTTGTTTGATTTTCAGATGGAATATTGACGCCGTAGACATGCTTCCAGAATACATGAAATTGATTTATAAGACACTTTTGGATGTTTTTAATGATATTGAGGAAGATTTGGCCAAGGAAGGAAGATCATACTGCATTCCTTATGCAAAATATGCGGTATATATATATTTATAATCTCTAGCTTTGCCTTCAAAGGCCTTATTATTTTCAAATTTATAGATATTGATGTGAGATGGATTTTAATTGCTTCTCAGGAACACAAGGTAATTGAAGCATACTTTGTTCAAGCCAAGTGGTTCAATGAAGGTTATGTTCCAAGCATGGAGGAATACATGCCTGTTGCCCTAATAAGTTGTGCTTACACATTGGTCATTACGATTTCCTTCCTTGGCATGGGTGATATTGCAACTAAGGAGTCTTTTGAATGGATGTCGAATAACCCCAAGATTGTAAGAGCATCAACAGTCATCTGCAGACTCATGGATGACATACAAAGCCATGAGGTATATAAATAAATTACAATATCCTAGCAATTAATTAAATTCTTCACTAGTTAATTTAATCAATAATGCATCAACTATACACGTAGTTTGAGCAAAAGAGAGGACATGTTGCGTCGGCTATGGAATGTTACATGAAGCAGCATGGTGGTGTTTCGGAGGAAGAAGTAACTAAAATCTTTCAAGAAGAAGTTGCAAATGCATGGAAAGACATAAATGAGGAATTCCTGAAGCCAACTGCGGTTCCCATGGCTTTACTCGAGCCGATTCTTAATCTTGCACGAGCAATCGATTTTATGTACAAGGATGATGATTGTTATACACATGCTTATTTGATTAAAGACCAAATTGCCTCAATGCTCAGAGACCCAGTCACGTAATATTTTGAGGAGTGTTGCATTAAATTTCATATTAACTAAATCTTTCTATAGACTAGGTTGAGTTTAAAATTGTTGTGACTTATAAAATTATCAGAAATTGTTGTACTTAATAAACAATCAACTATTGTCCACAAAAATTCCTTCTTTCTTTGAGTATATATATATATATATATATATATATATTTTTAATTTTTTTTATATATCTCTGTATCTTTTCACGGGAATCCTTTTTAATATTATATTACTAGCTCCATTAATTTATAGGTCAATGTAATTGCTCCATTAAATCTCAATGAACTACCAGGAAAGCTACTTGCTGGAGGAAATTGGAAGAAGAAATTCATAGTGTCACGATGTTAATAAACAAACACTAATAAATTTTACTGTGGTTGGTGGTGGGTAAGAAGAGTGCCACAATTTTTAGGAGAACCTAGTAGATGCTTGCTAGCTGGATGGAATAATTATGATTAATTATACAAAATTTGGATATTTCAAATTGGTAGGCCATTGAGGGAACTTATACAGTATACATTGATTCTTCATTGACATTGAAATGTTATCATGGTTAGTTAAAGAAGAAAGAAAACTTAAAAAAGTAGACGTATTTATATATTTATTTGGTCCTTCTCAATGGGAATTTTGAGGAATGATGCTCTGTCTCTTTCCAATAAGAACGGTGATTGTTGGATATTTGGGCTACAATGCCATTATAATGGTGTATTTGCAGGCGTGGCCACTAAGGAAAAAAATACTTTTTCTCCTGTTATTGATACATGGTGGACTCATACTCTTCGATTGTAAAAAAACACTTCAAAATTTCCCTACCGTTAACCATTTTTTGTCTCATTAACATAAAAATTAATATTAAAAATATATATAAAAAAACTAACACTTTTACAATAATATCTTTTATCTTACTGAATAATCTAATAGAGGCTGATATAAGTATTAGAATAAAAATTATTTAAAATTAAAAATATATAATATAAACATTATAAATTCAGAACTTGTAAATTTAAAAAATTATTTTAAGATAATAAGAAAACAATTTTTGAATTTAATTAAAATATACATAAGAGAACAACTAAGAAAAACACTTTTTTATTTTTTAATTTTGAAATTTCTTAAGACAAATGCATATGTTCTTAGTTCTTTGTATTTTTTATTTTCAAAAAAATAAAAACTTATATTTAAAAAATAAATCAAAAGGACCCTAGAATTTTCTATTCTCATTACTTTGTATAATTCGAGGACAATTAAGTGCCCCTTTGATTTGACTTTTTTATTGACCAAAAAAAATTTTTTAATGATAAAAGTTCTTTTCAAAATTTTTAATATCGTTTGGTTAACAATGAAAAATAATTTTTGGAAATTAAAAAAGCTATTTTTCTTCTATGAGAAAAAACTCAAAATTTAGACTTTTGATAATAGAATTTCCCTATCTTTTTTAAAAGGTAAAATTATCTAAAATACTCTTACTTTATTTTAAAATTTTTAAGTTATTTTTTTAAAATAAAATATTAAAAATTTATCTATTAAAGTAATTACTAAAATTTTTTTCAAAAATTATTTGTGACAACTAAACAATTAATAAATTTTTGTTAAAAACTCTATTCATAAAAGTTTTACTAATAAAAACTTTACTTTAAAAAGCTTTATTTGAAAAAATATACCAAACATACCCTAATTAGGCTAAAGTAACGGTAAAAAAAAAAGATCTAAAATTTAAAATAATTTTGAAAATATAAATATAAATTATTGTAATTAAATGATATTTTAACATATTATATTTTTATAAGTACTAAACAAATTCTATAATATTGCAATATAAATTTACAAAACTTTACTCATATTTCACACTTTAGTCTTAATTATAATTTTAATTTTATTTTATTTAAACACTTTTAGAACATATGAATCATTATAATTAAATTTAAGTTAACATAATTTATAAATGATCAAATATTAGAAAATAGTATAAAAATTAAAAGTTATGAAAGTAATATTTACAGTCTTATGAGCGGATAAAGAATAGTTCAAAAATACGATACATTTTCTGGAACAACAACATGGTGATGGTCTCTTTTAGAATAATATGATCAAATAGGAAGAGAAAGGCGTTGAGGGTAGATTTCTTTGGAAAGTAAGAAATTGTGAGTGTTTCCACTGGCGTTAGGATTGGGATAGATTTTGTCCAAATTAAATGTACGTAGTAAAATGCAATCCATTTTTTTTTTCATTTTTATATTTTTTTTTTTTTGGTTGACTAACATTTGATTCTCTTCCTAATATCTTTTTAGCTGTCATTGGCTCATTGGTCACACAGAATAATGCCAGAAACTAAAGCCGGCAAAGCTACCATTAAAGGCAATTCCATGAAATTATTGCATGAACTTTAGAATAGAAAACATAAAGCTTTCATAGAATTCGGTAGAAGAGACGAAATTAGCATCAAAGTTTAGCAATTAATATCCCCTTAATTAATTAAAGTCCTCTAACTAAGCTACCCGATAATTCATCTGTTGTATATGAGGCTGGATTCTTTTTTTTTTTTTTTTAATCTAAAATCTGAATAAATTTAAAATATTAATAAATTTGAATAATTATAAAGAATATAGTTATTTTTTATTTATCATACCTAAATATAAATATATATAAAAAAATTAATAATTTTACTTATATTTTTATAAATAATTAAGGTAAATTATATATACAAAAGATAGTTTAATTCATTACAATTAAAAAATTTATTCAAATTTCAAATTTTAGTGTTAAAATTAACTTATTATGATGACTGCTGTCGGGACTTCTTTGATTAAAACCAAATTGCCTTGGTGAATGCTAAGTGACCCTGTAATTAATGTAATACTTTGAAAAGTAGATTCGTTAAATCATATTCATCTTCATGCTTTATTTTTCTTTCTTTATCAACAGATTTTTTTTCCTTTCTTTTTCTAATTTTTATCATCTTTCATTGACTATACATCGACTCCTTTGGTATGTTTTTCCAGCTGACATTAACTCATTCGTCACACTCTATAATGCCCGCACTTTAAGCAGGTAATGGTGGCATCAACTTTATAATTAATTAAAAAAAAAATTCTTGGTATTGGGTGAAAGGGATGAAATTGGCATAACCTTGCTAGACGAATTAAGCAATTTACCTAACATATAATTTTTTCATATCAAAATCTCTCATCAATTGAAAGATGATGGCTTCTTCCTCTTCTTCTTCTTCTTCTTCATCCAACGCCAACATGATTCCTGAAACAAAATATGATGTGTTTCTTAGTTTTAGAGGTGAGGACATCCGTGACAATTTTATTAGTCATCTTTATGCAGCTTTGTGTCGAGAACATATTGATACTTTTATTGATAACCAAATCATCAAGGGAGATGAAATTTCACAGTCTCTTCTAAATGCAATTGAAAAATCAAGCATTTCGGTTATCATTTTCTCAAAACATTATGCTTCTTCTGGATGGTGTCTCGATGAACTTGTTAAAATTATTGAATGCAAAAATAAGTATGGACAAATAGTGATACCAGTTTTTTATCACGTTAGTCCATCTGATGTTAGAAACCAAATTGGGGATTTCGGGAATTCATTTTCGAAGCTTGCAGAACGATTTAAGGAGAGGATAGAGAAGCTGCAAACATGGAGCTCTGCTTTGACAGAAGCTGCCAATTTATCAGGCTTTGCTTCTCATGTCACTAGGTATACTTCCTGCTAAAATAATTCTGCCTATAAATTATATTTTGTTAAAATTATACTTTCTCCTCTCTCAAATTCTAACTCAACTCATTCCCCCCTCTTACGTTGAAATACTCCAAAACCCTCTTCCCTACCTTATTTTGAACAGATTTTTTTTTAAAATTATTATATTTTGTTAAATTAATGTTTTATCTTTTAGATTCAAACTAACAGATTCTTTATTTAAAAAAAAAAAAAAATTTCTTAAATTACTATTTATCTTTTGGATTCAAATTTGCACTAAAAGTCAATGAATTTGAGCGGGTCTAAGTTAACATCTAGGAAAATTATTAAATTATTATCTTTATCTTTTTGGATCCCCTACCCTTTAAATGAGAGTGTAAAGCCCATCACCAAGCCAACCTTATACTTTAAATTGTCATACATATTTTTTTTTATTTATAACAGATTTTATAAATTAATTTGAGTTTGTAAATTTATATTTAATTTTTTTAATGTTACAAAATAATTATTATTTTAATTTTTATACAATTTTTTACAAAACTATTACTAGTTTAATATTACAAAAAAATATACATTTTTTTTGTAATTTTTATAAATTAATTTGGTTATTTAATTAGAATACACATTTTATTTTTAACTTTATATAAAACAATTATGACTTTAGTGTTACAAAATAATTATTAGTTTAATTTTTATTCAATTTTCTTACAAAAGAAATTGTTGTTTAATATTACAAAATCAACAAATATTAATTTCTCTATCTACATTTTTTAAAATATAAAATATTTTTACAGTTTTCATTAAGTTTAGGGTTACTTGAATTTAATATAAATCTAATATTTAGAGATATTATATATAGATAATTAAAAATATATTCATGTGATATAACTTATCCTAGTGGTTGGAGCGCCGAACTCTCCTTTTTTTCTTTTTTGGAGTGCAAGGCTTTAAATTGATTCTATTCCTTTTATTTTTTAAGTTGGTTTAGGGGTAAAATTGTAAATTCATAAATATTTTTTCAAAGTTAATTTTAACAAAAATTTGTACAATCTGGGGCTTTTGATGTATTTAGTGTTATAAGAGAAAGTAAGTTAAATCAGAATCTAAGAGGGAAAAGGGTAATTTTTTCTATAATTTTTAAGTAGATATATTCTTATTTATCCCTTGGCTTTTGGGAGAATAGCATATACCCTAAATTTTTAATATGTGTTAAATACCTCTAAATTTTCAAAAAATAAAAAGATATCACGGGTGTCTTAACTTCATTTTTACCTATAGGATATTATTATGTTAGTCCCTAAACTTTGATAACATAATAAACTAAGATATAATTTTCTCATAATTAACAATTTAATTCTCATTATTTAGAACATATTACTATATTAGGGGCTAAAATATTAAACTTAAAAAAATTTGTTTTATTTTATTATTTTAAAAAATTTTAGAAATAAAATTTAGTTATTTAAATTAAAATGCTAACAATAAATTTAAACAAACTCATATGTTAAAATGTTTATAACTCTCCTCTTTTTTTTTCCTTACTTTCATGGTAATAATTTAATATATAATGATCATAGAAATTTTAGATAAAACACGTAGAACATATATTAAAATAAATACATCTAAATATTACATTATTTTTATGGTATTTTCTTAAACAAATATCAAACATATAATTAATATAAATATAAATACATATTATATTTGTTATAAATAAAGATAATCAACTTTTTTAATTTTTTAATAAAAATTAAATTAAACTATTAAATAAGATTATCAAAGTATATTTAATTATGAACAACAATAAATTTAGTTTAAATATTATAATTTTTCTTTTTTTGTAGTAAAATAATTTATTTAGATTTATTTCAACTCATTATTCACATTTTTATTTGGATAGAAGTATAGGAATATCCCTTATAAGTTATGCGTAGTAGGGACTAAATTATTAGTTGTGAAAAAACTACATCATATTTAATTATTTTACCAAAGCCTAAGGAATTAAAGTGAAAACATCCTAATAGGGCAAAATGTCGAATGCTAAGTTGAGGGATATTTTTATGTTTTTTCAAAACCCCAAGGGCTATCTAGTACACTCTAAAAATCTAAAGAAATATTTAATTTCCTCAAAAGTTTCGGGATAGAAAGGAATATCCCTTTTAAATATAAATCGTGAAATTAAATTGTTATTAATGTTTCCATGTATACTAACTAAAATAAATAATAAATGCTATTATGAAAAAACAAATATTTATAAGTAGTTATAATAAATAAAGAAAGTCTAGTATAAAATATTAAATTAGTTCTATAAATAATTAATAACTATCTTATAAATTTTCTAAACTCTTACATCAAATTAGTGCCAATTCGGTTTAATTTTTTTGTTATTTAAAAAGCTTTTTTTAATGATAAAACTCTTTTAAAACTTTTTGATGTCGTTTGATTAACACTAGAGAAAAGTTTTTGGAACTTAAAAAAGATATTTTCTTTCTACTGGAGGAAACCGATAATTTCAAATTTTAATGGTAAAGCTTCTTCAACCTTTTTAAAAGATCAAATTATTTAAACTACTCTTATTTTATTTTAAAAATTTTATATTATTTCTTTAAAATAAAATATTATATTAAAGTAATTACTCAAATTTTCTTAAAAGTTATTTATGATAACCAAAACGATTAATACATTTTTGTTAAAATCTCTACTCATAAAAATTCTATATGTAAAAGGTCTACTCCAAAAAACTTTATTTGAAAAAATTACACTGAACGAACCTTTAGTATTGAGACAAAAAGAATAGTTTTTGTTACTATTTTAGATTACTCGAACTTATTGTGTCTTTGTTTTTTTTTTAGGCCTGAATATGAACTCATAAAGAAAATTGTCAATGACATTTTGAAGAGATTGAGTCACATGTTTTCAAGTGATTACAAAGACCAGCTGATTGGAATAGAATCAAGCATCAACGAAATTGAATTGTTGTTATTAAATGTTGGGTTGAAAGATATTTATATCTTAGGAATTTGGGGCATCGGCGGCATAGGCAAGACAACAATTGCTAATGCTATTTTCAATAAAATCTCAAATTATTTTGAAGGTTCTTGCTTTATGCAAAATGTTAGAGAAGAAATAGAAAATACTGGTGGATTCTCTCACCTACAACAAAAGCTTATTTGTACATTATTAAATGATGAAAATTTGAAGATTAGCATTTCAAATATTGGCTTCAACTTGAGAAGGTTAAGTCGCAAGAAGGTCCTAATTGTTTTTGATGATGTGACTCAATATGAACAAATAGAATCTTTAATTGGAAGACTTACTAATTTTGGTATAGGGAGTCGAATAATGATCACAACAAGGGATAAACAAGTGCTCAAAATTTGTCGAGTGGATGAAATATACAAAGTAAATGAATTAGTACATGACAATGCCCTTAAACTTTTTAGTCGACATGCCTTCGGACATGACCTCCCCAGTGTAGGTTATAATGAACTATCCAATGAGGTAATAAAATATGCTCAAGGTGTTCCTTTAGCTCTAAAGGTTTTTGGTTGCTTTTTGTTTGGAAGGAGTAAAGAAGAATGGGAAAGTGCAATAAATAAGTTAAAAAGAATGCTTCATATGGATGTCCAAAAGGTGTTAAAGGTAAGTTTTGATGGCTTAGATGATAAAGAACAAAGTATTTTTTTAGACATTGCATGTTTTTTTAAAGGAGAAGATAAAGAGCTTGTAGTAAAAGTTTTAGATGCTTGTGGTTATTTTGCAGAAATAGGAATAAGTACTCTTGTTGATAAATGTCTCATTATTATATTAGACAACAAGATAACAATGCATGATTTGCTCCAAGAAATGGGAAGAGAAATTGTTCGTCAAGAATCTATTAGTAATCCTGGAAAACGTAGCCGATTATGGCATCATGAAGATATCTATAAAGTTTTGACATATAGTATGGTAAGTCTTTCACTTAAAAATATTTTTTAAAATAATGTTGCGCATATAATGTTTACATACATATGTTTATATACAATGTCCTTATATGTTTTAAAAATAAGTACTTCCCTAGTTTATATATGTAGTATTATTTACATTACTATCTTTTTTTTTTATTAGTAATTATAAGTATGATTGCTTTAGAGTATCTGTGAGTTTGAATAATATAAATTTGATGCTAACTTATGACCCCTCATTGATTATTAGGGAACTGAAACAATCGAAGGCATCTGCTTAGATATGTCTAAAGTGGGATACATGCATTTAAATTCCCATACTTTTACAAATATGCATCACTTGAGGATCATCAAATTCTATAATTCGCTATATGGAGACAACATAAACAAGCTGCATCCGTTTGGAGAATTAGAATTGATTTCCAAAGAGTTAAGGTACCTTCATTGGCAAGGATACCCAATGAAATCATTGCCTTCAGTTATTCATCCAGAGAATCTTGTTTCACTTGAAATGTGTCAAAGCAATATTGAACAACTTTGGAATAGTATTCAGGTACATATACATATCTTAACATTTATATTAATATTTTTCAACAATTAGTAATTTTTTAAAAATGATACTCTGCTGCTTATTTGCGTCAATGTGTTTTTCTGCATATCTCTTTGGTTTTGTTTTATTTTGTTTCCTTTCGCAGAATCTTGCTAGCTTAAAACAGATTGACCTTGGCCACTCAAAGCAGCTAAGGAAACTTCCAGACCTCTCATTAGCCCAGAATCTTGAGAAGTTGAGTTTTAAAAATTGTTCAAGTTTGGTTGAGGTTCACTCATCGATTCAATATCTGAACAAAATTGCCATCCTGGATCTAAGCTATTGCAAAAGAGTTAGGAGTCTTCCAAGCATTCATTCGGAGTCTCTTCAAATGCTTTATCTTTCGGGCTGCTCAAATCTAAAAAAGTTTCCAGAGATCTCTTCCAGTCAACTCGAGCGGTTATTTTTAGATGGAACTGCAATCGAAGCACTGCCATCATCCATCAATCGTCTGTCAAGACTAGTGACATTGAATCTTCAAAATTGTTTAAGGCTTGAGCAGCTCCCAGAGAGTATATGCAAGTTGAAATCTCTTCGAGATCTTTCTGTCTCCGGTTGCTCAAATCTTCAAAAACTGCCTGACGAACTTGGAAACTTAGAAGCTTTGAAGAGGCTGAATGCGAAAAGAATTGCTGCAAGAGAAGTACCTGCATCCATCGCAAGTTTGAACAACCTTCGTGAATTATCTTTTGAGAGATTCAGGGGTCATGAGAAAATGGGTTTCTTACTGCCTATTTCATTGTCTTTAGGTGGCTTTCACAGTCTAACGTTTGTCAGGCTAATTGACTGCGGCATTACAGAGTTACCTGAAAGTCTTGGCCAGTTATCCTCGTTACAAAAATTGTTTTTACAGAAAAATAATTTTGAGAGAATTCCAGAAAGCATCATACAACTTTCCAATTTGTCCAGGGTCAGCCTCAGTTATTGCAAGAAGCTTAAATCCCTACCAAAGCTTCCATGTCATCTAAAGAACATTGATGCAACTCATTGCACATCACTGAAAGCATTGTCAGGTTTATCAATTTTGTTCACGCTTACTTCCAAATCCGACTATCAACTATTTGACTTGAGCAATTGTTTTAAACTCGATCGGAATGAGCTCAGAGAAATCTTGGAAGATGCTCAACGGAAAATTCAGCTTATAGCTACTGCATTATGGAAAACACGAGATGAGGTATATTTCTAATTCTCTCCCGTTGCATAAGATGCTATAATCATTTGTAAAATTTATAATGTTCTAATTATTTTCATGAAACAGAAACATCATCAACAATATCGTGGTACTGTCAGTTTCCCTGGAGGTGAAATTCCAAAGTGGTTTAAGATGCAAAGCGTGGGATCTTCCGTAGCCCTCAAGCTGCCACCAGGTTGGTTCAATAACAAATTTGTTGGCTTCGCTTTCTGCGCTGTTGTAGCATTTCTAGACCATCGCCGCCATCACCTAGAAAATAGCCAGAGTTTTTTGGTTGCCTACGAATTCAAACTCAAAACTGAACACGGTGGTTGGCGTGTTGCCTTTGGCGACATTCTGTTCCTCGGAAACATCATTGGCGATGATAATGGCGTGACAGATCACGTATATTTGACTTACAATTTTCCCGGTAAGTATTTTGATGGCGTTGAAGAATCGTATTTCAATTCCGATAATGAAGCTTTGATCCAGTTCTACGTTAAGCATCTTTTTGGTGGTAAACTTATGGAGAGTTGCGAGGTGACAAAATGTGGCATTCGTTTATTTTACGCCCAAGATTTTAGAGAGTCAGCGGAATATTCAAGTTACAGAAGTTACAGCACTGGGCATGAGGAAGTGGAATCGTCCCGCAAGAGATTGAAACATTGAAGTTGGTTACTATTTTCAAAAAAATAATGTAATAGTGTAGTCCACGATTATTTATATCTACATAACACGTTCATTAATCGATTTGAGATATAAATTTTATATTTCAATTTTTACACATAATATTTCTTAAATTTTTACACATAATCTTAGAGCAATCCCCCGTAATTTCATGAAAAACCATCAAATTGACAGTTTGATTTATTGTCCGAAATTTTCCAGTACAGGTAAAACCTCTCTAAAGTTTCTGAAAAGAATTTTTCAATTTTAGAATAAATTTATAATAGTTATGCTTTTATTTAATTTTAAACACACATAACTAACTAAAATATCTTATTTATTTAAATATACATTAATTATTTATTAGTTTTATTCAAAAATTAGTGGTTGTATACTTTTATTTAACAATAATTATGATTTAGACTTCATAATGAAATTCATTTTGAAGCAATAGACCTCTAAAGCATAGTGTGAGAAAATAAATGTGGCCTATTTTCCAACTAGAATGTTGGCCCAAAGTCTTTAGATTGTTACTATTTGGGCCTGCTAGAATATGCCCTTGATTTTCAACATACAATACAAGCAGGTTTAAGGGAAAATGGTACAATATTTTAGCACATGATTAGAGTATTTCCAAAAGGAATAATAATTATATAAGATTTTTTAACTATAACTTATAGTGACTACATTATAAATAATATTTTTTTAAGAACATATTAGTATTATTTTAATATATTGTAATAATCAACAAGAGCTCAAATAACAATGATGATTACATAAAATAATTAATCAATTAAAAATCATACTCATATTCCTAATTTTAACCTCTCAAAAATATCAGTGATGACTTCAATAATAATCAAAGAACATAATAGCCACAAACATGTTTTTCTCTTTTTTTTTTTTTATCTTTATATAAAAAATGAAAACAATAATATTATGACTCAGCTCTTTTATAGATTCATTTTACACAATCAAGAATCTGATATTTATGTTTACATCAAATGATAATATTTCAAAGGAAATTAAGTATGAGATCATCTCATTTTAATACAATATAATTGAAGAGTATCAAACGTGATATTATGAAATTAAAAAAAAAAAAAAAAAAGAAATTATAAGATAATTTTGAAGCAAAGTTGTTGTCCCCACAATTATAAACTAGTTTATCACTAAATATATTATTTATGACTCCGGAGCTACCACCTGATTTTTTCATCAGCCACTCGCTATTTCTTCCCTTTTTTTTTCCTTATCTTTCTTTTAGAAGAAAGAATTAATTTTCCCTTCCGTTGAAATAGACGCTGACTTCTAATTTCAACTTCTATGAACTTTACAAATGAAAATGTGCTTTAGCAATCATCTCCCCTTAATTAAAAGTGCTCTAATCAAGCTAACCAATACTTGATCTGTTATATAAGTAGATTGAGCGAGAGAGAGGACATGTTATGCCGGCTGTGGAATATTACAAGAACCAGCCTGATGTTTCGGAGGAAGAGGTAACTAAAATCTTTCAAGAAGAAGTTGTAAATGCAATAATGAGGAATTCCTGAAGCCAGTTGCTGATCCCGTTTATACCTTTGCTCAAGCCGACCCTTAATCTTTCAGCAGCAGTCGATTTTATGTACAAGGATGATGACTGCTTTATCCATGTACATATGCTTATTTGATTAAAGACAAAATTGCCTTAATACTCAGAGACCCTGTAATATAATACTTTGAAAAGTAGTTCCCCTAAATTATTTTCAATTTCATGTTTTATTTTATTCGATATATTAAATCAACCGATTTTTTTTTATAGCTTTTGTTTTTCTTTGGTTGACTAAACATTTACTTCTTTCTTTATCTTTCTAGCTGTCATTAACTCATTGCTCACACTAAATAATGCCAGCACGTAAAGCCGGTAATAAAGCCACTAATGGCAATTCACGAAATCATTGCATTAACTTTATAATTACAAACAAAACAGTAGGTATGGAATTTGGTAAAAGGGATGAAATAGGCATCAACCTTCTTGGACGATTCAGGCAACGTTCCTAACATATAACCTTTTCAGATCAAAATCTCTCACCAATTGAAAAACGATGGCTGCTTCTTCTTCTTCTTCATCTGCCACGAACATGATTCCTAAACCAAAGTACAATGTATTTCTTTATTTCAGAGGTGAGGACACCCGTAATAATTTTATCAGCCATCTTTATGCAGCTTTGTACCGAAAACAAATCGATACTTTCATTGATAACCAACTCATCATGGGAAATGAAATTTCATAATTTCTTTTAAATGCAATTGAAAGATCAAGCATTTCAATTATCATTTTCTCATAACATTATGCTTATTCTGGATGGTATTTAGATGAACTTGTAAAAATTCTCGAATACAAAAACAAATATGAGCAGATCGTGACACCAATCTTTTATCATGTTAATCCATCGGATGTTAGAAACCAAACAGGAATTTTTGGGGATTCACTCTCGAAGCTTGTAGAATGATTTAAAGAAAGAAAAGAGAAGCTACAGAGATGGAGGTGTGCTTTGCCGGAAGCTGCCAATTTATCAGGTTTTGATTCTCAAATCGTTAGGTAAAGTAAAACACTATTCCATAACAGAATAATTCAACGTATAAAGTATAATTTTTCAATATAAATTGTGCAATTAAATCATTATTGTTTCCTTGTATACTAACTAAAATAAATAAATAAATTCTATTATAAAAAATTTACAGTTTTAAATAGTTGTAATAAATAACTCAAGGCTTGTTTAAAATATTAAATGAGTTTTATAAATATTTAATAACTATCTTGTATATTTTATAGCCTCTGCATCAAATTACCTATTGGAAAAAAAAGGATAGTAATTATCTCTTTTTTTAATCTATTCAAATTTACTGTATTTTTTGTCATTGTTAGGCCTGAATATGAACTTGTTGAGAAGATTGTCGATGATATTTTGAAGAGATTGAGTCATGTGTTTTCAAGTAATTATAAAGATGAGTTGATTGGAGTAGAATCAAGCATTAAAGAAATTGAATCACTGTTATTTAATGCTGGATTGAAAGATATTTTCGCTTTAGGGATTTGGGATATCAGTGACATCGGCAAGATAACAATTGTTACCGCTGTTTTCAATAAAATCTCAAGTTATTTTGAAGGTTCTTGCTTTATTCAAAATGTTCGAGAAGAAACAGAAAAAATGGGTGGATTATCTCACTTGCAAAAAAAGCTTATTTTTACATTATTAAATGATGAAAATTTGAAGATTAATATTTTAAATATGGGTTTCAATTTTAGAAGGTTAAGTTGCAAGAAAATTCTAATTGTTTTGGATGATGTGACTCAATACAAATAAATAGAATATTTAATTGGAAGACTTAGTAATTTTGGTGTAGGGAGTCAAATTATAATTACAACAAGGGATAAACAAGTGCTCAAAATTTGTAAAGTAGATAAAATATACAAAGTAAATGAATTAGTACACAATGATGCCCTTAAACTTTTTAGTCAACATGCTTTTGAACAAGACCTTCCCAGTGTAGGTTATAACGAACTATCCGATGAGGTAATAAATATGCTTAAGGTATTCCTTTAGCTCTTAAGATTTTGGGTTCCTTTTTGTTTGGAATGAGTAAAAAAGAATGGGAAAGTGTAATATATAAGTTGAAAAGGACGCCTCATATAGATATCCAAAAGGTGTGAAAGATAAGTTTTGACTTAAAAATAAGTTTTGACGGCTTGGATGATAATCAGCTAAATATTTTTCTAGACATTACATGTTTTTTTAAAGGAGAAGATAAAGAGTTTGTAGTAAAAGTCCTAGATGCATGTGGCTTTTTTGCAAAAATAAGATTAATTGTTCTTGTTGATAAATGTCTCATTATTATATCAAACAACAAGATAAAAATGCATGATTTGCTATAAAAAATGGGTAGAGAAATTGTTCATCAAGAATCTATCAATAATTCTGAAAGACGTAGTAGATTATGGCATCATAAAGATATCCACAAAGTGTTAACATATAATATGGTGAGTCTTTTGCTTGAGAATTTTGTGCATGCAAAGTTTACATACATAGATTTATATAGAATATCCTTATGTGTCCTAAAATCAATTAATTGCCTATTTTATATATGTAACACTATTGCAATTATGACTATGATCACTTTAGATTACCTATGAGTTTGAATCATATAAATTTAATGCTAACTTATGCCCTCGTTGATTATTAGGGAACTGAAATAATTGAAGGCATCTGGTTAGATATGTTTAAAGTAGAAGATATGTACTTAAATTCTCGTACTTTCACAAATATGCATTACTTGAGAATCATCAAATTCTATAGTTCACTGTATGGAGGCAACATAAACAAGGTACATCCTTTTCAAGACTTGGAATTGATTTTCAGAGAGTTGAGGTACCTTCACTGGGAAGGATACCCATTGAAAACATTGCCTTCAATTGTTCATCCTGAGCATCTTGTTTCACTGCAAATGTGGCACAGCAATATTGAACAACTTTGGGATGGTATTCATGTATATATACATATATCTTAAGATTTATATTAAAATTTTTCAACAATAATTTTTAAATATCAATATAGGTTGTTACCTATTTGGCTAGTATGTCTCTCTATATCTCTTTGGTTTTGTTTTATTTTGTTTCTTTCTTTGGCAGAATCTTGCTAGCTTAAAACAGATAGACCTTCGCCACTCCAAGCAGCTGAGAAAACTTCCAGACCTCTCCCTAGCAAAAAATCTTGAGAAGTTGGGTTTTAAAAATTGTTCAAGTTTGGTTGAGAGTCACTCATCGATTCAATATCTGAACAAAATTGTCATCTTGGATCTAAGCTATTGCAAAAGAGTTAGGAATCTTCCAACTAGCATTCATTCGGAGTCTCTTCAAATGCTTCATCTTTCGGGCTGCTCAAATCTAAAAAAAGGTTCCAGAGATCTCTTCTAGACAAATCGAGCGGTTATTTTTAGATGGAACTGCAATCGAAGAACTGGCATCATCCATCGAGCGTCTACCAAGACTAGTTACATTGAATCTTAAAAATTGTTTAAGGCTTGAGCAGCTCCCAGAGAGTATATGTAAGTTGAAATCTCTTCGAGATCTTTCTCTCGCTGGTTGCTAAAATCTTCAAAAACTGCCTGACGAACTTGGAAACTTAGAAGCTTTGAAGAGGCTAAATGCTAAAGGAATTGCTGTAAGAGAAGTACCTTCATCCATTGTATGTTTGAACAACCTTCGTATCTTTTGAGAGATTCAGGGGCCATGAGGAAATGGGTTTCTTACTGCCTATTTCATTCTCTTTAGATGGCTTTCACAGTCTAACGTTTCTATCGCTAATTGATTGCAGTATTAGAGAGTTACCTGAAAGTCTTGGCCAGTTATCCTCGTTAGAAGATTTGTTATCGTAAGTTATTGCAAGAAGCTTGAATACCTACCAAAGCTTCCGTGTCATCTAAATTACATGGATGCAAATCATTGCACATCACTGAAAGCATTGTCAGTTTTATCAAGTTTGTTCACGCTGACTTCGAAATCCGATATTCAAGACTGTGACTTGTGCAATTGTTTAAAACTGGATCGGAATGAGCTCAGAGAAATTGTGGAAGATGCTCACCAGAAAATTCAGCTTACAGCTACTGCATTATGGAAAACACGAGATCAGGTGTATTTCTAATTCTCTCCCGTTGCATAAGATGTTATAATCATTTGTAAAATTTATAATGTTCTAATTATTTTCATGAAACAGAAACATCATCAACAATATCGTGGCACCGTCAGTTTCCATGGAGGTGAAATTCCAAAGTGGTTTAAGATGCAAAGCGTGGGATCTTCCGTAGCCCTCAAGCTGCCACCAGGTTGGTTCAATAACAAATTTGTTGGCTTCGCTTTCTGCTCTGTTGTAGCATTTCTAGACCATCGTCACCATCACCGAGACAATAGCCAGAGTTTTTTGGTTGCCTACGAATTCAAACTCAAAACCGAACACGGTGGTTGGCATGTTGCCTTTGGCGACACTCTGCTCTTCGGAAAAATTATTGGCGATGATAATGGCGTGACAGATCACGTATATTTAACTTACAATTTCTCCAGTAAGTATTTTGATGGCGTTGAAGAATCGAATTTCAATTCCAATAATGATGCTTTGATCCAGTTCTACGTTAAGCATCTTTTTGGTGGTAACTTATGGAGAGTTCGGAGGTCACAAAATGTGGTATTCGTTTATTTTTCGCCCAAGATTTTAGAGAGTCGGCGGAAGATTCAAGTTGCAGAAGTTACAGCACTGATCATGAGGAAGAAGAATCGTCCCCTAAAAGATTGAAACATTGAAGTTGCTTATTCTTTTCAAAAAATAATGTTATAATGTAATAATGCAGTCCATGGTTATCTGTATCTACATAACACGTTCATTAATCGATTTGAGATATAAATTTTGAAGCAAGAGACCTCTTAAGTCATAGTGTGAGAAAATAAATAGAGCCCGATGTCCAACTAGAATGTTGGCCCATAGTCTTTAGAATTGTCAGTATTTGGGCCTGATAGAAAATGCCCCTGATTTTCAACATTAAATACAAGCAAGTTTAAGAGAAAATTTGTACAATATTTGATCATATCACAATAGAGAATTTCCAAAAAGAATAATAATCATATAAGATATTTTTAACTACATTAAATTAGACATATAAATTATATTGATTAGATCAAAATAATATTATTTTTTTAGAAAATTATTAACATTATTTTAATTTCTTATAATAATCAACGAAAAATTAAATACCAACGATGATTACACAAAGTAATAGATCAATTAAAAGTCATGTTAATATTATTGATTTTAACATATCAAATGCATCACTAATAACTTCGATAATAATCAAAGAACATAATGGATACACAATAGTATTTTTATTTTTCCAATTTTATATAATTAATAAAAACAATAATATCATGACTCAATTCTTTTATAGATTCATTTTGCATAATTAAGAATTTAATATTTATTTTTACACCAAATTATAATCTTTCAAAGGGAATTAAGTATGAGATCATCTCATTTAATACAATATAATTAAAGAGCATCAAACGTGATAATCTGAAATTAAAAAAAAAAAAAAGAAGAAATTATAAGAGAATTTGAATCAAAGCTGTTGTCCACAATCATAAAATATATTATCACAAAATATATTACTTGATGGTATCTCCATCAATTAAGAAAGCTTGGAATTTTTTCCAAAATCTATCAATTTTTTTTAATCTTCCCTCATGTATGTATATTTGTCTCATAACTTTGATTGAAACATTAATGATTTCATTTTCTAAGCCAGGTGGAATTGTTCTTAAATTAGCTTTGGAATATGCTGTTAGAATGTTGCTATGACCATGCTATAGATAATGAAATACCATATGGCAAACGACCAACATGGACCCGACTACGTCTGTCAATTTACAATCTTTTAGGAGATATAAAATGTAATCAACATGGACACGTGTTATTGTCTTATTCATGTGTCCAAAGATCGGTTCTTAAATTGGGCCAACTGTCCAACTCATATGGGCCACCCACTTCAGTCTTCTCCACCACAAAATGGGTGGGCTCCATCTTCATTTGGACTAGCAATATGCTTCAAAATTTATTTTCTTTTCCTTTTACTAAAAAAAAAAAATTATTTTCACGAAAAAAGAACATTAATAATAGGCCCTTAAATATAGTTATTTATAACAAATAGGTCAAAAAAGTACAGGAAATTAGAGACAAGTAAAAGCAGGGACCTATCTGTTAAATTATCAAACTATATACTTATTTATTATTTTACTAGAATTTAGATATCTATCCATTATTTATCTCAAAAATATCTTAAATTAGATGATTATTACTTCAATAATTTTTTTTTTTACTTTTATTTTAGGTGCTAACATTATTGATTGTAGACTTTTCAACACTACTATCTAAACTAATCCTCATTCAAACTTAAACTCTAAAAATAATATGTTAAATATTAATTTTTTTTTTAATCACTCGAACCTAACCCGAGTGACCAGAAGCCGAGGAAGAGATTTTGACTTCTACCCCTGCTAAATGCAGAGACTTTGCATTGTGTTGAAATTTTCTTCCAAAATAAAAATAAGCTCATCTCGCAATTATACACACGAAAACTTTTGGAGTGGACTATAATAAATTTTATTTAAATTTCTAGCAAAACTTTAGTTATAATACTAGTAAACTTTTAGTTGTGATACTATTAGATATTGTTGTATTCAACAAAAAAAAAAAGGATTAATTTTTTTTTTTTTAATCTTATTGTGTATATACATATGGAGGTATTCGATTAGTGAACAACACATTTTGTGATTAAGGCTATTGATTGATGAGATGGGTAGAATCACATCCTTTAAACAAAATTTTGGTTGGAATTTTATTATCATATAGGAATATGTCTTATTCTATTTAATTGTATTACATCACATATTATCTATATAATTAATTATTTTTTTGTGTAAATGCCGTCTTTTTAAAAGACTAACAATTTTTATTAAAAAAAATGTTCCATTCTTTCATATAAAATTACATTTTTTTATATATGTTTTAATCCTAACAACCTCTAATAATTAAAATTGTGAGTTCGGATTTCTTTTAAATATATATATATATATATATATAATAAATAAAAATTTGCAAGCTCTATGAACCTAAACCAAAATAGTTTGATCAAGTCAGCTAGTTTCTGATGGCTTCTTGGGTCGGGTCAATGCAAATGCAATCACACTGGTTCAACTTCAACAATAATATGATAATTATTTTATTATAAAAAAATGTCAATATTTTATTTACTTTGTTTTATTTTTCAATATGCAATTCTCTACTCCAACCCATATTAGAATGATTCAATAAAATGTATTTGTTATGACAAAAGAATGAAACCAAACATGCCAAATAGGGAAAGCCGGCATTAATAAGATTAGGTTTGCCAAATCTTATATACGACTATGACCTAAACTTTTAGGTCCATGACATTTGTAAAACATAGTACATCAATTTTGTTAATTATTTCTGTTAACTAATTAGATGTATTTTAAATAGAAGAATACGTTGTAAAGTTATAAAAAATATGGTAACAATAACTTTTAGTAGGATTTATTTCTTTTTTATAATTAATATTTCACATATAATAATTTTATTATATAATAATAATATATATTTTTAAAATTGCCACACTTTCACATTAAATAAAATTTAATTGTCCCATAAATAACTATTAATTTAGATGTAAAAATTGATATATACCAAATATTTCGATTACTATACCTTTCAAAATTAAGAAGCACAACAATTGTATGCGGTGTAGAAAATTAGATTATGGATGAATGATACTTGCGAACTAACTTTAGAGAAAATAAGATCTAAAAAAGAAATTAATTTGTCCCATTTAAATGGTTAGCAAAAATATAGAATAATTTTTAAATATTAAATTATCTTAAATGTTTTGAATTAGAAAAGAAAAAGTTGCATGAATTTAAAAGATTAATCGGTCAAAAACGGACCCTATTCGATAAACAAAAGATTGGAAATTGCCGGATAATTAGAACTACAAGTGGAAAAATGAATAGGAAACAAGTTGGGGGACAAATTCATGAATTGATTCTCATAATCATATCCAACTTTTAGAGTGACCAATTTTCTTTTCTTTTCTTTTCTTTTCCTTTTCTTCTAAAAGAACAATCACTCCAACCATTCTTTGTGTTATATGTCTTATCATTTTATTCTGTGATCCACCAAATTCCTTCTCATCCAGTATCGATTGTTTTTGTGAAATTCTTAATTCAATTGGACATGTAATTAGAATTTTTCAATTTAATTTTAATTATATATAAATCTAGTTTAATATACCTTGATTTGTTGAAATATTAATATTTATTATTAATTATTTTATTTCATTTTATTAATACTTTGTTGCCAACCTGTATTTATGTAGATAAAATGTCAAAGATAAAATTTTTATTCATAATTAACACATATTATTGATTCATGGGTAGTCTATTTCAACACATAATGAGGACATAAATTTTGGTCTAGCAGGTTAGCTTGCAGGTCAAAAAAGGTTAGTTGATGATTATACAGGGCAACATTATCCTAAACGAATTTTTATTTCCCCATATATATTTTAGCTAGTAAGAAAATTAATACAAAAATAAGTTTACATTATACTAAAAATTAATTAAAAAAATCATATATTTTAATAATATAATAAACATATATTACATGATATCTATCCTTATTTGTACTGATATCTTTATTGCACACAACAATAGACCCAATTTAATTTAAATGATATTATTAAAAAAAGTGTTAAAAAATTAAAATGATAAAAATACTAGTACATTTTTTAGAATTAATTTATTGAATAATAATATTATAATATTAGTATTACATGTATAAATTATTTACACAAATTGAGGTGATATAATATAACTGAATAAATGAAATAAAAAATGTAATCTAAATGAGAATAAAAAATATAGTAACAATATATTGTTCATCTTAGATGTATACTATTATTGTTTTAATTTATTAAATATTTTTATTTAATATTTTAATTGAGCAACATGTTCAAAAAAAAAAAGAAGATTTACAGCCAAGAGAGTTGTAGTTGTATCGGCTATTGTGCACGTGTCTCACCTACTCTTAATTCACACGTGCGACACCCTTTCTTGTAGAGTTAATTTTGCTTGTCAACAAATCCACCGATCAAGGACGGCTTTTAATGCCTTCTCTCCTCCTCGCGTAATGGGGTAATAACATCCGGATCCCTATATTTTATACTTTATTAAACTAGGACATGTCTTGACCATTTGTATATAAATTCAGTCCCGACTGACATTGAAATAAACTGAAATACCCATTATTTATTTACAAGTATCATGTGAAACAAAAATTCAATCATTTACAAGGGCAACTCCGTCATTGCATTGGATTAAGGATTTCTTGAGAAAACATAATAAAGGAGGGACCTGGATGTTATTGCTGCAATAATGAATCTTCCAAACATGACTTAATCACCCTCACATAAATAAATGGAAATTAATTAAATAAAGAAAATAAAGAAATAATAATTGTACTGTCCTATAATTGTTTCTTCACTTAAAAAATACAGTGTGGTTCACTCTTCCGTTTGTCTTCTCTTCCACATTTCTTCCTTCACACAATTTCCATTTCTCGTTCATTCAAACCAAGAATCATTCATTCGCTGCGTCTTTCTCAACGATTATCATCTGTGATCTGGAATATTGAAAAATTAATTTGGAATTCGAATTTTCCTTCTGTTTGGTTCCCGAGAAACTGCAAGAAATTGATAGGAAAACCAAAATGATTCTTCAGCTTCTTGATTTTTGAATCTCGTTTATTTCAGAAGCTTATATCTTCACTAAACTAAAAGAATTTTTTATTTTTGTATTTTTCTGGAGGATCGGAGAGATTTTTAGGAGGCAGTACATTAGTATTATTTTTCTTTGATTTTCCTCCTTTTTCTTAGCAACCAATCGAGGATTAGGACTATGTTGGGGACTAATTTGCAGTTCGGGCGTGTTCGTGGTGAGGATCGGTTTTACATTCCTGTGAAGGCAAGAAAGAATCAAAACCAAAAACAACAGCAGCAGCAAAAACCAGCGGCTAAAAATGATGAAAAAGAAAGTAAATCAACAAAGAGCGATACTTTGAAGCCTTCTGAGCAGTCCGTAGTCCCTGTTAGTAATCTTGATAGGTTCTTGAAATCCACCACGCCTTCGGTCCAGGCGCAGTATTTCTCTAAGGTCGATTCTTCTATTATCTTTTTCGTTACATATTTATATTTAATTGCGCTGAAAATGTGGCAAAGTGTGGGAATGTAGTATATCAGCTGCAAACGGGTAGTTGAATTATGTTTTTGTTGTGTAGGAGGACATTAAAAATACCGATGAATTATGCTCAGTCAGGTGTCATGCAAGAATTTGGTTTTGTTGAATTGTGTTTTTCTTTTTATATTGATATAAAATTTACAGTCTGTTCTTAACTAAGCATAATGTCATATGGGTGTTAGTAAATTGCGTTTTTCACTCTATGAATACGTTAATTCTGCTCCATTAAGAGTAATTCAATATTTTCTCTCGATTTTGTCTCGTTTTTTATCCTATGTGGACATAATATCTTATGAATTGTAGTCAATTATGATTGATCCAACATACTAACCTAGTTTAATGGTGCTTTTCATATGTGTAGTTCCACAGAAGGGTTGGGCCTATGACTTAATTTCTGTTGTTTTTCTCTGTCCCACTTTGTGTGCATATGCCTACGCTTTAGCGGCTAAAGGCATTGTTACTAATTTTCTATCTTTTGATTTGTGGGTTTTGAATGGAATTGTGTTTTCTGTATTGGTGTAGACAACAATGAGGGGTTGGAGGACTTGTGATATAGAGTTTCAGCCTTACTTCACGCTGGGAGATCTGTGGGAGTCTTTTAGGGAATGGAGTGTGTATGGAGCAGGAGTGCCTTTGGTACTGGATGGAAGTGATTGTGTTGTTCAATATTATGTCCCATATTTGTCGGGGATCCAATTGTATGGTGAATCTACAGAGGCAACTCCTAAGTCAAGGTATAAAACTTTTTTCTTTCTCTCTTTGTGTGAAATTCTGTAATTTTGTGGAGGCAATATGGATAACATCTACATGCATGTGTTTTGGTTGGACTTCCTTTTTGATACTTTCTGTAATTGTAATATGTTTGGTCATTTGTCTTTATAACATTGGCATTTGAAGTTCTGTTATAATATGTTATGACTTTATTTTTGGACCTTTAACATGTCTTGAGCCTGGTTTAATTCTTAAACAGCATAATTACCTTCTTTGTTGTGTTTTTCTTTTCATTTTATACCTTTATTCTAACTACATTTCTGCCCTGCTTTACATTATCTTTTTCTTTCTACTCAAATAACTGTTTATCTACGGTAGTGTGCATTTTTTCATTTATCTTCTCCACTGAAGATGTGTTCGTTGTTTGAAATACATATATTTTTTTATGCTTTTGTGGCTTACCAGATGGATGTATCTCTGTTACATAAATATTTGATAATTCTGTTCATAGTAACATCATAATGCTGCTTAAGATATTGACCATATTATTTCTGGATCTATATGTTTCTTTGCATTGTCATTGTTTTCCTTCTTCTAAGGGAGATTGTGTGAGGGACACTCTGCATGCTGAATAGATTTGTCTGGGGTTTTTCGTAATTGTGCACACTAAATAGTTTTGTATATAATTCTACTAAATAGGAAAAGAAAAATTGGAAATTTATGCACTTGCCTTAATCATTTGTTCGTGTATTGCTTGGATAGAAACTTCATTTGAAGTAGTCATCTTTCAGGAAGCGTTTATATGATTAAACTTTTCTTTTTTTTTTTTTTGGTTCCTTTCTTGACTAGTCCATTTTTGTGTCTTTGGTTGCACAAAGGTATTATTTTTAGGTTCAATTCTGGTTTAGTGAGTTCATTATTGGTGCTTCTACCGCTGTGGTCAGCAACAAACCTATTCTACCACAAAGTTGCTTCTAGGTCCTGCTATTTTTTTTTTTTTTGTGGCCATAGAATGTTTGAGAGTGTAGTTATCTTTGTCTGCCTGAAGGGTGAATGGTGAAGGGTGAGAAAATCTATTTAATTATGTATTGTGTTGGAAAACGTCCCGCCGGGCGGGGTGGGGGGGGGGGTGGGAAGGTGGGGTGTGGTTTCTTTTTAAGGTAACCGAGTTGATAAACTGATAATTGTGGTCATTGACTCTGGCAAGTTCTAAGTTTTGGAGGCTATTGCTCTCCTGAGCAATTGATGTTTTGCAAGTTGCAAACATGTTTAGGAGTTGACAAGTTGGAAAAGTATTGCTGTTGAGGTATGAGATTTGAGCAAAGGTGGGAAGATAACGAGAATCTTAAACTAAGTTATCTTATATGTATCTTTTTGGTACTCAATTGAGAATTTGGGGAGTTAGCCTATTGCAATAGGTGAGTGCAATCAAACTGGTAGACAGTAGAACATTTCCATAGTCTTCTGTCTATGTTCCATTTAGGGGTGGCTCAATTTAACTGAACTGTTCCAATCCAAACCAATTAATTGGATCGGTTTGGAAATTTGTTGGTTCAATTTCGTTTTGAATTAGGCCAAACTGATGAGATTGGTTTGGTTGTTGGTTTGGGTTCAATCCAAACTGCAAAAACTGAACCAAACCGGTAATACTTTCAAATTATCAACTTTAATGATGTGGAAACTTTTTTTTGGGTCTTATTGTAGTTGCATCTACACTTGATGCAATAGGATGGTTATTGGTTATCATGACTTTGGATAGTTGAGCTTTTAGTGTCATTTGATGATCATGAAATTTTATATTTGAACTTTTGTAATGTTGACTTGTGTGTAATTTATAATAAATTAATGGTTGAGGATTTAAATTTCAGGATCTTAAATTTCCTTTGTAGTTCTTTTTGATGATTTTAGGGCTATAATGACTTAGTTTCAATTCTAGGCTTTTAGATTATGCAAGTTAAGAATGTTTGATACAAGTTCTAAAATTCAGTGTTCATTTTATTTGAATAAATACGTTTTTATTTTTTATTATTTTAATGAGTGCAAAGTGGCGCATTTATGGTTAAAGAATAGAACAATTTCAAAGTGGCCCAATAACACAAAATTGTTCCACATTAATTTAAATTAGTAAACTTATCAAACATAAATTGTGTTTTTGGGCTTAGGCATAAACTGTTAAAACTGAATTGACCCAAAACTGCACTTGTCAATTTGGATCGGATCAGTTTACTACCTACCATCAGTTTGTCTAAACCAAAATTGGCAGTTTTGGATCAGCCAAGATCTGGATCCAAACCGTTGATGCCAACCCCTTAGTACCACTCCTTTGAGTACTAAACTTGAGCTTTGAGTTGTGAGGGGGCAAAATCTATAAACAAGCAACCTAACAGAGGCTGCCACTCAACAATCTTGTTGATTCTCTAGATGTCATAGTCTTATTTCTACAAATTGCTTTTGCAATTATGCTAAGGCTATAATTTGCCTTGTTAAAGAATTTTTTTATTTTAATTTAAGAAACCTGTTATTATGTGCTTTATCTACGTAGTAGTCATAACCCTTTAAATGAGGATATCTGATGTCTACTAGTTGATTAAGAATCTTCAAGTGTTGTGTTTTGTTTAACTCCATGTTAAAGTATTCAAGTTCCAAGTGATGTTTTATGCTATATGTTTCCCGCTTACAACATACGTTTTAGTTTATTAGCTTATGACAAATTTGATTCTATTATATTTCTAGGCAAGCTGCAGAAGACAGCGATTGCGACTACTTCAGGGACTCAAGTAGTGATGGAAGCAGTGATTATGAAGTTGAAAAAGGCACAAAATTTTCAAGGCCACAGCATGGTCGCTATCATTTAACAGATGATGTCCCTTCTAGAATAGGTAGCTTGTCCATTAGTGATGAAAACAGTTCAATGCAGGAAGGCTTTTCTAGTGATGATAGTGAAACTGGGAGTTCACAAAGTCACCTGCTGTTTGAATATCTTGAGCAGGATACTCCTTATAGCCGTGAACCATTAGCCGACAAGGCTAGTTATTTGATCCATTTCACTTTTATTTGACAAATTTTGGTTTGACCCTTTAGTATTTCCCTTATTTTATTTGTCATATTTTTGCCACAGATATCAGATCTTGCACAGCAATATCCCGGGCTGAAAACATTGAGAAGTTGTGATTTGCTGCCTGTCAGTTGGATATCTGTGGCATGGTAGGATTAATGTGATCAATGCAATTCTTTGCTTTGTGCCATTACACATGGATTTATTCTTTGATGGAATTTTTGTAGGTATCCTATATACAGAATACCTACAGGGCCAACTTTAAAAGATTTGGATGCTTGCTTTTTGACATACCATTCCCTTTCCACGCCTATGAGAGGTAATCATGATACTGAGAAAATTTTTATGGTGGCTAAGGATGTTATTTTTGTTGTTGGTTTAAGCAAAGCTTAACTTCAAAATGGTATTTCTTTGCCACAAACATGACACTGGGTTAATAGCCACATAATGCACATGGACTTCATGTCTCGAAAACCAAAAGTAAATAACTAATCAAATAAACAAAATAAACAGATATTAGAAAATGAAAGAAATTAAAAAATGATAGTTGGATAAAGCTAATTTAGAACTGATTGAATAATAATAATTTCTATCATATGGTGCCCAGTGCACTGCTCATAATGTGCATGCTTATGGTAATTAAATGTCTTATGTTATGTGTCAGTATGTGATGCTGGAGATACGTTTCTCATAATTGAGAATAGGATTTATGCATAATTTACTTACGTGTACCAAACTCTATTTTCATTAATTGTTTTATTTGAACTTTCCGTAATGACAAATTTTAGTCCTCTCGATGCACTTTATGTTTCATAGCCCTTTTGGGGGTAGCGTGTCTCCGGTCATTGTGCCATTGAGAAGCCGTATGGAATTCTCATTACAATTTCCCATTTTTTAACTAGTTGCATGCTATTGTTGAATGACTGTAGTATAAAAAATAAGCTTATTGGAAAGAACCTGCTACAGTAATCAAACTCTTAACGTTTCCTCTCGTGTATGGTTGAATTTAATTATGACCTTTTGTCATGTATTGAGCATAGGTTCATCTTGCTCTATGTCCTAATTTAACCTTTTTAGGATTTAACCCTAGACATTTTGGTCAAATAGACTTTGATTCTATTTTGAACGATTATTAATCTCAAAATTTTAAGCTTATGGGACAACGCTTTATAGTAGTATTTAAACTCTAATGTCTTTCAGCGTCTAGTGGATGTCGACTCACAAGTCCTTTGCCTTCGGCCATCTTGTAGCTTATATTAGTAAGAAGTTTTTGATGCCTGATGGTATGATGATTTAATTAGTGTGGGTTATACAAAAGATCTTGTGTCAATGGCTGCCTTTTTTACTATATAGTTAGCTGCTTTTGGAGGCTTCAGCACAATGTCAAGGAGATGCATTTGTTGTCACCCAGTTGGTTATTATTTATTACGCGTCTGTTGCTCTTACTTGGATTTTCGGATTTTACCTGATTGTGGGTTCTTACCCAAGAAATTACCTTTTTTCTCCCTCTATTTTACATCTTGTCCAGCATTTGTTAGATGCATTCTTCATCTCATATTTTTTGAATTTTATTTTTATTCTCTCTGTTTTACTTTTTCCTTTTCTGTTATAGATTTTTCATTTTCTGGTTACTTCATTTCTTGGAAGGATGTCTTATGCTTCATATATCGGTTTATGGTTTTTTCTTTTTATCAAAGAAAAGTATGCATGTCATAGACTTACTGTTATGGGAAGTGAGAAGCAAGATGCCACATTTCTGTCAACATGAGAAATGATTTTTGAGTCTGCTAGACAGCGATGCATCCTTTATTGTACCCACCCACCATTATCATATCCGTTTCTGTGAATAGTTAAAGATAATTTACTTTGTTGCACCCAGATATTTGCTTTTTCAAATTGACCTCCTACCCATATGTGCAGGCAGTGGAAATAGCCAAGCTCCTGTTGTGGTCTATCCAAGTGAGATTGATGATGTCCCAAAACTTTCTTTACCTATTTTTGGAATGGCTTCCTACAAATTCAAAGGACCTATGTGGACACATAATGGTGTAAATGAGCATCAACAGCCAAATTCTCTCATGCGGGCTGCGGAAAACTGGCTAAGGCTGCTCCACGTCAATCACCCGGATTTCCAGTTCTTTGCTTCGCATGGAATGTACAGTAGGTGAAACCATAAAATTAGTCATTGCTTGGAGTACTTCCTTATTCACAGTGCAAAAAGTAAAACTAAAGTGTCCGTGCTAAATAAGTTGTCAAGCTGAGATTTAAGTGCCTTCTAAGTTTTGATGATTATGGTGGCCTGCTATTTTGGGAAGTTTATCTGGTTTTGATTTCCTGTTACTAGTGGGAAAAGCTGAAAAAACAAAAAGTGAATCATCAAGAGTTCAAAAATGAAGCGAGTACAGAAAGAGGAAATGGTAAATGAGTGGAATGTTCATAGCATCAGAGGAAAAGCAAATAGACCCTAGAGAAGCAGCACGAGGCAGTTAAGAACAAACTCGAATGTGAATGAGAATCGAGTCAGAGAACTGAATAAGATCCTTTACCTGTTGAACTTTCTGTTTTATATGTTAGTATCATAATTAGAGGAAAAAGAATAGGTATATCTACAGGTTCAGTTCTGAGTTTTGTGATTGATGTATAACATGGCTGTATTTGGATTACCCCTTTTAATGTACTAACTTTTATGTTGTTTAATTAGTAGTTAAAAACTGAAAAATGAAAAATTAAAGTTTGTTTATTTGACTGTTTCACAATTCGTTTGCTTTGTTACGGCATGTTAGCACTTTTTTGCATGCAGTTACTCATGTTTGAGGTGCATTATATACAAGCAAGACAGTTATGTAATAGTCTCTTGTGCTAATTTCGAGGCAAGACTACTGAAAATGCTTGAAATTTGGGACAACATCCAGCAAGAAAGGGATGTTATTAGGCATAGCAGTATCTTGCCCATATGGAAATGAAAAGATATTTTGGAGTTGGTTTAGGTATTACGAGAGTCGGAAGGATTCATCTGCCATTGGTGAATCTGCTGCAACTTCGTCTGGCGGAAGTTTTTGGAGGAAGACACGGTGGCCCTCATGGTGGGCTACCAAGGAAATGGTAGATTCGAGGTACTGTTATAGCGATGACTATTTGCCATTATTTCTGCATTTCCCATGTAATCCGCCTCCTAGCTTTTGGTTTGAATCATCCTTAGAGATCTCCCGAATTAAGCCAATGAATACCCACAAATTCATTTAATAGTTATTTTCGTTTGAAGTAAAATAATTCGTTACATCTAAAAAGTGTTCGGTCAAATATGATTATAATGTTTCACTCGTATGAATTACTACTAATAACGATCGTACTGTAATCAAATAAAGGGAGATTTTCCTATAAATCTCATTTATTGGGAGTAGACCGTAGGTGGTACTCATTGTAATTGCGTTTTATCAAATACTTATTTATGTAAAATGTTCTACATAGTTTTCACTTCCCAAAAAGAAAAGAAAAAGAAAATTCTCATTTCAATAATTATTTTTTAAAAAATTTGTTCTATGAAATTTATTTTATAATTAAATTATTCTTAAAATATTTCTAAAAGAAGTATTTCGGCCTAAATTTTTTGTGTTCAAAAAGCCCAAAACGCTTGGGAAGCAAAAATTATTCTTTTCCTCTCTCTGTTTTTACGTTGGGCTCAATCAACGAAAGTTATATTACACATAAAAAAAAAAAAAGAAACAAAACCGTTAAAAGCACGAAAGTGGGTCCCACTTTTCTCCGCGATAAAATGACGAAACGTAAAATAATATCGCTTTAATCAATGAACCGCACGAGAAATTAAGAAAATTTCGGGAGAAATAGAAACTAGCCGTTGGAAACCCAAATTCAAATCAAATCGCATTGATAGCACACACACAAATACAAAAAGCTTTTCAATTCATTTCATAAAGACAAAATCGAAGCCTCTCTCCCCCTTTAACGCTCCCAAATCGAAGCCCCTTTCTCCTTTAAACGTTCGCTTGGCTTTGCACAAGCTTCTTCCTCTTCGGACCTCAATTTCGCTGGGGATTTTCTGTGAGTTTTAATTTCATTTTCACTGTGTTTGTTTTTTTTGGTAAAATTTTGATTTTTAAGGGTTTGTATTTATGAACTTTCCTTTTAAATTAAGATCGAATTAGTTTAGATTAGATTAGTTTTCTTAGTTTCCTGTTTTGATCTTGCTCTTATGGCGAAACCTTCCATATTGGATCAGATCTGCCAGCTATTGTTGCAATTAACAAAGATACCGTGAAGGGTAGGTGTTAATTTAAGGAAGTAAGTAACGAAGAAGAAGATGACAGTGAAAACTCCGGGAACGCCAGCTTCGAAGATAGAAAGGGCGACGCCGGCTTCGACACCTGGCGGGCCGAAATCAAGGGAAGAGAAGATTGTGGTTACTGTAAGGTTAAGGCCTCTTAATAAAAGAGAACAGTTAGCCAAAGATCAAGTGGCTTGGGAGTGTGTTGATGACCATACTATTGTACACAAACCACCGCCTCAAGAACGCGTGGCTCAACCTGCCTCTTTCACATTTGGTAACTTCATAATATCTTACTATTTTACCTTGTTTATCTTTTATTTTTTTGACTTTAATTTGTTGAGTTTTTGTTTTATTTTTCCTTTTCTTCAGATAAAGTGTTTGGTCCTTCTAGTTTAACTGAAACTGTATATGAGGAAGGCGTAAAGAATGTTGCTTTGTCGGCTTTGATGGGTATCAACGGTACTGCATTTGCGTATCCTTGTTTTCTTGATTCTATTTATCTACCTTCCAACATGGTTTTAATTGATCTTAGTTAAACGACAAACGTGTATTTTTTTATTATTTCTCAGCAACCATATTTGCATATGGGCAAACCAGCAGTGGGAAGACATACACAATGAGAGGAATAACAGAGAAAGCTGTTAATGATATCTACAACCATATAATGAATGTAAGTTCTGACATAATCTAATGTTGTCATATACCAAATTCGGATTCTATTGATTAAGTGAAGATTGTTGTTTTTAAGCTGATCTCATACTGTTATTGTTGTTCTTCATATGATTTATTATTGTTATTTTTTGATATAATTGCAGACGCCAGAGAGAGATTTTACAATTAAGATTTCTGGATTAGAAATTTATAATGAAAATGTCAGGGACCTATTAAATTCAGAGTCTGGCCGCAATCTCAAGCTCTTAGATGATCCAGAGGTACTGCCTCTAGTAGATTCTTACTACTTGTAGGAATGAAGTGCCAATGCTTTTCTTCCAGTTTCTGTCCCTCATCCCTCGTATTTCTGGCAATTTCTGCGTGCAGAAAGGTACTGTGGTTGAGAAGTTAGTGGAGGAAAGAGCAAATAATGATCAGCACTTAAGAGAGCTCATCAGTATTTGTGAAGGTAAGCTGCCGAAGGTCTTAATTCATTTTGTGTCAACTTACTTGCTCAAAAGCTGCTGAGCAGTTTATTAATTATTAATGTTTCATTTTAGCACAAAGGCAAGTTGGTGAAACTGCCCTGAACGATACTAGCTCACGGTCACACCAAATTATAAGGCTGGTAAGTTTCAATGATTATAATACCTATTGATACTTGGAGATTACAATTGTCTCTGTAACAAGGACATATGAGCTTTTGGGCTGACAATGCAGACTATAGAAAGTACTCTCCGAGAAAATTCAGGTTGTGTGAGGTCTTTTGTTGCAAGCCTGGTAAGACATCACATAATGGTTATCATGTATAAGAATGGTCAAACTGTTTAGTTAATCTCTTCTGTGATCATAACTGTTGGGATAAACGATCTGCAGAACTTTGTAGATTTAGCTGGAAGTGAGAGAGCCTCGCAGACAAATGCTGATGGTGCTAGGCTGAGGGAAGGCTGCCATATTAACCTTAGTTTGATGACTCTTACAACTGTCATCAGGAAGCTCAGGTCAGAATCAAATATAGCATATTGTTGTCTGCATTGTCGTCTTAAAATCCTGTCTTTTGTGTTACTTGAACCTGTTTCTTTATTTTGAGTCTTACACGTTGCAATCAACTACAGGATAACTGTTCACTGAAATGAACTCACGCACGAGTGATATTAAATGTCCTTTTAAAGAATGTTTTCTGCATATTTGAAGTCTGGCTGCATCATTTCACGATGCTATTCTGATGAACTAATTAGAATGTTATGGATTGACTCAACCTGCACTGGTGCAAGAATTTATTAATATTGTTGCGATTCTTGCATAGTGCACATGAGCAGCCACTCAAACTGATGATGTAATACAATCTGTCTGTATCTTGTTTACTAAAACGGGGTAGGATTTGGGCAGTTCAACTTGTTCGATAAAATCCTTCAAAGAATGACAGCTTAAATCTACCTATAATTCAAGATCATTTTGAAAAGCCGCAAACTGTTCACTAGCTACGTAACCTAGTTTCTGAGCCACCTGATGAACGATTTGTGAACTTGTGCAAGTTACAACGAACAATGCATGAGCCAAACCTTCATGAGTTATATCTGGAGCTCATTTGCCTCCCACCTTTGATAAAACATCCTCCTAGTGCCTAGTAATGGCATTCCGAAAGGCATGTCAATCAGCTACTCATTTTGCGAAAACCTGTATATTTCTAATTTTCTTTTTCTACGCTCCATGGAAATTTTCTAGTTGATGAGATTAAAGTTCGAAATGGAAAAGTAATTTCTGTAAATCATAGTAATTTCCAGATCCTATTCTGAAACAAAGAATTGATTTTCCATTTGTCTCCTGCTGAACTGCTTTTGTTTTGTAGTGTTGGAAAAAGAAGTGGTCATGTACCCTACCGAGACTCGAAGCTCACTCGCATATTGCAGCACTCTCTTGGTGGTAATGCTCGAACAGCCATCATATGTACTTTAAGTCCGGCTCTGAGCCACTTCGAGCAATCTCGAAATACTCTCTTCTTTGCAACCCGAGCAAAGGAAGTAACAAATAATGCCCAAGTCAACATGGTACTAATTCTTTATAGTTACCTTGTCTATGCTTTTCCTGATGTTTCTCGTAAAACCTCAAATACTGAGTTTTTATCTTTTTTATATGAATTATTAGGTTGTTTCCGATAAGCAGCTAGTAAAACATCTGCAGAAGGAAGTAGCCAGGCTGGAAGCAGAGCTGCGCACTCCTGATCCATCTCGAGAAAAGGATCTGAAAATTCAGCAGGTTAATTCTCACGCAAGTTTGCTTTGATTCTGAATGTTAATCTAAATTTGTGTTACTTATATCTGGTTATCATGTCTAGATGGAGCTGGAAATTGAAGAATTGAAACGGCAAAGAGATATGGCACAGTGTCAGGTGGATGAGTTACGCAGAAAGCTTCAGGAAGATCAGCAGGTTCACTTTTTCTCCTATCTTGATCGACTTCATTTTACTCATTCATTTTTTGTTTAATACTAACATGCTCATTCAGGGTTCAAATCCACTCGAGCTGCCATGTCCATCAGTCAAGAAGTGTCTCTCGTATTCTGATGCACTGTCACCGAAACTTGAGAACAAGGAGCTAGCCCGTGGTGATAAAATAAGGAAAGCACTGTTAAGGCAGTCTATGAGGCAATCATCAACTGCTCCTTTCACACTTATGCATGAAATCCGTAAACTTGAACATCTTCAGGAGCAGCTAGGGGAGGAAGCAAATCGGGCTCTGGAAGTGCTACAAAAAGAAGTGGCTTGCCATAGACTAGGTAATCAAGATGCAGCTGAGACAATTGCAAAGCTGCAAGCAGAAATAAGGGAAATGCGTTCTGTTCGATCAGTTCCTAAACAAGTCGAAGTTGGAGCTGTAATAGCTCCTAATAAGAGTGTTAGTGCTAACCTTAAGGAAGAGATAACGAGACTTCATTCCCAGGGCAGCACAATTGCAGACCTTGAGGAGCAACTGGAAAATGTTCAGAAATCCATAGACAAACTGGTAATGTCTCTTCCAAGTAATAATCAACAATCTGACAGTGAAACCATCCCCAAGACTAAGAATCAATGCAAGAAAAAGAAATTACTTCCTTTGGTTTCAAGTAATGTTGTCAACCGGCAAAACTTTTTAAAATCTCCCTGCTCACCCCTATCAACATCTCGGCAAATTTTGGAGTCAGACACAGAAAATAGAGCTCCAGAGACTGATGACGTGGTATCCATCGAGAATCTGCCAGAGTCCGAAAAAGAGACTCCCACAAAGAGTGAAGAAGGGGGAGATGTCTCGTCAAAGGAAGGCACTCCAGTCTATGGACGTTCAAGTTCAGTTAATATGAAGAAAATGCAGAAGATGTTTCAGAATGCAGCGGAGGAGAATGTAAGAAGCATAAGAGCATATGTAACAGAACTGAAAGAACGTGTGGCAAAACTGCAATACCAAAAGCAGCTACTTGTTTGCCAGGTACAGTAGATGGTTTACTCAAAATATCAAATGCATTTCACTTCTGTCTTAATTTGTTTTTCCAATCAAACTAAACTGCATTTGCCTTTAGGTGCTTGAGATGGAAGCAAATGAAGCAGCTGGATACAATATGGAGAATGATGAGGACATAGTTGAGCCCGAGCAACCTGAAGTTGCGTGGCATATAACTTTTAGGGAGCAAAGGCAGCAGATAATTGAGTTGTGGGATGTCTGCTATGTCTCGATCATTCATAGAACACAGTTTTATTTGTTATTCAAGGGAGATCCAGCTGATCAAATATACATGGAAGTGGAGCTTAGGCGTCTCACTTGGTTGCAGCAGCATTTGGCCAAACTTGGGAATGCTAGCCCAGCTCGTGTGGCAGGCGGCGAGCCCACCATCTCCCTCTCATCAAGGTTCTTTTCCTTCGCTTTAAGAACTTATTTACGTAGGAATGAATCTACATTTCCTTTATCCGATTCAACTTAATTCATCTTTGTTCTGACTTGCAGTATTAGAGCATTAAAGCGCGAAAGGGAGTTCCTCGCGAAAAGGTTGAGTTCACGTTTGACAGCAGAGGAGAGAGATTCATTATTCATTAAATGGGATGTCCCGCTTGATGGGAAACACAGAAGGTTGCATTTTGTAAGCAAGCTTTGGACAGATCCTCACGATCCCAAGCATATACAAGAGAGTGCTGAGATAGTGGCAAAACTCGTAGGATTTTGTGAAGGTGGGAAGATGTCAAAGGAGATGTTTGAGCTTAATTTTGCACTGCCAAATAAGAGGCCATGGAGTACGGGATGGAACCCAATTTCAAACCTTCTTCTCTGAGAAACTCATTTAGTGTTGTAAGTACTTGCCATTCTTCTGTGTACATGTAAATGAATTTTGGAGTTCTTTCTCCATATCTCCAGTTCTGTGTCATTACAGTGTGACTAATCTTTATTTATTTCTCTTGTAATTTTCATATTTCAATAATATAATTCCATTATTCATTTTTCATCCGACGATCCTACACTTTATGCAAAATATATATATTATTGAAATATATATTTGCAAATTATGCAGCAATTGATTTAAAGTAAATTTATATATAACTGCTGTAATTTTACTCAATTTTAAAAGCGCAAAAAATTAAAGAGTTCTTACAATAATTATATATTTAAAAAGTCTAATAATTCAATTTTAAACATACCCGTAACAAGAAAGTGATGAAATGAGGAGTGATATGATATACTGACCAATCCTCAGGTCTCTATTGCCACTGATTTCTTTGATGGGGCAAGTTATAAAAGTTAAAGATAGTTTTCTTAGTGATTTCGGGTTTCCCTTGTGAGATAGAGGTCCCCAAGCTATTCGAGGAGTTCTGAATCTTCTTAGATTATTCTGCATTTTTTTATGCAAATAAAAAAGAAAAAAACTTAAGTAAAATAAAATGAGTGTGTAGAAATAATTAAAAAGCATCGTGACTAGCAATTTGTGAGTGGGTTTGGTGATGGAGTGGGTTGAAAAAGAATTGCAATTACACAGATAGTGGATGAAAAAAACAAAGATAGACAACACTGAACTGATTTCCATTACAAATAGTAGCTTCGGAACAGATAGTATACAACAGATCACACACTAGCTGATCAGACAGAGACAGATGTTGGTGCCATGTGTGAACCACCCATGACCCAAACATTATTCTATTAGCACTGGTACCCCGAATGCCAACAGACACCACAACACAAATAATACTAATAATTAATACATAATCTCTCCAAATCTCTACTCATTATTAGACTTAAAAGCGTTGAACAAGATTCATGAAGCTGCAAAGTGAAATGGAGAGAAGAGTAATAACCTTGAAAGGCTATATGCAATATGTAATTATAGTGATCTAGCACTTGGGCATGGGAGTGCCGCAAGTGCTTGCAACTTTCCTGGCATTTGGGGTGTTGATAAATTTCTTAAAATTAGGGTTTCTGAGGTACTGGCAAAGGCAAGGCTTCTGTTCTTTGATCTTACTGCAGCACAGTTTGGAGGGTGGAGATGCAGATGTTATGGCACTAACACAAGAGCTCAGTTGCGCAGGGTTGCATGTCACTGCCATTGAAAACTGAGCTTCTGCCAGAAGAACAGCTAGCAAAATGCAAAGTGCTGCTACATATGATGCCTTCATTTTTGCTCAAGATTTTGTGTTTTCGCTTTTGAGAGTGACAAGAGGAGAGAATTGAGAAATGGTTTGGTGTGTGTTGTGGATTTTGGCTTGGGTTTGCTCTCAATTTATAGGTGGGAATTGGTGGAAATTTTAGATATGAAAGCAAGCATAAGTGGAAAGCATTTTCATATGAATAACATTTTGTATGGGTAGGTAATTAACCATAGTAATATTAAAGCAGGCGTAAAAACTTAAGAGTTTGGCCCCACGAATTCGGCGCATTACTAAAAAGGGGAAATCATTTAACTGCAAAAGCTAGCATGCCAATGAAGTTCTAGATTCAAAGATATCAATTATTTTCTTATATTCTCATAGGCAAGGCAATATACACTTCAATTGTGCTCGATCCATTTCAAGCTTTTTGCTTTATTATCGATTGGGAAATAACTTACAAGTGATGAATAAAAGGCCTTGTCCTTCAAACTTACATGGAAAAAGCAAACAAGAAATTTCGTACATGATGCAATTGCGTAACAAAGTTATTTTGCTACATTGTTATTAGGTTTCTAGATAATCTTCAGTAAGCTAGCTATATGAATTGATGGTTGCAATTAGATTAGTCCTTCTGCCTATTTCATGAATTGAAAATTTGAAATTTGATGAACTTTTGTTGAGAACAAGGGTTGGAGAAAGAGGATTGACCATGTTTCTTTCTTTTTTTTGTAATTGCCACTAGATTTGTGAATGCACACTGATCATCTACACTAGCATCATAACAAGAACGGTGCTATACATCTCAAAAGCTTTATCATCATCAATTGACCGTTAAAATGATTTGAATCAATAGATTTTCTATTATTCAAATCCCAAAGTGATTTCTAGTTTATCTATATAATATTAATTTTCAAAAAGTATCATCACATTTGCAGCAGCAAGCTAAACACTTAGTGAATCATAACATTTTCTTTGGGCAAGCCTGCTACATCCACCATCATTGGCATGATATCTACAATGATTAATGCCGTAAACTAAGCTTTGTACCTCTTTAATTAATTTTTATTTTAAAGGTTTTTAGATCAATCGATTACATCTTATATATATTCAAACCCCACGTCCCATTAATTTTATCTTAATCAAATTTTAATTTATTTCATAATTAATTTTTCAAATTTCAATCTTATCGAACAATTAGTTCACATTTATCTAATCTTCTCGATACTCGTTAAATTTATGAAGTACACTTCTTGTAAGGAGTATATTAAATATCATATCTTTTGACAATGTGAAACTAAGACTTATAATTTAAGCTTTTGAATTTAAGTGGTCAAACCAATAAATAAATCTAAATTTTTGAATTTATTTGTTAACAGAAATTTAATTCATTCATTAATTAATTTTTGATACTTAATCTTATCTAGTTACTTTACATCGATCTAATCTTCGCGATATTCATCAAATTCATGAGCATTTCATGCAAGGAGCATGTTAATTTAATATCATATTTTTGACAATATGAAACTAATGTTTAATAATTTAAACGTTTAAATTGAATGGTCAAATAGTTTACTAACTATAATAAATAAATTCAAGACTCATAAAGGTAGGGAAAGAAAATAAATTAAAAGCTACAGTTTCCATTTCCTCTAATTAAAAAAAAAAAAAAAAAAAGTCTAAAGCACGGAAGTGGACCTAACCCACATCCCTATCAATAAGTGCGTATATATATATATAGAGAGAGAGAGAGAGAGCAATAGAACTTTGTCATTAAGAATTAATTACAATTACAATTCCAATATCCCTTTTGATTTATGAAAGTGTGGATCCCACTTTCACACCACTGTTTTGCCTTTCGGTGATGGTGCATTAGCAATATTTCTCAACTCCTTGTGTAGACACATGCATTTTTCTCATCATTGGTTTGACCCTTCATTTGAGATTCATGTGATTATTATTGTAATCATTCTTCGCCATTTTCTATATATGTGTCTTTGCTATCACTAATCAATGTAATTATAATTCTTCATTGAACTACATGTACTCGTAGTCATGAGCATATGCAAAAGTCTTTATGCATAGTGGTGAAATGATGAAACGAGTTCATTATTATATATATATATATATATATATATAAGGTCTTTTAGGATAAGATATATACGAGACTTTTGTATATATAAATTTTGGTGGAACATATGCTCTCTTTCTCGGTAGAGAAAATTCCCTTCCCACCTTTGCAATAAGTCTCCATCTAATGACAAAATTTCGGACTTTTAAAACCAAATGAATAGAGTAGAAAAGTCGTCTCAGATTACAGAGAGTTAATTGTGAACTACATATATAAATTTTAACTCTTGCTCAAACAATTAAGATGAGATTTCATGCATATGTTTACTGCCTTTTACATTTCACATATTCCATTTGAGATTGCTAGTTTTAAAACACTTAGATTTATGAAAGCATGTAAAAATCGATTAGATGATTAGCTGTTATAATTACAATTTTTGGGTCCAATAAAAAACCATCGAAAGTGTGATAGAAATAAATCTAAAGCATTGTCCTCTTTTCCCTTCGTAGGCGGCCTGCTTGTTTGCTAAGCTATCAATTCCAGAATCAATTTCACACTAAGTTGTTGATTTAATCTAGCCTTGTCTCAGGAATTGAACGTCCCTCATACTAATTTTATGAAATAACAAAAGAATGGATCTATTTATTCAACTTTAAATGCCAATTATTTTTACACAACGAAAGTACTCGAGACAACAAATTCACGAACATTGGAAGTGAGATGGTAATTTTCTGTAGTAAAAGATAAAGAAGAAATAAAATTGACTGAATCGTACCAGTCTTTTTATTGGATTTGGTGATCTAATTGAAGTCAAAATTAGAGTGCTTGAAATCATAACGTGGGCCAGAAAAATCATGGTAATATTCACGCTTGCTTTTGGTTGAGTAATGTTAATTGTATATATTATCAAAATTTCACGCTGCCTCCTTTAAAAGTGGTGTCACAATAATGAGAATATTTTATTTAGGAAAACGTCTGCTAGGTTGTTACGTTTACTAAAGAAAATTTAACGAAAATGACTAACATTTGGGGTGAATTTTTGATAATAATTACTATTTAAAATATCTTTAAAAAATGATCATCTCAAATTTTTTTAAACCAAAATATCCCCGCGTGAATGTGCTTGGTGGTCATTTTTGAAAAATTTTTATGAGGGTATTTTGGTCTAAATTAATCATTTTTGTAATATATATTATATGGTGATCATTTAAAAAAATCAATAACCAATGTTGGTTACTGTTGAAAATTCCCCTTTACTAAAATGTACTGATAAGTTAAAGTTGAAAAATATCCATCCAACTTTCAGTCTGTCAAGTTTTAATGGCCATTTAGATTATGAACAGTAAAATTATATTTTTGCTTTTGGTATGTTATTTTGACTATTTACCTCATCATTGTCGCCGACCACCATTGACCACCACTACCGATCAGGATTTATTTTATCATAAATATTATTAAAATTCTTGTCGAATAATCTACACAATTATATCCATTTGAATAATCGTTTGTCATAAATCTAAAGTTGAATTTTTGGATTTTTAAAATCCAACTTCTGATCTACAGCGAATAGTTACTTAAACTGTTATGGTAATAGTACCATTGTATAGATCGTTTGATAAGCATTTTAATGGTATCTACGGTCAATCAAATAGATGTTAGTCAACGGCGATTTTTAGTCGCCTGAGGTTGTTAGCCGATGTTGGTAACTCTCCTCTGTTTAGATTCCGATAGATATCATTAAAATCCTTGTAACAACATTTACGCAGTGGTACAATTATCATAACGATTTGAGTAATTGTTTGCCGTAGATCTAAAGTTAAATTTTAAAAATCTAAAAATTTAACTTTAAATTTACGACGAGCGGTTACTCAAACAAAGATAATAATGGAAAATAATAATAGTATTATTGTGTAGAGCGTTTGTTAAAGATTCTAACGGTATCCATGGTGAAACAAATAACGATTAGTGGTGGTGATCAATGGTAGTCGGTGACAATAAGATAATAGTCAAAATTACATATCAAGGGTAAAAATGTAATTGCACTATTCATCATCCAAGTGACCATTAAAACTTAACTGATGTAAGAGTTGAATGAGTATTTTTCAAACCCTAAGACCTTATTAGTACATTTCAATAAACAATAGGGACTTAATAGTCCTTTTTCAATTTTAACTATACCTTTCATTTTACTAACCACCATTTTCTTTTCTTGATAGTGTAGACCAAAAGTTAAAAAATTACATTTTCTTTTGACATAATAATATAAATATTTCAAATAAGCAATAAAATTGTAAAGCTTTATACTTATTTAATATATATGTTGAAGCAGAAATCTGGCCAATGGTTGTCAATTAAGAATTTGACAAAAAATAAGTAAGAAATAATAAATAAGAGATCAAAATTTATGTAATTTAGCGTATAACCTATGTCTATGAACTAAATATTTAGGCGAAGATTTCATTAATGCTTGAAAAATAAGGATGCTACAATACAAACAAAAGCCTTCTCTCTCTCTCTCTCTCTCTCTCTCTCTCTCTCTCTCTCTCTCTCTCTCTCTCTTAATATCTCTTACTTTTTTCTCTCTATAACTTTTCCACATACCTACCTTTTTCTCTTAACACTCCCCTTATATAGCTTACACTTTAGAGTTTCTCCTAAGTACAAATTATTTAATTCTTTTCTTAGAATTTACCTATGATTCCTCATTATCAAAAATATCATCTACCTCTCAAACTTATTTTTATTAGAATTTAATATTAAGTCAAACTTCTATATATTAATGAGCTTGGACTGGACTTGTTAGACTTGCCTTTACATTTGGTAGGCTTGAATTGGATTTGTTTGTTCAATTCTCAGACTTGGGGGCAAAATAAGTAATTTAGGTAAAGTTAGTATTATTTCAACTAGGAATGGCAATAAATACTGTTTTTGCAAATAGTACCTTATCATAATAGATAGGATATGGATATTGTAAAATAAGATATATAGTAAGAGGGTATAAAATTCGTATAGGATATAGATAAAATATAAATATTTTGAAATATTTTACAGATATTCACACAAGATATCTATTTTATCTTTTTTTAATTAAGTTTATCAAAACAATATTGTTTTGAACCTAATATAAAATACCATTTATAAGTAATTCTTTTTGTAATATGATTTTCTTTGTAATCTATAAATATGATTTTTTTTGTAATATGGTTATTAATTTAATTGATTTTATATTAGATTGCCAGGAATATATAATACCTTAAAATTAGAATATGCCGCAATGATTCTTATATATATATATATATATATATATACACACACATATATATATTCTAATGTTCATCGAAAGAGGAAGATGAATATAATAATTCATATAGACCACCAATTCAATTAATTTATTATTATATTGTTAGGATACATGTAGTGCCTCATGTAATGAACAATATATTATTATGCCTTTTTATAATATTAATATATACTCAAATGTCCATGAAAATTCTAAGTAATTTAATTAATTTATTAATATATTTAATTATTTTATAATACACTATCTACTCTTTTTGGGATATACAATTATATGAGTATATATTCTTCACTTTGTAAACAACTTTCTCTAAAACTAACTTCTGTTTGGTGATTATATATTAAAAAAATAATTATGATCTATTAATTGTGAAATAAGTTATTTGTATATTATTTATTTGAAATAATTTGTAAATTTGCCACCTAATTAGATGAATATTTTTTTGTGAGAATTTTAAGCTTATGTGAATAAGTGGATGATTTAATTCAAGTAATTGATCAATACTGAGTTGTAATATATGTAGATGAAAAAAGAAGACATTTCGATTGCGTCATGTCATTTACATTTAATTCAAATCTCTGTTATCTGCTTTGATTCATTACTCTTTCATCCATTAATGAGAGTTCTGTGGAATCTCTAATTGTACATGGAGGAATCAATTCTCAATTTCTTGCTTTTCCAGTAGTTGAAGAGAAGAAAAGAGATATTTTTGTTGTCCCCTAATATTGTTGTTTGCTGGTTGTAGTTTCATGGGAAAAAAATGTATGTTCAAGAAAAAATTAAAGCGCTGACTAAAGTCAACAGAGCATTGTTGCTTTTAGGTAAGTTATCTTAGCACATTTTTTGTTATTTTGGTTAATTTATTTACAATTGACAAGATAGTGACTGTTATTATCACATTTGTATGACTAGTTTTAATATTTTATTGTAGAACAATAATAAAATAATTATGGGAATGGATTAGATAATAAGATTATTTTTATTTTAATTTTATTTATTAACATGGTATATTAATTTAAAACATTGAAAATTAAATTACAAATTTACAAATTTTTTTAGAGTTTATTATTTTTTATTAAGATACAGATATATCTTACAGATATTTAGAAGGATATGCATATTAATAAATATTCATTTAGAAGGATATGAATATTAAATAAAATATTCACGAAGGATATGGATACATAATTTTTTGTAGGATACAGATACGGATATTAAGGTATTCATACAGATATCCTATTGGTTGCCAAGTCTAATTTCAACTTACCACTATTCATACTCAGTATTATTAATGATCGGTATTGTTCCTGCTTGATACTATTCATATGCATGCTATTGTTCATGTACATGCTATTATTCACAATGGAATTTTTGGCTTTCATCGCCTTCTAGGAGGGAATGTCTAGCACATAATTTTTTGCCTTCATAGCCTCTAGGAAAAATGCTTAGCACATAATTTCTGACCTTCATAACTTCCTAAAAAGGGGCTTTTAGGACAAATCTTTTGGCTTCCATAGCTTCCTAGGAGGGGCTTCTAGAACATGAATTTTGAGCCCCCCGAGACTTTTTAGGAGGGAGCTTCTAGAACATGAATTTTTGCTTATATAACTTCTTAGAAAGGGGCTCCTATGAGACGACTTTTAGGCCTCCATGACTTTGTAGGATGGGGCTTTTAGAATATAGTATGTTAGGAAATAACTTGCATAGTATGCATGTGAAAAAGTGACCTTATTCTTCTTCCAAAATTACCTTTATTTATTATTAGAATTAATAATTTCCACAACAATATATATATATATTAAGAGGATAATTTGCAATTTATGTATCAAAAGTAGCGAAATATTACTTTGACTGTTTAAATTTGAATTTAGCATTGATTACATGGAATTGGAAGTTTAATAATGAGATGGGCATGTTAAGTTATCTCAAGCACACAGCCAAACAAAATTTTGGATCCTACATCTATATTTTATTTACTTATTATTATTATTATCATTTTACCTAAACCATGCATTCGGGTGAGACCAATGGAATTAGGTATAAAAAGACTTTTGGATATAAACAAGAGGAGAGCTCAGGTTCGAAACTCTTTAGGCCTCCTTATTCAATATACTTGTATCTCATAAGCTTTATGGCTACCAAACCTAGAATATAAACAAAAGCACAAAGTAAAACTTGATTAACATTGAAAAGTTTAAAAAAAAATGCATATAATGGCTAATTTTGCAATATGATAAACATAGTTTGAATAGATTTTTCATATAAATATAAATATATATACATACATATATATATATATATATATAATAGGGATGCCAATTGGCTAGGATTAGTAGAATCATACAAAATATGCTTGGTATAGAAACATTATAACCAGCAAGAGACTAATTCCCTGCTCATTCACTAGTGAATTAGTAGGTCTTATTCATTAAAATAATGGTTGAGAAACACAAAAATACGACACACAGTTTGAATTTTTGATCAAAGTTCCAGAAGCGATAGAGATAGCATTGATGGAATTGACAAAAAAATTTCTGCAAATAATTAATGTCATAAGGTTAGTTTTGGTGGAATCAAATAGGAAATAGATTATACATGTGAATGAGTTAATTAGTTAACTATCACCGTGGTTTTCCACAATTGTCATGAAAAACTCCCCCCTCGGTGTTGTTTTTTGGAATAAGATTTGTAAAAGCTTTGATGACAGTGTTAGAAGTTCTCTTAAGGGTCGTTAAACTAACATTAAGATTTCAATTTGATGTAGTAGTGATGTGCAAATTTGATCTCTTGCATATTGATACCCAATGCATAGAACAGTAATTAGCTTATACTAATAAAGGTGAAGGGAAAAAAAATGACAAACAATCACACAAAGCATAAAAATATGTCAGGCAAAAAAACGAATTTCTCACAAACAAAACATAGTGCACAAATAATAGAGTCTAATTCTCTAAACCGAAAGCTTGGATGCACCAAATATTTGTTCTTGTGAGAACTATGTCTATGCCAAGTTTTCAGCTCATATATATATCTTGAGTAAGGAGACAGATGATAGGTTTAATCCATGAATTCCATCACATCATCAAGCTTTGAAACTTTGTTATTGTTGTCATAGGATTAGGATTTATCAAACCAATTAAAGATTAGCTCAGTCAATTTGAACTTGACACTTAGGCAAACCCAGAAATAAATGATTTTGGAACTTAAAAGAGCACCTCTTCTCAGCAAGCTTCTTCGAAATTTAGAAGTAGCTAAATTTTATCTTTTTCTTGCACTTGTTAGAGGCTCTTTGAAAAAATGTGTACTTATAATAATAAACTATTTTTACGCTTCTCATAACTCTTTTCATATCTCGTTCAATATACCCACCAATTAAATTTATCTTTATAGTCAAATCTTCCTCAAGGATAACCTTTATGTCTTCAATATGAATAAATAGAACCATGTTGATAACAGGCGGGTCTTCAACTTGAATTTTGTACATGCTCAGTTTTCAATTTATGATCATATAAGACCTCTTCTTGTATAATTTTTGACATGTCTTTAATTTTCTTTTGAAGCACATCTTCAAACACTATCTTATATTTAACTTTAACCATGTTATTAAATATCTTGTAAGATACATTGTCAACAATATCTTTAATAACTCTATCAAAGTCAAGCTTTAGTTGCGCTTCATTTTTTTGGCTAAAAGAATAGTATATGGTAATTTATGAATAGTATATGACAGCATTCGATCTCTTATATCAATATGATACCCTTCTAAAAATTTCTAAATTAAAAGCTCTTCACTCTCGTAAAAAAATGAATGTTCATAAAAATTCTCAAATTTCATAGTATAAGAATGAATAGATCTCATACCTTAACGCATCAAACAATGATTAAAAGGAATAAACCGTAACCCTATCAATCACTTCATCTAATCTCATGATTGAATGTTGTTTTCTTAGCTTACAAGTCATGTCCTTTGTAACATATTTCACCATTATGATGCACTCCCTTTTCATAGAAAACAAGTAACAAATTATACTAATTTTTCTTTACATATCCTCTCCACTTTAAATAATTCCTCAACATCTTCCAACCAAAATAAAAATAATTTAAGATTACATTTTCCATCAAATAACAATACATCATGACTAACATGATAAATCATGATTCTAATTTTTTTTAATTTTTTTGGGTAAAAGGATATATTTATGGGTGTAGTTGTGTTTAGTGGTTCAAGAAAGTTTTGTCTGGTACAGAAGTAGGATCTGATACCATTTGATACAAGCGGGATAATAGGTCGGATAAAAATACCTTGTCAAACATCAAATCTTGTTCAGTTTTTTGACGCAATGGATTAGATAAACGTTCTAACGAATAAGATTAAATGTCGTTTTAACTCTAATAGTTTGAAATACGAATTTTAAAATAATAATCTCATAAAAGACAAAAATCAAAGAGGAATATTTTTACTAAATTAAAAATTATTTAAACAATAACATAGGGCTCCCTATATAATAAAAGAAAATTAGTGTTACAAATTAACTCAAATAAAAAAATAACTCTTATCTAAATAAGAAAACTAAAAATTAAATTATAAATTGAATTGGCAGCAATAAAAAAAATTTTCTAAACTAATTAAATTGTAAATTGTTCTACATCAGTGGATCTAGGGCAATGTATTTGCGGACACAAACACAATGGAAGGTGGTACATGGAAAAGTACTGAAGTTTACCTTCAACATTTCTCTCAAGAAGAACGAACCAGGACACTTACTTGAAAAGCCCAACGCCAGCAGCAAATTGGGCACCAAAGCCCATGGATATTCTAGGCTCAATCATGCCGCCAATCATCAGGTTTAAACCCGATTGCTTGGCCACTTCAACAATTTCGAGGGTCCCAAGCACCCCAACTTTGGTGAGCTTAAGGTTAATGAAACCAGCAAGATTTCCTTTTATGATTTTCATAACATCATCAATACTACGACAGCTCTCATCTGTTGAAACATATACCCCGTATTTGTCTTTGGCAATGCGATTAACATAGCCAAGACGTGCCCAATCATCTTTAGGAACAGTTTGCTCAAAGTAACTGGAGTCACCCCTATTTCTATAAGAAAGACAAGCTTCAATAATCAGAGGAGCCCGAGCCCATACTTAGAAAGCGTTGAAATTGATAATAATAATAATAAAAATAACTGAGCACTTTGTATACACGCTTGACCTACCATGTAATTGTTCATGAACTTCAATAGCTTCTTCTGGTGTGTAACCCTCGTTGGGTCCAAGGCGAAATAGCAATCAGGGTGGAGCGCAGGTATAGCTTTCGGAACTTCTATGTCTCCCTTGAGATTCTTTCCCACCTTACACTTCAAAATATTGAATCCTTGTTTGCGATAATGTGCAGCCAATTCAGCTGCTTCTACCAGGGAAATTAGCGGAATCTGCAAATAGAACAAAATATATAGCTGAGGCTAACACTTTTGATTGAAAATATGCATGTATGTATTTTCATATTTAGAATCAGTGTAGGAATTTAACCATTATTATATCGCAATTTAAAGAATCTGAAACTCCACCAAAGAGTCTCCACAAAGGCATGTCGAGGCTTTTAGTAATTGCATCAATTAATGCCATCTCCACTCCCGCCGTAGCCTGCAATTGGGAAAACAGTGTAACGAGTTCAGAAAAAAAAAAAAAAAAAAAAAAAAAAGAAAACACTTCAACGTTTAGAAGATAAAACCAAATCAAAATAAATGAAGGATAAACTTAAATTTTCAACTAAATGTAATATATAACTACTATCACAAGCTTTTTAATTGGAGATGTTCAACCTCTCGTTGGTCTGAGAATGATAATTAAGCAGGATTTCGCGTCCCCATATCACAAACCAGCAAAATTAGCTTGGCGTAACTTCTTAGCAGTATATATGGAGGAAAACAATCATTCAAGTTTTTGTTTTTCAAACAAAGTCAGGCATGCATTTCAGTGAAGTTCAGACACAGTAAATTGCTTGATTTCCTAGAAACGAAAATCAAACAGATGATGTCATGTGTACTTGCCAATTAATCGTGATATTGGAAACCTCATTTGAATGATGAGGGATGACCGGATGAAGGTCAATCAACTGCTTGCAATTTAAATTTTCTGCCCAAATTCAAATTAAATCATACACTATGACTCAATTAATTTTTGCATGAGTTAAAGATTCACCTAAGAACTAATTAGTTGGTTACGAGGTCATTTGTTAATATAATCCTTCCAAAATTGACTACTCACTTAACTTGAGCATTTCAAAAGGAACAAATTAAATTAAATTAGAAAAGAACACAGTTCTTTTCTAGTCAATATAAAAGACGATATCATTGTGTGAAAAATATGACAGAAGGTCTTTCATTTTTTTTGGATTATTGGCCATCTTTAAAGTTAAAAGGACATAAGGCTTAAAATGTGTTTGCTATCCTTTTACAAATCACCTAGTGAAAATGATTTACAAATATTACAAAGTGACAGCAAACTGATTAATATAAATACACGTCACTATAACACGTCATACTATTGGACAACTTATAGCTGGGTTTAATAAATTGTTAACCATTGCAAATGATCACTACCAACTGCTATTGACCACATTCAAATGTCATTATTTTGTATCATTATAAATATCATTAAAAAATTTTTTGAATGCTTTATACAATGGTACCAATACCATCACTCTAAGAGTAACCGTTTATCTGAAGTTAAATTTTCAATGTTTAAAAATTTAATTTCAGATTTATAGCAAACGATTACTCAAATTGCAATGATAAGTGTGCTATTGTACAAAGTAATTAATAAAAATTTAAATGATATTAACAATGGTTCAAAAGGATAATAGTTAGACGTGGTGATACCGGCCTTCGGTAGCATAGTGGGCGATAATGCTAAAATTATAAATTAAATTTATTGAATATCAATGTTTGTCGTGCTAACAACCACATACATGTATGTTAACATACTTTTCCATCAAAACATACATTAGCAACTAACAAACTAAAACTTTTTTGAGTATTTTTACAACTAGTGGAACTTATCAAGCTACTGGCCAAATTTTAGGGACTAAATGTTTTTTACCTATATATATATAATGAAAAGTTAAAAATATTTTATCCCTAAAATTTATTAAAATAGTAAATCAGAACACAATTTCTCAATTTAACAATGTCATCCCTAATAGTTAAGGGTGACAAAATTTGACATAATCCATCACCCTGACAAGAATATAACTCGAAATTAATGGGTTCAATCAAGTTGACTTAGGGTGACACAATTAATAAATAATAAATTAATAATTATAGCATATTCTAATTTTAAAATTTTGACACATGAATCCGCTTGTTACATAATTTATTATTTAAGTAATCATGTCACAATTTAAAAAATATGTAGTTTTATTTACAATAAAATTTATTAATATTTGAGTCTGTACAACATGTTTGGATTATATATTCAAATATAGGGAGAATTATCATTTTACCTCTATTGTTTGACATAATATCCTATAATCCCCTTATTATTAAGCTAATGCTTCAATATCCCCTAACATTATCTATTTTAGTAAAAATTGTTATTTTTTTGGGGTAATTAAATAATTTAACATAATTTTCATGTATCTATATGTCACTGAACACGTGTCATCTTTCTAGTGAATAACTTATTGTTGGATTTAATGAGCTGTTAACTGTTAACGTGGACTGCCATGAACCACCATTTAACGTTAACCATTTAGGTCATTATAGACATTAGTGGAACCTTGTTGAATGGTCTACGCAATTGTACCATTAAAATCATTGTTTAAATAATTGTTCATTATAAATTTGAAATTAAAATTTCGATATGCAAAAATTCAACTTCAAATATACTGCGAACAGTTACTCAAACAACGATTATAATAATTTTATTACATAGAGCGTTAAACAAAGATTTGAATAATATCTGTAGTGACCTAAATGGACGACAGTTGGCGAAAGTGTTTGGCAGCTAGCAATGACAAGGATGAATGGCAATAACTTTTGGTCAACTGTCATTCATTTGGTCACCGTGAATATCATTAGAATTTTTGTTAAATGGTTTGCGCAATGGTGCCATCACCATTCGAACAATCATTCACCATAAATTTGAAGTTAAATTTTTAGTTGCTCAAAATTCAACTTTAAAGATATAATGAACAGTTATTGAAATGACGATTCTAATGTTACTATTGCGTAGAATGTCTAACATGAATTTTAATAATATTTATAATAACCTAAATGAATGACATTGGATGGTGGTCAACGGTTATCGACAGTGGTAGGCAGTAACAGTTAATAGCTTATTAAGCTAACTGTAAGCTATCTAATAGAAAAATTATACGTGTTCAATGACATGTACTTTTTACAGACTTTGGCACAATCAAAAGGTAAAGTAATTGTCCTAAAAATGTAATAACTTTTAGTAACAAAACTAACATTGAGCGTACCGAGATATTAACTAAATAACAAGGGGATCATGTTATGTCAAAAAACAAAAGTATTGGACATTCTCCCTAAAATATACATAAAAATATATGTATATGTTAACTTAATTATATATTAGAATATTTAGTTCTTAATACGATTATTAAATGAATCGAGTTTAAGTTAGTTTAAAAATATGTAATGTCTTTATTTAATAGCCAGCCGGATTTCTTCTAACAACTGACAAGTTATGTAAAACTGATCATTCCTAAAATCATAAAATTGATTTGTTAAAATTGTAAAAGGTAAGTTCTAGTTTGTTGTTTCAAAACTGTCAAAGGGATGAAAATTTAATTAGCTCATAGTAAGCCACCCCCTTCACCATGGATGAGTAGGAGTAAAAATTGTTTGTCCTCTGAATGAGTAGATATTTGCTTTGTTTAAAAAATAAAAGCCTACCAATAAATATATTACTCCCAAGAAATAATTTCTAAAGGGAAAACTTTACTGAAGCAAACTGATGACCAGGAAGTTGAGCAGCAACCAGCTCCAAAACAGAACCCAAAGCCATGGGCGGACTCTTTTTCAAAACCTCACAAGCCTCTTTCCCCTTCACTTATGGCAGTCACGTAGGGAAAAATCGGAGCCTCACCCCACCCAACATACCCATTATCCAGCTCAATCCTTATCCCCACCTTCTCCACTGTATCCAGCTTCGAAGACGCCATCCCGAAAGGAGACAACAGCGGCACGTTCAGGTGTCTGTTCTCAGCTTTCTGAACTTTCACAGTGAACGTCTGCATCAAGCTTTTGAAGATGCTTGCTGTCTCTGTTGGCGCAGCTGGCGCTGGTTCTGACGGTGCCATCTGGGATTACGTTATCGAAGTGAAGGAATTAGAGGAAATATGCAAGATCTATTCTCGGATCTGAAACTCATTGTTTCCTAGAAGAACTTTTTATTGTGGATTATTTATTTGATCCTTAAATTCTTTTTAAAACATTGATATTTTTAAATTAAAATTAACGTGTTCTTATTTTTTATATTTTTAGTTATTTATTTTTAAATTATATATTAATAAATTAGTTAAATTTTTTTTAAGATTCAAAATAGTGATTCACCTATTTATTAATACTTTATATACAAACTAATTTTTTTAAGAAATTAATTCTTTAATTTTATCCTCTATATAATTAAAAAGTTTTTTTCGTATAAGAAAATTGTATAATTTTAAAAAAAATTTCCTTATAGAAAAACTATGTAATTAAAACCTTTTTTCTTAAAGAAAAAGAATTTTTATGAATACATAAATATATATATGTGTACGTATGTATATCATAGACTTCTATGAAATAATCAAAAATATTTTATCTTGTTAATTTTTGAGATTTAACAAAATATATCTAACTTTTATCCCTGCAATTTAGAAATGCTCACATTACAAAAATAACGCTAATAACTAAAATTATTAATAACTTTTGAATTCATTATCATATAACACTTAAAAGTATTGTAATAATTTAAAAGTAACTCAAAAGTATTTTATTAATTTTAAACATGAGGTTATTTTTGTTCAAAACAAGTAAAAATGAATATTTTTTATTAACTTTTTGTAAGAGAGTATTTTTAATTTTTTAGGACAACAATGAGATATTTTCGGTCATTTTCCTTAATTTTTTTTTATTTTCTCTTTCAAGTAAAGAGAAAAAGTTATAAAAAAAATCAATATCTTCAAAATATTTTTATATAAATCTTTTAAATTCATGCATTATATAAATTTATTATATATATAGGTTTGTATGAATATAACTACAAATTATAATTGCAATAATTTTAAGATATAATTTTTTACTATTTTAATTTTAACATTTATTTATTATTTTTAAATTTAAAAGTGAAATTATTATTCAGCCCCCAAAATCCTACATTCTGACTCCATCTTTGGTGGTCCATATATATATTTTTTGTACAAAATTTATTAATAAAATATCAAAAATTGTTTGTTTTGCTAGAAAACAGGGAATCAATGCATACCTCTTATAATATTTGGGAAACCACGCATAGGTGGTAGGTTTTAAGAAATTTATATATACCTCCCCCGTTAGTTCACTGTTAGGAATAAAGGTATTTTTGGACATTTCATCAACTTAATCATTTTTTATTTATTACATGATTAATGCCTGTAGAAAATTTTATTATTGTTTATTGATCATTCAAGATTTCAAGTTATGAAGCTGAAATTTTTGAATAAATTTTATTGGACATAAAAAATGTATTTCAATGACATAGTATTATCACGTTAATTTGTATAATAAAATTTGTAATTTTAGTATTATTATTTATTAAAATCATAATTTTTTTAAGTTAATAATAAATTTCAAATCATACTTGTTCTATGTAGATGTGCTCCTAGTTAATAAAAATAATATAAAAAAATAATTTCACTAAGTGAGTGTACAGATGAACCATTTTTTTTTAAAAGATTTTAAATATCAATAATAAATTTAAAATTTGTTGAACATTATAAAAAATAAAAATAATTTTTGTTATGTAAAATAGTATTATTATATTATAAAATTGACCAAATATTAAAATCATTGGACGACAATAAGTAGAAAATATTTAAGGATGTTTAAGGACATATTAGTGTAGAATAGTTAGGACATTTTGGTCTTTCTGTAAAAATTAAATTGTAAACTGACGGCTTATAAGAAATATCATAGGTTTTCTAAAACATTTCATTTACGTGTGAATTTTTCCAACCTTAGAGGGAAGTATATGTTAAGTCCCTGCTAGAATCTAGTAAGAGAAATCTTTAAATATTAAAAAAAAAAAAAAAAAAAAAAACCCTACAAACTCGAACTCTGAAGCGTATATGTTGAAAAAAAAACTAAAACGTAATACCGTGTAGAAGTTGCAATAACTTTTAACGCTCAAGAATCTAGCAGATCAACGATCTCGTTTGTCAAAGAAAGAAGGTGAACAAAGAGGAAGCAACAGTAGTAGCAAAAGTAGGGTGAAAAAGAAGGCGAACGGAGAAGGAGAGTGTTTGGTGGCTGCTGTCGAGGACAGTGTTTTGTTTGGGCCGCAGCTTTAAGATGAAGAAGAGAAGAGTGTTATTTTATCAATAAAAGTTATTAACAAATTATGGGAAGTAAATTTTTTTGTTAATTAATTCGGTTGGTGAGCTGTCTACATTTAGCTGCACTGCAACGCCTGAAGAAATGTCAAAAACCAGTCTGTAAAATTTCTAAACGTAATAACCTCCTCTTCTTCTTCTTCTTTTTTTTTTTTTTTTCAACATGAATTTCACATTAATCACGTTGTTGATTCAATTAGTCTTTCTGTCGGCTGTACAATTTCTTGACGTAAATCTCCTTTGTGTTTTTTTTTGTCATACTATGTTGTCGATTTTAGGCGTACAAATCCTGTCTAATCAAAGCATGATTTGTTGTTCATCAAATAATCAATGAGAAATATGTTTTATAATTTACTAGGTTTTCATTATCAAATAATTAATGAAAAATATGTTTTTAAATATTATATCCAATATACATCTTTAAAATTTCAATTTTAAAAAACATAATTATCACTTGAAATTTTGTTTTTAGTTTTTAAAATTGATTTAAAATAGTAAATCAAACGGCCCTAAAACATCTATGGGACTTGATTTAAAAAATTGGAATATGTTTGATAAAGTATAATTATTCAATAATGTGGTGTTTTGATTTATAAAAACCGTATAATTTTTTTTAATGAATATATGCATAAAAAAAGATATTAAATTGTTCCATGGTGGAATTGGATGCATCTTGGAGTACGCCAATATTTTTAAGCCTCCCTTTATCTGTTAGTTTGGAATTAATCAAATAAGCTTACAAAGTGAAGTGGGCATGTTTGTTTTGGAGGACTGGCTGAAACGGTTACGGGCGTCCCTTCTATCATTGGTTTCAGGATATCACCTCAAGATGAGTAAGAGAATTTAAAATAATTTGAATTCTGAACATCCTTACCTTTTAAAGGAAAAAATTTGGCACGTCTATCATTCCAAATCACGTTAGCTGTACAAATCCTATATAATATGGGAAGCAAATACTAAAGATGAAGATCTCTTACATCAAAAACTTTTTTCAATTTTAAGAAATGCATACAAAAGCTAATGTTGCAAACATATGAAATAGGCCCTCTTGGAAAATAAGATAGAGAATATATACCTCTATTGAATAGAATTAGATGGTTGCATACAAAATGACGAGGGTGCACCGCCCTGTTAGTGATTCAATGTGACGTTAAAGTGATCAAATCACCTCATTTGAGGATTTGAGGCAGAGTTTGAGTCAATTGGTAAAATTTCTTGTATAATAAGTGAGTGAAAAAAAAAAAGGCGATTAAGATAAGGAAGGTGTTTTAGTTGCACAAATCATCAAGGATAAAGTTTGTATTACATCCAAAAGAAAAAAATGTTTCCTGGTCCCCATTTCCTGCTTTAGACCGAATTGAGGGTTGTGGTGGAATTTGATTCATTACAGTGCAAATGGGCATGAAGAATCTCAATCAGTTTGTTAGCCTTAATCAGGAGGCTACTGTAATTTTGTGAAACGAAGATGTTCCAGGGTGAGGTTATGTACAAATTAAGGGACACTGTTGAGTGGAACAAGTCATTGGGGATAAGTATTATATTACAAAATAATAAAGTTTTCTTCCATTTTGCTTATATTGCATAGGACACATACAGGAAATGCGTAATCATGCAGGAAATGTATGGTACAGGGATACTATTCAAACCTGCTACAGTAATAAACACAGAAACCCAAAACAACAAGACTGTCTCCGCAATCAATTATGAAATGAAATCTTTTCTCTAAATGCTGTAGTTCAAGTTGCAATAACGGTTCTGTAAATATTACCTGCAAAGACCTCCCATGCCCAGCACATTTACTTGTTTGCAGGCCTGTTAAAAACCAGAGATTTGCAGGTCATATTCAGGACATGGTTGACAAATACAGAAATCAGATACACTCTGACTGTTTGGAATTCCAGAAGTGTTGAAGCAACCAACTGATCAAGCAATTTCTGCAGATAATATTATATCGTTAGCATTGGCAGAGTCAAGATTGTGTAAAAAATTATGTTGCCATTCTTATCATTAACAATAGATATTTATTAGTTTATAGGAAAATATTGTGGGGCAACATTGTCGATTCCAATTTATCCTATGAATACAAGGCACAAAAATTCAATGATGCATACAGTAACTGTGAAATGGATATCATTACAGAATGATCATTGCAGCACCACATAAAGCGTTAGTTATGAAATTATTTCTTCAAAATTACCAGCTAGCTTTTCCTTTCTCATTGATCATGGTTACTCAAGCCACTTTACAATCATTTGGGGTTTCCACAGATGTTATGGAACACTCCTTGCAGTGTTCATTCATGAAATGAAAATTAGAAAAGCTTTAATAGGCCGAACAGTTCACTTAAGAATTTCTTTTTTTTACTTTTAAACATTACAAGAATAAACCAAACCCCTCTCTAACCCAAAGTGAGCAGGGTTTAAACTCAAGACCTCTTATACCACTACAAGAGGTTTTACCAATTGAACCGGCTAACACCCACAACGGTTCCCTTAAGAATCATTAAACAAGAAATTTTCATTTTTAAATAGTAATGAACAAAATGTTATCACTTGGGTATGGGAAGCCAAATGCCCAGAAACGAGACCAAGCCAATTTCATGGTTATTTATGAGGAGTCTAATTTTTATGGACGATATTAATGAAGGTAATTGCAAAAAATAGTGACGATCATACCAAGAACACATTAATATAACTGGTTTGTCTTTTAGACTACATCCACATGCAAAGCCAAGAATATTTTTTTCACGAACAAAATAGAGTGCACATATATAGCAGTCTAATTCTCATAACAGAAAACCCCAATAAACCAATATTTTTGTTGTGAGATTTATATGCTAATATTATTTTCACAAACAAAATAGAGTAAACATATATAGCAGTCTAATTCTCATAACTGAAAACCCCAATAAAACCAACATTTGTGTTGTGAGAATTATGCTATTCCGACTGTCTACAGTGTAATCTGATTGTAGGTTTGATCTATGAATGCCATCTCATAATCAAGTTCTCAAACTCTGGTATTTTAGTTATCTGATCATGATGTAGGACATAGGCATATCATGATTAGTGGTAAAATATGGACTTACCATGCAATATTGTCCCAATGAAGGAAACCACCATGGCCTCTTGCATTAGTAAACTTGTAAACCGCACCAGAGACTATCAAAAATAATTAAGACATTGTCAAATTGCTGAATTACAGAATTTTAAAGTATAAAGAGCAGCTTAATTTATATGAAGCTGAATCATATACACCGCAAGATTCAGGAGCTATGGTGCAAGTACCTTCATAACCTTCAAGAACTGGATCTTCAGACAGCAGAAGAGGTGTGTCTAGGTCAATGAATCTGCACAGTTATCTACTACTTAAAACTCGAAGAACAATTTCATGTTGCAGAAAATGCAGAATGTAACCCGCGGAATAGGAGATGTCACAAAAATATTTTAGTTTACTTAAAAACATTTCTTGTCAATAAAAAAGGATCATGATGCTTACTTGAAACAGCCAAGGCCAGCAGCAAGGTGGCCAGCAAAACCCATGGCTAGTCGAGTCTCAACCATACCACCAATCATCAGGTCTAAACCCGATGCCCTTGCCACTCCAATAATTTCAAGGGCCCCAGTGACTCCTACTTTGGCAAGCTTAATGTTAATGACATCCGCAAGATTTCCTTCTATGATTTTCTTCACATCATCCAAACTCCGACAGCTCTCATCAGCTGCAACAGATACCCCATATTTGTCTTTGGCAATATGACTAACATGGCCAAGACCTTCCCAATCATCTCTATGAACTGGTTGCTCGAAGAGAACTGGTGTGACCCCCATTTCTATAAGAAAGAAAACACCAAACAAGTAAGTTTCAGTGCTCACAGGAGCCTAAATACTTTGCAAGTACTGAAATATAATGAGGTATTTGTACAAGAAAGAGTGAATAAGACTTCAATGTCAGATCATGCACAAGCCAATAGTTTTCTGATTTACGCTCATTTTTGTTTATAGCAGGAATGGCAAAGAGTAAGGCAACATTTTGTACACACACTTTACCAAATAATTTTTCAAGGACTTCAATAGCTTCCTTGGGTTTGTAACCCTCATTGGCATCCAAGATAAACGAACAATCAGGGTGGACCGCACGTATAGCTTGCAAAACTTCTATGTCTCCCTTCAGATTCTTTCCCACCTTAAGCTTCAAAGTAGAGAATCCTTGTTTGCGATATTTTGAAGCCAATTCAGATGCCTCAGATGGGGAAACAATTGGAATCTGCAATATAATAAAAAGGTTAAGGCAAACTTCTGCTGGAAAGAAAAAATACTCGTTTTGCCCTGTACTACTGATTATAGAATTTTCTTGATTTTATCATAATCAGCAGCACCACTATGTGGTTTCTAATTTTTAGAAGACAGCCATAATAGATGAAGGGAGAAACAGAAATTATCACTGTGAATAGGTGGTCCTTTCATTTGTAGAATCACCAGAGCAGGAACTTAACTGTTATATCAGTGGTTATAGTATTTGAAACTCCACCAAAGAGTCTCCACAAGGGCATGCTGACACTTTTAGAAACTGCATCAATCAATGCCATCTCAACTGCTGCCCTAACCTTCAATTGCAAGAACAGTTTAATGAGTACGAAAAGAGGGAGGAAACATTTCCACATTTAGAAGTATAAGGAGTTAAAATGAAAAGGAATAATTTAAAGTTTTCAATTAAACTACATATAACTACACGTCTTGCTGCCCTTACACTGATAAACAGGATTTTGTGGCAGCATAACCATATTGTTACTAGCAAAATTAGCTAGGTATACATTCTTCGTAGAAACAAGTATCACCATCAGGTTATGGAGGACAATAACATTCAGAAACATGTTTGTTTCTTACAAAGACAGGCATTCAAGTGAAGTTCAAGAGAAATGCTTACAAGTTTTCAGGAGACCCATATGCAGTATCCAAAAGACTTTAAAGTAAGTAATTCATCCAAGTACACTAGGTCATAACTACCTCAAGTCATTGCCAGATAATATAACTGGTCATAATATAACTTATATTGAACCATTTAAACTGATCCAATTAGATAATAGAAAGATGAAAATGAAAAGAGAAAATTAAGTTTCAAGTTACGGCGTTTTTTTTGTTTCTGCTTTAATTTTCCATAAATGAAAACTTGACAAAAGCAAACCAAATACCGGTGCAACACTTAGTAAAATCTTTTAACTTTTCTCATGTACTAAATTACTTCCACTCTTTTTCTACATTCTCTGAACAAGCAAGCATATTTCAGAACACTCATAATTCAAACCTAACCTATGAAGAAACCAAATCACTAACAACACAAATGCCAGCAGACCCAAGAGTAAGATGCAAATTTGTCTACCCAATCAGATGATGTCATGTGTCTGTGCTGAGGACCGTAGGCCAAAGGCAGACAATAAAATAAAAGTGTGTGCCAATCATGTACCTGCCAAATTCTAATATGCATTACCCTGAGACTTAATTTTTTAGCTATGAGCTCATTTCTTAACATAACCCTGCCAAAATTGAAAAAATTGGCTGACTTGAAAATTGCAATATCTTTTGAGGTTCGCAAAATTCCTTGAGCATGACCAAGGCAAAAGAAGATTAAATTCAGCCCACTGCTGTCAATGGAATCAGTATAATTCCAATCCAAACCTTAAATAATTTTGCAGCAGAAGCAATAAGAAGCACCAAAATATAGAAAGCCAACAACTTTATATAAAGTAAAATCTCATCACTTGAACTAACAATATACTCCCAAGAAAATAATTTCCTATATAGCAGACAATCGCTCGATTATTAGGACCGCAGTAACAATATAAAATCCATCAAAAAAGCAAATCCCCAACTGCAGAAACAGCTTCAAATCTCAAGAAAAACTTACAGAAGCAAACTGATGACCAGGAAGAAGGCCAGCAACCGCCTCGAAAACTGAACCCAAAGCCATGGGCGGACTCTTTTTCAAAACCTCACAGGCTTCTCCCGCTTTCCCCATGGCAGTCTGTTGATCCTCTGCAGTCACATGCGGCAAAATGGGAGCCTCACCCCACCCAACACACCCATTATTCAGCTCAATTCTGATCGCCACATTCTCCACCTTATCAAGCCTTGAAGATGCTATTGTGAAAGGAGCAATCAGTGGCACGTTCAAGGGTCTGTTCTCCGCTTTTTGGACATTAACTGTGAATGTTTGCGTCAAGCTTTTGAAGCTCAAGCATGTAGTGTCTGTTGTCACAGCTGATGATGATGCCATCCGGCAGACAGGTTTCAGGGGTTTTGAAGTTCGATTGGTATGAAAAGGAAGAGAGAATTCAAGGGAGATCATCATTTTTGGGTTTCGATTGGATTCTGTTGCGAAGTGAAAGAGAAAGCCGCCCAGTTGCCATTCCTCTTGTCGTTGTTGCAAGTGTTTTCATGTGAGGAGTCGCAGTCAAACTAATTGTTTATGTTCGTTGTCTGCTGCCTGCGTCTGATCTCTGAAACTCATTATTTTCTTTTCATTTTATTTTTATTTTTTAATTTATTATTTTGGATCTTTAGGTTGTCAGATAGACTTCTGAAATAGTAATTTATATAAAATTTATTAATAAATTGTCTAAAATATTTAATTTTCTTATACTATATTAGTATGCATTATGACACTAAAAAAATTATTAACAAGTGGGGAGTAACTTTTGTTAATTTAATTCACAAAGTTATTTATATATATGAGATTCACTTGAGCTTGTGTTCTTATAAAAAGAGAATTGTTTATATCAAGGTCTTAATTTAGAAAACTTGAAAGATTTGGGAATTATTAGCAACTTATGTAAACATAGTTATAGATTCCATAATTTAGATTACAAGTTGCGCTTAAATTTTATAAATAAGTTACTTTTCTTCGTCTATAACTATATATATTATTTATATATAACTGTAAACAATGTTGTAAAACATATTAAATCTAAATTTATAAGTGTGAGGAATGAAGATATTTGCACTTAAAATTTTTTAAATAAATTATTAGATTTTAAATGAAAAGTTTGAATTAGATGAATGAATAAGTACTAATGTATATGTTTTAGTATAGTATATAGAGAATGTTGTGAAAGAATTATTTTCACACAATACTTATTAAATAATCACTTTTTATAATTAATATTATGTTTTATTAAGTAGAATTTCAAATTGAGAGAGAATTAAATAATAACTTATTTCTTATTTATTAAATCTAAATAGTTTCACACCGATCGCCCTCTAATAACAGAGATGGGTTCAAGCCTACTTCTCCTAATTAGAGTAAATTTTACCCATAAATGGATGCAAAATGTTTGAGTTGTTGCATAATAATTCTAATCTTAATGCAAACTTTTTGAAAATAATTTAAAAGTGGAGGAAAAATGGTAATGTAAAGATAATTTAAGTGGTATGAATCTTCTATTATTGTCATAAAAGTAAAAGAAAGTAAAATATATAAAATATGTGTTAACATTATAAAACTAATAAATTAGTTTACATAAATAAAATTTATATAAAAATTCTATCTTTTAGCGTTCTCTAATCTTAATGCAAACTTTTAGAATAATTTAAAGAAGAGGAAAAGGGTCATTTTGAGATTCGGAAAGCAAAACATTTTAAGCCCACCCCAGCCCATGAAGCCACTTTACTTTCTCAAGAGTCCCTAGATTAGTGACCAGATAGGCAGATACTTAAGCATTGATCGATCAATCATTAATAAAAATTAAAGAAAATGACTAGATTGATGCATGCAAATAAAGCAGCCAGATGTATGCTTAATTGGATTAAAGTTATTCCTGTCTCTTATCGTACGCTTTAATTAATTAGATCAAGAAACACTTGTGAAGGGATTAGAAAATTTTATGCAACACTTGGCCAATGCGTAAAGGGATTTTATCAAAAGATATGCAGCCTTTTCCCTTTTGTATTCGTAGTAGCGGGCATGCAAAGCAACCTTCAATGCGAAGCTCCAAAGCTATTCTTTTCTTCTTCTTTGCTTAATACCTTCTACCAATTCCTACTTCCTTATATATGTTTCAACTATATATGTTGCAAATTATTATATATCACGACCCAATCCTCCACTTGTGATTCTTAACGTTGATTCAAATAGAAGAAAACGGTAACTATGCCGATTTATTCTTCATACTCTTCTGATTCTGACGAAATTGTCACCACAAAACCGTCAAGCACCACCGCACGTCCACGGCCGCCAAGGTTGTTCGGGCGTCAACGGCCGATACGTGCCGTTCTTGGAGGAGGAAAAGGTATATATACAGTTTACTTGTATATACGTTTTCTACTTCAAATGGCTGATAATTGAATCCTATGATTGAATTCACAGTTGCGGATGTCTTGTTATGGAAGAACAAAACCGTATCGGCTGCACTTCTCATCGGAATGACAGTGATATGGTTTCTGTTTGAGGTTGCTGAGTACAACTTCGTGACTTTGCTATGTCATTTGTCCATTACAACAATGCTTGTAATCTTCATTTGGTTCAGGGGTGCTGAATTTTTCAACTGGTATCTATTTCAAACTTTACTTAGTAATTAATTAATACGTTGATCGAATCCTGAAGCATGTTCAAATTATTATTATTTTCACTGATACTGGCCCCGGTTTAAATTATCCTCCAGGAATCGGCCCAAAATCCCAGACATAGTATTAAGTGAATCAACATTCAGGGAGGTTGCTTCAACCTTCCGAGCGAAATTCAATCAAATCCTGTCAAAACTCCTCGACATCGCATGTGGAAAAGATCCAGGACTTTTCATTCTGGTATACATACATTTCATTATCATAAACTGTGTTATCTTTCCTCTTTCCCTTCAACAATTATATTAACAAGTTATGAACTAATTTTCTCAACAGGCAGTAGCTTCTCTGTACATATTGTCTGTGATTGGAACCTATTTCACCTTCCTTAACCTCCTTTTCCTTGGTACGAGATTTGTGACCTTGCTTCAATGTCTATGGAGTTATCAAATGTTGAAGCATTATTAGCCTAGTAATGGGGTTTTCCTTTTTGTGTCTCCAGGTTTTCTTTGCCTGCAAACGGTGCCATTTCTGTATGATCGGTATGAGGATCAGGTTGATTACCTGGCTGACAAAGAAATCCGTCGACTGAAGAAGATGTTCAAAAGATTTAATTCCAGTGTTCTTAACAAGATACCAAGACAACCAGTGAAAGAGAATTAAATTGAGACAGCTTGCGCACGTAATAAGTTATGGAATTTATGTTCTTTGCTTTAAAATTTACACAAATACAAATTCAATTAATTCCGTGGTTACTGTAAAGACGTGTGTATATAACATGAAGATGAAAACTACGAATGTGAATATTCACTCTTTGAATTTATCTCCACTTCCAAATGGCCAAGCCTTTTGACATTGATCTAATTGATGAAGAATTTAATTTTCTTATCCACTCGTTTGAGCCTAAATTACCTTGTAAAAGGTCAGGGGTTCCAGCAAGGTCAATAAAAAATAAAGCAATGATATATTACATTCTTTCCATCAAAGAGTTTGATGTATTAGTTGATTGGATTCCAAACCTTAACAAAAGGCATAAACATATAGTCTAAAAAATATAAAAAAAAATATATATATATATATATATGTGTGTGTGTGTGCATTTAAATTTTTCTGCGAATCACACAATTACCAAGAACAAAGTATGAGAAGAGGTTTAGTGTATAGTATATTCATATAATATTAAAAAAAATTAAAATAATTTTTTTGTGAATGATCACTTGTTAATTGTTGACTTTCTTTGGCAACAAATTTATGGTACTATATATGCGTATATCTTTTACAACAATATTTCTAACATAATTTTTAGATTACTTAATTAATCAATCTTAACCATTCAAATTAAATTTGATATATTTAATCAATATATCATATTAACATACAAATTTAATGTAATTTTAATCCTTAAAGGTTTATTGATCAAATGACTTAAAATTTATATCATAACTTCTTGTTGTTGGATCACATTAGCCTTTTCTAATTAATTATGTTATCAAGTGGGGTGCCAGTTCATTCTATTTAGAAGTTTAGTTTAGATTTAAATTGAAATTTGGAAGTGGCATTTTGTGAATCTTAATGGAAACACATACAGAAGTCACAATATATATGGAGGAAAAACAAATTATATAATAGCAAGATCCGAAACCTTTTCGGACTAGTACAATGATAGAAACAAAATATAATTATTAATGCCCTAACATGATGCACTATTCCTATTTTGTAGTTATAATATTATTGTTTTGTGGTCACATAAGGTGGCTATAAAAGGATTCCACTTTTGAAAATAATTGCATTTTAAAATAGAAACCCTTTCTTCCATAACAGTAATTGGAGGATAAGATTGCCCTAGTTTTAACCTTCCCTACTCAAAATTAAAAGGGAAAAAGAAGTTTGTCTTGAATTAATAATTGTGTTCATTAAAAGATGATGGCCAATATGTGTTTGTTGGGTTTGCAAGTGGGTGGCCACAAACGTTTTGTGCATGTAAATATTAGGAATTATTTTATTATTGACCAAAATTTGTGACAAGAGAGAGTGGGAGTATATGCATTCATTATATATATATATATATATAAATGCAAAGCAAATGCCAACCATCATGTAGTTTTAGTGGTTGTGTTGACCCACTATCTTCACGTCAAAGTTCTGATGGTTTTGCCTGCCAATTCAAGTGCAATTAAGTAAGAAGAATCTATAAAAGTAATTCAATTACTCAGACACAGAGAGAGAGAGAGAGAGAGAGAGATCTAGCTAGTTAACCAAGTGAGTTTATTTGCACCTCAAAGCCACTTTAAGTCACAAGTTTAATAATTTAGATTATATTAATTACAACTTTGACGTGTCAAGTTACAAGTGTAATATATTTAGTTACTATTAATATTTTTACTTACATCATATATAATTAACTATTCTCCCTTGGTAGCTAGATTATATTAAGTGCTTGACCTTGTGCCTAATTGCCTCTTATAAAAACCCTAGGAGTAGTTCACTACCCACAGAGAAATCACAGTGATCGATCACACAAGGAGAGTAGATGGTGAGAGAATTGAGAGAGATCATCGGTACTGTGCATGGAGCAGGTGTTGATGAAGCTTGTGTGTTCTTCTTAGCAGCTTTGCTCATCACTCTTTCTCTATTCTCAGCAATAATCTTTGTTTGTGCAGAAGGCGTTTCCAAAGACAAAACTTCTTCAGCCGATTCAAACTACTACGGGGGTGGATGTGCTGCCGGCTGCGGTGCCGGTTGTGGTGCTGGTTGCGGTGCTTAAAATTATTAATCCACCACCTCATACCTTCTTCGTAATATATATATATATATATATATATATACACACAAATTAATAAAGCTTAATTTGAAATAACTTGCTGCTTAAATTCTCCATTTATTGTTAAGGTAATTTTCTTTTTGTAACCAAGAGTTTTTGTTCTTAGCTATGCGGAGATATATCATCAGCTTAGAAATAAAAAGATTATAATGATGTATCAACTGTATATGTTAGTTTATGCCATTATCAAGCCCACTTTTCTGCAATTATTGATGAGGTGATGATCAATAATAATGCTTTTGTTCTCAAAATACTTCATTTAATCATGAAAGGAAGTGAATCAATTACATGATTCAATCAATCTCTTGCAGTAGTACTGTATACACTATGCTAGCTTTTGAATTGAATTCCAATCCATATGTATGGTAAATAATGTCTTATCAAATAATAATTGTGATTGCAAGGTCTTAATCATGCTAATTGAAGTCAAAGCAATTTGTGTTGCTAATAATTACAATACAAGATATTTTATTCTAAAGCTTCACTAAACCAACAATGGAGGCCAAAATTTCCAAAACAACATAGCACTTTTAGCAGTGTATGCATGAAGATTATAATCAATTTCATTATAAAAATCTCCTTGTGACATGTGAGCCATATATATATATATATATATATATGATGATGCCATGCTCTCTTAATATCTGTCATGGTTACGTCTACTCCATTAATTCAACCAATTCATTTTATCCTAAATTTAAAACAAAACCCAGGAAATCTTCGGGCATTAGGCAATTATTAATGAAATATGTTCTGAGGCACTTAAAATGCTTTAATATTTTAAAAAGTGTCCACCCTTCAACAGCAAGTCAAGATGGCCGAGTTGGTCTAAGGCGCCAGTTTCAGGTACTGGTCCGAAAGGGCATGGGTTCGAATCCCATTCTTGACACGTATTTTTTTTTTCCCCCAATCCAACAAAAATTATATGTGAGAAAGGAATCTATCTCCTACAACGTAAAGTATTTTACTTTTAATCACTATCGTTAATATTAGAAGAATGTAAGGAATGTTTTACACTTATTACACGAATCTTCATCCTATTGGAAAACACTCATTTCCGAAGGAGGAATCTCTCCTTTAATTTTCCTCCTCAATCTAAAAAACTAGAATAAGTACATGCAAAATTGATAACATTTTTGGACTAATAATCTAAAATAAATAAGCTTGCCTTCAACATATATTGCGAGTATTTATTAACCTATTCTCTGGATTGGAGGACTCAATTCCTTAGAGCATGTATGTGATTTACATGGCATGCTATCAGAACCAATGTCCGAAAATGATGAATATGCTGCTACTATCTTTTGATTCGACCCATAACAAGCCCAATGCGTCGCACGCCGAGCAGCTCGCCAACCGATCTTGCACGGCAGCTTGATGCAGCACCAGGCAATCGACAACGGACAACAAACACACAACAAGCAAGCACTACATGCAAACTCTGCAACCTTACTGCATATTTTGGAATTCTTCAACCTTGTAGGAAAGGAAGAAGCAGCTGTATGTCTGGCCTTCTTCGTCCGATTACATCTTTCATGGAGGCATTTTACACTCTCTTCTTCTTGAAGGTGAACCCTGCTTTCCATTTTTGCTGTTCAGCATCGCAAACAACAGAAACTGCCGCAGACAGTGGCAGCCTAGTACGATTAATGCTTTGTTTCTGTAATGGTTGGTACTGTGTTCACGGCTTGGAACTGGGAGGTTTCCTTCTTCAAGACTTATCAACTGGCTGTATTCTTTCCCTCTTTTTATAAACTGGTATCCAAGTTGGGGAATAAGTTTTGAACGCTTTTCACATGCTTGATTCCTTCAGGATTAGCCAACTTTTGATTTCACTGTATCATCATATGATGACAGCATTCCAGGTCATCTTATGTGGTGTTATACATGAAGAATCAATCACCTTGGTGCAATTTTCTCTTTTTCTTTGCTTTTCTAGGGTTTCTTTTCCTTTCTTTTGATTCAAGTCAAGCAGTAGCTATAGGATGCCACACAAGCATAGCACCTCCCTTCCTTTTAGATAGACAATGTAGAATCAATATATAATAAGTTTCGAAGACAGCATCATATCATTTTAAAATTTATAACAATATATGCTTTATTTGCAACATATAACTTTACATGATTTGCCCAACATGATGGCCTTTCAACCCTTGATCTATTAGTTCAACCACAAAAATTTGGGCTCCATTTTCAAATAATTTTATTTAAGATCAAATAATATACATAAAATCATCTCTTAACGTGAAAAATTTATGAAGCTGCATACTTCACATAAAACATTTTGATCTTACCAAGAAATGAAAAGCATCCCAGCAATTAATCAGAGAAAGAAATAGACCCAAATGAGCTAAAATCAATGCACATTGATGCTTGCATAATCATGTGGAAAAATGTCCCTGACCTAAAATTTCAAGAAGAGATACTTCTGCAAAATTAAGAATCAGAAGCTAATGTCCTCAACCTGGAAGCTTTTCTCTCCAGAAAACCAGTGGTTGGTATACAAATTATCATGCAGGGACAGACTTAGACCCTCTCAATCTCATTGTCTTTGCTCGCAATCTTTCCATGAATGCTGGATTCGCTCTGAGTCTGTCCTTGACATATGAAGTACGAGCATCATCTACCATCTTGTTTGCTTTCCCAGCTTCTTCAATGAGCGAAAAGAGAGTCCTAAGGCAATCTTTTCTGTTTTCCTCTCTATGTTCAAACCTGAAAAAGAGTGTTATTTTACATAGAGTGCATGTAATGGCACTATCAGAGTACATTTAGGAAGTAAATGAGCATGCAGCTGCATTATCAGGTCTTAAGAGATTTCAATACCGAAGAACAAAAATTATAGTTGCTCATTAAAGGACAAATCCCAGCCCCATGACTGAATTTCACAGTTTCAAGAAAATACCAGATCTCAGGATTTTGATAGACCACTTCAATGCTATAATTCAGTCATAGAAAGTGCTATTACTACTGGGTTTCCAGAAAATCACAAGAAATCATACAGAAAATGTATTAATGATCAGTCAGATGCCACATTACCTCTCACTAGTAATAGTAAGCTCATCTCTCCCTGGATGATACCTTTTCCCGACCAGGTCCCGCAACCGACGGAATTGATATTTTGAAAGCCCAAGCTCTTTAACAGTAACAGACATTTTCACTTTTCTATTTTTGGGATGCCATGCATCACCACCAGGAGCGAAGACCACCCGTGTTTGCCACCTAAGAATTGGGCCCTCTCCTGGTGGATCATCATTGTCCTTTTTCTCGTCAGGCACAGCAGGCAAATCTAACTGTGCGGCCTCCTCTGCTTCTGCCTTTTGCAAATATTCAGAGACTATCTCATCCTCGAATTTCTTAAATTGCTCATATGCTTGTTCAGGTTCAAGCTCCCCACTTTCACACAAATCCCCTAACTCATTGAACTTATCCTCCACCTTTTTCTTAATATCATCTGTAAAGGAATTGGTTTGAGACAATCCAGTGAGTGCCAATATAATTTCAACTATGCAACTACGTAATCACATATACTTGCATAACTCAGAAAAGAAACATTTTGATTAAAAAAGAAGCAAAAGCTTATTAATAGTATACAATGCACCCACACAATCAGACTTAGCAAAATCCTGAATAATGTAGTTATATTAGAAAACCATAACAGATATAAGAAAATCGTAGTGGACTTAGCGTGGGAACATGAAACGGTTGGAAAATCTGCAAGTAGAAACATGAAGGTTTACAAGACAAAAAGGACCTTTGAATCAGGATTGTTCTCTCCACTACGAATGAACATAAAAATAATAGAAAGCCACTAGCGTTAACAACGGGCAATTCCAGTCATATCTGACAACTACAACTCATGATGTCAATATCCACCTCATTGCAGATTCAGGTGGACACACTGCATCATCATTAATAAAGCAGAACAAAGTACAATAAAATACTCCACTCTATATATCTATCTATCTATCTATCCTTGTAAACTTTTAAAGCTTGTTTTAAAAACAGAAAATAAAAAGAAAAAGGATTAATAGGCATTTTTTCACAAATAATGGGCAAAAAATTTAATAGGGAGCCATTCCATTTACTACAAACAATTTTCCTATCATGTGACAATGATAAATCACAATGTCCGTATTCAACACTAATAAAACAGATTTTCAGAGATTTCATCATACTTTACAACATGAAAGATCATAAGCAATGTCATTCACAGTGCTTCATTTCATTTTGCTAGTTACATCCTTCCATAACCAATTCCGCCAACATGTCTGTCATTTTTCTAGATATCCAACAAAAAGAAAAAGGCAGCTAAGAAATTTTAACATTGATCTTCTGACTAGCAGATACATTGATGAACACTAAAATCTAGATGAAAATAAGAAATTTCCGGGGAAGTAAATTATATTGCGGTATGAATACATGCATTAGGTAAGAGCAGCTTAGCAGAACATGGAACAGTTAACTACCCCAACATGACCAAAAAGCCAATGCCTACTCCACCGATCAAACACATCACGAAGCTAGTATTGCAACTATGAATATATCGATCAGTTTATACTAATAACAGCATGATAGAACAAACAACAGCAAGTGCACAAGGATCCTCAGAATCACTTTGAAGCACACATGAAGATAATAAGATCACCAATTGATAATTCTGGTCCATGAAACACGAAAAGAAAAAATATCATCTTCTTTACAAATCACAGCTAAAAGATAGTAGGATTATAAATAATGAAATGAACTAATTGTTTATAGAACCCGCAGAAATCACATATTTTGACATAACATTCCAAGCAACACGGTTAACAGAAAAACAAATACCTGGGAGGAGCTTGTCCCAACTAAGCATATCCTCAAGAATTTCCTCACATTCCCTTGTGTCCTTTAGATAACCATGCTGAACTGCCTCACTAATCATCTCATCCCATTTTTTGTCATCCATGTTGAAGTATTCATCCTTCACCATCTTCTTCATAACATAATCCCTAGCATTATACAAATCATCAATCTCTTCATCAGTCTCATACAACTCCTCAAAATCTGATTCAAACTCTCTGTCGTTAACATCATCCAGTGGCTTCATCCGGAGCTCTTCTGTCAACTCATCATCTGTTTCCGCATGCTTTCCCGCCAACTTCCTTTGCAATATTGCTTCAAGAATTGATGGGAGTGCTTCTTCGTCCCCTTTGAAATACTTTTCAATCCGCATTTTCAGCTCTGAGAACAAACAATTAACAGATCAAATACTTAAAACCTAGAAAACCCGCAAATTTAAAAACATAAACATGCTCAGAATTTCACCCAGATAAGAGCAAATTCCATATAAAATAAATCAGACCCATAAACCTGCAGGACTATATACATCACATAGTTTCAAACCCGGTTACTATATATATAAGCAGATTATTGAAAGCCAGAAACCTTAAACTAACCAAATTCATACATGATTCCATGATTATGCGCATCAAATTACAGGAATTTTAGATCCAGAATTCTCAAATAATCAAACTCATACAATTTATATTTTCTTTTTATTAAACCATCATACCTAAGCTTGAAAAAAATAAATGAAGGGCAACTGAAACGCTCAAAAAAAGAAGTTGAATAATGAAAAATATCTTTTTTTTCTGCCGAAAAATTAAGAAAAGTGAATAAAAGGTCAAATTCTAAACATATAAAAGCATTTACCTTTATTGCTCACATCCTCAACATCGACAGAGACGTCATTTTTCTGCGTTTGTGCCGCCAATGTCGTCTCAGCAGCAGTATTAGAGTCGTTCTTGTCATTGGAAGAGCCATTTGACTCGGAGGAACAGAACCTGAGTTTGGAACGAGTTGAAGCTGCTAGCGGGAGGACCGATTGATTAGGGTTTGGACTGGGGTGTGTAGACGAGGAGTGAAGAACGTTGCGAGTATAGAGAGAGGCAGTTCTCAGCAGAGTTCGCCTCATTGTTACCCTACCCACCTGTTAGGGTTTTAGATCAGCACAGCAGGGGTTTGTTTGTGAATTTTATCACTACATTAAGTTAAAGGACTGTTTGGCTACTTGCCAAATAAACCAATTTAAACATTTACTGCTTGTAATAACGAACTTCGAATATTAATAACAATTATATAACTTTTCTTACTACATCTCATGTGTTTATGTTTTCCTCCTGCTCACTGTAAATTTGATTAGAATTTAATTAATTTGGTTGGTTTGTTCCTTAGTTTCTTCATTTAATTGAGCTTGTGGTTGTTTTCTAGAGTATATTTTTTTTAATTTATATATTGGATTTGACCTTGTTAAAGTAAAAGTAAAATTTGTAATTGAATTTGATTACTGGATTGCAGTAAAATCTTAATTATAATTTAATGTTAAATATTGAAGGAGGAGAATTAACAGATATGTCTATGAAAAAATAGACAAATATTTTCTAATATTCAAAGAAAAACACAAATCTCTCTTAGACAAATAGAGAGGCACCCCTCTTACGTTTCTAAGTACAATGAGTACTTTTTATATCAACCGTTAATTAAAAATGAACATCCTTCACATCAGCGAGTAGAATCAGTCAGTCATCACTCATTTCTTCTTCTTCTTCATCATCATCATCATCATCTTCATCTTCTTCTTCTTCTTCTTCTTCTTTGGAAGCCCGTGGAGTGTTGCGTCTAATCTCTTCCATCAACTCATCGTCGCTTTCATCGTGCTTCCCAGCCAACTTCCTCTTCAAAATGGCTTCGAAAATTGAAGGTATGGCGTCTGCATCACCTTCTAAGAACTTATCTATTCTTCTTCTTAGCTCTGTAGTAATTAGCATTTCTCAATTTCAAAATTAAAACTTCAAAATTAAGAAAATTCATTTAGTTTAATAAAAACAATTTATTTCGCGCAAGTTAATTTGAAGATTCAGATTTCAATAAGCTTTCTAAGCAACCAAACAGGAAGCAAGTTTCTAACTTTCAAATTTTTGTTTACCTTCTTTTGTGAGATCCTCGACATCTGTGGAGCCATTATTATTTTGGTTCTTCGTTTGGGGAAAATTAGAAGAGTCGGACTGGGATGCGTAGAATCTGAGTGCGGGCCGAGTTAGAGAACTGAGTTGGAAGAATCGAAGATTAGGGTTCGCGTTGAACTTAGCAGGACAGTGAAGAAAATTGCTAGCCGAGATCATCAGATTCAGAGCTCGCTTCATCATCTTACTACTTCTCCCTTCGTTCCCAAAGGGGTTTTAGTTTTACGCTGCTTTCAGTTTTGTTTCCACCATGGTTGGGTTGGGTCTTTTGCTACAGGTATGGGCCTTCTGAACTCTGTAAAAGTTAAAAGCCCAACCCAAAGTGATTTCAAAAACAGAAACTCTTTTAAAATGAATATTGCAATTTACAATAATGTTATAGACTAGGCTACAATACCCACACATCTTTCTCTCTTAACCTGCAAATAATTACGTCATTTTATGTTTTCAAGCCCAACCCAAAGTGATTTGATGGGTCAAAACAACTTTTGGACCCAAAATCTGAAACCTTCTAATGAATGTAACAATAGTATTGCGTAATTGAATACAAAATATTGTTATAATTTTTCTCTAAGTTTTATTATATATTTTAATTTTTGTATTAAACGTTTCAAGGTACAAATTGATCTTACATTTTAAATTTTATATTAGAATTTTAACTTTTAGGTATTATGTTTCAAATTTTTACTTTGCAAAAAAAAAAAAAAAAATGCATATAACAATAACTTCAAATACTCGTATGCTATTGTATTTTGTAGGATTTGGCTACGATATTGTTAAAACATAAAACCCAGTCGAAGAAATATTGTCTAATTGAATCAAGTAAAATTTAGGGTTAAAATAATTCTAAATTAATTTTTAAGATCGTCCATATTAAAAAATATATATATAAATACTATTGCATTTTCACTATACATCTTGAATTAAGTGTAGTTTCCACTTTGCAATTCTGTACCGTCTTTTGTAAAGTCACAAATATTATGTATTTGTAATTCTAATCTCATCTGCTAATTATAATAACTCTTTTATAAGAACAAAATTTTGATATGAAGAGTAGAAACAAATAGAATAATTTGATCTTAAAATAATAATAGCATATGATATTAATCATTATTATATATTTATGTAGAGAAAGCTTTATTTATTTATTTATCAAAAATAGAATTTTTTTTTTTTTTTCATCTTTTCAATTTCGAAGGATTGATTAAACCCCGTTCTCTGCCTGCCAGCTTTGCCACCGCTAATTCATCCGGAATTGATGGTCACTCACTACTTTGCGTGTTGTTTAAGCTCTAATCACAACTTTCCTCTTCTGATTCCAGCAACTTAATTTAATCATATTATTAATTTATATATATATATATATAATTCCAAATTAAAAGAAAAATATTGATTTCTCTTAAACCCTCCTAAGTCCTAACTGACAAAATTTCAGTCAAGTCTACATATTATTATTGAATTCGTATTGTATCGTTATCAAATGAATAGTTGACATTAGGAGGCAGCGACACATCACATAGCGGTCGGTGGCTCTACTCTAGTCTAAGCATACTAGTAGTGATCAGTTGTCACAATCTTCAATCAACTACCAAATTTCTTTCTCTTTTTTTTTTTTTTTGGTTAAAGAAAATCATTTTCATTGTTGGAATTTGTTCTTATAAGCTAGGCATTCTCCACATTGTGCTTTTCGGGTTTTTATTAATTGATTTGGGTGTTCTTTCCCATGCTAAAACTGAGACAGATGTTAATTTGTCGTCAACTTAATTAATTATAATTTGAATTAAGAGACCAAATAGTTTAGCGGGATGAAACAAGAGAAGAGGTTGGAAAAATCCGAAAGTAAGTGGAACGGGGATTTCCAATAATTGTGCTGCCATTAATGGTTTATTTGATTGGTAGACGGCCGATTTTATGATTTCCGTATACATTTATAGACAATCAATGACAATCATCCTGTTTACTGGATTTCACTACAAAACTTTCTTCTTTTCCTTTAATTATTAATATTTATTACAACCCAATTAATAATAATTAAAAATTAAGCAATTTATTAAGCTGATATTATGGCATAAAGTTTTAGCATTTCTAGACAAAATTAAGCTTTTTAATTGAGTATATAGATTCAAATTATAACTTCCTCCTCTAAGCCAAGTACATTGAATTCAACATCTTATAATTGTGGTATCCATTTTAGAGACCAAATCTACTTTCCAATTCTATACATGGGTTTTTTTTTTCTTTTTTTAATAATTTCCTTTTAAAAGGATTGCTTTTTTTTAAGAATATAAAATTATGAAAAGTTTATTTCATCTTTGAAGTTTCATAAATAAAAGATTATATTACAAATGAAAATTATTATTCTTTAATTTTTAATTATTTTAAGAGGAACGATTGTTCAACGTAAAAATGATGTAACGTATTTGTATTATTTCATTAATATATAATATAATTTGCTAATAGAAAAAGTTTTGACACTTTATTAGCATAAGTAAGTTTAATTTTTTATTTTTTATTAAAGAAATAAAGCATATATATTAACAAATTGTGAGAGGAAAGCAAATGAAGAAAGCAATGGGAATGAGTGGAAACAAATTAATTAAAGTCAAAATACTATCAGCCTTTGTTCCAAAAAGAAAACTACAAATCAGATTCCTTTTCTTTTAATTTATTGTTGATTAATTACACAGATTTCAATGAAAACTCTGCACATTTTCAGAATATTTGATTTGCGTTTGCTTTTCAAAAACGTTTTGTTAGTCAAAATGCTAAAACAAAGCAGCCTTTTTCGTCACGAATGGACACTTCAAAATCTCGTAGATAGATAAAAAAGAAAAAAAAAAGTATTTTTTTTTAAATACTTAAATTTATACTAAAAGATTTATTGACCAGTATTTTAATATAGTTCAAAAACCTACATTTGAATAAATAAAAACTTATTTATTTAAATCTATTTATTTTTTATATTAAAATATAAATAAAATTTCTCTCATATTTAAGAGATATTATATATTATTTAATATATTTATATATATGAATAATTTACTTAATATAATAATATCAAATTTTTTAAAATATATATGTTAATATATCAGTTTTATATTTTTTATTTTTATAAAATAAATAATTTAATATTTATATTTAATCATTTAAAATAAAAATAAACCTATAAATTAAATTAAAATTATAATCATATTCAAAATTTAGATAGAAAAAATAAACATTATCTTAGTTAAAAAAAAATCCTAAACCTAACTTTATATTTTACTTATGTTTGTTTCTATATATAAAAAACTATACATAAATATATGTGATTTAATAACTTAATGCTTCATTAAATAAATGACATTCTTATGTTTTATATGAATTATAATAAAATTATTGATTATTAGATAAAATATACTTTAAATAATCTCAAAGTGTATTGATTAATTATTTTAAAAGTTATCTTAATCGTAAAAGTGTATTAAAGTATACAAGTGGATAGTCATAGTATGTGTGACTAGTGATATTCATATAAGGATGAGGACATTTTCTTCCTCGTTACCAAACTCTATGACTAAACATTTGAGCAACTTCAATTAAATTAAAATTAAAACTACTATTAAAATTTCCCAAGTCCTTATCCGCTACCTTCTTAATAATTTAAATTAAAAGAAAAGTCAATATAATTAAATAAAAGACTGTGCTTAACAATTCCTATGTAACTTATTGGCTACCAAATTTTGGCCATTGCAAATTAATTAGTCAGTTTGTTGCCCTCTAATGACATCTCAAATCTATCATTCTTTCGATTAAAAATATTAATTATAGCATAATATATATATATATATATACACACACCCACACACATCATTCATTATGGAGATGAATGATTCATATAAATAAATATATAATTAACATGCAACAATTATTTTGTTTTTTAATGTTCTATTACTGGCATAATAACAAGATTTTTTTTTCTTTCACTTTCTAGAGTTGTTGATAGTTAATAAAATTTTTAATATTTTATTTTAATAAGATAATATATTATTTTTTTCGTTATAAAGTATACATAAATCCTTACATGCATTTATATATTAATCTTCAGTCTAAAAATTTAAGACTTATAATCAACTTATTTGAGTCAACATGGTATATATCAAATTTTTTATTATTTGAACGAGCGTTATTTATATTACAATTATATATTACAATTATATTTTTATTCAAGTAGATATAAAATATATTTATGAAATTAGTTTAGTTGAGAAATGTAATCAAATGATAAGTTTGGTTTAGTGTATTTTCCATGCGTTATTGATAACCATTAGACTTTAGAGCATTGTCATTAAAACATAATTAATGACTAGTTTAATTTAGTCAAAAAGAAAGTTAATTTGTTACCTATGTAACACTATTCACTGTTCCCATGTGACAATCCTTCCATTCATTGTGTGACATTTATTTTATTTTATTTTATTTACTTTTGGAAACTTCAATATTTGCGTGCTTTACATTTTTTTTTTTCTCTGAGGAGAGAAAACAGAGGTTGTTTATTAAAAAATAAATTAGAATGGAAGTTTGGGAGTATAAATAAACTTTGTTTGTCCTTATACTTTTGTCTTTTTTAATAATTATTATTTTAATTTTTTTTTATATTGTTTGGTATTGTATTTTTGTTCTTTCTATACCTTTCATGTAGATTTTCAAGAAAGTAACAACAGCCTTTTTTTTTTTTTTTTTTTGTTTTCAATTGCAGCCACTTTTCATTTAACATAATTTTGCAACTTATTTGAAAATATTATATAAATATAAATTTAACTGTATTATTTAATTTTTAGGTGAATGCCACTAGATTTCACTACTTTTCATAAATTGAAAGGTTGCAAAACAGGAGGCTCTCTCTTGAAACCCTGCTACATGTAGGGTTTATTTTCACTGTATATTAAGATCTATTATATTTTAAGTTAAGGGCAGATTTCGTTTATTAAAACTGAAGAAAACATTCGTTTAATCAACAACTGAGATTAAAATATTTGTAGTTTGATATAATAACAAAAACTTTATTGATATAGTATTAATAACAAATGATATCGATCGAACATATAGTTTTGTATTTTTATTATTTTCAGCAATAAATTATAGGATTAGTGATGATGAATTATCAAAAATAAAAAAAAAGAACAAAATAAATGAAGAAAGACTTACCCTACCAACAACAATAAATTTGGATGCTTTTGATAGAAGAGAAGAGAAGACATGAAGCGTTGGCGTTGGCTTTGGCTTTGGCTTTGGCTTTGGTTTTGAGTCAAAAATATAAAGCTTTGTATTGGTTTGCTTTTGCCCCCACATGATTCCAAGCAACTATTTTTTTTGGTCATTTTCCATACATTTTACATAACATCATATATTGGTTGCAATTCCAACACAAATGTTGATTTTTGACCTTATGATTTCCATTTGTGGGGTCTTTTATTGCCATCCACACTTACCCACGAATCTAATTCTTTTTCTTCCCTTTCACTTTTCTTTTTCTTTTTCTTTTAATATAACATAAATTGTGATCTTTTTCAATTATTTTTTCCCTAAACAAATTCTATATTAATAAAATTTGAATCCTAAATCTTTTCAATTAACCCAATTAGTATTCAAAATTTACATTTTTACACCTTTAAATCTTATCTCACTACGTAATACCTTAATCTTGATAGTAAAAGAATACACTCTCTCTGTAACTTTCAAAGAAGTGTGTTATAAGTTATGTCACATACAAGTTATTTACTGATGTTAGACTAAATTTAATCAAAATTTTTTATTATTTATTTTATTTTAGATGTAAATTTTTTAGTAATATTATATTAAATTCAATTAAAATATCAGCCACTCGCATTATTTATAAATTGAAATTAAAAAGAATTCTTTTTTTTTTTTTGGGTTGAAATGATAATATAAATGCTTAGTAAGCATTTAATAATGAGAGTCTTTTCTTGTTTAGTGTAGATAGGTATTACATAAGCAAAAGCATTAAGCATCGACTTAACTTAGAAAAGCAGTAAAGATTAAAATTAAAAAAAATAAAAAGTAAAAGATTTTACAGATTCCAAAGCCTCCAAAAGTCTCAGCTGCCTGCTGCTGTTTGTTAATAATATAATAACAATAATAATAAATTATTCTGAAAATTTTCAGTTAAAAGACAAAAATCAATACTCATTACTTACCTAACAAATCAATAATTTTATATATATATATATATATTTTCAAAAAATATAATAAATAAAAGGAATTTAAAAATTAAATAAATAAAACAAATGAAAAAAGAAAACCACAAAGCAATTCCTCAGTGGGCAGCCAGGCCATAGCTAATCAAAATCTGTTCTTTGTTTCTCGCCACTAACTCTCTCTTTCTCTTTATCTGAAGGAAAAAATTCAATCTTTTTACGTTCTCTGAAATCTAAACTAATGCCAGTTCTTGGAGAGAGCTCAACTTCTTTTTCTTCTGCTTCAACAATTGCAGAACACATAAAATTAAGAAGACCCAGAAACGAAATGAGCCAAGTTGTTGATCCAACAAACGCACCACCACAGCCACCGCAAATTCCATCCACTCGTTCTAAATCCACAATCTCCTCCCTTTTCAACTCTGCAAACACAATCCCAAAGAAGAAACTCAACAACACATTCAGAGGATTTGGGTGCACAGCCGCTGCTTCTCAGCAGGTATCTTTGCCTGCTGTCATACGCACATCTGCTGATTGGGATGGCAAGAAAGTTAAGAAAAAGAAACAAAAGAATAACGACAATAGGAAGAAGAATACTAGTAATAATGATGTTATCAAGATTAGCAGTTTGAATAATAATAAGTCAAGTGCTGTGGCTGCTGCCGATGGGAGTAACAGTAACAGTAACAATCCAGCGTCTTGTATGCTTGCTCAGGATGTTTGGTGTGGACCTGGAATTGGGTTTTCAGCGGATGCTGTTGTTGGGTCTGTGGATTGTGTTGTAACAAGAAGGAATGTTTCTGGGAGAGGAAAGATTGATATCGAGAAAGTCAATCAGAGGGAAAGAGAAAGAGAGAGGGAGAGGGAGGTAATTTCAAATCTGCAGTGTTTTTGTTTTATCTGGTTTTCTGCATATTATTTTTGCATTTTATGTATTTCGCAGAGTTCTCTAGCTGCATGGTGATTTCTTTGATGATATAAGGAATGGCTTTTGGATTTGTAGTTGATTTGACATAATTTTTGTTTTTTGTGTTGAATTTGGACACAAAATTTCTGTTCTTTTATCAACCAAGATTATCATTTTTCAATTGTTTTATTCTTATACTTATCACTAGTTTGGTTCCTGATGTGGGTTTCAATTGTTACTGATGTTCGAGCCGGATTTGTTTTTCGCTTTTATTGATTAATCCAATGCTGGTAGGATCAATCCAGTCAATTCAATCTGTAGCCTCTAAATCTAGGCTTTTTTGTTTTTTTGGTTTCCTGATGTTGCTTTTTACCTGTTCTGTATATGAGGATTCAAGTTAATGTTAATCTTTTTCTTGTTACTCCTCAGAAGAATTCTCATATTTAAGATTCTACAATTGATTTTACTATAATTTTTTCCTTATGCACTAGGATTGCTGACTAAGAGATCACCTTAACAGATGCTTTAACAATTTAATGATATATTTCATGGATGATGAACAGTAGGTGAGAATAAAAAATAAGCTTCCTATTATCGTTTGGGGACAATTACATAGAAGTGTAATACCTTTCTGCTCTAGTTTCTCAGTAGTCCTGGCCATTTTATGCGCAGATAATTCAATCTTCCTTCTGTCATTCATTCCCGTGTTCTTTATTATTATTATTATTTTTTTTGGCGTCAGTATTGAGTCTTTGGTTTAGGAAAGTTTTGACTTAATTCCTTAAATTTGTTTAGTCAGTCAGTCGTGTTCTCTTAGGAAACTGAAGTAACAATAATTTATTTATTTTATTTCTAAGTGCGTGCACGTATAGTATACTTAGTTATTAACGCAAACTGATATCTTTTAGACTAATGCTTTCATTGTGGACCCATATAAATTAGGAGTTGCCAGTACGGAGCTCTTGATAGTTACTTTAGCATTTTAATTATGGAATGACGCTCTCTTCTGTTCTATATATGCTTGTGTTTCTTTATAATTCAGTTTGCGGTTGAAAGTTTTGCTTGTTTACTTCAGTTTGTTTCAAATTGTTTAATCTTGCACCAAAAATCTTGGCAGCGTTCTTCTTCTTTGGCAAGGAGGACAGTGAACCCTGAGAGTTTTACTTTTCCTTTTCCGGATATTGACTCTCCCTTTTCATCAACACGGCCTGAATTGGATGTTTTTGGACCTAGGTACTATCGTCATGTTCGACATCCTTCTCCTGATGGCCTTGCTGAGGTGTGTTTTTTCTTAATTTATCTCCTCTGTTCCTTTTCTTAAATAGAGTATAATGGAGCATAATTTGATGGTTTTGTAAGTTATTAAGATGCAACGTACTTTTGCCAGGTTGGCTAGTTGTTGTCATCAGTCATTCATTGGTGTGTAATCTCTATATCTGCTTTGGTGGGTATGTTAGCTAGCTTTGCAATTTGCATATGTTATCATCATGTGTTGCTTGTTTCTCAATAGTTTTAAGGAGGTTTGGTAAAGTTGTTAGGCATCATTTGAACCTTAAAGTTGCAGAAAGCTTGGCTTCTTAAAACCAAAAAGGCTCTTGTAGTCAAGGATTACATGTGAGTTGCCTACGGATAGTAACTGTGCAAGAGCTAGTCAAGGACACCCAAAACAGAATGGATTTTTACATGCATGGAAAATTGATTCTTCCAAACAGGATAAATATGATAAAAATCAATTGTAGATGCTTTTGATCACTATGTCATCGACATGCCCTTGGCTTCCTGTCTTTCTGGTAGCTAAGATATATACCCCAAGCTCATTGGAAATTGTGTTCCAAAATGGGAGTGACTTGGCTTCATGCTTACTATAGTTGAAACTTTGTGAATGAAATTTCTAAGGTGTTACTGGAATTGATGGTGATGATGAATGAATGCGACATTGATAGTCCAATGGCCACTTTGGATCCTTAGTCATGGATTGCCAAATGAATGATATTAACTCCTGAGAAATCCTCAGATAACTTAGTTATTGTTGCACTTTCAGAAGTGAACTTCTCTCAGTGAGGCCTGAAATAATTTGGATTATCTGATTTTCTATCATCAATATTTTCTTCAATGGTCTTCAAGTTGGTGTATTATGATGAGTTGCATGGTAAGAAAGAAGGTGAATGATGGGAGGTGCTATTAAATTCGACTTTCAGGGGACATAACACTACACTCTGTACATCTTGTGCATGAAATTACCACCAATTACCAAATATCCTTTGTTGTGTTTGGAAAAGAAACAGATATTTATTAGTGTTAGATTAGTAAGAACCAAAAGACAAATATTTATTAGTTGCAAGGAAGAAGACATATAAGCCCAAGTACCTGCAAAATGGTGGTTTCTGCTGCCGCCTATGTGAAATATGTTTATGTGGTTCTTGGTATCCAAGATGCATTTTTAATTCGTACCTGCTGGGTGCAGATAATGTTGCTCCAGAATAGTTTGCTGATGGGAGGAAGAGTAGACTCTCATGACCACTTTAGGGACTGGCGGCTCGATGTTGACAACATGTCATATGAGGTATGCTGTTTTTCCCTGTGAAATGAATCATCAATTTTCATTTTGTAATGCATTTTGCTTTGTTTGTTTGTTTGCATAACAAAGTACCCAAGTCACTGTAAGAATTTTCTTGTTTTGGTTGTGTATGTAGGAACTGCTTGAACTGGGTGACAGAATTGGTTATGTGAGCACTGGACTGAAAGAAGATGAGATAGGCCAATGCCTAAGGAAACTTAAGAACTCAATTGTAAATGATCTGTCATCTCACTTCCGGGTGCATGAGGATAAGAAATGCACAATCTGTCAGGTGAGTTCGTCATCTATATTGTCATGTTTCCCTTCTGTCTTGGAACGCCGTCCTTTGAATCTGCCTTCATTACAGTTTAGTTGGTTCATTCAGTTATTAATTTCAAAGATTCTTTAAACAGGAAGAATATGAAGCAGATGATGAGATGGGAAAGCTGGATTGCGGGCACAGTTTTCACGTACAATGTATAAAACAATGGCTCTCGCAGAAAAACACTTGCCCTGTCTGCAAGACTGCAGTGGTGACCCGATGCTAGAACCCAAAGATCCTTTGCATCATAATGAATGTACGGTTTGCAAACGAATGGTTTTACCCCTCTGCTTGTTGTATAGATTCTTATTTCCAATATACATAAGCAAGAATTCATTCTTTTGTGTGAAGCCTCAAACCTGTGTTTGCTTTGAAATGGTAGGCAAGTTTCTTTCTCAGCCTCTCTCGCAATATATCATGTTGCTTTGGAATTGATATTCCACTTGCTTATGTTCTTAAATCGTATGATTATATTATGGTTGCTCCAACCGTTTACAGTTGGATTAATGATTGATTTCCCGTGTGTTATTCAATTTTTTGTAAAAAATTTTATAGCATAAGGCTTTTAGATCCCCTTCACTATTTCTTTATGGCATCGAGTAATTAGTAATGTCCAGTGAAATTGCTCCTTAGACCCGTTATTTTGATTTTGCTGTTCTGGTCATGGATCTCTCTTTCTGGAGAATGGGAATTATCTTAAAACTTCAAATGTGTCAGCTTACCCAATATTTTCTAGTGCAAGATCACCGTCCATTCATTGGATACCAAAAAGCTACAGGAATACAAATTGAATATTGATCTAGTCAAGTATTGGCATAAAAATACAGATTTTTTCATACAAAGCTACAGAACAGATTTCAATCAGAAAACTGTCTCGGTATAAAAATTGATAGTGTAATTCAATTGAATTTTTGCAATGCTGCAAGCATTCCGAGTTCCTATATGTTGTATAAATGTTGAGTTTTTTCCTTTTCTCGTAAGGATTTGCTATGTTGTTATATGTGCTATACAACCATGTATATGCTGGATATCATAAGGATTTTGAAGGAACCTCCCATGGAGATTCTTCCTTATCTCAACTACTAACCCGATGAAAGGGCGAAGAAGTGAGGGACAAATAAGTACATGAAAACAGTGACGAGGAAATTATGCTGTATCATGACGTGTGAGAAATTCAATTATACACGGATATACTTGATATGCTGCCTGCATACAAAGAAAATAAACGGAATGAAAAAGGAAATGGTTATCCTACCCATCAAGGCTCAGAATTTAAGCAATGGGAAATGCCTGGGATAATGGTTATGCTTATTTATCATGATGTAAATTATAATCTATTCAAATATAAGCACAAGTTAGCTCTTACCAGCCGACCTCCCACTAAATCGTAGTGAGCATAATGTGGACCCCTGGGCTCTCCGAAAAACTTTGAAACTGACCAAATGCTCAGGAATGACCTTCACCGTTTCTGCTTGATTGATATCATCATAAGCAAACAGAAATCGAGAAAAGATTGTTAAAAAACAAAAGTAGATCAAGGGTATGTGCAGAACACATGTTTATGCATAGATCATATGGCCAATAACATACCATACACAGCTTCTGGTGGACAAATTAGATCTTGATCTCCAGCAATAGCTAACACAGGGACTTTGCTTTTGCCAAGATGATCCTTGTACAAGAAAGTCCCATTTCGATCACGTAATCCACCCTCTTGGAAGACTGTTGTTAGCTGTGAGAGAAGCTTAATGGGTATGTCGCCTGTCAATTAGATCATAATGTCATACAGAGATTCTCTGAAAATAAGAAGGGGAAACTGAAAAGCTCTGGATGGTGGTATGCCAAAAGTCTAAAAGGAAATATCTCTTCTTATCTCTTAACTTGGGATGTTTTAGGAAGCCTTACTACTCAAGTAAAACATTTTTGCACTTACTAAAGTTGTCGAAAATAAGCTTTTCGAATAATTCTGGACACATCATGTCGTCAGCAGATATTAGAAGATTTAACCAAGACAAGAAATAGGGAGGCCGAGATGCAAAAGGATGAACTACAGCAAGAATTGCTCCAAGGGGGATGACTGGAACATTAAAAGTCTGTAAAGGTTCTTTCTGTGTAGCATAATGAAATAACGTCAGTTGCGATATTTTATTTGCTGGAATGTGAATATTGTAATGAAACAAAAAAGGCTGTAACCAATCAACTTTTCACAACACTTGCCAGAGGTAGGAGCAATTTGAGTGATGATTTTGAAGGTCTGTAGTCAAGTGATGAAGCCAAAGTAGTGACTGATGCCAATCCAGAATCCTTTCCTTCAGAACCTAACAGAATACTATAGTTTAGATAACAAGAATAATAACAGTTCAAAAGCCAATATATGAGCATGAAACCAAATTATCACTCAGTAGTTAGAACTCTGGCAACACTGATATGCCATAGTACACAAATAGGTCTAAATTTCTACACAAATAAATGATCAAAGGGCATCTACAGATAATAATTTTGAAGCTATTAGAGAGAAACACCAGAGGAAGATTAGGACTATAAAGAATGAAGTATCATGCTAGAATTAGAGATAAACATGGAGAATGATAAAACTAAAACCGGTATATCACAAAACCATAAACAAAACAGACTAGCTTCTTTAGTCTAGTTTACTAAAAATAGAACAAAGAAACCAACAATTCAGTATGAGGATGATGTCATTGAAGGTATGATACACTCAAAACTGAGATGAGTTGAAAGTGCCAGTGAATCGAGAGCCTGCTAATGCAGGAGTCCAATATGTTCTCCAGCTAAAGCTCTCCGCATCATCATAGGCGGGGATATTAAAGAAAATAGGCGAGGTTATTAAAGAAAACTACTGTTTGCAAGAAAAATAAAAAATACACATGGCTTATGGAGAAACTATCAGTTACATCTGGCTTACGGAGAAACTACCAGTTTCATCAAACTCATCTTTTTCCTTTAAATTTCTAAATTTATTTTGACTTATGGAAAATGGAACTCGCACAACCCTATAGGGATGGAACGTAAGCTCAATCTTGATACCTGAGTCATGACTGATTACACCTACCTAACCTATGATCAAAATGCGATCATTGATGCAAGTTCTTCATTATGTGTTAGATAGTCACCATTTCTTGTTAATGCTTTTTACTTTACTTCCTTGGAAAACAAAAGGTTTAAATTCACATCTGATTTCTCCCAATCAGCTCCTAGTTAATAATTTGTAGGCATGGGAGAAATGGTTCAAAAAACGGGTACCAGACACAGGTTCAAAACAAATTTATCTATGCACTAGAATTCCAAGACTTGGAAAACTAGCTTAGAAGGATATATTTTCACTAGATGAGATTACAATAAGAATCCCTCAATCTTATATTATATAGCAATAACTCTTCTGGGGTTCTTGTCCAGAGTTGTGGACATTTTGATGGGCACTTCCCCCTTGACATCATTCTTATTTTATTTGTGCTTACTTGTCTACTTTTGACATGGTGGATACTTCCCGTTTTAGCAAATTCTATAGTAATTCATTAATAAAAGGAAAATAACATCAAAAGGAGGAAGAAAAATATAAAAAATCAAAATTAAAAAATCATAATAAAAAAAAGCAAAGCTGAGCTATGAGATATGCTATTGAAGCTTGACAAGGTTGAGCATAACATAAGCCGACTACCCCACTTAAGGATAATATATATATATATATATATATATAGCCAAGTTAACAAATGTTTATGACCCTAGTCAAATAAATCTTCAAATTATTTAATGGAAAATTTTCTTCATAAACCAGGCAAGATTTCACATGCAGCTTGTTCCATTTCCAACCTCTTCTAGAGCTTTCATATAAAAATAGAATACAACTCAGCTTGAGCTTTTAAGAATCATACTCCCACTGTCAAAAATTCACACTCTTTTGCTCTAAGTTCCTTACAGAAACAGATTGAAGAGAAGCAGGCATTTTAAATATCTCCCTAAAATGAGTAAAAGGTAAACTTAAAAAAAAGGGGTAGAAGAACTGGCATATATCAGTGCTTCTTTCAGTCCTTTGGTTTTTATCTCTTTCAATTTTTTTTTTTAAAAATCTTATATTAGATGCAAATTTCAACAAAATTCGAGGACACAACAGCCAATGGCCCCTAGGAAGAATTTTAACTTTAAAGCTCACTTTCTAATTCTGTTAAAATTGAATTCCAATCATAAAAACACTAGTGTTAAAGGTAAAGCTAGAAGTTAACTCATTTAAACATCAAAAGGTCAGTCCTGTAGAAATAGTGTGCTTCAATAGCATCAAGTATAGTTAACAAAAATAAGAAAATTGAAAAAATTGAAGAACAACTTTGCATGATATCTTACAATATCGTGAAAGCATGGCATATAGCAAGATACCCCCCATGGAGTGACCAACTGCAAGCAATTTGCCATCCTTTGGTTTGCTTAAAGTTTTTATGTATTCCATCTAAGATGATAACAATTATAGTTTGTAATCAGTTTATATATCACGAGTGATTCAATAATGTGAAGTTAAAAAGTAAAATAAGAATGAAATTTAGAAATAATCACATAGATGACTAGTCATTTGTTTCATTTATACCAAAAAATTGTCACCTCACCACAGCAGGCATATCTTCTTCCAGGTAGTGATCAAAGTCCCAATTATTCTTGACAAGTAGGTCTAGTTGTTTCTGGAAATCTTCCAGTGATGTTGAAAGCCTTCCTCGAAAATCCAAAAACTGTGGTCCAACTGGCCCCTGAACTTCTGGAATAATATTTATAAGCTTTAAGTCAAATCCTGATTTGGTCATTTAAGTTTCACAAAGATGGACTAATGTAATCTCTAATAAATTAAACAATGAACCTTCATTCAGAAAGCCCAAAAGTCTTTCAGATAATCGCATAACAGTTTCGAACAACTGAGATTTTGATTGTGATTCGTCAGGGAACGTATCAGTCCTTTTCCGATTGACCGAAGTGACTGTGGAATCTGCATTGACACCAGCATCAATGGTCGACTCTGATCCCAAAGAAAAAACTCCATTTGTTCCTTGCTTTAGCAGCTTAACAAGTCTGCTCACACATACCGTTATGAGGTTGCTTAAGTTCTCCGAACTCTACCTCATGTGTGCTCAGCCCAGCACCTCGAACTTCGAGAATCCAGGTATCAAATCCTTGGCGAGACATATGGCGTGCAAATGAGTTCTGGAAAAGGTTACATATATAATCAATTTGCTTACATAGCAAACTATTGGTGATCAAGAGTATACTTAAAATTGAAAATATAACTAAAAGACCAATGACAACAAGAAGACCAGCGGCCTCTCAGACTCCATACGTGAACAAGATAAAATAGCTTTGGCCCTAGATTGCATACTTTTTGTTTCTAGAATGATCCAAAACTTGACCCTCTTCAACCAGCTGATGTAAGACTTGACATCCCACTCAAACATCATCCATGTTGGCCTTCAGGCCTCAGAAGTTCTCAATTTGAATTTACAAAACATTAGTATGCACGCGAAGAACTTCTGATTACTTAAACGAGCAACCAAAATTTCATCTCTCTTCCACATAAAAGCATATACCACCGCATATGCAAGTCTACGTTTCAGTCAAATACAAAACATTTGGTAAGAAATTTAAAGGCTGTACATATGGTAGCAGGTTCAAATTTTAGCCGTGTTGAAACTTCATTTCTGTGCAATATGCTAGACTATTTCTAAAGCAAGCTTTAACACTATATTAAAATTATCATTTGATTAATAAAACGACGGTGGAAAATGTCTGAAAATGCAAATCAATACTACAAAAAGAAATTAAAATTACTTTAATATTGAAGAAAACTGACCTCAGGAGAAAGATCATATCCAATGGCATTAGTTCCAATCCCTGACAACAGCAACAGCGGGTGATTCCTTCGTGTAGCCTGCAAAATCATTACTTAAATTTTTTCTATTTTATTAAAAAAAAAAAGTATTCCAACTCGTGTATTTATGTATGGTAATACCTGCGGTGAAGGAAGATAGCGCCAGAGAGCGAGGCGCCAATCTGAGTTAGAAACGGCGACGTAATGGAGCTCATCGGCCGTACAGATCTTAGGCTTCTTAGCAGCCTTTTCGGTATTGCCGTCCCTTTTATCTGCCACGCTGCCATGCAACGCCTGCAACGGACTAGCTCGGACATAGCGCCGACGCCATTGCTCAGAGCGTAAAGGATTGAGGTGGAGAACGGCGCCGTATTGGAGAACAACCATTTTTTTGCTGGTGTTTTGAATTTAGAGTTCGGTTTTTTTATTTGTAATTTTGAAAAAGCAAAGTGCGCCCGTTGCAATTGCGTGCAAGCAATGATTATTTCACTTCTGGGAAAATTGACGGACTTCCGTCTGCGGTGTCAGGTTATTATCATTTCATTTATAAATTTTAGCAAAATAACAATTCATATAAATATATATATTATAATAATTTAGTCTTCAAAGAATAATTCTATTAACATATCATATCAAATTTAATTCACGTATTAAAATTTATTTTTCTGTTTTATTTGAAAATTTTATTTTTCTTAAATATTTCATAAATAGACATCATCCTTCTCTTTTCTTAAAAAAAAAAAAAATTTTAAATAAAATAGAAGCAATAAATTAAAATATATTAATTAAATTTTTGCTATGATATGACGATAGAATTAATAATTAAATATATTTTTTATATTTTTTAACTAATTTAATTTATATTAATTATGAGATTTATAATTTTTCTTAAGAAATATAATGCATGTAATAAATTTTTTAAATAAGTATATTATAATAAAAATAAGACACTAAACATGCTTCATTTAGTAGGATGTGAATAATAGAGATTAAATTCTTATATTTTAATTTGTTATTTTGTTAAATATTAGGGACAAAAAATGAACCTAAGTCGTTTTCACAAGCTTGAGAGGGTCTATATATAATTTAGTGCGTGGGGACCACCATTGGATTTTGCCATTGTCCCTTTGAGAAAATATCATATGGAAGCCGAATCTTAGTTTCAGGAAAAATGAAAAATCTTCTGAAACCATTTATTCTGACAATTAGATAGAAATCATGAGATAAAAAGGAAAAAAATAAAAATGGATAACAAATTTTTTATTAAGATTTAAGATGGGATGTTTGAATGTATTGAAAGAAAATATACATCCACGAATTATTCAAATTCGGCTAACAATTATCAAGAGTTGTCGAAGAAGGTTTTTGTATTAACACTTTTGGTTAGACAATTTAATTAAATTATATTATTCGGTTCATCTCTGACTTTCTCTTCATTTCCTTGCTTGATTGAATGCCAGTAGATTTGCTCCTCAATATTTCCGACTGTACGAGGAAGATTATTAGAAACCCACAATGGAAATGTAGATTACACATTTAGATGATCATAAAACACCAAATGAATTTTACTTTTATTTCACATAAGGAGTAATTCCAAGGTCTCCATCCATTCAAACAAATTCCCTGTATTGGAAAGTTTTGAGAATCTTCTAACTCTTTCTTAAGTTGTATCGGTTGTGTGGAAACTGCATATAACTATCAGTTCTCAAGCTGAAGGAGAAGAAAAAGCTCTACATTCCTTGTCTCATGAACTGCTCTCCATTTACCACAAAAGTACCGCCACCACTTCCACGGACCAATAGAGCTGTTTCGTAAAACTGCTATTGACATGGCTAGAATTGGCCATGTATACAACAAGAAGGATACATATAGTCATGATCACCAAAATCCAAACCCTCTCTCAAGCATCAAAAAAATTGATCTATCAATTAATCTTTGTTGTTACTTCTTTCGTGTTGATGACTCAACCAGATAAAGAATGTGCTGTGCAATCTCTGCAGAGGCACCGGGCTTTGCAGCCTTGAAAGCCCTCTCGGACATTTCTGCCATTAGACCCTCATTCCCTGTAACCAAAACGACATGAGAAATGGGGAAGAAAAAAAAAAGAGAGAGAGGATATGATATTCAGCAATTTTTAACTTACTGAGGAAAGATGGAACTTAATTTATAATGTATAATGTCTTCTTTTACTGATTCCAATAATCTAACAAGAAATGCATTTATTTGTAACCCAATAGGTTCTTATTATTTGATGAGTTCATATCTAAAATAAGTTATAATGTTACAATAGAGACAAAGATCATTACAGTGGGCAAACATAAAAGTAATTAAGATAGACACCCAAACTTAATATGCATCAAAACTCGTACAATGAAATGTTTTTCACAAAAGCTATATATGGTCTTATACTGACAGCATCAACTCTTAATACATAAAGGCCTTAGTTAAAAATTCAGATGTATCACATTTGGGCTCAGGAAGAAAAATACGGTCAGATTTTTAAATTTATATCCAATGACCCAACTTACTTGTAGAAAAGCTGTCCTTATCCAACCGAAATAATCTGTTATAATTTATTATTCAGTATACCTGGTCTAGTTTTGTTGCCAAGAGATAGGATACTAAGTTGCAGAACTTTCTTATGAGTATTTAAAGTTGAGACAATTACATCCTTGTTTGGTAACTTTCTATTCGAGTAAATATATAATCTCAATTCTTCCTTTGTCCTCTCTAATCTTTATTCTGACCTTTTCAGTTGTGGCTGTAAGCTTAAAGAAAGAACAATCTATCCTAAGCTCCAACTTGGTCAATACCCTCTAGCAAGAACTGGCTTGTAACTCTCTCATCAACTCTAAATGATACAACCTCTTTTTACCTTGTGTTTCCAATGGTATGCCAATTTCATAACTTTCAGGTTGAGGTTCTAAGCAAACATCTAGAATTTTGAGTGCCATTGTTATGAATCAAAGACAAAGGATCAAAAAAACAAATAGATTGCAATATACTATGTCTTGGTTATCAAGATAACCACTATGTTTAGCATCTGTCATCACTATGGAAACCATTAGCAATTTGGTTAACAAGAATATATTGTAACAGGGGGAAAGCCTTTCCAATTTCTAGCACGTCGGAAATCCTAATGCCCATCCATAGGCCTATATATTTCTAGGAATTATCCAATCTGAAAATTATTTTATATATGTCTATCTAAAGAGACACAAGCATGACATAATAATATCCCTTGACAACAATAATCACCATTGTAAGCAACATTTCCAATATACCTAGTATCTGTTCAATAGTCGTTCCAAGGGTAATTGAATCAAGTTCATCTTCTATAATAACTCTTGAACCCGCTACATCAGCCATTAGGGATGCATTTTTGAATTGATGTCCTTCTGCCACATTTGGTGATGGTATCTACAAAGTAAAAAACAGATATTTTGTTATTGGATCTTTCAAGATAAGTAGTCATTTGTGTTCTTTCAGGAAAGTATTAAAAGCCAAAAAGAGTGGAGTTCAAAGACATTCAAACTAGAAAAAAGATTATTTAAATTGTAACATAACCAAAAGTGTCTAACTCAAATTTATGTTACTTGAGAGAAGAAAATATTCGTTGCCACAAATACCAGAATAGCAGGTTTCCCTGTAGCCAATATCTCATAACAAGTCATTGCACCTGCTCTTGACACAATGAGGTCTGCAGCTGCATATGCCAAATCCATGGAGTGCAAGAACCTACAATAATTTCAAACGCGTGTTAATAACAAGGAAACACAAACTGAGATACAATGAAGAACACTGTAAGTGACCATCACATGAGAGCCTCACAAATAAACTAGAAAGCAGAAAAAAATTAAGGGAAATGAGAGCGTTTACCATAATTTGTGAATATGAGGTGAAAACTAGTAAATCAGGTAGATTAAAAAATATAAAACAACATATAGCTAGGCCTAATCCATATCAGAGGAGAACAACCAGAAGTCCCAAATGTTAGCCAATTGCGGGAATCTGTGCTTCCAGTATTAACATTAGTGAAGAACCTCATTGGATGAACTCTACCATACTAAAGGCTTTTGCCATATTTGTTAGGTCCACAATATTTCCATCAGGATTGAACACTTCCTCCTGAATTCAAGTCACTGAAGGGGCCTGATAAGTGGACAATGGGGAAAATTATGCAATAACTTCTTGTGTGGAAATTTAAAAAAAAAATGCCAGAAGCAACGTGCAGTCACTAGTGAATGAAAAGGAAGAATATGAGATTGGCCAAATACTGCACTGTTAGAATGGTTTTCTCTTTCCTTCCTTCTCTCCTGTCCCCCACAAACTGTGGTTGCAAAGCATCATGGTGACATAAGCTCAAATGCTTAAAACAGACCTAGGTTGAGCTTTGATATGGGAAAATGGATACAAATGCATAAAAATAATTGATTAGAAACCCATGCCACTAAAAATTCAGCTTAGGATGTTCCTCTCATTGTTTTAGAAGAAATATATTTCAATTTCAGCTACCGAGTTACCAAAATAACACTTGCATTTTCAAAACTTAATGTTTTAAATTTTTATTAAGTCGTCTAGCAAATAATCAGCAAGAATGACCAAAATCCTGTTCACTCATTCCTCACAACTAGATATAGCTGTATTTTTTTATGGCCAAATTCCGATAGTTTAAGAAGTTATATTTTCTTCTTTACTGCATAATCCCCATTGGTGTAATAGCTAGAATGTTCTACTTTATAAGGTCAAAGTCAGCCTTATATCTTCTACAATCCGCACCCACCACATGGTCCTAAAGTAGTCACCAAGGAATTATCACCACATCTTTCTAATTTTCCTCAGTCTGCGAAAATAAATGGATATCATAGGCTTGGGGGACATTGTCTTCAGTCTTAGTGAACAGAAGAGTACTCCATAAGAAAATGAGCAAAAGGCTGCTGAGTTGGCCCATTCCCTTCAGGTCACTAATCACTGTCAATCAGGCATCTCCTCATCTTTACTGTTTACACTAGAATAGATAAGTCTCTTTTGCCAATCGGACACCAAATGCATACTGTGGGGTCAGCATGTCTAAGTTTATGAGAAAAAAGGCACTTTCTACATCACTTGATGACAGAGTAATAACCTACTTACTAACAATCAAATGGCTAATTAACATTGCTAGCAGGCTTTAAAATGATCAATTTCTTCTGACAGGTGGTAGAATATCCTCAAGTAACAAAGGTAAAGAATCAGATAATATATTATCCTGGAGTAACAAAGATAAAGAATCAGACAACCGTATGATCTAACCAACTAATTTGTCAACAGTCCATTCTCCTCCACAATGATATATTATGTATATCCTTCTTTGCCAAATCAAATTATTTAACAAACCAAGCAGTGCATCTGTGTCCAAATATTCTTTTTGACCTAATCTTTACAGTCATTTGCACAAGTTATTATTCACAATCAATAAACAACAAAGATTATAATCACAAGTTTCAAATATGCCAACCATTGATGTAGTTCCTAAGAAAAGCTCTAAGTTTCACAACAACAAACAATATGAATCCTCAGCATATAACAGTAGGCAGAACAAGTATGAGAAATTAGATCCCATTAATAAAGAGGTTAGCAACTTACGGTGTCAAAAGCAAACGCGGATGGTTCCTAACAAGGCTCTCCATCTCATTAAACGCCTCAACCCCCGTCTGCCAAATAATGAACAAATTATGTTTCTCCATCAGCATCTGATAATACAAATTCAACATGGCAATATTTATGGCATTAGCACCAAAAGATCCTCCTAAAACCAACACCACTCTTGCCTTTGCCTCCTCCTCCTTCCTTAACCTCGGAAAAAAATTCAACGTTGCCACTGCCTTCGAAACGTATGTTCTCAAAGACAATCTTACAGGGTTCCCACACGCTATACACTTATCCTTTCTTGGGAAGCATTCAATTGTAGAATTAAATGCAACAAATACTTTCTCAGCCAAAAAAGAAAGAACCCAGTTGGCAATACCGGGAACTGAATTCTGTTCTTGAATAACTACTTTAATTCCCCATAAAGCCGCCGCTAAACAAGTGGGAAACGAAACGTAGCCGCCCGTACCAACCACAATATCAGGATTGAAGTCTTTAAGTACAGAATGGCATTGGATTAAAGACTTGATCAAACGGTAAGGAAGGAGCAGGTTCTTCGGGGAGAGTAGGGGGCGATATAGCGGCACAGTTGTGGGAACGGAGACGAAATCGTATCCGGCAGATGGGACTGAACTAGATTCCATGCTGTTCTGCGATCCTATGAAGAGGACTTGCGTTGTGGGGTTGATGATTTTGAGTTCATCAGAAATCGCCACAGCTGGGTAGATGTGACCGCCAGTGCCGCCAGCCGCGAAAACGACACGAAGATTGTCGTTAATGTCGGCGTCGCTTTTGACGTCATTTAATTCATGAATGGAAAGACAACAGCTGATTTTCGACGTTCTGAATTGAAAGTTGATACAGAGCCTTGAATTCAATGGGGTTGAGAGCGAGGAGTAGTAGACTGGTAAAGTTGAGGGGTGATTATGGAGAGAGAATGTATCCATTGGAGATGACGTTAAACTAGAAGCATTGCTGATTGCTGGTAATATTAGCGTTGAAAGTGCAGAGCTTTGGGCTGTGAAAATTATGAGAAACGGCGTAGTGCAAAGAAAGTCCAGAACTGGACTGAGACAGAGACAGATAGAGACGCGAGCCGGAGGTGCGAGACAGAGGGCGCCTTATTCTAAGGGCCGGTTTGGATTATTATTATGTTTCTAAAATAATCCGTTTAGTGAATTGTACCGTTAAAAATATTGTACCTTTTTATAAAGGATAAATCACGGATGGACCCTTATTTTATAACCTAAATATTATTAAGACTTTTATTTAAAAATAATTATCAAGCACACTCTTTATTTTATTTTTCTATTAATTCTTACCATTAATTTGGGTACATTAGTCTTTGCATCAAATAAAAATGAGCTAAGAGGCTAAAAAATAAATGACATAACATATTCTAAAAGTTAAGTCACGTACAAATAAATTTTAGTCTCTTCATATATTATAAAATAAATCTTAACTATGCGTATATTGTACAAATAATCTCAACCATTTAAAGTAATAAAATCATCTTCATTGTTTTACTTTATTCACACCAAATAGTAGCCCTAAACTCATTTTGATAGGAAAATAAACAAATAAAAAAAAGAGATTGAAGAACACAAATAGAGTGACAAAAAATTTGTTAAACATATATTTCAAATACATTAAAAAATAAAAAAATAAATTATAAAAATTAGTCATCTTCATATTGATAAATACAATCAATAATAATTCAATCAAATTTTTTGTGAAAAAAAAAACATGAGTAATTGGAAATAGAAAGACAAGGTTGGTAGGAAAATAGAAAAACTTTTTCTTATATATATACAAAATGTAAAAGATTTTGCTTAGTGGGTCTTGTTATAAAATGAAAATACAGCCCAATAATTCTATACCCTCTCTTGTATGCTAAATTACCATTATGCCTTTTCTTATTTGTTATTAGTGTATGGTATATTTGTCATTTCATTCCATGTTATTCAATATTAATCATTATATTAAATGAAGGATAAAATGACTATTTTAATACTTTAAGTCATTTTTTTTTATTAATGACAAAAAAAATTAATAGAACGAGACATTTGACAATTATTTTTAAAGTAAGAGTTTAAATGTCATTTTAACTATAAAATAGGAGCTCATATGTTATTTCTCTAAATTAATATTATTAAAGTTTATCACAAATAAATGTGATATCATTGGACTCTAAAATTTGATAAAGTTTTTTAATTACTTTTTTTTAATATAGTCTTTTGAGACTTTTTTTTTTAATGTTACAATATTATTATTTTATAATTTTATTAGTATTTTATTAGGAATCTGTTAAAAATTTAACTGGAAAGTTCAACATTTGTTATGACATATCTAATATTCAAAGATTTACTATAATTAAAAAGAGATATTTATTTAGAAATTTTGAGATATTTTTATGGAAAATTCCTATGAAACGTACTTTCTGACTATCTAGGCAAGTTCTAATGACCTTTTTTAATTATTTTTTAGAACAAAAGTAAATTTAGTCAAAATTATCTATCAATCATAATAATACAAAATGTTTAATTAATATGATATATGTTATGGAGCCTATGCCAAAAGTGTACAGAAATATTTTTGTGTAAAATATTTTATAATTAATTTGTTAATAGATAAACAAATAATAGCTTCTTGAAAAATAACAAAATCTTTTTGATGTAATAAAGTTGTAACATCAAGATAAATTAATTTATCTAATGAAAATTTGAAACTCAATGTATTTAAGTAATCAAATAAATTATTATAAAATAATAAAAAAATATATACCATAAATTATCTTTTTGTTAAAAAAGTGATGTTATAATGAAAATTATAAACTACAATTGTAAACTAAACCACTTCCCTGCTTAAGAGGTATTGTGAAATTGCATGGTAATTTATAAAATAAGTAGTTTTTATTTTTTTATTAAATAAAAATTTGATAAAAAATTATAAAGTAAGTTGTTTATTACTTTTCAATTACAATCTCAAACGAATCTTAATATAATACTTTTAAAAGTAACTTATTTAAACCGGCAGTATTAGGATACATTATACTATTTTTTTATAACTCTATTATTGTATTACAATAATAATTTTTTTTCAAAAAAAAAAAAGAATCAAGTCTTATTATCCATTAAATAGAAGTAAAAAATCTCACCTGCCAAAATATCAATTCGTTGTCTTTATTAATACTAAAATATTAAATTTTAGTGAATAATAATAATATGTTCTATTAAAATACTAAGAGTCTATTTGATATAACTTTTCAAATATAACTTTTTAAAGTAAAGTTTTTACCTGTAAAATTTTTACGAGTAGAGTTTTTAACAAAAGTTTATTAATCGTTTGGTTGTTACAAATGACTTTTAAGAAAATTTGAGTAATTACTTTAATAGACAAATTTTTAATGTTTTATTTTAAAGAAATAATATAAAATTTTTAAAATAAAGTAAGGGTATTTTACATAATTTTACCTTTTAAAAAAGTTAGAGAAACTCTGCTGTCAAAAGTCTAAATTTTGAGTTTCTTCTAATAGAAAGAAAATACCTTTTTTAATTTCAAAAAGTTTTTTTTCATTGTCAACCAAACGACATTAAAAAATTTGAAAAAAGTTTTTATCATTAAAAAACCGTTTTGACCAAAAACGGACACTAATATAATTTTTTTATTCATAGGTAACAACCATGTCCTTTATAATATTTTTGAATTAGAATAATATCTGAAAAATAATTAAAATAATATTTGATTTAATTAGGTTTAAAGAATTTATATAGAGCATATTAGATACTATATGATTCGATTTTGAACATCGAGATGTCTATAATTCATACGAGAATAAATTAATCCCAACTTCAAAAACATGTGTATAATTATAAAATACTTTTTGTGGGGTTAGCACTACGAAAATCCACTTATAAATCTATGACAACGTGTGATATGAGTCAACAATTGAGGATATTCGTTTTCGTGTAAAATATAGTTTCTTCTAAATCTAAATTTGGGCCTGTACTGAACATGGGCTGGTATGTAAACCCAAATGGGCTAGAATATTTTGGGCCAGCTCAGCACACTTCTCGACGAAACTAAACTGTAATAAAAATCAATTTTCGATCATTCGGTACCACTGACGGCTCACCCTGCACCAACGCATGAACCTATTCCTAACTACGAATTTGGCAATTGTTGTGGACTGTCAACTGAAAAGTAATAAAAGCAGAGTATAGGGACCAAAATGAAATCTGTACCTTCTTTTGAGACAACCCCAGTAAAGTTAAATAAAAGATTTATTCTTAAAAAAATTATCTAAAAAAAAATAATTGTTGCTTACCTTAATTCAACAAAAAATACCAGGACCTGAAACACTGTATCTCGATTGGATTCTTCTATTTTTAAACATAAAAAAGATGAATAAAAATCATTCTTTTCCATTAGATCGTGTGCATGATATAACACAACATGTGCATACAAAACAAAATTAATTAGAGTTAGATTCTTTCTGCTGTCAAAAAACAAAAATAATTAAAATAAAATTAAATCATTCCTTCAACTAGATTGTGTACGTCAATAATAATAATAATAATAATAATAATAATAATAATAATAATAATAATAATAATCATAATACAAGTTTTGAAAATATTTTTATATTCAAATGCCAATGAATCTCATAACCCCAACATGTGATTATCAAATAAAAATTTACTTGAAAATAGAGCAGATCTGAATAATCCATAACTTCATTATAAATTGGTAGCAAATACGAATAATCAGAAACCCAAGAATCAAATTTGGAGGTAATTTTAAGGATCCAAATTTCTCACTCTTAGTTTTCTACTGTTATTAAATCATTAAATGTGTGTTTAAGATTTTATTTTAAAAACTGTTTTAATAAAATAAAAAGATAGACAACCTATTTTTGATTTGGTACTTTTAGAGTTAAAAATGTATTAGGGATATTTTTCAAAATTTGTATTTTATAAATAAGAATTATAAGATATGATTGGTAGAAATATTTTAAAAAATAAGATTTTAAGATTTCATTTATTAAATTTAAACTGCATAAGTAATTACAATATTAAATATAATTGTGTTTTTTTAATTTTAAAAGATGTCTTCCTATTCAAATATACATAATAAAAATAAAGTATTATAGTATAACATCCTCAATATTATTTTGAATTTATATTATTTAATTCTTATACGGTTTTAATATCGAATGAAATATAGTTTACATTTCTGTCAAAAACAAGAAAATAACTTTTGTTTTGATTTATTTTTAATTTTAGTTAAAAGAATGTAAAATTTATTTTCTCTATTCATAAATCGTTTATAAAATAAACAACAACCCAAAAAAAATTTCTATCTATTTTAAGAAAAGAAAAATGAAAGCAATTAGTGAAAAATATAGTAAAATTATACAAAATTAATTGAATAGAAAATGAAAGAAAAATAAATTAAAAAAAGGGTACATACGCTTTTGTTGCTCTCTAGGGTTTCGTTTTTGTCTTACAGGCTCCTCGTATCTGAAGGAAGGAAGGAAGCAAGCAAAGTGGAAAAAACCAAATTTCCAAAAGGATTGCTTTGGTGAGTAACCAACGTGTAGCGTTGTAATGAAGTTCTCTTCTCTTTCTCTTTCTCTTTCTCTTGGTTTTATTGAAAATTAAAATATTTGCTCACAGATTTCTATGTATGTGCATGTGATTTAGTCCATTTCCCGTGAAGTCAGTCCAGATGCATGTTCTACTTGTTAATATGGGAATGAATGAATATACATACACATAGAGAAATGTTAATGTCTTTTTGATGCATGAAAGTTACCCTTTTGCTTCTATTTCAATTGGACCTTCTTCTTTTATGAGATCAAATTTAGTGTTTTGATCTCACTAATAAATACTCGATGGTACTCTAATATTGCATTATCATCTTCATCCATTCAAAACATTAAGTGACCTATTTCTTTTTGAGGTTGTACAACAATGTTATAACGAGATAACCTAAAGTTTGAGTATTGCAATAGTGGCTTATTGTATAGAGTCTTTGAGTATTGTTAGGAAGTCAAAATATAAATTTGTACGTCGATTAACATTAAATTTTACTATTAATATTCAATTAATTAATACTTGATAATGTGTATCAAATTATTCGTAATATGAATAAAGATATAAATATTGTATCTCAATTATATATATATATATATATATATATATGAAATGAATGAATATTGCATAAGTTAAAAAAATTGTATAAGAATTTTTTCTTTCAATGAGCAAGTCATGAAGAGCCTCATTTTCCTCCCATAATCAAGCGTGACTTATACTACTCATCCTTCAAAAAGATAAGAGGAAAATTTAGCAAGAGAAAAGAGTATATATAAAAGCATCAACTGTCCTTGACTTGTAGTCTCTTATTATTTGGTCCAAAAGAAAATTTAGCCCACGTTTTAAACAAAACAATTAATTTATTTTCTGATGGATCCACCACCTCTCCCGCCCCACCCCACTACTTCCACCAGCATCACCGTCTCTCCCGTCGTCCCTGCCCCCACCGGCATCCATCTCAACTATCCTGACTCCATCGAGTCCTCTCCCCGCTCCCGCACTGGGGACACTTATGATAACCCTCTACCACCCGTCCCTGGAGCAAAGCTTCGCCTCATGTGCAGCTATGGCGGCCATATCATCCCCCGCCCCCATGACAAATCCCTCTGCTACGTTGGCGGTGAGACCCGCCTCGTCGTCGTAGACCGTCACTCCTCTCTTTCCTCTCTCTGCACCCGTCTCTCTCGTTCTCTTGTCAATGGCCGTTCCTTCACGTTGAAATACCAGCTTCCTAATGAAGACCTTGACTCTCTTGTCTCCATTACCACTGATGAAGATCTTGAGAACATGATTGAAGAATATGACCGATTAATGGCAGCATCAGATTCTACTTTAACAACTTCATCTCGTATTCGCTTGTTTCTTTTCTTCAACAAGCCTGAAACTGCAGCTTCAATGGGTGCATTTCTCGATGATGCCAAATCTGAAACTTGGTTTGTTGATGCTCTCAATGGTTCCGGGCTGCTTCCTAGAGGATTATCTGATACTGCAATGGATTGCTTGTTGAATCTTGATAACGACAATGACTTGGAGGCTCAACCTGCTGAGAATGATCACAGCAGGCAGGTGAAAAATATGGTGCACGATGTGCAGTATTCCTTGCCGGATTCGCCAATGGTGGAGACTGGTTTGTCGTTTGGCTCGTCTTCTTCGTCTCCTTCAATGTCAAACTTACCGCCCATTCGTGTTCGTGTTGAAGATCAGAAGAATGGGATAGAAGAGCAGTTTGCGCAGATGACTTTTGTTCATAGCGGTTTTCAGAAGCACCAGGACGAGGGAGTGGTTTTTTACTCTGGTGCACCGCCTCCAATGCCGGTGGCTGTGGCCAATGCTCCTCCTCCAATGCATATCGGCGTGCCCAGTGAAAATACGAGTAGGGTTCTCTCTGATGATGAGAGATCGGATCACAGCGTTCCTGTTCGATCAAGGAAACCTCCATTACCGTTACAGCCGGTACAACAGAAAGCTTGTGCTGCTTACAATTTGCCTTCCCCTGATTCCGTTGCAAGGTAATAAATCTTTCCCTCGAATCTTGATAATTTATTGCTTTACTGAATTTCCATTTTTTTATTGAAATGTTAATTCGGAAAAGCAAACTTTAATCACAGTGACAGTAGCATTGCATCTACAAGTTCTCTTTCGAAGCCTATGCACTGTCAAGATCAAGTTGGTGCTGCTTCTGGAGAGAACAGAGCTCCTACTAGTCCCAGCACACAAAGCAATATTCCAATTCCTAGCCCCAAAATCCAAGATTCTGTTCACCTTTTGCCCCCTCAATTTGATCAACAACAGCAGCAGCAGCCTCCTCAACAACAATTTGTACACGCGAGTATGCATTACATTTCCCATCCAGCAACAACTCCTCCAGTGCCAATTTCATCTTACTACCCAATGTATGCTGCTTCTCCGCAACAACTCCATCATCCAATTGATCAACAATACCCTGTTTATGTAATGCCCGTTGCTCAAACTCAACCATACATGTCTATGCAATCAAATATAGCCGAAACCAGCGTTGTTGCAGCCTCAAGCCGCTCACTGACGCCTCCAACTCCTGCCGTTGTCGCAGTTTCTGCTGCCTATAAAGAAGGTACTCCACCCATTTATCCCACGAAGACTACTGCTACTCAGGCGAAACCCGAAATGGCTGCAAATTTATACAGAACGGCGGTATCTTCAACTCCTTCATTAGTACAAATTCCTTCTAATCAATTTCCGCAACATTATGCTAATTACTCTCAAGTGCAACATCCATCTCAGTCCATTGCTGTTGCTCCTGCTGCTGCTACTAATTACTGCTATGACTACACAAATCCTTCGTCTCATGAACAAGTTTACTACACTCAACATCAAGGACAAGGTGCCCCCTTGCCACCTCAGTACCAAACCATGACTGCAGCAGCAGCAGTTGCAGCATTAGCAGATGCTTCAAAACAGCAGCTTCCCCCGGACAATTCCAAGTAGCAAATCGGAACCTCACAGCCGCTATAACGGCATGCAGTAGACAGAAACTCGTAACATAATTTTTGTCTTTCAGTGATGGTTATAGATACAGCTTGTGTGTTTCCTTGTGTAATAACAGATTCTATAATAAGGGATTCGATGTTGCTCTAATTTCTTCCTTATCATTATGCCTTTGATCAAGAAATAAATATATGATTATGATGACTTATGGGTTTGAATATTCGGCATGCATGCATTGCGATTGCAATTGCAATTGCTATAGATTTGCTTAATCCCGTGGCTATTAGCTGCTATTGAATTGCAATTTATTTTAAATATATGATTATGATAACATCATAAATTAGTCTTACGCTGTATCTAGCCATTCTTTGTTATTCAACTTCTAGTGATAAATAAAATTTTTCTTTAGAAAGAATCTTTGTTTACCTGGTCTCTCCATCATGCATCGTGGTTATTCGTGGGGTTGAGGCTTGTTTGTTCCCTTCATAATAAGTTGTTCTGTTTTCTTTTTTAATTTAAATTTTAAACATACCTCTTGCTCCATCATGTTGGATAAAATATCATAATACAATGACATGTATATCATCCTATCATCGCATATACATGTCATGTATATCAATAAAATAGGATCATAGGACAACTCAATATAAATAAACAATATCATTAATTTTCTATATATATATATATATATATATATATTATTAATTCTCTAGTTACGGTACCTTACAATTGTTGTACGGCACATTCACAAAAAGTAAAAATTTCTAACACAAATTTATAAGTAATCCTTGCGTCTAAATTCAAACATAAGAATTATAATATATCGTCACTACGTTGTAGTCTTATCACGAAATGTAATAGGTATAACCAAAAGTGAAAAAACAAAAATATTAATATTAATATTTCCAACTTATCAACCGTCTCTAACATTGAAATAAAGGAAATTTGTGTCTCCACTTAAAAAGTTAGAAAGTGGTACATATAATAAATACATGTATAACCATAGAAAATAAATTTCTGTCATAATGTTTGACAAATTTATTGATATATATATATATATATGTAATTACTAATTTTATTAACATGTATTTATTTTTTATTTTTATTTATATTTTCGTAATTTTCTTAAGAAAATATGACGAATTTAATATAATTTTTAAATAGATACGTTATATATAAAAATAAAATGTTGAAAAAATATTTTATTTATTTAAAATTTTTTTAATTAAATATCAAATTATTATTAAGAAAATAAAAAAGATGATTAAAAATATTTTAGTATATGAGTTTGATCTAATTTATTATTAGAATTTTTTAACAATTGTATTTTCCTTTCTAAATTTTTTTATTGAAATTGAAAAATAAATTAAAAAAATTTATTTAATCCTTAATATATTGTGAAAAATATAAAAATAGAAACTAAATTATTATAGTTGGAAAAAAAATATATCTTACTTTATTATCTTACAAAAAGTTAGGAGATATTTGTTTATTTGCAAAAATTTAAGGAATTTTTTTTTTTAAATATCCAAGTATCTCTCTATTTTCTCATATTTTAGAGATATTTGATATTTCTTAAACATTAAATCTATTCTATTTTCCCCTACTTTGGGGTATCTGTCAATCTCCATTAAAATAATTAAAAAAAAGATTATTTTAAATGACTTAAAATTATCACTTGGCCGTTAGAAAACAAAAATCGATAACCATGAACCATGAATGTGTTAATCATAATTGGCGTGTACATGAAGGAATAAATGTGTGGTAACAATAATCCTAACTAAAAAGGGCTTGAATAGAAACAAAATTACACAATTAATAATATCTCTAATCTAAATTTTAGGATATCATATTTACTTTCTTTAATGAATGATATCATCGTGGCTTTAGCTTATTGATCAACTTCACTCAAATCAACCTGTATGTAGGTTATGAATTTATTATTATAATTAATAACTCACCTAAAATACTAAGCAAAAGGACAGTCCTTTTTTAAGTAGAATTGTTGACAATTGATGAGGATGTTGCTCAGCACTGTTACTGCCTTCATTTTAATGCAATTCACCTCCCCTTCTATTTCTTTCTCCTTTATATTTAACATAAAGCTGATGATTTGGATGTGCTTCATTCCATGCCTGCTCACTGTTATTGCCTTCATTGATGTTTTTTTTTTTTTGTTTTCTTATTAGAATATGGAGGCAGATACAAGTACTCCATTATGTGTTAACTTCAACAAATATTACAGCCACAGGAGGAGAAGACGATACAGGAGACTGAAGGGTACAGTGGTGATCGGCGATGATAAGGAGATCAAGGTGCAGAGTACTCATAAGAGATTTCGGACAATAAAAATGATACCGAAGAGATTTAGAGATGCTTATGAGGAGATGATGCTTTCTTTTGCTAGACATGTTTCTTGATTGAATGATGGAAATAACATCTGCTTATTATTGAGGGAGAGGACTCCAGAACAGCAGCTTTGAGATTATAAATTGAGAGGTGATTGTTGATCTAGCTACTTATATTAATTAATATGTACTACTTATAATTAATCTCTTAATGGAAAAATGTCGTGGGAAAATGCAATACTTGATTACGTCTGTAATTGTGGTACTTCAATGCTATTTCAATATTTGATTTGCCTAATGGATTATATTTGATTTATTTTGGTGTGGATTTAATCAATATAACTGGTCTAAGTATTAATTTTATATATATATATATATATATGTATGTATGTATGTATGCATAGATGTACATGTTGTCGATTTTTGCAGCAGTTTAAACAGCATACATACGTTCATATATATTAACAAAATAGCCTACTTAAAAATATATTCCAAGCATTCAGCACTTATAGCTCTGTCACTGTCCAAATAAGAATATCGGTTTTATGTATTGTACAAATTATTTACAGTAAAAAATAAAATAATAAAAAGAAATTAATCGTAGAGACGTATTTTGGAAATATCCTGCCAAGTTTCAGAAACTAATGGACGTACGTGAGATTGGAAATTAATTCAATGAATATTACCCCTGATGATGAAACGAGTCTAATGTCAACATCACCATCAGCTTGCTTCAGCTCAGCCCTCGCCATTAAATCTCTGGCGATGATGATACAATACGTAGTCTCCAACCAAATGTAATTAATTACTGGATTGGTTGGACATCAAACTTCTCTCTGCTTAATTGCTTATTGGATTCGGACTATGAATTCAATACAATCCCTTCAAACATAATAACATGAGTCAACAACCAGAAAAAAAAAATAAATAAAAAAAATTAATTTCCATGTCCTGGACACCCTGGTCTCCTTGTGGTTGTCAATTCATTGGTAGTAATTAACGTTTTGTAGAGAACTAAAGAGGTAGCGCACCACTTCAAGTAATTGTTTAGGTTCTCTTTAGGCTGTTATATATTCCCAAGTAATGGCTTGCAAAATGATAAAGAAAAACATAACGGAGACATAATAACTTACACTTAGAAGATCAATTCCAGCCGGTTCAAAACCAGGGACAACTTTTGCAAGGTCCTGTGTGACAGAAGAAAGAATATTTGCGCACATAGTGTTTTAGGTGGAGTTGAGTTGAGCTAAAGTTGCACCTGAAAATTGGTAACAACTGATCAATATGATTTGTACCATGGAAGTAACCATCTCAGCAACTATGCAAGCCACAGTCCAAATATCAAATGCAGTTGTGTATTTGCCATCACCAAGCAGTAGCTCTGGTGCCATGTAGTAGAGAGTCGCCACCTGGAGAAAGTGCCAATTATTGGGAAAACATATTGCAATTACAGCTCAAGGATTTAAAAGGTAAAATTATAACTAAAGTACCATGTCAATAGGATGAGATGCACGTTGGTAGAGAAGAACAAAAGGGTGCTTAAATTATCAAGTAAAACAAAAAAATAAAAAATAAATTGTCTAGTAATATCATATAAACTGAAAGTAGCTATTGAGCTAAAGAATCTTAATGTCTAGACAAACAAATTAAAATACACAGGAAATTGATCTAAAATTTTGACAGACACCGATTCAGGAATCGTGAAAAACCAAGCACCTTGGTAGTACATTCCTCAAGAGGAACACCAATTGGCCTGGCCAAGCCAAAATTTGCTATTTTCACAATGTCATTACTGCAATCTATCAACAAATTCTCTGGCTTCAAATCAATTGCACAATTTTATGAGCATGGTAATAAGCAACACCAAGAAGAATTTGATACAAATATTTCTGTAAAATGAGGACCAAAAGATAAGATCATGGTGCTATGTTATAGCTGGGAAATTTTTATAACATTGACTGATAGCTTTCGCTAACAAACTCCAGGTCTCATACTGGGGGCACCAGAGCCACCACAGCAATTGACTCAGCTCCACATACTTTGCATGACATTTGAAATGAATAAAATATAAAATTTCATATCAATCTGAATGCAACTCAAATTCACTCACCGGAAGCAAATAATAATATAGAATCAATTGAATGCAACTATGTTTTCTTGAATCTTATGTCAATTAAGGCATTCTAGACTTTCAGCCATTATATTCTTATGAAATTACTTCAGTCTTAATGATTCTCAGTACTTTGTTATCTGCAATCAAAAAGTTAATTTCAAAAGCCGCTCAAAAACAAAGTGGAATGGAGTCATTTCTGAAAATAAAGATGAACCATAAAAGTCAGTGCCAGTATTATCCTGATACACTTATGACATGTCACATTACCCATTGCAGAAAAAGGGGTATTTAGAAATGCCTGCTTCGAAGTTTCCCCCATGCAGTTAAAGGAAATTCTTGCAGACTACTAAAGATAGGTTCCTCAAAAACACATAAAATCTAACAGGGAAAAACCAATATCACTCACTTTTATTGTGGCCAGAATTCTAGCATCTAGTGGTTGTGGCTGCACAAACTGCAGCAGATCAAAGTCTAGTAGACATCAAAAACAAGTTACTCTTAAGATAAACTGGAAAAATAATCAAAAGAGTGTTTACCTAACAATGTTTACATGTGTCAGCTACTTCAGAAGAGACACTTCTCTGACTCTAAAGCTCGGAACGCTTTGTCCTGGATCTGTAATGGCCATCTTCTTTATAGCCACAGTGTCACCTCCCATACTGTCGCAGCACTTGGTAACCATGCCATACTGGACTTCTCCAACTCTCACAACTGGCCTGTATTACCTGTACTGAGCAATCCACCATCAAGCAATGTTAGGGCAAGAGGATATAAAGAACAAATCCAAATCCAAACTAGATAAAGAAAGCCAACTCCTCCACCTTGCCCTTCATTTCTCCACTTCTTGCAAAGGCTCTCTGAAGTTGCGGATTAGAAAACTGAAACATGATAACAATATTGTTTAGGAACAAGCCGTAAGTACCAGATAAAAAAAATGTTTGTACTAATAAAATCTGTGCATCCTCAAAAAATAAGAAATAATGTTTAATATAACTTGAACATGCTTATAAGTTTGAAAGTGATTTCAAAACTTGCAGACTGATTAATAAACACACAAAATGGTAAAAAGGAACATAACTGAATGCCAATAATAATCATAATAACCTTGGCTAGGCAGCAAGCTGAGCACTTCAAGAAAGGGACAAAGAAATTTCTTTTCCGAGACAATTAGGGATGCTAAAAGAATATACTACATAAGAAGACTTTGGTTGGCACCCAAAGTCAGAAAGTTTTAACACCATAAGGAAGTTACTATTTCTTGTTGGTGCTTCATTACTAAGACTATAAACATCTAAAGCAAATTGTAGTACAGATTGAATGGCTTTGAAAGGAACACACTAAAGATGCCATTCAAATTATTCTTAGGAAAATCAACCCATCATCATCTGTCAGACCTATAACAGAGGTGCATAATTACTTGTGTCCATGCCACTGGTTTTCTCTTTATATAGAATCACTAGTGGTTCAAATGAACTCATGAAATATCATTCTCAATAGAATATAAAAAACAGAACAAGGAAAACCAGTAGTCAATAGCTAATTCAATTTCGATTATTTGCATTTCGTTTCAGTTTCTTGGCTTCATAAACAACCAAACAAAACAACTCAATTAGCCCCAATTTAGGTTTTTCTCAGCAAACAGACAATGCAGGAAATTGAATTCAGTGATCAGAACTCTCTGTTTCGTAGTCCATAAAATAAAATTTCCCTAACTATCCTATCTTTTCTCCCCAACCGAACGGGGCATAAAGGAAAAGGAAAAAGAAAGAGATTCTACCTGAATCATCGTCGTAGTCGTAGATCACCAACGTCCATTCAAGGAATTAAGAGAAAGTGAGAGAGTCGATCTTTTTCAGTTAGGCGCCAAAAGAAACCGAAAATGGAAGTTCTGAAGCTCACAATTTATCAGGTTAAGAAAAGCCCAAGTTGGGTAACCCATTTATACTGGGCCCATAACCGCCACTGCTAGACACAGCCCAACACCCGGGTTTCAATTTCTATTTATTAAACCGAACTCTAAACCAAACCATATAAAAACCGAGTTGATACATTAATTTAGTTCGATTCACTCATTTTAGTTCGGTCTATCTTTTTTGCCTGCCCTTATTATTATTTAGTACGTGATTACAAAGCAACATGACTATTTAATCAGCATATTACTTATACATTTTTATCTATATCATTTATCTTTATATCAATATTCTATATTTTTACATCTTATCAAAAAAATACATATTTATTAATAATAACAAAATTTATAAGTGGTAAAATTTTCTCGAAATATAGTGTTACAATTTCATTGATATCAAACTTATCAAATTTCATTAATTTTGGTTTCATTTGAATTTTTGTGCATGCTATTAATATAAGTTTTAATTAATATTAATTTTTTATAAATTATGTTTTAATATGATTGATACTTTTTTTTATATATATATTAATTTCATATAAGTAGAGTTTATGTACATTTTCAAATTATAAATCAGAAATAAACCAAAAATTAAACAAAAAAGAATCAGTTTTTAAATATATTAAACTGAAATTTAAATCAAATTGCATGAAAACTAAATTGACATATTAATTCGATTCAATTCACTCTAATTAGTTTGGCTTATTAATTTTTTTGTCTATCCTCATCATTTTTCAGTATATGATTAGAAGAAATAGGACTATTCAATCTTAAATTCGTACTTATATGTGCACCTCTACTTATATTATTTAATTTTATATCAACGATTTATAATTTTGTGCCTTATCAAAGAAGGCACTTTGTCAACTATGGGACAAAATTAAAATATATGAAATCACTATGAAATATAGTGTTAAAGTTTTATCGTCACCAAATTATAACATATTATAACTAATGTCGATTTCTTTTGATTTATTATGCATATGTAATATGAATTATAATTAATATTGGTTTTCTTTTCAATTTTATTATTCATTTCTTTTATTTGTAAACCGCTATTATTTTAAATTTAGAAGTAATTTTTAGATCTATTGAGTGATTAATAAACACAAAAAAAATATATAAAGAAACATAACAATAATCAAATAATCTTGACTAGGCAACATTATGAGCAGTTCTAAGGAAGGGACCACAAAAAAAAGAAAATTTTCTTTCCGAAGAAAATTAGGGATGCGAACAGAAAATAGTTTAATTTTGATTGTTTACATTTCATTTCAGTTTCTTGACTTCATAAACAACTATCAAAAGAACTCAATAAGCCCCAAATTTAGGTTTCTCTCGGTCACATTTTCTCATCAAACAAATAGAAAATACAAGAAGTTGAAGTCAATAATCAAGCCTCTCTGTTTGGTAGTTGATAAAATAAATTTTCTCTTGACTTTTCATCTTTTCTCCGCAACCAAACGGCTCATAAGCTTAAAAAAAAATTTATCTTTTTTTATTAACAATCAATCAAAAGATTAATTTATTTTTATTAATAAATTAATTTATCAAAAGATTCTTTATTGATCATTCCTACTTAAAACTAGTTTAACTGACATTTTTATTTACATATAAAACGCGCGTTCTTCATCAATACGACTATTATTAGTTCAACAAATAAAATTTGGGCTTACATCATTAGAGTTAGAAAAGAATTTTAATTATTATTTATAATTTATGTAATACTTAGAAAAGTTAACTCATCTGATTAATTAGTGCTATTTGATATATTGTACGATTGATTGACTTGCTCTTATCAATTTGGCAAGTAATTAAATCTTGTTTAGGTTAATATTTTATAAATGAAAACTCTGGTCTCATTTTATTTTTAGTTAATTAAATTGATTATATATGACTAAGATAGAACATTGAATGAAAATATTTGGTCAACCAAGCAATTGAGGAAATTTCTAGTGTTAACTTCTAATAGAAAACACGAAATATATACGCACATATGTATTCAGCAAGATTAAAGTTTCAAATTCTAATGTTTCAAAACCTTTTACTATTACTACGTTCCCAGAGGTTGTTTTCAAGTATTAGATATATGAAACAAAATAATATATATATGTACTTCCTTCTTGGAAAGACGGTTGAAAATGTTGTCCAAAATTTAAAATAAAATTTAATATTATATCTGAATGAACACTTCAACCTACAGGTTATAACTCATATCACATATATAGGTTGTTCTGATCAGGCAGTAAAATTTAAACTTGAATTCCTCAATTTTAGAGATGGGTTTCTCTTCTTTCATGATCAGTTCTGTGCTTCCGGTTATGATGATCATGATTTTTATCTTCTCCATTCACTCAGTTGCAGGAGCTGCAGGTATGTTAATCAACTTAAACCTATCGATGATATATGTCCTGTGTATATTATCAATTGCAACCTGACGCTGATTCTTTAGGATTTTTAATTGCAGATCCGGCTGGAGCGATGCCAAGGCAGCCAAGCCCACCACCACCGCCACCACCGAACATTGCACCAGTTCAAGCGACATCACCCATGTGATCTCAGGAATCTTGATTCTTCTTCATTGGCAGATATATATGTGTATAAGCTAGAGAGAGATATATACAGACTTTCATCTCATGAATCTTATGAAATTATATTAAGGTATATTTGTTGTGAAAAATTATATTATTATAATGTCTAGAATTTATATTTCCTCCTGTGTCTTTTGGTTTATACTAATGATTTGGTTATAGAAGATATGTACAGGATCATATATATACATATATATATATAAATGAAATTAATGTAAGATTTAATTTTCTTTTAATTTTGCAGTGTAGTTCTTCTTCTTAATTTCTTTATATAATAATTTCAGGTTACTAAATTTGGATAAATAAGAAACCCTAATTTCTGACATCTGGGACGTCTCCAAAAAGACTATATAAATAAAATATATAGTGAGAATCAACACTGATGACAATAAATTGTTTTTCTTCGATCGATCCCTAATTGTTATAGTCATTAACATTTATGGAATCAACATTTCAAATTATTCTAAAGAAAACAGTTATCATCTATTAAATCTATATGCTGTATAATATAATTACTTGTGTTCAAGTCAATGTTTGAAGGTGGAGTGCTTATATTATAAAAGGAGATAAATTTATTAAGAATAATTATGGAAAAGGAATAAGGGAGAAGCTTACAATTTTATTGATTTCTAATTTTTAACTTGATAAGCTTTTCAAGCTTTTCAAGAATACAATAAAATAACTCAACCTTACTTATATTATGACATTTTCTTGACCAACTATTAAAATTATGCCAGCACACATCTAATCTAATGGTTATAAATTTTTTTCTATAAATATGCATAATAATATTTAGATATTTATTACAATTATGTAAATATTTCTTATAAATATGTAGATTTTTATTATCAAATATTTAAATAATTATTCCATAAATATTCAAATATTTTCATATAAATTTTTAGAAATTAGGCCACACTATTTCTAAAACCAAATTTTACATGTCCAATTTCCAAATCAAGTTTAATTTTCAATACCTCTTAATCTTAATTTGGTGAATTTTCTCTCTATTCTCGTCCATGTTCATGACCTCATCCTTGGTCATTGTTTCTTCCACATTCTCGTTGTCAAAACTTTCTCTATTTTCTTTAAAGGTAAACTTTGTTTGGAGAACTTGCTCCAAGATCTCTTACTTTCCCTTTTTTCTTTTCTTTATATGATTGTAACTAATTCATGAGTTCTTCAATAATTATAGACTTTAAATCTCTTTAAAGTTTGAGAACATACATTCTTTACTTTTTCGGTGCCTTTGTACACATTTTGATGTATCTCCGCAAGTTTTTTTGGCTGTTGTTGCATTTGCAACTTTCTCAAAACCATCTTTATATTCTTTTACAGTTGCTATTTTTAATTTTATAATTAGTAGATAAAACAGTTATGTATGTGATATTTAGCATCAACTTGCTGCTATTTCTAGTTCATAATCTGCTGCTATTGTGCTACTGTTTATAATTGTAATTTGTAATGATACGGACTCTTTTAATTTAGATTTTTTTTAAATCAATGTTTAATATATTTTTAAACAATTAATAAGAGACACATATGTATAAACTATTGAGTGATGTTATTGTCCTGTACATATTATATATATATATATATACACACACATATACATATATGTATATGTATATTTTTTTTTGATAAATTAATTTTTATTTAATTGAATGTTGTTACAATACTATTTTATTGTTAATTTAAGAATTATAATTTAAAAATTTTAATAACTGTTAAAAACTGTCTTCTTATATATCTAAATATTATTAAAAGTAAATTTCTTATAAAATTTTAACAACTGTTAAATATGTCTTCTTATAAATATAAATACTATTATAAAGTGTTCTCTTATAAATTCGAGTACTATTTAAAATTGTTTTCTTATAAATTTAAAAACCAATAAAAATAGTATTCTTATCATAATAAAAGAGAACGGTTTTTGATATTTTAAGACATGTCAAAAGAAAACGGTTTGCAATACGTTCTAAAAGAATTTTTAAAACGTTTTATAATAGTTTTAAATGTATAATAATCTAATAGTGTATCCAATCTTAAATGGATGAGATAGAGAGCTTTCTTGTCTTTCTTTCTTAAGCCTTTCACTTAGAGACTTTTCTTGTCTCTCTTTCTTGAATTCTTCAAAAGGTCCTTTTGAACTTGAGTAAAGGTCGCTTAATTTTTTGGCACATCATACTCTTTCTCAACAACTTCCTATGCATTTTGAGCTTTTATCAAAACCTTCATCTTGATGCATTAATTATTATAGTTGCTATTTGTGAGCATTGGAACTTAAAAAAGAGCTATTCCATTATTTATTATAGTCACTCGCACCTTAACTCTAAAAGATGGAGGACTTATAGTTGAAAAAGAGATAAATTTGTTAGACATAATTATAGACAAGCTAGAAAGGAGGAAGAAGTTTACAATCTTATTAATTTTTAATTTTTGGCTTTACAAGCTTCTCAACCTTCTCAAGAATACAATAAAATAACTCACTCCTATTTATATTATGATATTTTCTTAACCAATAATTAAAATTATGTCAGTACATATCTAATCTAATAGTTATAAATATTTTTCTAGAAATATTTATAATAATATTTAGATATTTATTTCACAAATATGTAGATATTTTCTTACAAATTTCTAAAAATTGGACTACACTATTCCTAAACTCAAATCTTACAACTCCAATTTTCAAATCAAGTTTAATTTCCAACAGTCACACCTTTGATTCTCTCTCTCTATGTATTCAAAGTCATTAATGGTTTAAAAAACTCATGGAATAACACAAAAAGAAGAAGGAACAACAGTAATCAATGGCTAATTCAAATCTGATTATATTTACATTTTAATTTAGTTCCTTGGTTTTCTTAAACAACTAAACAAATGAAATCATCAATCAGCCCAAATTTAGGTTTTTCTCGATTGGTCACATTTTCTCCACAAATAAACAAACAATACAAGAAGTTAGAGTTAGTAATCAAGCCTCTATCTTTGGTAGTTTTCATAAAATAAATTTTCAAAAAGTTTCCCATCTTTTCTCCCAACCAAACGGGACATAAGGAAAAAAATAGGCAAGAAAATTTACTTGAGTCACTGACTCACCGTTATAGTCCTAGATCATCAATGTTCATTTAAGGAATGAAGAGAAAGTGAAAGAGTCGATCTCTTTTCTGTTTGGTGCCAAAGAAACTGAAAACGAAAATTTTCGGGCTCATAGTTTATCAGGTTAAAGAAAGCCCAATTTGAATGGCTTACTAATATTGGGTTAATAACCCTGCTTTTAAATGAGATGGCCTAACAGGACGTGTTTCAGTATCGTTATAGATAGATTGTTTCACTTACATTTTAATTAATAATCAATGACAAGATTAATTTATTTTTAGTAAAACAAAATTTAACAAAAGATTCTTTATCGATCATATATGACTTATGAGTGCAAAAAACGATGGAACTTTCCCATTTAATATTAGTTTTATTAACATTTATATTCACGTAAAATGCGTGTTTTTCATCAATAAGAGTATTTTAGAATTCAACAAATAAAATTTGTTTATATTATTTGAATGACAAGAATTTTATTTATATATTTATGATTTATGTAATACTTAAAAAAGTTGATTGACCCCGATTAATTAGTATTATTTGATATATTAATTAGGTTAATCGGGCAAGTAAATCTTGTATTGGTCAGTATTTTATAAATGAAGACTCTCGTTTTGTTTTATTTTTAGTTAATTAAATTGATTGAGGCTAAGAAAGAACATTGAATGATAAGAATTGCTCAACCAAGCACGGGAATTTCTCATATTAATTTTTAATGCATGACATAAAGTATAAAGAATGATCAGATGTGTATATACATGTCTACATATTGAACAAATTAAAAATTTAAATTTCAACTTCTACTGTTCAAAATTTTTTATTATAATATTGCTATGTACGTTCAAAGGAGTTGTTTCTAGTCTTATATATATATATGAATTAAAATAGCAAAAAGAAATTGTATACTTCCTTCTTGGAAACACTGTTGAAAAGGTTATCTAATATTTAAGTAAAATTTTAATATTATATCCAAATAAAGACTTCAACTTATAGGTTATAACTGGTGCACATATATAGTTTGTTCTGAGGCAACAAGAACGGGGCAGTAATTAAAACTTAGACTTCTTCAATATATTTTAGACATGGGTTTCTCTACTTGCATGATCAGTTCTCTGCTTCTGGTTGTGATGATCATAATTTCCATCTTCTCCATTCACTCAGTTGCAGGTATATGTGTTAATCAATTTACACTTATCGACTGTCTCCTGTACGTGTGTACATTCCAACTTGCAACCTGAAGCTGATTATTCAGGATTTTTTATTGCAGGGCCTGCAGTGCTGCCAAGCCCACCACCACCACCAATGAACATTGCACCAATTCAAGCCATATCACCCACGTCTCAAGAATCTTGATTATTCTTCATTTGCAGATATATATGTATAAGCTAGAGAGTGATATATACAGACTTTCATCTTATGAATCTTATTATGAAATTATATTAAGGTATATTTGTTGTGAAAAATTATGTTATTATAATGTCTAGAATTTATATTTCCTCCCGTGTCTTTTGGTTTATATTAATGATTTAGTTATAGAAGATATGTATAAGATCATATACATAAATGAAATTAATGTAAGATTTTTCTTTTAATTTGACAGTGTGGTTCTTCTTCTTAATTTCTTAATTTATATAATAATTTCATGTTACTAAATATATATTATTCTTTTTTGTTTATGTATAAATCCCATGAATATTGTTAGGTAGAATAAAAATATTATAATATTTTCACAACAAAATTCTTAAGGATCTTGACACACTGCATATGAGAATGAACAGTGAGATGATAAATCTTTTTTAATTTCTTCGATTGATCTTTCCTATTCAATTTCCCTAGCCAATTGCAAGCACGTAGTAATTAACAGATCGGAATCAACATTGATTTCTTGCCCCATCAATGGTTTGATAATATATATTTGAAATATTCAATGAATAATTTCTCAAATACGTTTTGAATATTGACAAAGTCTAATTAATTAAGTTGAGTTTCGCATCCATCGATGGTTTAATTTCCAGTCAATGATTATGACAATTGACATCAACTTCAGCCGTCCATTGGAAGACCAAGGGCATGATCTTTTTTCTAACATTTCTTTTAATTGTTTGTTTTTTCTAAATTTACCTGACTAAATATGATTCAGAAATATTTAAATATCTAAATATTTTGTATTTTAATTAACTTAACACAAAAAAAAAAGTTGATAGAATGATACTAGCTTATGGCAATTTTTATCCCAAGTAATAATATGGCTTTTTATCAAAATTGCAATAACTAATCAATTTACAAATTACAAAATTCAAGTTATATAACCGCTTGAAATACAACTTATGATAAAATTAAAGCTAAAAATTTCAATATTATATACAAATATATGAATAAAAATAGATTTTCTAACGTATAAAGTTTACATTTATTTACAAAGGAGTAAACACTTCAAACAAATAATTTTAAATACTCTAAATAAAAATAAAAATAAAAATATAATTTATTATTATATATTTTGAATTTATTATGATTTTATACTAAAATAAAAAAAGAAAGACATATATTTAAGATTGATGTGTTATGATTTTTAATTTATAGTTGTTGCAAGATAAAATTATTAAATATTGAATATACAAGAAAAATAATATTTACTTTATTATAATTTTTTAAAATTAAGTATCTATGAAAAGTTAATTATACATCGAACTTGAGTGAGGGGTTTAGAAGAAAAATACTCTTGTTTGACATAAACAATTGACAATAGGAAAACATGTACATGCAAATACAAACCCAAAAGGACCGCCAATACGTACATGCAACAAATAATGAAGACTTTGGGGAGAAGAGTTTTTGTGAGACCAGCTTTCTTTCTCTCCTTGGCTCTCTTCAAAGCTGGGTAACTCATTTCCAAAATGATGTCTGACTCATGACTCTTTCTAATCTCTATCTTTCTATATATATGTAATTATATTTGATAATTTGAAGCATGATCGAGTATACAAAAATTGGAGAGATCATGGGTTTGTCTTGCTTCTTCAGAGCTCTTTTTCTTGTCGTTCTTATTACTTCCATCTTGGCTATGCACCTCGCTGAAGGAACTGCAGGTATGTTATTATATATAGCAAGAGTAATTCTATTTGTTTAATGGCATTTTTGAGATTGAGAATTGTTAATCTTGATATTTATATATTTTCTAAAAGAAATTGAATAGTTAACACTATTCGTTGTTAGACATTTTAATGTTTCTAAAGTTAATTACTGTTTTTATGATGATTAATAACATTATTTGTTTTCTATTCCCATTGATTATACGTTTGTCAATAACTTTACATTAAATTTGACGTAGTCTTGGATCCTATAATTATAATATTATTAATGGATAATTAAGTTGAATATATATATATATATATAAAATGAAGATATATCATGTGTTTTGGCAGATCCAAAGATGAGAACGGTGGTTCGTAGAATGCTGCCAAGCCCACCACCTCCTCCTCCTATGGACATTGCTCCCATACAAGCCATATCACCCTTGGCTCAAATATCCTAATTCATATATATATATATATATATATATGTATATGTATATCTCTAATAATAATAAGATAAATATATATTATTATTGTTATTATTATTGAATATTTTCAATCATTATTAATTTTGATGAATAAGATAATTTATAATATCTTTATAATTACATTTTTGTATAAATATTTAATTTAGATCATTATTGTTATACTTTTCATTTTTTTTTGTTGAATTAAGTTTGAAGAAGTTTGACCCCTATATAACATACATATATGTATGTATGTATGTATGTATGTATGTATGTATGTATGTATGTATGTAGTAAGATTAATGAGTTATTTTTGTTAATGCGGTAGGATTCGAATACAAACTGTCATGCATTTATTACCACCCAGTCGAAGACTGATTGACCTTTAAATATACTAATTAAAGTTAGAATATATATCGAAAAAGTTTAAATTGTTAGAATGATGGTTCGATTTTTATGACAATCACATATACTTCAATGCCATTTAGCATAGGATTAAATTAAGGGTATGTATGAAAATAAAATGTTGTACTTTTAATTCATAACTAGTTGTGAAATAAAATTATTAATAATTTATATAAATAATAGAATAAAGTTATTATTTTTATTATATAGGGTGAAATAAGTGAGTGATAATAGATGTTAAATAAAAATGGGTATTCATCTAATATTTTAATTGATATATTTTTTACTCCAAATTAAAATAGATATTTCATATTTATAACATCTATTTTTAAAATGCTGATTTCTCTACGAGTGTTTGTTATTTATAATTTTGTAGTAGTATATTTTTTTAATTTATATATATAGAGAGAAAAAATCATGCATTTATCCAACTAAATAATAACACACACATCTATTTTCAAAATCAGTAATTATAATGATGATTGAAACAAATTAAAGAAAAAGGTAGTTAAATAAACACGTTAATAGATTTTTATATTTGAACAAAAGTGTCGCATGGACATGCATGATGATATTTCCACTCAAGACTATTCAACTCTCCAAAATGCCAGCAGTAGTTGTTTTGATGAATTGGAAAAACACAAAGCGAAAATTTCGAAGAAATATATATTAATTGATGTTGATGATTATTCACAATGCTATATATGAACCCGCAGTGGCAGAGCACCAGTAAGGCCTCTGAGGGCCTTGGCCTCCCAGCCTCTACAAATTTTTAAAATTTTTTATTATAAATTTATACGTTCAACCCTTTTTTTTAGGTTCATATATAATTCAACTTCTATATTTTATAAAATTATTCATTTCTATTTTTTAATATATTAATTATTTTTAAAATATCAACAACTAACTTTAACTTTTCAATTATCAATTTTTGGTTTTACTCCTGTCAACTAGCCATTATGCAATAATTAATGATGACTTTAAATTTGTAGCTGGAAAAGAAAAGCATTTGGGTGAAATTTAGGTGTGAATAAAGTGGTATCATGTTCAAAAAATCAATATAATTTAGTTGACATTTTTAAATTTTATGAGATTAAAATGTTTTTAACTATATTTTAAGTGTGTGTATGTATGTATATATGTCTGGTTTTATATTTTTATTTATTTAAAACACCTATGTAGTGTAAATTTTTTAAAATTACTATTGTATTCATGTATATACTTTTTAGATCCATATATAAAAAAAAATTTAATTTAAATTTGAAAAACAAGCACACTGTAAAACTCTCTTTTCCCATGGCAAAAGCATATTCCTTTCAATTACATATTGGTCCTTAACATATGGTTTGGTTGTTTAGTATTATTATGGAAATACAAGGTTAAGGATCGATTTTCTTTAACATCAATTTGAGAAGGAGAATTTTTTTTTAATTTACTTTAAATATGTGATTTTATGATTCACAAAGTGATGCTATCATGTTTGTGGTTGGGTACTATTATTTTCATGATGATTACATTATGAAAATCATCAATTAAAAGATTAAACTCGATGATTATTGAGTTTAATTGATGAGGATTTAGGGAGTATAAAACCTAACCAAAAAAAGTCTATACTAAACTGAAACAACCACATCAATTATATATCATCATCATCCATGATTTATAATTACCAATTCTTGTTGAAGTTGTTCCAACCTCTTGTCCCATTGTCATCTCTATTTTACCAATTAATATATATGGGGAGTATATATTAATTAAAAAATATATATATATATATATTTTCAGACATGAAAAACATTTGAAACACGAGATCTCCATGGACATAACCTTGAGAAAATAAACAAAAAGAAAAATGGAAATTAATTTTCTTAACTGTGCCGACTGTGTGAATGCAATGGCAATAACTTTAATTTGAATGCCGGCATTTATCATTCAAATAGAATAAAATAAGTGGGATTAGGTGAGACTTTACTTAACAATCAATAATTAAAATAATTAATCAAAGTTTGTCACTATGGCAAATGATCGATGATTTAGACAAACACTCATTATATAATAATTAAGATAGCTAATTGAAATTTGGCAAGCCATAAGTAGTCAAGAGATCACTTCGCTCACAGTACTAATCTCCATTGTTGTTGACCCAAGAGCTCAGATTTTCTTCCCGGACAATTCGATCAAATGAGTTTGACTTTCCCTTTCTTCTTCCGTTCTCTCCTTCTCCTCTTACTAGTAGCTTCCATTTTCAGCATGCACTCAGCTCCGGTTCTTGCAGATCATCCGTTCTCTCCAATGTACACCAAAGGTACAAATATTTTATAGCTATTTAGATCAACATGAAATCCTGGTCCATATCATATTTATATTTGAATTTGACACCTATATATACATGATCCATTGTGTGAAAAATACATAAATGAGTGAAATGAAATTGAATTGTTTAATTGTACTGAATTTTTATCCATTATCAGTATGATTAATTATATTTGTTCTTCATTTGTGGAATCTTACAATCATATAATTGATAAATATAGACAAGGTGATGGGCTAGATCTTGTGTACTATGCAGATTGGACGCATGGGGAACTCGGGAGCAAACGCAAGCTAAGCCCACCACCAGCTCCAACTCCAAACAAGATGCATCATCAAATCCCTCCAGAGGCACCACCTCTGCGAGTTTGAGATTAATTTCATTGCCTTTTATTTAACTTTCACCATTTTCAGACAAAAATAATTACTATTTAAATTTGATGGGCATATTTTGTTTTTGGTTTGAATAATTATGTTGTAGTACAATAATAAGTACAATACAATGAAACCAAACATATGTATGAAAAATAACATGAAACATATCCAAGAAGATAAGTGACTTTAATTAGCTTTAAGGAAATTTGGTTGGTTGTATTGTGTTCATTGGGTGAAAGAATCTGCCTTATCTTCAACCTCCAGTAATATGCTTTTCACAAAAGCTAAAGGAGCTTCCCTGATATCTTTCATTGTCTCACAATATAGTTCATTATATTCTATCTCTATGAAAAGAGACAATATTAAAAATATGAACTGTACACGTAAAATAGAAGATAAGGCAATTGTTTTAAAAGGATGAGATAATAGACAATTGAGAACGAGGTTCAAAAAGATAAAAAATCTTTTTGAAATAATTCTTTATTTACAAATAAATTAAATAATACTCATAAATGAATGCTTGGAAAATAATTTAAAAAGAAAAAAAAAAAAGAAGAATTGAGATAATACATGTGGGCATATCCTAACTAAAGTAGCTAACCACACAGCACGTTTGGACAAAGAAAAAATTTCATATCCCTGCTTTTAGAATTAAACTTGAAATAAAACTCTATCATTGTGTAATAATATGAAATCTTTGAAAAATCTAGTATAAGAATTTGAGAAGTCTAATCAATTTTAGATCTTTGATTATCTATAATACAATCAAAATTTAGTTGATTATTTTGATTTCATAATTAACAGAAATGGGCAAAATAAATGAATATGCTAGCTCCAATGCACAAGTGGGGATTTCTTTGACAATGACAAATTAATTTGATAGGTTGAGAAAGAAAAAGGAAAATAAAAATAGGGAGTGATGATAATGATAAACGAAACCTCCCATGCGATCATAGGCGTGATTTTGACGCACTCGCGTGAACACGCAAACAATTTCAAATCAAGTTCTCAAATAAAAAAAGCAAAGATATAGAAGATGCCCTAATTTTTACAAAAATAAATATAAATAAATCATATGTCCTGTATTTTTATTTATATATTTATATTCATTTATAAAAACAGTTAAATTTATGTAATTTTAATAATTAAAATTAAATTTAATATATACTAATTATTTTATATTAATTATATATATTAAATTTAATATCAATTTTTGAAAGTGTATATATATAATGATTTATAAATAATATAAATATATATATATATATATATAACAATATAAGTATGCCGATCTTTCCTCATAATACAATTGTCTGTTTAATTGTAACTATATATGCATTATATAGGCTTACTTTAAAAATAAAAATAAAAATTTATCCTTTGTATTAATTTGACCAACCAATGAGTAAGTGTCTTTTAATTATCTTGTATTATTATTATTATTATTCCACTTACCATCCTAATCCAAAAAGGGAAATCACAAACGTTGGAAGTATCCCATTCCCCAAAACGGCAATTCATGGGTCCCAATTCCATATTCATTTCATTATCACATTCCTAATAATTTCAAGAATATTTCACTTTTTTTATATATATTTTCTTTTTAACCTTTTTCGACTATAAATAACAAGAACAATTCCATTTGCGTGGACCGTAGTCAAGATATTTCTTGGATTACCAGTCAAGTTGGACTACACTAAGAGACCCAAATGAGGAAATCAATAATAGGGTGGTGCCACGTGTTATGATATGTCAATTTCTCTGGAATAATCGCCCATGGTAAGATGATGCTCATGTGGTGATTAACATCAACAGGCAATGATAATAATATAGCAGCCCACCGCCCCAATTTGTTCATCTCAGCTTTAGTAATTGTCAGTGACAGCAAACACACACATGTACATGAGAGCTTGTGGTCGTGGGCATTTGTTTGCAATTTTGCTTTTGTTTTTTGTTTCTATGAAGGATAAGAATTGTGTGTTGAGGGATTGTTTCATTTGAATCTTTTGTTCTTCTATTACTTTCTTTTCTTCTCCATGTTTCTTGGCAATTTGCAATGAATGATAACAATGGCTCATCAAAAAGCCAAATTCATTCGATTCACTGAATTTTTATCTGTTTTAATTTGTATACCTATGTATGATACTTCTTCCTTTCTATTACGCATTCAATTGCCTCTTGTTTACACCAAAATGGGATTGAAAATGAAATAACATAATCAAGATACAAATATAATGTCAAGCAATATGAAGTTGTTATTATATATACTCAATATATTGATAAATGCCAATCCCAAATATAAGTATTTACAGAAAAAAAAAATACGATCAGAATGAAAATAAGATCTGCAATAATCAATTATAATCAACCAACTTCTATATTCCAACTTCCTTCTCTTTTTTCTGTATACATTTTGTAATATGATTTTATAAAATTATTTTCATTTTCCAGATATTCTCAAACCTTGTTCTCTTGTTGCTATAATCTGTTATTAGCAATCTAAATAATCCTGAAAAGGAAATGCCCAACTAGAGCCTAACCCAATTCATAAATCTTAGATTCCCTATCAATTAATTCAATCGAAATATCTAACCAAAATGCGCCTATATCTTCATACTTTTTTGTGGCTAATCCAGAGTTCCCTTTTTCAAACAATATAAAATTATATATCTAGTCATTCTATCATATATGTGTATTGGAAAACTTTTATTATGAGCCCACATATTATTATTAATTATATATTGTATGTGATATCTAATTATTAGTATATTAAAAGTGATTAATTAAATTAATTAAATTATTGAACTTTTAAGTCATCTTTTAATTGGTATGACTTTATAATGCATAGAAAACCCCAATTAAATATTTTATTTTATTTTTATAACGAATTAAAATAAAATAAAATAATACATATATAGATTGAGGTTTCTAAATTTAAATATAATATAACATTCACTCATATTTCATTTTTGAGTGATGCTAGAATTTTCTCTTTATCAAAAAAAGTTTGCACATAAAAGACTACAACAGCAATGTGTCGTATGTCGATGGATTCAAATATGCTTTTAATCAATTTTTTTCTTGATGATTTAACATGAAATCCTGGTTTAGATGATATATTTTCATTTTTAAAGTTTTATTTAGTTTTTTTAACAATATATTGCAATAGACAAGCACATTTAAGATGGAAAAGTGAAATTTTGTCTAAAAGATGGGAGATTTCTACTTTTTATAGCTAGACCACTAAATTTATTTGAGAAAAATTCAACTGTCGATTTATTGAATTAATATACTATAATCATTTTACAGAAATCTTAATCTAATATACTACATTAATTACTTTTTTAATTAGTTAGTACCAGTTAACCTACTTTGTAACAACCTAAAGCAAACAATTGAAAGTGATAGTTAGGGAAACATTGATATTTTTTGTGGTATATGGTGGTGATTCAACAGTGAAATAGACAGAGACTGCATTTGTGTAGTTATATGGACCATTCATATATAGCATAACTTTTTAAAATGTTTTTATGATATAAAAGTAATGTTATTCCAATTATAGGATTGAGATAAAGAAACTAAGAAAGAATACGAAGGAAAACAGATTAGTGTCGGTAGCTAACCAATACATTACTTCTGAGGTGATGTAGTGTTTATGCATATGCCAATTCAATAAAATAATATCATATATGAAAAGAATATTAAAATGTAAAAATTTTCAAACAAACTATTATACAAACTAGTGATTAATTTATCATAATAATATTGATTGATAAAAATATAATACTCAGTTTGTATTGACGTAATTGCAGAACCGTGTCAAATATCAAGATGAAATAAATCAGATAACACACAAAAGACACAATAATTTAACGTAATTCATTGCTACCAAAAAGATTTTACTATAACTGTTAACAAAAACTTATAAACATATACAAACACCGCTAAATAACATTATGATATATAATTTTTTATTGATATATCGTATCTAACTTAGTGTTAACTACTTTCCTTATATTTCTATAAAAATCTCACTTTGTACAACCTCTCATATTTTTTTTCTATTACATCTAGATCTCTGGCCCTTGTATATACATATGTAGTGAGATATATATTCTATTTTCTCTAGGGAAGTGTTCTCTTTCCTTGTTCAAGTTGTACCTTACCATATGATGTGAGATACTTCTAGAGATTGGTCTCTTTAATTGAGCAATTTGCACTCCATCTTGAATTAGGTTAAACTAACAAATGAAATTATCATTAAGAAATAAACTAATGTCAAGTGTAGATTAACGACCTTGAGGTGTAAGTAATCCCAAAGGCTTTACTGATTAAAGTAGCAAATTAAAGGAATCACTTGACCCATCACAATGCTTAATTATATGTATATATATTGGGGGTTCTTATAGCAAATTATTATTAATTAATTAGATGACAAGTCAGAATCATAACAAGTTGTTCGCAAGATAGCTAGATTTAATTACCATATCTCATGCGGGTTGACTTGTAAAAAATCTCATAAGATTTGCTTAAATCCATATGCACATGGCTTGCAATATCAAATAATTAAAGCTGCTACAAGATCATTCAATAGCTGAAAATTCGTCTGAGTAGATAGATATAACAGTGCGGTACACTGTTTCTGAATCATTCAAACGGTTCCCCGCAAATTTAATTTCTCTTTTGATGCTATCTCACTGTAATTTTAGTAATTTACTGTAAATTAAAAGGACACCTTCCAACTCTCATTCTTTTTTTCTATTTTCACAAGCATTGAATATTTCAATGGCTGTAATTCTAAGAGAGAGAGAGAGAGAGAGAGAGAGAGAGAGAGAGGAATCTCGATATATTGCATGGTTAACATGAAGTACGATTAGGGTTTGGTAGAAAATTTTAATCTCGTGATGAGAAAACGGTTACAAAATTAAGATATGAGAGTACAAGAGACTGGCAGTGTTAACCAATAGCATGTACCCTACACTTTATGAGTGGGGCACTCTTCTTTTTCCTATAAATAGAGGCTATTGGTGCTCTCTTGTAGGTCATCTCGCAACTCCCTCCTCTTCTCTTTCTAAGCTTTTCCTTTCTCTCTAACCCCAGCCCACTTTCCTTTTAGAGTAACTCTTTCTCTTTCTCTTGTTTTTCAATAAAGAAAAAATAGTAATAAAAGTCATCTGCAGGAAGGAGTATAGGAGGAGGAGGCAATGGTGATTGTTGTTGACAGAAGATAGAGAGCACAGATGATGATATGCAAATTAATGAAGTTGCATCTCACTCCTTTGTGCTCTCTATGCTTCTGTCATCCACTTCAGCCCCTCGCTTTCTTACTCTCTCTTTCAGAGCTTTCAATTCATTTCTTAATTTGCTTACTATATATGATATATTCTATTTTGTCATAAGAATCAATATACATATATATATGTTCTTCATTTTTGTAATGTTTATTTATGTTCGTTATTAAGGACCATAAACTGACCATTTTAGTTTTCTGGAAATACTTAAAAGGTCTAATTAATTCATTTGCCTCAGAGTGCAGTTCAGAATGAATTTCTTTATATATTTGTAATATATCCTTAAACAATTAATGTGAGTTTTGCAGTTGACCCTTGCAGAAAGAGACTGACGAGTTTTGATTTATGTGAGGACCATTGCAATATATAAGTAGACATTATTATCATAGGTTAAACACTCGATTTGGGTTTTTTTTTTCATTTTTAAATTTTTACTGCTCAGTCAAATTCATTTTGTTTGATTCTATGCTTTGCAGTCTGGATTTATTAGCAAATACATCATGGTGCCATTTGCAATCATCGTGTCTGATAAATGATGATGACCCTCGAAAAGCAGTCTTGTTTTGCAGTCATATGTTGTGTAGCTCTCAGCCATTTCTGGAGTACTCCCCCATCTCCGTACATTTGCTTATTTCTAGTTCAAATTTCAATTACTTGAAACCCTTTCACAGAACAAGATGTCTGTATAGATTTGTTTCCCAATGTTGAAAATCGAAAACTTTCACAAAATTTTCAAATCTCATATATTCAATGAGAACTCCTCACTTGTGTCTCCATATATTCATCTCTTTCTTGCCTTTTTAAGTCTTTTACTGCAATTAATTCCGCAACATGATGAATTTCTTTCCCCATTGAAGATTAAACAAATTCAAAAAAAATATGTTAATTTCTTTTAATTAAACGGATAATGAAGAGGAACTGTTTACGAATGGTCTGACAATTAGATTGGGATCGATGGTCAGATATTACAATTAAAAGTGATTCCTAAAAGTAGGTACCAGTACCACTTGCATGCTTTATGGACCAGGGGTCATTTCGGCACTCCAGTACTTCACGGACAAAGCTAACTCACACTGGCCAAAGTAGGCCACAAATACTTCCCCCAAGATTCCTTCTGAAATGATCATCACACTACTGCAACTAGCCTAGATTTTTGTTTCTTGGTTTCTCCATTTTTTAATTACTAGAAAATTTATATTAACCAGCCAAATTCTACCATTAATTTAAAGAACTTTATCAAAAAGTATGGAATTGCTTTAATGGGGTTCCAAAATTATTGACCAAAAATGTCTGCAATTAATAATTAAGTGAAAGAACAAACTAAGCATCTTCCAGTTTTCTAATATTCTTGAAATCAAAATTCCATCTTCTTTTCCCTCTGACAAATATGGTATTAGATAACGAAGAGGCCATTTGCTAGACACCATTTAATTACAAGTTTACGACCAAACAGAAACTAAGTTTGCCAACTTTGGTTTATCTATAACATCAGTAAGTTTGAGGATTGAAACTCTTGAGTTTACAATAATAAATTTGAAGTTTAATTTTACCCATATATATAGATCTACTCAAGTAATAATTATTCTTATAATTAATTCTCAAACCATCCCGAGCATGAACGTAAGCAATTGACAATTGGGTATGTTTGGATAATATATAAAAACTTCTTTATTATGTGAATCAATTCATGAATTAATCTTACTTTGTGTGTATATATATATACTTCATGTTCACCAAATAATGACCATTCCCAACCGCTACTGCTGATTTTTTCTTTGATTCATTGGCTAAAGTTAAGAGAAGAGAAAGAAAGACATTTGTGCAATGTATATAATTTGCAGATTATTAAGGCTAATTAATTTATAAAATATGTTTATAGTAGTCAGGTGCTTTAAACATCAATTAATTAAAGGCATAACTCTTGAATGCAATGGATTTAAAGTTATTTGCAACACGAATTAATTAATTATATTTCAAGCAAGTATTTGCGTTTTAATTTTTTTTTTGAAGTTTTTCACTACTGTTGATCATATTAATTACGTATACATGCATGATATGAAAGTAATTTTTGAGATAGAATCGAATACCCCGACAAATATTCTTATCGTTAGTTTATAGTTGAAAAGAAAAAGAATTTTGTAAAGGAATGTACTTCAATTGCTCATAGTAATGGAATAAATATGGATTTTACGAGCAATTATTCTCAGAAAAATTAATTTCTATTAATATCTTGAAAGAGACATAATTGAAAAGAGCATGGTATTCCTTCCTCCAGCGGTTGTTCTAGACAAAATTTATTTAATTATTTACTTATATAGTATGACTTAATTGAATTTTATATAAAGGACTTGTTTGAACAATGAAGGCTCGAATAAAGTGGACAATATTAATTGTAATGAAAATTTTAACCAAGATAATGCAGTACAAGCTGAATTGAAGTGCGAAAAAATGAAATGAAGGACTATAAGAATCAATAAATATCTTTTATTGGTAAAATAAAGTTTTGTACTATCACTTTAGTTTGATTATTCAAACTAAAATCTATTATAGTTTGATTATTCAAAGTCAAGTCAATAATACTATCCGAATGGTATAAACCAATCAAGAAGCATAAACCAGATGGAGGGATGAAAAACGAAAATTCGCAGAATTCATTAATAAATAAGAAAATTATAGATAGTTGACTGTTAATTGGTAGAACAATGATTCCATGGAAATTAATAGCTATCTAGATAGCTAGTAGCTAGCTAGGGAATTTTGGTTGGTGGGTTACCATACATATTTTGTGGCCATCCATTCATCAACATATAGTGTGCCAAAAGTTTTTTTTTTTTTTTTTAATACTACTATTACATTATAATGTAATAACGCACTTTAAAAATTTAAGTATTTTTACTATAATATTTCGAATAAAATTTTTTAAAGTAATTCTTATATATATAAATTTTATAAATAGAGATTTTAATAAAAATTTATTAATCATTTAATTATCACAAATAACTTTTGAAAATTTTGAATAATTACTTTAATAAAAAATTTTATTGTTCTATTTTTAAAAAATAACATAAAATTTCTAAAATAAAATAAAAATATTTTAAACAATTTAACCTTTTAAAAAATTATAAAAGATCTACTATTAAAAATTCAAATTTAAACTTCTTTCTATAAAAGAAAAATATTTTTTTTAATTATCAAAAGTTATTCTCCTGTATCAATCAAATGACATTTAAAAATTTTAAAAAAAAATATTTATCATTAAAAAAATTCTTTTAACTAATCAAAAAAATCAAAATAAACCAAACAAGTAGTACTTACTCATATTGTTGATAAGATTTTTTCTCAAACTTCGTATAATATTTAAATCCATACTTTTAATTTCGAGGGTATAGATTCTTAGCAATTGGCCACTAATTGGGTGACCAGTGTGGCCAAAATTAAACATTACTAATAAATAATGATGGTATATAGATTGTACTATCATTTTTTGTGATGCTGCTTACTTTACGGCACAAGGAATCAATTCATGCATTATCATCCTTCTTACGAATAAAATCACTAACTTTATATCTTTTCATCTATCATTTGAGTTGGGGTATGTTCATAATTATTGTGTTTTTATATATTCTTTTAAAAAAAAATTACAGGTAAACATAATGTGTTCGGTAAATATTTATTAAAATTTTTCAGCGTTAGCATAATAGTAAAAGTCTACTACAAATAAAATATGAGTGTTATATATCCTAAATAAAACCAATATATTTTTTTTTTAGTATTATAAAATTACAATTTATTAACACTTATATCAAATATTTACTGGAAGTTTGATAAAGTGTTCAATAAACATTTCCTAAAAATATTTTAGTATTAGCAAAGTAGTAAAAGTTTACAATACTTAATTTTTCTTTTCTACTACAAATAAAATATAATACATAGTTTTAAATAGAGTTTAGGATATCAACTAGTATATTGAAATAAAAATAGGAGTAGCATTATTCCATTTTGAATTTAGAAATTTAGACTAATGGTATATATATTTTTTTTATTTAAAGTCTGAATAAAATTATTCAGATGTTTATGAGTTGTTTGTTTTTTAACTTATATTTAAAAATTTATTAAAAAATTTTAAATGTAATTAAGTTAAAAATTTTAACTTAAATATTAACAATCAACTATCTGAATAAATAAAATATTTTATTTATCAATAATACTTTTGATTTATTATTTAAGACATTTTTCTTTAACTTAAATCTGAATAATTTTATTAAAATATTTAAAAACTGTTCATTTTTTAACTCATATCTAAAAACTTGTTAAAAATGTCTGAATATAATTAAGTTAAAAATTTTAACTTAAATATGAATAACCAAACATTTAAAAAAATTAAATATTTTATTTATCAATAATACTCTTAGTTTATTATTTAACATTTATATATGTCAATAATTTAATATATCAGTTTTAGATTTTTTATTTTTATAAAAAAAAATAATTTAACATTTATATTTAAACGTTTAAGAGAAAAAAAATAAGTGTATTAATCAGATTTAGATTTCAGTCAAATTCATATTTTAATCATATTCAAACTTCAAATACAAAAAACAAACACAATCTTGATTTTTATATACGTCAAAAACTTAACATATCAATTTTAGATTTTTTAAAACACATATGTCAACATATCAGTTTCAAATTTTTTTTATTTTTATAAAAACAAACAACTTAATAATTATATTCAGCCATATAAAATAAAAAAATAAATATTTTAATTAGATCTAAATTTCAACTATATTTAAATTTTATATAAAAAAAAAATAAACATTACCTAAGTTATGTATATTTAAAACAATTTAAATGATAAGCCTCTTATTTAGCTCGTAATAAAATTATTAATAATTAAAGAAAAAAAAAAAAAAAGAAAAAGAAAGACATTCTCTTAGCATTGCTTTCATGCTTGGACATCAATGTTGAAGCAACTATCATCATCATCATCATCATCGTCACGTGTCTAGGTATTGGAGGGTCAATATTTTCGGATATATTTATATATATATTTTATATATATATGTTCATTTATAGATCGGATCTATATATTTTTAAGTTATGAAATTGAATTTGATATATATATATATATATTAATTATGGTGTAATAATTATGTATTAATCATATGATCATATTTAATGTCAATCATCAGAGATATCTAAATCTAACTATTTACAAATGATATAAATATATGTGTAAAAATATGAGATTATATATATAATTTGTATCTTATATTATATATATAATGCTAAAAAATTAAGAGCCCATTTGATTTACTTTTTGATACAATTCATTGGTTTTAAAAATAAAAAAATACAAAGAATTAAAAAAATATACTTATTGTTTTAAAAAAAATTTTGAAAATAATTTTTGAATTGAATTCTAACTTTTAGTTTAAAATTAGAAAAAAAAAAAAGACGTTTTCTTGGTTCTCTCTTACTTGTATTCTAAATCAATTCAAAAATTATTTTCTTATTATTTTAAAATATATTTTTTTAATTTACAAATTTTAAATTTATAACATTTATATTATCTTTTTTCTAATTTTAAATAATTTTCTTCCTTGAATTATCTTTTTAATTCTAATGTTTACTTACAAAAACAAATTTACTCTTTTGTCTTTACTCATTACGTTTTTCATGTTTATTACTTACTTTTGTCATGATATCTTTTTTTTTTCAATTTTATTTTATAGTATGGATCTTGAATTTACAATGTATTTAGTAATTTAGTTTGCGTAAAATTTTTTATAATACTTGGGTATGATGGGGTCAATATCATCTTACTTTATATGTATTTTTATTGAACTAAAATTAATAAAATTTTTAATTTTTATCAATATTTTTTTAAAATTTATCTTCTAAGAAAATAAATTATGTGATCATTGTATTATTTTGAATTGATGTATTTTAAATATTAGTTTGGGAGAATGTCCATTGCCCCCCTATTTTTTCAGCCAATGCCCCATTATCCCCTTATATTTTTCATAATACCCCATCATCCCCCTAATTTCGATTTTACCCTTTAATATTTCTAATATTTTCAATTTTACCATTTGTAAATTGGTGAATGCCCATTACCCCCTGTTTTTTCAGCCAATACCCCATTACCCCCTTATATTTTCGTAATATCCCATCACCCCCTGATTCTTTTTTTTTTTTTGCCGATTTTACGTTTCAGTTCAATTAATTTACAAATGGTAAAATCAAAAATATTAGAAATATTAAATGGTAAAATCAAAATTTAGGGTAGTGATGAGGTGTTACGGAAAATATAAGGAGTAATGAGGCATTAGCTGAAAAAGTAGGGGAGCAATGGGCATTTTTTCTTTGTAAATTAATTGAACTGAAGGGTAAAATCGAAAAAAAATAAGTACCAGAGGGTGATTAGGTATTACAAAAAATATATAAGGTAATGAGGTATTGCCTTAAAAAATAGGAGGGTAATGGGCATTCACCCTGTTAGTTTGAAGTAACCAACATAAATAAAAGATTTATATTTACTCCTGTAAAGTTTTAAGAAAATAAATCACATGATCCTTGTATTGTTTTGAATTGATGCATTTTAAATATTAGTTTAAAGTAATCAACATAAATAAAAGATTTATACTTAATTACTGTACATTTTAATAGAAAAAATTATTAAAAATAGTTTTAACTAAGCATGTATTTTTTTTTTTTTTTAAATTATATCAAACATATTTTTAAATTTTTTTGATTTTATTAATTAAGTGTTATATTAAATATATTTTTAAATATTCAAAATATAACTCATATTTTTAAATTATATGATCATTGTATTATTTTAAATTAATGTATTTTAAATATTAATTTGAAGTAATCAACATAAATAAAAGATTTATACTTAATTACTGTACAGTTTTAATAGAAAAAATTATTAAAAATAATTTTAACCAAACACATATCCTTATTTTTTTAAAATTATATCAAACATATTTTTTAATTTTTTAATTTTAAAAATTAAATATTATATTAAATATATTTTTAAATATTAAAAATGTAACTCATATTTTATATTATATTTAAAATTTTAAAAATAATTTTCAAATCACGAATCAAACGTAACTAAGACAACAAGAATTTGTGGGCATTCATTCATCCCACTGCAAATTAAACTCAACCGTCCATACTGAACAATTTTGATCTCCACGTTGGCCTCTATAATTTCTTCCCACAAGTCCCACCACAAATGATATTAATTTTATTCATATATTTTCTTTGGTAAAAATAAAATAAAAAAATGAAATCATTTAAGATAATAATATTATAAATCATTAATTACAAAGAAAAGGAAGCTCTCCCTCTCTGGCCCGCAGTCGGAACCAACAGAGGTTGTAAGGATGACTTTTAGACGCAGAAATCTTGATCGAGAAGAAGAAATTCTTATGATTATGTTAGATTTTATTTACAGTAATTTAATATGAGTTCGTTTTGTAAATTAATAATATTACTCTCCTCAAATCATATATTAAGTTTTTACCATCTCGAATAATTCATAATTCATCAAATAAAAGGTGAAATATTATATAAATTATTCAAAAAATTGTTATTATTTGTATACATGCATGCATATTATAAAAATTTGTTGTCACAAAAGATTAAATTGTCAAGTGTTGTCTTAAGAGGATATATAGTGCTATCAATTAATTATGATTTCAATTGTTCGTCCGAAATTTTTTGTTATATTCTTTTAAAATTTAAAATTATATATTTAAAAATATTGATAAATATAATAAAAAATTAAAAATTATGATAAAAATAACTTTAAAGCTACATCGAAATGACATGTGTGAACAATTCAAACGTGATATGAAAGCTTGCATCACTGGTCACTATATGATGAGTGATATTCTCCACTAAAACAATAACTCATGATTCTGTTATTTTCAATATATATATATATATATATATATATTTTCAGTTGGAATGGAATAATACAATGAACACTTCTTGTGTTGGTGATTTTCAAGCTACCTGTATATTGATATGTAGCTCATTCGTAATAGTTTTAAGGTCTACATTTGAAAATTCGAGAATAATCACCATTTTAATTATTTTGTTACTCTTATCTCAAATTGATGTAATGGGATTGGGTTCATATTAAATTCTTTTAATATTTGTGAAAGTTGGGGTTAACTCCTCTTTACATCATAATAGAATTTTGAACTGGACTTAAATCTCGAGTAGACCCGATTGATTATTGACCACAAAGTGTCAAAATTCATAAGAAAAAAAAAAAGAGTAATATGATTACAAAAAAATTTAAATTCTTAAAGATATTAATTTACACTTGATGTTGTATCAGATAATATTTTATATAATTGACTAATGAAAGAGTAAGTTTATCATTTCAACCTAATTAAGATTTTTAGAAAAGACATTTTGAATAAAAATAGTCGAGACTCACAGCAAACAGAAAAAAAAAAGTCCACTTATTCAATTTTATCAAAAGTATATTTGAAAAATTCTAAAAGTTGAAAATGTTTACATCGTGAAATAATAAGAGTTATTTTGTTTTTTTCAAAGTGAAATCTAAATTAAATTATTTCTTTGACATATTTTTTGCAGATAATATTTATGTAATTTTAAGTTGTCTAACTCTCCAAATCCACTTGAATCAAAGCAATTCAATTCAACATATGACAATTACGACATATTTTTTTATATAACCTCTTATCACATCACAATTTATTTTTCTTTTCTATAAAAAAATTAATGTTTATGATGTATATATATAGAATTGTTCTATAAAAGATTTTTTGCGTAATTAAATAGAATTACGAACACATACAAGTGTTATCTCTTGAGATACTTATTAATGATCCACATATATACTTATTTAGGGGTAGAGCTCTCTTAATGTTATTTATATTTTAATCGTTCCAAGTATATCTTTTATGTTTTGAATTTTACATTCTTAAGTTTTTCCTTATAACGCAGCTTTACTTGCCTCTTTTTTTTTTTGGGTTCTTCCTTACATAAATTTTATTGTTTCTATGATAGCCCCTATAACTTATCAAAATTTGACCCAGCCCCCAATAAATAAAATGCACCCATGATCCTAACTCTTGGAAAAATATTTAATAGATAATTAAAAGAAATTATATCATTAAAATAATGATAATTAAGCAATATTCACTAATCTAATAATAATAAAGGAATAAAAGGTTATCATAATACTCAAAAACTCAAAAAAATGTAATCAATATGAAAAATCGTTCTACATGAGTTTAAAATGTATTGTATTTTATTCTCTAACTTTTTAAAAATAAACAAATACTCGCTAAATTTTTAAATACTCTCTAACCTTTTCAGAATGTGAAGATACTCCTTAACTTCCTTAACTTAGTACAAATATAAAAATACCCTTCAAATAACTTTTTTATTAATATTATTTATCTTTTTTAATAAAAATAGACTGTTTTATCCCTTAATTTTTGGAAGACATATAAAATAATCATATTATCCTTATTTTGATTTTGTACTAACTAATATAACCTTATTTTAACATAAGTTATAGTAATATTTTGACAGTTAATTTTTTTATAATATTAATTATATATGATTTTTAAAATAGACCATTAACTAAATATTATTGTTGCATATAGGTGAATGAGTGAATGGCAAATAAATATTAGTTGTCGAATATTAAAATTTTATATTTACTAAATATTTTTTTAACGATTATATTTTTAGAAATAGAAACACAACAACTTTAAACCTACTTGTCAAGCTTGTGCCTTGTTCCATTGATTGGAAAATAAAAGTAATTAGGATAGTAAAATGGTAAAATGATGAGACAGGAAATCTGACTGTTAAGCCCAGTTTGACCCAAAAGCTTTTATTGACGTTTAATTTTAAAAACAATTCCTTCTTTATTTTTGAAAATCTGTTTTTAAAAAAATATGAATCTTTTTTGGGTTAAAAAGAGAAGAAAATGTTAGCAAAGATCTATATGTATAATATCCTCTCTACAGAGAAGTATCCGCCTAATTCAGAATCATGTGAGACAGACTTGTTTAAAACTAAATCAAACGTCAAAAAAACAACTATAAGAAGCCATTGGCATCTAAAATTGAATTGATCAGATTTTTGGGAGCCAAGGAAAAACAGAGTTCATAAAAACTATCAAACAAGCACTCACTCCGTGCAGGAATTGCTTGAAAGATGAGAGCAAAAGAGAAAGAAAAAAAGAAAACAAGGGCTTGATGCCGAAAGCATAGTGAAATGCAACAATGGCTGTTAATGCTACCAATGAAACCAGAACATACTTGAGATCATGTAACAACTGGATTGTTGCTGTTAAGTAGAGGACACCGGAGGTGGGAGTTCTCGGACTGGGTAGCCTCCCTGTGAATGAAGAACAAGAACTCTCAGAGAACCTACTGTCTGTGCTAAAAATATAAACATACCTGAAATCTGAAAGTAATAATTACTAAGTCCAGATTTTGCAAGCAGAAACTATGCTACTAAAATATCTTCCAAGCTTTTACATCAGTCATAATAAAAGCACTAAAAGCATTAATCTACACTCAACTCAATGTTAAAACAATAATTTTCCCATATAGGTACACATTTCTTATGCTCTACAGTTAGCGTAAAGCGAAATAACCCAATCGAGATGTCCCAAGTCCAGTCCTAAACTTTCAAGCTCTTCAATTACAGTCAAAACATTATAAAATTTCATAATGACACAGTATCAAATTTAAGGTGTAAAGTGAAAGATCGTACAAGTGACGTATAAACAAACCCTGTATATGCGAATGATCAAAATCAGAGAAATATAAGCATTCAAATACGGTAAACTTTTCAAAAATACTCTCGTTGCTTTTGAGTTCATAATTCTCCAATCAAATCCAATAATGATACTTAAAATGTCAGCTTACCAAATTACCCATTCCTACCTTGGTTAATAGGTTCCTCTGCACCTTTTTTAAATCACCAAAAAGCAGTGTCATAGCTTCCCAAAGAAAGTTAATTCCACCTTATGCTCAATATGCATCTTCAAAGCAAATGAATTACACGATATACAAAATTGAGCAACATAACAAACAAATTACTGGTAATAATAAGCTTTTGAAAGTAATATTGTCGATAATATTTGACAAGAACTCCTCTGAGATCAAAACTTGTCTTCTTTCATTAACAAAAAGTAAGGATCAACACACACAAATCTTACATAACCTAGTTATAAACATTATATTCCTCAAAGTGTTCAACTTAGGTGTAAGCAATGATAGTGCCATAATTTCATTCTTTATAGAACTTACGCTGGTTGAATAGGTGACTCCAAATCATCAGGTTTCTTTTCCTCTTTGAATGAGTGACAATGAAGCTCCCGTGTAAAACTGCTTGTTGTGTCCAAGAAATAGAGAATAAATGACATTGTGCAGCTACAAACAAACATAGGTATGGGGCCAAATATCCACAGGAGAAGAGGGAATGACAAATAGAAAGCTCGCAGTCCAAGGGACCAAAAGAAACTTCCTCGATTCAAGTTTCTTGCAACATACTCAATAGAATCTCTTTTGCCTTTAGATGTAGGCAGGGTAACCAAAAAGCTAACATGGGCATAGTATCTAATAGACTGCACATTGCAAAGAAAGGCAAAAAGGAAACACAGCAAAATAGTGAAATACTTGATTGAAGATAATATGGAAGTCTTGTTGCCATAAACTAATTCTGAAGCCGTATTTTCAGAGCTAGATGTGCTGCTCACAAAAACACCTATCAGTGAACTAAGAGTGATTGCTGTTGTAGCTAAAAGTGTGGATGCCATAATGTTGTTGCGTATTGTTTGAACTGCCAAAACACCATTCTTCAAGGGATCCTGAAAATAATATTATGGATATCACAGTGAGCATTGCTATAAGAAACTAAAAAGTCTACATTTTAGTGCCCGTTTCCAGCAAAAATTATTTCAATCCAATATATGGATGACTGTCCACATTCTTAAAGCATGCACCAAATACCACTAAATTCTTATTGCAAAAGTAGATTTAACTTGCCAAAAACAATAGAAAGTAAAAACAAGTCAATAGTTCAGTAAAATTTACGAGGAAAACTATTTTGATTCAAATATAACAGTCTGTTGGTAGGTTAATTGCAAAATAAGCTTCCCATAACTAGTAAACCTGCTCCCCAGAATATATTAGGTGCAATCACATGCATTATCATCATCATCAGAGCTTCATCACATCAAAGCAAGTCAAAAATGGACCTGGCTGTCTTTGAGCATCATTTTCTAACACATGATTGACAACGTAAAACAGCTGTAATTTTAACTAGATAATTGTAAAATTAATTCTAAAATCACATATTAGGTCAGCTAGATGCCTAAGAAACTCTCTCCACCAAGCTCTTCATCTTCTAGTAAATGTCCTTTTTGTTTGTCCTTCAAGCTAATTCTAGTGGCTGTCTTTCTCAACTGAGTGCTAATAAACTTCCAAAAAATTAATTTTCTCAACAGGCTCACCCTACATTCCCTCCACAGTGGTCCTCTAGCCACAGCTTCTTCTCAAATTTAACCAAGAATAACGTCTTAGAAAAATAAAACAGTCAATTATTCAACCTTATCCCAGCACAAAGTAAATCAATATCAATATCACCCAAGCACTTACTATGCATAAAGAAAAGACCAACTATGTCTAAATCTGTTCTCTTGGGACATTCATCAAATACTTAGGGGTTTCCTAATCGATACAAGTTACCGTTGGTACATCCATATCACCAGATAAGCATTCCAGTCTTTAACGTTAAAGTCTTAGAAGTAAGATTTAACCTCAATTATACCAACAACTTCTAGCTGCCTGCCAGATTTATTCATATTCAAGTCTATCTTCCTAAAAGAGTATAGATCTTCTTGTAAGGATCATTAGGCCTTAAAGCTATAATATGTAAGCACTCTTTGATTTTCTTCAACGTTGGTGCAATAGAAAGCTCAACCAAACTATTACAAAAGCATAAAAGACATCACAAATGTTTTTAAGTCCCTGAAAATAATATTGCATCAAAAGATGATAAAAATGCAAAAAAACCCACAACAACTAGCAAAACATGTTAATATAATCATGTCTTAATCGCACAACTAATGCCCAGAAGGTGTTTTCCTAGCTAAATTTCCACAGTTTCAATGAAGATCACACATTGATACTCATAACTCTCAGAAACTTTCCAGAATCTACAATAACCACTCCATTCCAGATTAGAAACAAGAAAGAAATTTTTAAAAAAAAAAAAAAAAAAGGAATGACTTACAGTCATCATGGAATGGACCCATTGATGGCGAGACTCAGCATTAAGACCAATGACAGTTCTTCTGGGGTTGCGGAGTATGGTTAAAAGCAGCCATATGTGATATACAGCCAACACAAACAGACCTGATGGTATCAATATACAGTCAAGCTTATTTTCTTCCATATCTTCCTTCTTCTATCTCTGAACTCAACTTAAATCAACTCAAACCCAGAGATGCTCAACAGTCAACTCTAATATTATGGAGGAGACGAGATGACATCGAATTAGGATCATACACGGTAACCAACCCAGATAATTAACTAACTTTATCTAAAGCATGTAGAGACACACAGCTAACATCATCTCTGCGATTATTTATTATTTTAATAATATAAGAATGTTAATTAAAAGCATGTAGAGACAAAAACAGCAAACATAATCTCTGCGATTATTTAGTGTTTTAATAATATAATAATGTTAATCAAGGCTAGGATAAAGATATGCGTCTGATTGTCGGTCCTAGTGTTTTGTTTTTCAAATTACAATTATAATATCTATATCAATTTATTTATTTTTCAACATATAAAATTTATCTAATATCTACATCAAATTACTGCATTTAATGTTAAAATTGAAAAAACTAATGTACCATTTACAATTATTCATACTTATGTCTTGAAAATTATTCAAATTTTATGTTGATCCAAGATTAAAAACAAAAGCCTAAGTGAAGGCAAAGATAACAAAATAGATTAATAAAGTATCATGACTTATTTTATTTAAAATACTTACTGAATTAGGAAAATTATTCAAATAAAAAGATTAAATATTAATCTAAATCTTACATATTCAATCATGTTAATGGTTTTTTTTAGTATAATAATAATGGTTTTATATATTTGATTTGTTTTCATTGAAATATCTCTATTCCTTAAAAAAAAAAAAAAAATCAATTGTACCGATTATATTAAGAAAAATCATATTGATACATGTAAAAGGGAATGAATCCCATGAATATAACTTTCATAGTTTGGAGCATATTTAACGCTCCCAAACTATCAAACCCAAGTTCAAGTACCAATATCGTAAAAAAAATTAATTAATATTCAAAATATTATCTCACATGCAAAGAATTCTAGAGTGGTATACAACTAGGCTTGATAAAAATCCGGGTTTCAAACCCGGCTTGGACCCGAATTTATTCATTTTAAATTTAGCCCGGCTCAGTCTCAAGTTTAATATTTTCAGATCAGGTTAAAGGTTTGGCCCGATATGGGTCTGAGTTTAAAAGCTCGAAATATTATTAATAAAAAATTTATTTTTATTTTTAGGCCTGATTTTGACTCGACTTCATTCAAACTATAAATGTAATCATTTATTATTTTAAAGTCTAAACTTAACTCAGGCCCGAGCCCAGCCCAATCCGGGCTATAATGATAAAAGCCCGATCCGGCCCATATTTTATTGAACGCGGCCCCAAATTTTAGGTTTCTTTTGGGCCAGACCCGGCCTCGGCTAGGCTATTTCGCCAAGCCTATAAAAAACTGCACGTGTGGGTAAAAAAATTTGAAATGATCTACAATTACATGTAAGTGCGAAAAAACTCCTAGTAAAGTTCTAGTTGTAATACTGATAGACATTTTTACTTCGAAAAAAATGAATATCAACACAATTTGCGTCCAAATGAGCTCTTCCGAAAAATGAATTAAAAGGAAAAATAAAAATGAAAAAAACGCATCTTTTGCGTTGCAAAATATTCTTGTCTTTGTCATTTATTGTTGTTACAGCTTCATCCTCTCTAGAACCACTTCACTAGTCAGAAGTAATCTTGAAACACAAGGACAAGTAAATGATTTCATTATCATAACAATAAGAACTTTAAGTCTTATAACAAAACCAAAAGAAGACAAAAAGAAGTCTTAAACTTGAAGTAGCTCGAAAATTGAAGAATATTGTTCGAAGATCCACGGACAGGGATAATCTACTTTGGTTCATTCCCTTTAAAAAGACAACTTCAGCTCTTCCTTTCTGATCATCTGTTCATGTAGTATATGGTATAATGTGAAACTAATTTCTCTTAACAAACAAGAGAAAGTTACAGAAATTCTAGAACTGAAGTTATTTTCAACAGAGATTATGCCCATGATCACAAGCACCCGGAAATTTATAAACATTCAGGAGGATGGAAGAAGAAATGGAGGCCGAGAAGCATAGACATATATTATATATAGAGCAGGATGCATGCCTTACAACAACCTCATAGCTCTCCTCCTCCCTTCATGAGCATATTTATCAGAGTGAATATGAGAAAAGGAAAATATGTACTCAGAAACAATTAATCGCTATATATTTTATTATTATTACAAAAAGTAGAAACAAAAATTTCATCAAGTTCTTCTTATACACAGATTTTAACAGTCCATTGAGACCAGTCTGGCTCTAGCAGAGACTCAAAATCCCTTCACGTGCTTTTGCCAGTTGCTTTGTTTAGGGAGGTGAAGCTCAACCTGCAAACAGGAGAAAAAAGAAATGTTCAAGTGCTTGCTAGAAAACACCACAAAGATCCAGTGGATATCATATCCCAACAGAGGCTTTTTAGAGTCCAATTGAATTTATTATTTCTGATTTATAAATAAATAAATGAATAGTCGAAGAGTATTTAAAGAAAAAAGGCAGTAAATGAAAAGGACAAACATACAGTGATTATTCCCAATACCGAAAAATAAAAATATTATTTGCATGCTAAGAACATAGTTGTGACCGATTTTTCAGCACTAATTACCTGATTAGCGGCTTTCGCTGTGGCATAGGTGGAGAAGGGATACCAGCTGAAAGTGGTGCCGTTAGTTCAGCAGGCTTCATAGAAGAAACACCGAGTAAGGTTACAAGTTGTGATGTTGGAAGATAATCCACTTGCATGCCATATTGAAGCCAAAGACAAACTAAAACTTGAACTGAAGTTATCATATTATTGTTTTTGGCACAACTCCACCGCAGGGATGTTCTTTACTTTCAATTTCACATCATTCTAAATATGTTTTAAACTGCAGATCTTTAAAATCAGTTACTTATTGTCTGGAAGAAGTCAAAACATACTAACAAACTTTGTCTTTCATGAAATATTTAAAACGTTTCTTTTGCCCCAAATAGCATCTAAAAGCTGTCCATGTTTGTTAATTTTATCAACTCTCCTGCAGTGTAAGAGTTATCGCCAACCTATTCTAATACAACCACTTTGGTGAACAATGACAAATGCAAATCACATGAAAAACTCAAGCTTTTAGATTGCAACGCATAGAAATCAAAAGAAAATTATCTACAATCGTGAAAAGCCCAATGTCAACTCTTTCTTTTCCATTATCCTTTTCCTTATAAACCAAAAAACAAGGAAAAAATACATGTTTTCCGAGGTCAACAAATTCTCAAACCCATGGCATTTGCAATAATAAATGCAACCAATATGCAACCAAATAATTGTAAGCAAAATAGCAATGAAAACAGAATAAACCAATAAGCTATCTATTTGAGATGTTAAATCTTTGAAGACCCCAGTAAAAGTTATAGAGTTAGCAGATAAGACCTCAAGCTCCTCTAAGCTCCCATTTGGGTGTGAAGCAGAGGAAGGACCGCCTGCATTGATAGATGTTACTGGAGCTGCTGTTACTGCTGCATTCACTTTAGAAGACTCCATAGAGCTGCCTTGTGTGTTCCCTCCAAAATCTTTGACTTGATTTTTAAGTTCCAAATTATCATCAAGTTCATCAACCTCTTGTGGAAAAGTTTGCTGAGCATCATATGGACCAGACATTATCTTCTCAATCGCCAGTTTTTCAGCCTCTTTAGAATTTGATGAATCAACTGATAGGGTTTTACTAAGAGGTTCAACTTTCAAAGGTCTATCTCCCTCACCATTTTGACAGGAAACTTCCACTAAATTTCTTGAACTTCTTATGCTGTCTATAGAATTATTCTCAACTTTTTCTCTAGTTGATTCTGCTAACCCATTTGCATCCATATGTTCAACCTTTAAATTTATAGAAGATGAACTCATCGTGCTCATAGGAGGGCTACCTTCACAAACTTCCGCACTAGAGGAAGGCATCGCAGCAAAACACTTGGCATTTCTCAGGTGACTATCTACACTATCATCCATCCGCTTTCTCTTCCTTCCCTCATCTGATCCTTCTGGTTTAGCATGGCTTGGAACCTTAAGTTCTGAAGCCCGTCTACTATCCCAAGTTCCTTTAGATGGACGAGAAGGTCGAACCCCACCAGGGAACACAAAGTTAGGTAAGCTCCTACGTTTTACATGAGTAACACTGATCTCCATTCCAGGCTTCCATAATGTGTACGCGTTGACAGAGTTCTTAAACTCCTCAACAGTTAACCTTATATCAAATTGTTCACCTTCATTAACAGGAACTCCTTGTTTCCGTTGCAAACCCATGAAGTACGAGCAATGATAAGGTTTTGCCTTATCACAAAAATCCCCTGGATGTGGGTGGCACTGGAGCATGTTGTAAGTATGCCTCTCAATCTAGATTCCACAGAAATAATGAAATTAGGATCACTGTATTTTGAAGGAAAAAATGCAACAGCCATGCATAGAGACTTGTGGAATTAACCTTCAATGTAAGCTGACGGAGGCGAGACTCAACCCATCCTTTCCAATTTCTCAAATCATCATCATTTTCTGCAGAGATATCTATCTGTAGGTAATTTTTATACGCTTCAAAAAAGGCATAAGGCTCAAAAAGTGTGTCCCAATCAGCTTTATTTTTCTCCATAGCCTAAAATTCAAATAGACATCAGGTTCAAATAAGATTTAAACCAAATAAAAAAAGATTCTGAGAATATTTCAAGACAATTATCCCCAGAAATATGCTACAAACCACAAACAAGAGAGAGAGAGAAATGAAATTCAACTTCTTAACAGTTTCACTATAAAACACGACTCAATTATATAACTAAGCTATAATGGTGCTTATCAAACACAAGAACATTCATCTTTACTACAACCCCAACGAAAAAGCCCTAATATGGCAAAGACAGCAAAACACCATTTCAGATCAACAATTCCATTTACCCATGTTGTGGTTCTGACAATCCAGTGAATGTTTAAATCCACACTCATTTTGCAACATAAAATTGGAAACATCCTACATAAACGCTGAAAACTTTAACACAAGACTTAAAATTTTAAAGTAAATTTCAAATCTCTAACTTAAAACATCTGCGTAAAACTAGAAAAAAAAAAGAGCATAAGTAACCATATATTAGATGTATTTTAGTCAATCCCCACCAAAAGAATTAACAATATTGTAAAAAGTATCGTATACAAAAAATGAGATTCAAGATTGGAATTAATTAGACATGAATGAAACAAACAGGAAAAAATCATTGTGGAATTGTTTTATCTTAATGCAGATGTCATCCTAATGGAAAATAAGAAATATCCGATGCACCACAAGTCATACCTCGCAAATTTCATGTCCTCGCTGAAACTCATCTGTCATAATTCGTAAGGTACTTGAAGACACATTATAGCTGGAGTTCATGCAAGGATAAGCTGGAGTAATTATGGGCATCAAATGGTACCTATCCTTTGGATTTCTTCTAGGATCCCAAACTTGAAGACCAAGTGATCCCTCCTCTATAGCACAAAGCAAAACTGGATTTGGCCAGCGCCACTGAGTATAGACCCTGAAGAACCGTGAAACTAACATATTGGGCAGTGCATTAGGATATAGCTGACATATCCGAGCAACAAGCAATGCCCAGTTTATACCACCAAGAAACCCTGCAACCTGCTCATGACAACAAACACCACAAAATGAAGGAAATGTATCCAAATTAAGAAAGCAAACATTCAGAACCATAGTTAATAGGGGACTTAATTCAAATCCTCCCCATACATTTGAATAAACACCACGACGCTTTGCCCAAAATCTCATGCATCTCAATGTTGTACGGAAATTCTGCACCACAAGAAACAGAAACACAATCACAGACAATGTGCTATGTAAAAAATCAAAACTGAATTTCACTAGCACACAAAATTTATCAAGCAATAGCCACAACCTGAATATTTGGAACCAAACGCAAAATTTGGTCAGTTACTCTGCAACCATTAAGACTACGAACTGTCTGTTCATCTGCATTCTGCAGTATTGAGTCTTGTGAAATATCTAAGTCCTGTGTCAGAATTTAAGTATTAAAAACAGCTACCAAGACCAATTTTGTATAAACTTAGAACATAAGGAACTTTTCGTTCCATATAAGCATGATATCAGTGATAGTAAAATGAATTCTTAAAGAACTATATTCTTGTTCTCCAAGGAGTTCATGCTCAACAAAGGCAAAGCTATTACATCCATATATCATACCACCCCTTCAGAAAAGCTCAAGCAGCATACAAAATATCTCTAAAATTTCCCCCAACCTTTCCACTAGCCAAGTATGCCTCATTGTCTGATTTATTGGTTTACTCCAGGGTCAGATGACTCAAACTTAACGTATCAATAATCTATCTGGAATGCCACCATGGTTCTAGCAGCTACTTATCTTTCCTAACATAACACTGTAACCTCAAAACCTGGTAGTGAATTCATCAACTATAAGAGAGTATTGCTGGAGGAACACAAATGCAGAATCCATCAAGATCTCATCTTCCTCTCATCTAATTTCAAATAATAGAACATAATACCACCTCAGGATCTGGAAATCCCAATTAATTCAGCCATGCTTGGACTTACTTAAGCATAGTCATCTAAAGAAAACTGCCATCCTTTTCTTCCACTCTTTCAACAGGTTCATAGCTATTCTTTAAACCTGACCATAGTCTGAGCATTGCTCTGCCATGCATTAGACATATAGCTTATATAAGGATGGTGACTCTGAAGAAGTATTCCTAAACCTATCAGACATATATATATATATATATATAAAATAAACCTCAACATTGAGCTTGCCACCATTCAATTAAGAGAAAAATGTTTGTTAGTTGTCTTGCAATGGCATATGTTGCAAGTACGAGCTTATAAGTTTGCCAAAAACATGCCATCAGGCTATACCTACTGCACAATTATTTCTATACAATGTTGATTATTTATTCATGCCCATCTCCTAAAGTAAACTAAATTGCAATTGAGAGGACCACACTATTTGAAGGGTATGTTGTAGGATCGCCCCAAAAGGGCAGCTAAATGATAATCAAAACAGTCCATCCCAGCAATTCAGATAACATAACTAAAAGACAAACAACAAAATATTAACAATGCACAAAGGTAACAAAGGAGGAGTTGTTTTCTTACTTCAGGAATAACCCAAAGAGAGAGTTTTGCGTATAGAAGATCTATAGAAACACCATTGAATTTGAATTTCATCACTGGAACGTGAGCATCAGGCACAGGGTGCAATTCTGAAACTTCAGGCATCTCTGAAAGCATTTGACGTAGCTCACCAAAAAAGTCTTCCTATAGCCAATGCAATTGGAAGCAATTTCAAGTTCATAAAAAACACCACCTAAACTGAACGTAAATTTGTTGAACCATAAATACAAGAGAGCTGATCTCACATCTCGTGTTGCATGCCTAGGTCCCACACAAAGCGTGTCTACATCTGCACCAGGACCATGCACCTATGAAAATATAAAAATCAAAAACAAAAGTCTAAAAGTATGATAATCCAGATAAAGAGTACTAAAACACAATATAATGATAAATGATACGTGTATACATATACAGGGACAGGATCAATGGTCCCTTTTTTTTACACAATTTTTTACATCAAATATAAGCCATTGAATTTAGGCACATCTAACGGTTGAAATTGCATTTGACTATGTAATTAATGCACATGTCAAATGCAATCTCAACCGTTGAATGTGCCTAAATCTAATGGCTTATATTTAATGTAAAAAATTGTGTAAAAGAAAGGAGCCCTAGATCCTACCCCATATTTATATATATATATATATATATATATCATTATATTCAACATCTACAAGCACAAGACGTGAACATTAATCTACAGATCATATTCTTTTGGGTTATAGAGATGAATGTCTTCATCTCAATAGATAGTAAAAGTACATCACTGATAAAAAATTTCTTCCCTCTTCTTGTATGAGCCAATGTGTTGAACATAAACAGCAGAATCAGTCCTAAAGAAACAAGCTTCTTATAGAAGCCTATGGTTCCCACATGACCTAAAATTATTTCTTTGCTTTGAATATAAGGACATATTGATCGTGGAAAACACCTTGTCTTTTATAAACCTTAATGCATGTTACACCAAGAGCTTTAATGCATTGAAAACTTCTATATTCATCACCAACTTTTCTTAACATGAAGGATAATCACCTATTGCTAGAAACTTTCCTTAAAACAACACATGAACTCAATCTTCCAAAATAAAGGACAGATTCTATTAGTTTAATAAAGTTAGAATCTCTGGCAGAAATGCTTTTATTCATACGTGTAAAAGGATTCCCAATTGAGAGCCATGTACATGTAATTCATATCATAAGCATAGGGAAAGGAGAATCAGATAAAAAGTAACTGTTTCTTAACATTATCATACCCCAAGCCGGTAAGAACCAAAAGTAAATATCTTGGCATTTGCCTCTTGCACCAGTTGCTCATTCAAACCTTTCACACGGCTAATCTTCTTGACCCAAATCTTGACAATCTGTTTAATTTTACATCATCAGCATTAAAGATCAAATCATCAAAGGCATTTTCTGACATTCCCATCTAAACAAAAACCTTAAACCTATGATTTTTCCTCATTTTATAACCCTATTCAACAAAACGAACCAACAAACTACATTACAAAGGCTGATTACAGCATTCAGTTGAACATATATAACATATAAGACTGAGAGCTGAGAAAGGGCTTTGAACCTGGTCAAGTCGCCCAAGTACTTCCTCTCTACTCACTGCCTCCTCTTGACTCTCATATAAATTCACATCCCGCAGATACTGAAACACACAAAATCCAGAAAGTAGTACGAACTCAGCTAAAATACCATAGTCACAGTTCAGAACTATTAAGTCATAAATTCAAAGCTGAAACCTTTTCAAGCTCGCGGGTCTTCATCACATCATAGTCGGTTGGACCTCCCAATGATATGGGCTCTGTTATGCCCAACCGGTGACCGTTATTGCTCCCCATTAATATTATTTTTCACAATTTTTTCCTTTCTTTTTTTTTTTCCTCGACCAAACGGTTTTATTAAATATGATATTTTATTGATTTATTTTTCCAGATATTTCAACTTTTTTTTTTCTGAGATGCAGCGAATCAGAAACAAACAATGAATGGCGAAGTAACAATGTAATAATCGTTGATTGTACAGTATTAGATGGAAGCTACAAAAAATTGGTAGACAAAACACCAACAAAAATTATAATAATAATAAAACTAAAAACATAAAATATATCTAGCCCTCAATTTTAATACGACTATAATAGAACAGAGTACAACGCACACCGATTCGGAGGCCTCTGATCAAAAACCACAAAAACCCTAACCCTAATTCGCGTATTATATAATAAAGCGGCTCAGATACAAAAATCAATCAGAACGCTAAAAAGCCTCCGCCTTATATAAAAGTCGTGGTTGGCGGACGAGATTTCTCTTCCAACATGGCGATCAAAACAGCAAATATACTCTACACGAAACCCTGAAAATTCTCAGAAGAAAAAAAACAATTAATCGAATGGATGGATTTAAAGAACGGAGAACAAGAGAAAGAAAAGAGAAAATGATGCGTCAACTTACGGTCGCTTTTGCCGATTTTCTGAGAAGTTTATATTTTCTTTTATTTTATTTTCCTTTGTTCCAAACAGGATTTTGGTGAAGATAGATTCGTGTTGATGAGTACGCTGGTACTGCTAGATAAAAGCGAGAAGAGGAAAATAAAAAAACAATTTAAAAAAATTAATATATAAATAAAACAGAAAGAAAGGGCTGGTAAAATTTATAATGGAATAATAACATCTGGATCCTTTTGGTTTTATGATGTCATACATAACCTATGGTCTGTCCATTTGTATCAAATATGCCGTTGAGTGCTGGGAAAATTATCAAATTACCCCTACAGTCTTGGATTGACTTTGGCCTAGTAGACGTTATTTCTAGTCATTTCAAATCTAGGTTAGTGACTTATTTGACATCAATGGATACCCTGTGTCTGTTTTGTAAAAATGCAAAACATTAGGGACCGTAATACTGCTATTCCAAATTGCAATCGACTCTACCAACGGACTTAATAATTGCACGTGCTTTCGACTTTAACTTTTTCTTTTATTATTATTATTATTTTACCCTTGAGAATATCATTGAAATAAAATACAAATCGATAAACATAATGTTTACTTTTTATTAGAATTTCAATACATATGAATTCTAATGAAAGAAAATTTTTGTTCAAAATATATATGTGTAACTGGAGACTTATTTTTGGCTGAGATAAAAAAAATCAACATTGTTTATAAATTTCAATAATACAAGAAAATTATACTAATGAAAAAAAATAAAAATACACCTCATTTTAGAAAAATAATGAACTTTTTTTATTAAAATGTATAGTATAATATAACAAAATACATTGCAAATTATAAATCATTGGATTTGTCTCTTACAATTTCTCAAAGCATATAATTTATTTGTTATTAATTAATTTTGAATAAATGAATACAATCATATCTAAAAATACATTTTTTGTTATAGGAAGTGACTATAGAAAATAAAATAATTCAAAAATGGAAGCTATATTCTAAAACTTTGCGTGAATAAGCTCATCAATCTCATGATGTTTAGTTGTCCCCTAATAACAGATATCTTAACGAGAAATGCAAATTAATTTTTATGTTAATAAGGCATATATATATATATATATATATGCTTAGTTGGACTATAGCTAACGATTACCTTTTGACTTCATAGTAAGATAAAAATGCGTATTGCAAAATCTAAGAGAAATTTAAAATCAGTATTCAATGTTTCCAATTCAATTATATTATATATCTACCCTTAAATTATACGGTGTTAAAAAATAAAATTTTTTGTTTTCAATTTTAATCGAAATTTTAAGTTAAAATAAGTCCATTCACGTTACAATTAACAATATTATCAACATAGACATTATTTTATTAATATATCAAATTTTGACTCTAATTATGAGATACTAGATATTCACACAATATATGTTAACGAAGATTTCCTTATTAAATAAGATAAGACCAAATTTGATTTTAGAGTAAAATAGTATCGTGTATGAAGAATGGATCCAAAAATTATTTTAATGTGAAAGGAAATGGGTACTTCAACAATTTGAGTTTTATTTGACACCTTGATAAATTTTGCCCATTATACTCTTGATCCCTGAAGAGTTTGTAATATCGATGCATTTTTAAATGTTATTTCATCAAAATTGAAGGATTCAATTGTTAATATTACTCTGATAATAAATTTTAATTGATGAATAAAAGTTATCTCAACTAATTTTACAAGTTAGATAACATGTGGAATAATCTTCTAACAAATAATCTTTAAAGAGTCATATTTACTAAATTCAAAGATTGTGTTTGGAAGAGAACCCACAATTTAGCCTAGCGATACTTGCCTCGTTACTGCTTGTGACAGTAGATTTCTCTACATATTCATTACATTGAATTGATTGAAGTAGGCTTTGAAATTGAGTTGATGTAACATTTGGCAATTCTTGGACATGTGGGGAGAATTTAACAGCACAGCTAGAATGGTAAGCCGCCTTCAATTTGTTCGAATGACGTACGTCTGCTAAATGAATGGAAGTGAGGCTATGTTAACATTTTGACAATTAAAAACGGCAGCTACCAAAATCAAAATAAAAGATAATGAGAGAGCCGAGTGGCCAAAAAAGGAAGTTTTCTTATCGTATTTATGATTTATATTAGGTTTTAAATGAATTATAACGATAAATTTCTTTAATCTTATATTTTAGAAAGTAGTGATTAGAAATTGAGAGAATCTTAAAATTTTTTAATACTGAGTTTGCAGGTTGTGAGTAAATATTTTTAAATTATTATATATTTTAATTCAATGAAATATTAGTTATTCCACAATCAAATTGCATATTGATTTGTTTAATTGCATTGTATACTTAATTTATCTATGATATATAATAGTTATATGAAAGTAATTATTATATATTTAAAAATTGATTGTGGTTGTTTGAAACACTTTGCAAACCCTAGTAATGAAGTTTAGGTTATTAGGAGTTGGGATTTATAGGAATACAAATGTGTAATATAACTGTTAACTCTGTACTAGTCAAACAATGATATAAGGGTGCCAGGCATTCAATATGATTTTCTCGCTTGAGTAATAGTATTTTTGTTAAACATAAGAATTAGATAGAGTTTAAATATTTTTACACTATTTGTATGATATCTACTTTCAAGTTAGAGGGATATATGTCATACAAATGATGTGAATTAGCCTACAAACTAAGTGGTAAGAGTCATGCATTTGTTAAAACTCGAACACCCTCTTTTCATGCGGAGAAAATGTGCTTACCATGGTGCTACTAACTTTAGTAGCAACTTAATTTCTTTTTATTTTCTCTCTTTTTTTCTCCTAATCATATAGAAATTTGTGCAATGTACAGTTTTAATATATGATATTGGGATCACTTTATACATGTTGTATAAAATATGTTGAACATACCATGTTTATATACATATATATTAAGTGTTAATATGTGTGTATAAATATGGTACAGATGATGTATATACGTTCAATGAGGCATAGAGCGTGAATGTGTGTTGACGATGGAGACACGTGGCCATCTATATTGTTTATGATATATTATTATATGAAATTTCGTAATAATACATGATATCAGGTAGCGTCAGATTCAATTGGCAGTATATCATTTATATTATTAAAAGAACAATATACGTAAATGATAATCTTCTTTATTAATTAATGTTATCGAGGGGGTGTTTGTATTATTTTTCTAGTAATTTTTTTTATCCTTTATTATTGTCCAAATCCTACGAAGATTGGGTAAAATGTAATTTGGCTTTGCGGAATTGCATAATTTCTCGTACTTTATCCAATTTAATTTGTTGCCTTGGAAGCCTCTTAACCATTTTGTTCTCTCCGCCAACAAACTTTCCACACAATCCAACCGTTTCGAAAAGCGAGGCTTATACACGCGCCAATCATTACGAATATCATCTGCGCGTTTACTTCACGCTCTATCATATCGCGTGTTTGATCAACCAGAAGAAACTGCAATAATTTTAAAAGTAACATCCCTGCAAAAACTACCCGTTCTCTTTTTTGCCGAAACCCTAACTGCAAAGATCACCATCTCCTCCACGTCTCTGCTGGAACAAACGCCCAAAACCCTAATTTCGTTGAAAGTCAATTTTTAACTCCATTAATTTTTATATTTCACAAATGCCCCATCTGCAGCCTTGAAATTCTTTGAATTTCCCTCTCTGCTTCTCACCATGTCCTCCGGTGATCGCCGGGACGCAGCTCCGGCGGCCGGAGACGTGAAAAACGGCATCGTTTCGGGAGATTTGAGCCAGAGGCAATCACAGTTGCAGCCAGCGGGGGTGGTGGCGCCGAACCAAAACCAGAGGCTGAAGCTGAACCCTAACAAGGACCACACGCCGGAGAGCTATGAGGATCTGCAGCTGGATTTCAGTCCGTTGATTTTTAGCTCTCTGGAGAGGTACTTGCCTCCGACTATGCTTGGTGTGAACAGAGATGAAAAAGTGAAATTTATGAGAGAGATTCTGTTGAAGTACTTGCCGCAAGGGGAGAGGACCAGAGTATGTGAAATTTAAATTTGATTATTTGTTTCTTGTTCTCCGATCGGTGGTTTGCTTTTTGCTTCAATTTTGGAGCAAAAACAACAAAAAAAAGTATAATTTTTTTTTTCCTAATGCTATACGGTTTTAGTAATCATTTCGGTCCATAATTTTTGTTAGAACATTGCAAGAGGGGATATAATTGGAAGACTATCGCGAAATTCTGATTAGGGTTTGGCATAGGTTTGGATGCGTTGCCTCCTTGCAGTTCTAACGGACATGTTATTAGAAGTTAAGTGACAAAAATGCCCTTGCAGTTCCTTTTGCATAGAAAAAGCTAGTGTTCTAGAAAGTGATGACTCTTAGGTAAGTTTCCTGGATGAAATTGTGTAATCATACACGTGGATGATAAACATGCCCTCTAATCATGAAGTTGCTCTTTTTACCCTCTCAGGAGCCCGCATTTTACTATGAATTTTTTTCTTTATTACTTTACCTAGATATTAGAAATATAGCGTGACTTCGAACTAGCTTGTTACTAAATAAATGTGTTTCTCATATCCATTTTGGTTTGATTATCAGTGCTTAATTTTGAATTGGTTCTAAAATTCAATTTTAACTAAATCTAGATTGTGTAGAGCATAAACATTAAAGTTAGCGATGTATATGGTGTAGTAGCGCTTTTCGATGTGGGTTCACTCTCAGGTTGATTTACTTTAACTAAATGTAATACCTTTAGATACTGAAGCTAGCAGAAGACTATAACTTAAAAAAGTAAATCAAAGAGAGGTTCAGTTGTGCTAAAAGTTGAACATGAAGCTAATGGCTAATGGGGTCTTAGATCATACGCAACTCAGCTTGGCATTGATTTGACTTATATTTGACTAGACTGTATCTTATTTGCCATTCAACCAATTTTAATGTTAGTGCTATTGTGTGTTGTCTTGCAGCATTTGTCAATGGCCTTTTTGCCTTTTTCCTTGATAGTACTCATATTTATCTTCATTAGAATGCTCCTATAAGGCCTCTGTTCTGTGCATCTAATCAAGATAGTGTATGCTCTAACTCGAGTTGTTTCTAGGTTTCTTTTCCTTGACAGGCAATACAAACATTTATCTTTATTAGATTGCTCTTATAAGTCCTCTGTTCTGTGCATTCAATCAAGATAGCGTATGCTTTAACTCTTGAATTATTTCTAGGTTTCCTTCCCTTCACAAGCAGATTTATGTATTGCCTCAAAGCCTCTTAATTTGTTATTTATAAAAAAAATTCACAGGTTTTAAATCTGTTGGCCATTCTTTTTGGAAATATTCATTCCCAATTCGATTTAACCAACTTCTGGATTTGTATAATTTCATTTAATTGAATGTCATGCATTAGGCTCTGAGACATAGAGAATACCGGCAGAAGATAATATCAAATTATCAGGTATTACACATTGACTGTTCCATCAATACCTGCCATTCTCCTTTTACCGTTTTAAGGAGAGAAGATATCATTACAACTGCTTTGTCACTTGTTTGCAGCCTCTACACCGCGAGTTATACACCATGCACCCTGCAAACTTCTTCGTGCCCCCATTTCTCAAAGCAATCAGTGATAACACAGAGGAAAGCTTTAGAAATATAATTTCGGAACCCTCTCCAGGTGTGTTTACATTTGAGATGCTTCAGCCACGCTTTTGTGAGTTAGTGTTAGCTGAGGTAATAGTCTATCTGTTTCTCATCTTCAAGCATATCTGGTTTTGTGTAATTTTGCACGTATATTCTCTTAGGATGTTACTTTGATTTTGTAGGTTGAAAGCTTTGAAAAGTGGGTTAATGAATCAAACTTTCGGATCATGAGACCGAATACAATGAATAAATATGGTGCTGTACTTGATGATTTTGGGCTCGAAACCATGCTTGATAAGCTTATGGAGAGTTTTATTCGTCCTTTATCTAAAGGTAATGTTTATGCTCATAAATATTTGATAATTACTTAACCCAAACTTTAAGCTGTTAGGTAACAGCCTAAGGTTATTTGAACTACAAGACTCCCTTTCATGTGCATTTGTACGTGAGCTGAACAACCTCCACAAACTTAACAAAAACACACAAATGCAGCTTATTATAATTTTGTAGGGATTCAAATACAAAACCTCTTAGTCAAAATTGGCTCTGGTTCCATGTTGAGTTACCCCTTAACCTGAAAACTTAAGCTATTAGGTGACGGCCCAACCAAGTATTTAAGCTCCAACAATGAAGATATGCCATTTGTCACTGTTAACGTAAGCTAGTAGAAATATTTGTAGTCAAATCTTACTTGTTAAATTATTCTTTCTCGTACAGTTTTCTTTGCAGAGGTTGGCGGATCAACTCTGGACTCCCATCATGGTTTTGTTGTTGAATATGGTAAAGATAGAGATGTTGATCTGGGTAGGTGGTTTCTTTATGCATTTCTTTATGATTTTAAACTGGTGCCTACTTATTTCACGTAATTTTATATAATTTATCGATTATATACCAAGTTATAAGTGTTTTGAACAGTGTATAATACAGTAAACTGAGTCCCAAAACATATTTCTTTATTGCCTGCTACTGTAATATTAGCAGTTGATTTGTACTTATCACTTGAATAAGCATTAGTTCTAGGTTTGTTATGAAGCTTCTGCACCCAATACGGGCAATTTTGACTTCTAACACCTAGAAATTTTATTTAACAGCATGATATCCTTTATATGTTTTCAACCTTCAGTAAAAATCGTGTAGTCTATGACCAAAGGGTTTACATTTGTAGGCTTTCATGTAGACGACTCAGAAGTAACTTTGAATGTATGCTTGGGTAAGCAATTTACTGGTGGAGAATTATTTTTTCGGGGAACAAGATGTGAAAAACATGTAAATACAGGAAGTCAGACTGAGGTATGTTAGTTTTTATGGTGTAATGATATTTAAATAGTTTGGTACTCGGGCATAGCTAAAATTTAAGCATATGCATATCAATACATCCTTTTAACATCTTTTTGGTTCTCATTATGATATATAAATAGGTGTATATCTGAATGTATGCATCGATGTGTGAACAAACGAGTGTATGGTTGTTGGTATATGGATGTGCATTGGTATGCAATTAGATTTGTTTCTTTTTATTTTGGTAATGAGTGATTATACACCATAAAATTTACAGTTACATTGGATGTGTTATCATTTTCTATCCCTAATGTTTGATTGTATATTGTTGACTAAGATCCCTGATTTCCTCCCTGGACAGCATAACTGGTTCTTTATTCCTTAATTTTATCATTTCAAAAATGTTGAATGCTATCATTGACTTGTATTTATGATTATGTCAATACCATCATCTGTTTCCTATCCCAAAAAAAGAAAATGTATGTACTGTCATCTGGTCAAGTAGACGAGGAAATATAGCAAATTGTGTATATGAATCACCGCAGGTGATTGCTAGCTGTTTATCAATATCATAGCCACATTATTTTGAGGGCTTAATAATTTTGTGGCCTGAAAGTGACTAATTTATGGAATAATGCTTAAAAAGTCCAAAATGGTTAATTGATTTCAACTTACTGGGTGTCTTATTAAAGCTTTTGCTTTTAAGAACGAAAGAGCACTTATTCTGCCCTTAGAAAAACCATTTCCCATAACCAAGAATGACATAGATAGTGAAAGTAGTGAACTCCATGCCTGACTTCGGATAAATTTTATTTTTAGAATAGATCATACCTTGGAATGGATATAAGTAGGTTATCAAGTTAAGTGATCATTATATTCTTAAGATTACTTCATTAAAGATGATATGAGAGTTCAACTCCTGCCCATCAGAGTAATTGTCAACAAACTGATTGTGGACAACCTATTCATATTTTAGGTAATTTATTCTGTTCCAATGGCCATGCATCTTACGCATTAGAAGAGCTTGAAGTCCATACCTGGAAGAGTTTTTTAACCTTAAGTTAGTCAACTTCTTGTCATATGTGGATGAACTGTTCATCTCTGGACACTTGATGGTGTGCATTTATAGGAGTTGGAGACCTGTAGTGCTTAAATTGGCATCATGTGTTTTTAAAGCACTATATATGATAGGCTATTCCATTTTTGGTGTTTCATTCTGCCCTTCTTTGTTAGTCATATATAAAAAGTACATTCTATTGTGAATACTAGAAGTAATTTGCAGGATTCAGATATCAAAAAGAAATTAACTCACGAGTATGCTGTGAATTAAATAACTCACCGTCACTATATCATGAGTCATGACTTATGGACCATACATAGGGATGGCAATGGGGCGGGGTGGGGTGGAGAGGCATGCCCCATTCTCCACCCTGTTTTCTATTTTAATCCCCATTCCCTGCTCCTTTCCCCACTAAATTTAATGGGACGGGGATGGAGAATCCCTACATGGGGAATGAGTTCCCCATCCCTATATCAATTCCCCATTTTATATTATTTTTATAAATTAATTTTAATAATATAAGAATTTAATTAACTTAAATAAAAATATTATTAATATATTATTGGAAACACAATATAGGGTCTTTTTAATTTCTAATCTTTTACTTTTTATTTGTATATTTTATTTTTTATAACATTAATTCATGACTTCATAATTTTTTGTTACTAATTACATTTAATTATAATATATAATTTTAGAAATTATAATATATAAAATTATATTTACATATATAAAATTTAATTTATAAATTATAATATATTTATATTATATTTTTATTGGGGAATGGGGTTGGGGTGGGGTGGGGAGAGATAAATCAATCCCCGTCCCATTAATAAATTGGGGATTAATTCCTCCCCGTTCCCCGCCCTATTCCCCAAAATTTGTCTAAATTCTCCCCTGTTGAGGGTGGATCCCCGTGGGATTGGGGCCCTGTGGGGAATTTTGCCATCCCTAACCACATAGCATAAGGATTTGAAGTTAAAACATCGGAGATGATGATGATGATGATGTTAGTGTGCTGCTAATTTAAATTATTCATGGCAATGCTAGACTAGTACTTTTCTTGCTATTTCTGTTTTTTATTTTCATAATATGCCTATCTGTCATAGTCCATAGTATTCTATGGTATTACACTTTTTCTGATGGAATATTTTGCTCAAAGTAGGAGATCTTTGATTACTCTCATGTCCCTGGGCGAGCTGTTCTTCATCGTGGTCGCCACCGCCATGGTGCCAGAGCAACGACATCTGGTCATAGGGTCAATTTACTCTTATGGTGCAGAAGGTACTCGCTGTTTCTTGCACTTCATTCCTAGCTAAATGCTTTCATGAGTTTGTAGGCCCCTGACTTCATGCAAGAAGTAATTGATTCATTTATACAGATATGAATAAGCAGCATGATTAATGTTTTTGCACCTTTTTTTGCCCCCTCTCATGGCAATTTTTGTATTAAAATTTTTTAGTGCTCAGTTATCACTCCTACAGCCGTTCAACAATAAGGATTTTGATTAAAACTCTCTATTTGCTGTCTTCAATCTATTGATCACTTCTGTAAAGAATACTGTTTCAAGAAGGCAGGCTGCACATTATTGATAACTATTAGTAAATCCAGAGGTTTGAAACTTAACATGCGCAGCTAGAAAATAAAATCTGATAATGATGCACTTAATTTGACTCCTAGGCCGTACTGAATTGTTCAGGTCCGTAAGGTAGCAGGTATCCTCTCAATTCAATCACTTGTGATGGAAAAAATCTTCTGTCTCCAATCCAAAAGTCTCTTTGAGTCATTTTTCACCTAAATGGGGGATCTTTGGCTTGACCATTTTTGGGTAGCATATTGAGTCAACTAGTTTAACATTTTGACTGTAACTCTTAGTAGGAAGTTGGACCCTTTTGATGTGATATTCTGGATGAATAAGCTGTTGGTCACTGAAATTGCACAATCAAATTATCATTTCATGAAATTTTGAGGTGTAAATAAATAGATGACATATTTTATGTCATATTTTAATGTTTTTGGTGGTTCCAAGTGTTGGTGGACAACCTCTATACCATATGTGGAGCTTTGTATAGAATGGCAACTCTTAGAGAGCCTTTAAAGTGATTGAAGTAGACAGTGAAGTTCATCAGAGCCATGTCTGCATATGATGCCCACAGATTTAGCTAAAGAGGGAAGAAGTTCAAAATAGTTTAACTGTAACTGGTGAACATTGAATTCAACTTGGTTATATAGTACAGGAGTGTTGATTTCAAATGGAATCCTATTGAGACATTAAAACAGATTTCTTTTGCTTTGGCTCTGGGAAAATGTTTAATGAATATATAATATAGAGCTCCAACTAGGAATGCAATATTAGAGTGTCATTTCTGGGCTACTAAAAGATTTTTGGTGCAAAAAGAAGTTGATTTCTATCATCTTGACTTTTTTATTTTTACTTTATTTCTCTTACCCCCAAAGCATACCGATTCTCTTACTCATCAAAATAAGTAACAATTGCTTACTTTTCAAATTGGCCATTTTAATGATGGCTATTTATAAGTTAGTGAACTTTTAGCCAATAATGATGCTTGGTGGGTCTTACTTCTGATCCTCTACAAATATAAATCGATAAATTTCAGGTTTGTAATGTGTAACATAATGAAATTCGGCTGCTGCTGTTGCTGCCATTGTTTTTCTTTTTTTTTGTGTTGGTTTCCCTGAAGTGCTTCAGACCTTATGGTCAAATTTCAATTGCCTATTATTTAATCAAAAGTTCATTTTTCTCTCTACAGTTCAGTCTTTAGAGAGATGAAGAGGCATCAGAAGGATTTCTCCAACTGGTGTGGAGAATGCTTCCGTGAGAAGAAAGAGAGGCAACAATTGTCAATTGCTGCTACCAAATCGGTAAATATTCTGTGATTGCATGGATGCGCGTACTATTTGAGGAACGCATGTATTTTATACTCTAAGACACTGTCATAAGCTAATTTACCACCAGTTAATCAAATATAAGATATAAGATATATTCTCAATATTCAAACTCTTCACTGGAGGAGAAAAATCTTTACTAAATCAAATATGGATGTAATCCATTCCTACAATGAGAACAAGTGAGTAATATATTGGAGCATATATAGTTATTTCACTGCTGCACTTGTACTACGTTGAGGTCTAAAGTTTATAATTTTATGCTCTCTCAAGCAGACCATAGTGTGAGTTGTCACTGTCAAGGTATATTTTGATGAATCAAAAATTTTATTTTGTTTTCCATTAGCAATAGCATTATGCAAATCTAAGTCACCATTGAATCTTGTGATCTGCCCTCGAGAAAAGTTTTTTTCTTTTTTTTTTTTAATGTGAGCATGTGTCTTGTTGTGGTGGAAGGTGAGAGTGTTGTGTTACAAAAATTGAGAATTGTCCATGGAAGGGAGCAGTATATTAGATTCTTGATGCAATCTAATTCTTAATTCAATTTAGCCTTTCACTTCCATAGCAAAATAA